>JARQOC010000005.1:77387254-77987254 GCA_033576535.1 Allobates femoralis | reverse complement strand
CAACAGGAATGCTATACCAAAAACTGATTGGTGCACTAGCCATCCAGCATTCAGAACACCAGTGACTGTTTCATTAAACAGCTGCTGACATGGGTGCTGTCATGCCTCGGTTTGAGGAATCAATCTGGTGAGCTCTTGTTGTGTGGTTGGTTTCCCTCTCTGGCCTGTTTTGGTCTCTGTCCAACTGCTGTTGGTTCTTTTATCTTTTCTTTCTTGAGTAAGCTTCTATTTCCAGTGTCTCCATTTCCCTATTTGGTTCTTTCCTATTGTATCTTGGGAGGATTATTTTATACTCACCTTGCAGAGTCTTCTTTGCTGGCTATATTTCCAAGTGGATAGGTGGGTGGAGCTCCAGCTGTTTAGTTTTATCCTGCTGGTTAAATTCCACTTGTTTTCCCTGCAGAGAACCTGTGAGTGATTCCTCTCCAGCACCCCTTCCTATGTTCTTAGTTTGGGTGTCTGTGAGATTTCTCATATTCTGTTAATTTCTGGGTTCTTCTGTCTGTGCTGGGTTACTATGTGAACTTCCAGGCTTGTGCTCCATACTCCAGTTATGTGCATTTCATTTTTCTGTTATCCCTGTTTTTAAGCTGCACATTGACTAGAGTTGTGGTGCTGTTAAGGACACTCAGGGTCAGTCGACATCGAGTTGGGGATACCATCGCGTATTCTTAGGGTACCAACCTCTACGGTCAGGCAGCGACAAATAATGATCAGATTAGGGATTATCCTAGTCTGAACAGGGACCTGTTGTGCACACATGTTGTGTTTCTCCTGTTTTGTAGGTAATCCATGTGAGTGTTGGCACAGTTGTACCAGGTGATCTGCGTCCATTGCTAGGGTGAGTTTTCTGCCTTTCTATGGGCCTGTGTGTGGCCAAATGGGAAGAGGCAATTTGAGTTGAACCATTAGGTCTGTTGGCTGACTTTCCTCTGCTCTCTGTCCTAATTACCTATCATCCTGCTGTTACCAAAGAGACAGATAAGTCTGTATAGAAGCTCCACATTCTAAGTGGAAAGTGATGCCCTTAAAGGGAAACTGTCAGCAAGATTTTGCTATGTTAGCTAAGGAAAGCATGCTGTAAGAGTTAGAAAACAAAAAGCAATGCTCCTTCTCTTATCTGTGTGTGAGCTATTGTTAACGCCAATTGTCACCTCAGGGAGAAAGTAGATGATCTCTAGTGCTACCTTTTGGAAGTAGCAAGCCTAAAAGTCATAACTGATTCTTTAACAACCTTCTTAATATGACTTAGGATTTATGCCAGATCAGAGCCCTCCAATCTGCAGATGCTGCGTTTTGTGTGATTGCTCCTCACCAGTACAGTGTATGGGATCTCGTCTGGCTGTGTGAAAATCCCAATACAGGACTAGAAACTCACGCGCAATGCAGTCTGACACTCACCTGCTGTGATTAATAATTTACAGTCAGTGTACAATCTATACTGAGAACCTAGTGAGGGCAAGAGCAGCTCCCCCAGTTAGCTACACGATTAAAACTCAGTTTTTTTTATTGTGACAGAACAGTTGCACCCTGTAATATATGTGATACATGGTTGGATTCAGAAACTCTTTTCCTATATTATATGGCTGTCAGACCAGGTAGCAAAACCCGCTGACAGACTCCCTTTAAGACTGACATTCATTGCACCTTGAGTAAAAGGCAGCTAATGGCATATTTTAGCGGTCAGACACATCCATTACACAGTACATAGCAGGGACACATATATAAGATTATCTCAGCACAGGAGATGTGGTATGATCAGACCATGTCCCGGTACAGTCAGACACATCCATTCCAAAGTACATAGCAGGGACACATACAGTTGTGGCCAAAAGTATTGACACCCCTGCAATTCTGTCAGATAATACTCAGTTTCTTCCTGAAAATGATTGCAATCACAAATTCTTTGGTATTATTATCTTCATTTAATTTGTCTTAAAAGAAAAAGCACAAAAGAGAATGAAACAAAAAGCAAAACATTGATCATTTCACACAAAACTCCAAAAATGGGCCAGACAAAAGTATTGGCACCCTCAGCCTAATACTTGGTTGCACAACCTTTAGCCAAAATAACTGCGATCAACCGCTTCCGGTAACCATCAATGAGTTTCTTACAATGCTCTGCTGGAATTTTAGACCATTCTTCTTTGGCAAACTGCTCCAGGTCCCTGATATTTGAAGGGTGCCTTCTCCAAACTGCCATTTTTAGATCTCTCCACAGGTGTTCTATGGAATTCAGGTCTGAACTCATTGCTGGCCACCTTAGAAGTCTCCAGTGCTTTCTCTCAAACCATTTTCTAGTGCTTTTTGAAGTGATTTTTGGGTCATTGTCCTGCTGGAAGACCCATGACCTCTGAGGGAGACCCAGCTTTCTCACACTGGACCCTACATAATGCCATGCACACGGTCAAGCAGTCCAGTGCCAGAGGAAGCAAAGCAACCCCAAAACATCAGGGAAGCTCCGCCATGTTTGACTGTGGGGACCGTGTTCTTTTCTTTGAATGCCTCTTTTTTTCTCCTGTAAACTCTATGTTGAGGCCTTTGCCCAAAAAGCTCTACTTTTGTCTCATCTGACCAGAGAACATTCTTGCAAAACGTTGTAGACTTTCTCAGGTAAGTATTGGCAAACTCCAGCCTGGCTTTTTTATGTCTCGGGGTAAGAAGTGGGGTCTTCCTGGGTCTCCTACCATACAGTCCCTTTTCATTCAGACGCCGACGGATAGTACAGGTTGACACTGTTGTACCCTCGGACTGCAGGGCAGCTTGAACTTGTTTGGATGTTAGTCGAGGTTCTTTATCCACCATCCGCACAATCTTGCGTTGAAATCTCTCGTCAATTTTTCTTTTCCATCCACATCTAGGGAGGTTAGCCACAGTGCCATGGGCTTTAAACTTCTTGATGACACTGTGCACGGTAGACACAGGAACATTGAGGTCTTTGGAGATGGACTTGAGATTGCTCATGCCTCCTCACAATTTGGTTTCTCAAGTCTTCAGACAGTTCTTTGGTCTTCTTTCTTCTCTCCATGCTCAATGTGGTACACACAAGTGTGGCGCCCCGCAACGAGTGCGTCACAGGATGGTATTGCAGCCATAAATGCAGCAGCAATATTCTCTGACCCAGCAGTCATTGGGTTAACTTAGAGATCCAAACACTGCATGCATCACTTAACGTAGAGGGCCAATCCAAGGTCCTGGTGGGCGGAGTGCACGGGTAGTGTGTAGGAGAAGTACAGACTTTAGTTAGTCTAGAGAGAGTCTAGAGAGAGTATGAGAGATGTCTGGAGAGAGACTTGAACTTGAAGTAGGAGCGGGGGCTCTGCACCGCTGTGCAGCCCCTGGGCCATCACCGGTCGGGTGTTAGCACCTGAGGCCTGAACAACCGGGATCGGGCATCACCAACCACGGGTTCCAAAAGACCCCCGTGCCCAACTCACAGCCAGTTCACTGGTACCGAAGCTGGCAGCAGTTCACCTCTGCTACGCGAACCAGAAGCGTGGAGGAGCAGCTTCACAGGAGCACCCCACCACCAGCCAAATTCCAGTCGTCTAACCAGCGGTGTACCCACCGAGGGATCCAAGGCTCCCCAAAACATCCATAACGTACATCTTGGATAGGGATTGAAGCAGCCTCCCCGTACCCGACCTGGTATTCCTGGGCGACAATGGCAAATACTTAGCTAGAATGGAGGAACACTACGGATCTCTGAGGGACACCTATCACTGCTGAGTCCACCCGCTCCACTACCCGTCAACTGTATGCCATGTACTGCCTGCTGGTTACAGTAAAGACCCGTTACAGAGACTTTCAGTGTCCGTGCTTCCTTATGATTGCATCCGTCCGCACACAAGGTAACCGCAGCTGCCGCACAACATCTTAAGCAGCTCCAGCCTCCGGGATCACCGCTCAGCCTGTGGGGAGCGTTCCATCTTGCTGCTATCCATCCCCCGGAGGTTCCGCAGCGTCAGTAGAACTTACCGAACTACTCATAGGTGGCATCACGAATAAATAACCCCTTTAATCTGTTCCTACAAGACGTCTTCGACTTTTGATCTGCACTTAACCGGGCCTCACTACCGGCAGGCGCGGCCCACCCGTGACAAGGAGGAAGGAGCTACAGCCTGTCTAAACCGGAGTCCCCGGCCACGGTGAGTCAGAAAATGGCGTCACAAACAGGATACGAGCAGGCCCGTTCCCTAACTGGTATCATGTGCTTTAAAATGACTTTAATGTCTACAAAATGGACTTTGTTCGTCCCTAAAAGAACTTTCCCACCTTTTCACCGTGGGCCAAGATGGCGCCCAAGATGGCGTTCCCGCCATAAGGATCCACCACGTGCAAGCCCAGGGGTGAGCCACCGCCCCTCATCATGGGAGGGCTAAAGGCAAAGGCATCAAACTCTTTGTCCGCCCTGATTGCTTGAATCAACCATGGGGGCGGACCCCAAAGACTTTTTCCCACAATTGGACTATAACAAGCCCAAGGAAGTGGGAGTGTCAGAGACAGTTCTTCACCAGCTCTCTACCAGAACGGTTACCGGTTGAACGGGTGTGGTTACCTCCAAAGAAGAGAATGGCCAGCACAAGACTCTAAGACTTAATGCGGGAGGTCGAGGTGGAGGCCAGAGCAGCCATAGACCATCCGGGTCCGGGTCCCGTCCTTACCATTGACGGCAGCCCTGACTTCTGGCAGGAGGCTCTGCAAGACCTCCGTGTGAGGCTAATCGAGACTGTAGAATGGACGATCCGCAGCTGGAGCGCGAGCCTGGGCCGCCGACTACATCATGCAATGCAGCAGAGCCGACCGGGTACAGCTACTCCAGGACCGGACGACGTCGCCAGCTTCTCAACCGCCTCACCGTCGCCCACCACCTGTCCTGCTTTGTCACCTGAGCCAATAGACTGCCTCATTCCAGTGGAGGCCCCAGCTCAGCCCGTTGAAACCGCAGCCGACCCCGTTTTTGAGCCGGAGCTTACAACACGCTCCACCGAAGAGCTTGACCTTTACCAAGTTCCCCCTGAGGAACCTGCCAACAGTTGTACTACTCAAGAGACTGTTGCTGGTTTCGTCCCCGTACCGGAGACCTCCTTTGCAACTGCCGAGGCCTACCTGGTAACCGGGATTGAGACACCTCTACCTGCAGAAACAGAAGAAGAGGTAGATGACGACGACGAGACCCGCAGCATCCCTGAGGATCTCGACACCGGTTTTGCTTGGGGAGACAGCGATGACCCTGCGTCCGAGCAGCCAGCTCGGGTACACTGGTCGGGTGCAACACCTTCCCCTGTGCCGTTCCACCGGGTGCCAGTCCAGACTGCCCGCCAAGCCCAAGCTTCCTACCAAACCACCAGCTCCACCGTTCACCTTCACACCCCAAGTAGTACCGACGGAGATGTAAGCCAGCGTCGACGAGAGGAGTGGCAAGCCCGTGAACGCGCCAACATGCAGGCCCGTGCCGAGGCTCGCCGCCAGCCGCCGCTGCCTGATGAACTCCGCCGCGAAGGTGGAATTTCCACCTTTAATTTATCTACCGGGTGGGGGTTCGCTTGGGAGTTGGGTTTGAATGAGGAGGTGTTTGTGAGGCGCCATAAAGTCGAGTCACACTTGCCCAGAGGACATCCCGATCGCGACCTATACCGGGGCGATATAATCCGTTATGAGCGCTATGCTTGTCCAGATGGGTGGTTCGCTATCCGGGTGCGCCATCGTTCTCTGCGCCAGTGACTTAAAAGCTTGGACTCACTCAATAACTGACTCTGTTCCTGTTAATCACAGACTGTGTGATCTGGTGGCTACAGCCTGAACTTTCACCAAGGACAGCCGACCGTCCGCCAGTCTCGCAAAAGTGTCACCTGTTTATTTTACCTGCCTCCTTTTTGCGTAAAATAATGACCTGTCATTAATAAAAGTGTATTACCTGTTATAAAATATAAAAACCTCTGTAATGTGGGTAGTGTGACGCTTGGGGACAACCGTTTTAAACCAAGGGGGAGTGTGGCGCCCCGCAACGAGTGCGTCACAGGAGGGTATTGCAGCCATAAATGCAGCAGCAATATTCTCTGACCCAGCAGTCATTGGGTTAACTTAGAGATCCAAACCCTGCATGCATCACTTAACGTAGAGGGCGAATACAAGGTCCTGGTGGGCGGAGTGCAAGGGTAGTGTGTAGGAGAAGTACAGACTTTAGTTAGTCTAGAGAGAGTCTAGAGAGAGTCTGAGAGAAGTCTGGAGAGAGACTTGAACTTGAAGTAGGAGCGGGGGCTCTGCACCGCTGTGCCGCCCCTGGGCCATCACCGGTCGGGTGTTAGCACCTGAGGCCTGAACAACCGGGATCGGGCATCACCAACCACGGGTTCCAAAAGACCCCCGTGCCCAACTCACAGCCAGTTCACTGGTACCGAAGCTGGCAGCAGTTCACCTCTGCTACGCGAACCAGAAGCGTGGAGGAGCAGCTTCACAGGAGCACCCCACCACCAGCCAAATTCCAGTCGTCTAACCAGCGGTGTACCCACCGAGGGATCCAAGGCTCCCCAAAACATCCATAACGTACATCTTGGATAGGGATTGAAGCAGCCTCCCCGTACCCGACCTGGTATTCCTGGGCGACAATGGCAGATACTTAGCTAGAATGGAGGAACACTACGGATCTCTGAGGGACACCTATCACTGCTGAGTCCACCCGGTCCACTACCCGTTAACTGTATGCCATGTACTGCCTGCTGGTTACAGTAAAGACCCGTTACAGAAACTTTCAGTGTCCGTGCTTCCTTATGATTGCATCCGTCCGCACACAAGGTAACCACAGCTGCCACACAACATCTTAAGCAGCTCCAGCCTCCGGGGATCACCGCTCAGCCTGTGGGGAGCGTTCCATCTTGCTGCTATCCATCCCCCGGAGGTTCTGCAGCGTCGGTAGGACTTACTGAACTACTCATGGGTGGCGTCATGAATAAATTAACCCCTTTAATCTGTTCCTACAAGACGTCTTCGACTGCACTCAACCGGGCCTCACTACCGGCAGGCACAGCCCACCCGTGACAAGGAGGAAGGAGCTACAGCCTGTCTAAACCAGAGTCCCCGGCCACGGTGAGTCACAAGGACACAGGACAGAGGTTGAGTCAACTTTAATCCATGTCAACTGGCTGCAAGTGTGATTTAGTAATTGCCAACACCTGTTAGGTGCCACAGGTAAGTTACAGGTGCTGTTAATTACACAAATTAGAGAAGCATCACATGATTTTTCTAACAATGCCACTACTTTTGCCCACCCCCTTTTGTATGTTTGGTGTGGAATTATATCCAATTTGGCCTTAAAGTGATCCTGAACTCACAAACCCGTATCTTTAGACCTGTCCCTACACCCCCTCTTATCATTTCTAGCCATCCCTTTTGCAGAAAAAAATCGATTTTGTAAAGTAGAGAAAACTTTATATTTACTTCGTCCTGTGTGGGTTCTCTGTTTCTGAGGAAGCTGCAATGGGCAGGCCAATCTGCTGCTCCCTTGTAATTATGCACGCCCCTCTCTGCTTGATGCCTTGGTAAGAGCCTGGCCGCGTCATGAAAGGGGGCGGGGCTCCGGTATGACACAATTTTAGCCCCGTCCATTTCATGACGCAGCCAGGCTCTTACCAAGGCATCAAGCAGAGAGGGGCGTGCATAATTACAAGGCTGCAGCAGACAGGCCTGCCCATTGCGGCTTCCTCAGAAACAGAGAACCCACACAGGACGGAGGTAAATATAAAGTTTTCTCTACTTTACAAAATCGTTTTTTTCTGCAAAAGGGATGGCTAGAAATGATAAGAGGGGGTGTAGGGACAGGTCTAAATATGTGGGGGGGTCAGTTTGTGGGGTCAGGGTCACTTTAAGGACAATTCTTTTTGTGTTTTTTCATTGAAGACAAATTAAATGAAGATAATACCAAAGATTTTGTGATTGCAATCATTTTCAGAAAGAAACTGAGTATTATCTGACAGAATTCCAGGGGTGTCAATATTTTTGGCCACAACTGTATATAAGATTATCTCAGCACTGGAGATGTGGTATTCTCTGACCATGTCCCTGTACAGTTAGACACATAAATTACATAGTACATAGCAGGAACACATATATAATATTATCTCAGCACTGGAGATGTGGTATGATCAGACCATGTCCCTGTACAGTCAGACATCCATTACACAGTACATAGCAGGAACACATATATAATATTATCTCAGCACTGGAGATGTGGTATGATCAGACCATGTCCCTGTACAGTCAGACCCATCCATTACACAGTACATAGCAAGGACACATATATAATATTATCTCAGCACTGGAGATGTGGTATAATCAGACCATGTCCCTGTACAGTCAGACCCATCCATTACACAGTACATAGCAGGGACACATATATAGGATTATCTCAGCACAGGAGATGTGGTATGATCAGACCATGTCCCTGTCTGGTCAGACACATCCATTATACACTACATGGCATGGACATATATATAAGATTATCTCTGCACAGGAGGTGTTATATAATCAGACCATGTCCCTGTACGGTCAGACACATCCATTACACAGTACATAGCAGGGACACAAATATAAGATTATCTCAGCACAGGAGATGTGGTATAATCAGACCATGTCCCTGTACAGTCAGACCCATCCATTACACAGTACATAGCAGGGACACATATATAGGATTATCTCAGCACAGGAGATGTGGTATGATCAGACCATGTCCCTGTACAGTTAGACCCATCCATTACACAGTACATAGCAGGGACACTTGTATAGGATTATCTCAGCACAGGAGATGTGGTATGATCAGACCATGTCCCTGTATGCTTAGACACATTCATTACACAGTACATAACAGGGACACATATATAGGATTAATAATAAATACAGAGCCCGCAGCACCCACAGTAAATGAGGATAAATTAGACCTCCATTGTGGTGCCCGTCCTATACCAGGGAGTCATCCCAGTCAATAAGCCATTAAATAGAAAGGGACAGCACCACATATCAAACGGGATTCTTCGCAAATTCTTTATTCCAGCACCCCAGTGCAAGCGACGTTTCGGACTATGTCCTTTATCAAGCAAACGTCGCTTGCACTGGGGTGCTGGAATAAAGAATTTACATATATAGATTATCTCAACACAGGAACATTTTTTTTAATCATAACCAATTGTGGAAATTATTATTATTCCAAGATCAATGGATTAAAATGAACTTTATTCCTGGGAAAACCCCTTAAAGCTGTACAATATCTTGGAGGCACCTGATTCCAGCAGGCTATAAATGAACCCCCGCTATCACAGAATTAATTGGCATGAATATAAAAATAAACTGATATGATAAAAAGGATAATAGAAACAATAGCAAATATATGGTATAAAAGGATACTTCTTAAATTAATGCAATCTGTTCCTTTTTTCCGTTAATAAACATTATGATTATTGTAGCGATCGGTATTTAGACTTCTGAATCGGAGTCTTTGAAGCATTATATACAGATAAGTGAATAATAAAGTGCGGTTTAGTGGATCTGCGCACTTTCATTATGTCGGTGTTTGTTGATTGGAAGCTTGGAGGTCAATCCAGTAAACATTCAGCGAGCTTGGAACACACTGTGCAGGAATCTAATAGAAAGCAATATTGTTGAAAATGGATACCAATTGAAAACAGAGAGCAATGTCAACTATTTCCCACTGGGAACTGGCAACAATAAAACCAGTCAAGCATTACACAGTGCAGCCTGCCAAATGTCATTAGTGTGGAGCAACATTTAAAGGAACATTCTTGTAAAGAATTACCAATACCACAACCTCTTTTTTTTATCCTTTTTGTTTATAGCCCTGGCACCTTAGAGAGCACTGTGCTTTATCTCCTTACTAATATACTTTACTTGTATCAAAAAGTAAATGGAACATTAGACAAGCGGCCTATATTCTACAAAATCGTGCAAAAATGACAAGTGCATAGTATTAAAAAAATAAATAAAAAATATATACTGATGATTCTATATAGGAGTCTTGGCTGTAGGATTGAAAAACTGTACTGAAGAAAATTATTAATAAAAATGATGAATAAAAATATACAAGAAAAGGATTTTTTATCATGCAAAAAAAAATATATATATAATCCATTATATAGATATATATAATAAATACATATATAATGGCTATATAGTGTGTATAGTATATAATGGATATATATATACACATACAGTGTGATGTGGCTTAACAATAGATAATAGAAATAGTAGATTATATTAATAAGTATATATCTATATATCATTTTGGATTTAATAATATATGTATTTCAAAGCAATATATAATCCACTTTTAAGCTACATCACACACACACTCAGATGTGTGTGTATATATATATATATATATTTGGTATGATGAAGCTTAAATTGGACCTGAACGTAAAAGATTTAGTTCTCCAGATTTAAAGGTTTCCTCAGATTCCAAGCAATGTTTTCTAATTAATCTAACAAAGGAAAATGTGTCTGCCCCAGACAATGGGAGTTTAATGAATATGATGCATGGATTCTAAACAGCCATACAAGAGCGCCATCTAGTGAGCCTATGGGACATTACATCAAGCAACTGAAAGAAGAGAAACTATATAAGCTCTTGTTTACCAAATGATAAAATAGATTTCTGCATTGTGTCTACACAGATACAGAGCCAGAATGGATGGACGTAATGATAAAATCACTTCAATCTTGACACTATGTAGATATTTTCTCCCATGCCTCCTCATACATACCTGCTGTTTTAATCTAGGAATTAGTACATACTTGTCATTTTTGCACTATTATAACATACAATATCATTTAGTATAGTATTTATTATAGATTTTCTTCACATGACTACAAATATCTTCTATATTTTTGTATTTTCTCATGTAACTGGCTATAATAATAATAATTTTTATTCATATAGCGCCAACATATTCCGCAGAACATTACAATTCAGAGAGTATACGATACAATAATATATAATAGAATACAGTACAATGTGAGACAATGCAAATATAATACAATACAAATCATAAGAGAGGAAAAGTAAATAACTACATCACTGAGCCCATGAGGAGTGATATATAGCATATATATACAGCACATAGCATATATATATACGGCTAATAGTTTTGCTAACATTAGATATTTACCTGATTTTATATACTAGGGATTGTTTGTGCTTTGGCTTAGATTGTTTGGCCTTATATACATATACCCTCTGTATGTATAGGGTGAAGCACAGCTGCTGAGAAAGGTAGAAGGCTAAGGCCGGCTTTCACACCGCGGCAGCATCAGGTCCGGGGCTGTCCGGTGTAAACCTGACAGCCACAGACCCAATTTTGACATTATACAGCCCTATGGGGCCGGATGGAGCTGGAGGGCAGCTATCTGCCATCTGGTTTCCATCTGTTCTGGAGGATCCGGGAGAATTCGGATTTTCCTCCGTACACAAAAACATTGTCCGGGGTGAAAATCTGCCCAAATCGGATCCGGGGCGATCCGGTGCTCCCTAACATGGGAGTCTATGGTGGTGGATCGCCCCGGTCCGACAAACATCGGATCCAGGAACCTAACGTCGGTGGCTGAAGTTTAGCTAAACTTCAGCACCAGGAGCTGTCCCCTGTAGAGATTTCAGGACCTCGGCTAGCTCCCCGCCAACCGCAATCTTGAAAAATCAGCAGCTGCAGCTGCGATCAGCTGAAGCCGGTTGTAAACTGGACCAGACGGCATATTTGCCCACTGGTTCTGTTTGCAAATCTGGTCCGGGGCTGTCCGATTCACATTGGACAGCCCCGGACCGGATTACACCGTGGTGTGAAGCCGGCCTAAGTGCTGGCGCTGCTTATTGGGTGCAGAAATTTTCTACAGCAAAATGCTAAACTGCACCCAGGGGCTAGAAAACATACCTCAAAACAAAATGCATGCTTTTTTTGGCGCTTTTTGGTGCCTTTTTTGGTGCATTTTTGGTGATTTATTTGTGTGTTTTTGGTGCTATTTTGGTGCTTTTTGGTGCAGTTTAGGTACTATTTTGGTGCTATTTTGGTGCAATTTCAGTGTGGTTTTGGTGCATTTTTGCTGCGTCTTGTTGCTTTTTTGGTGCAATTGTGGTGCAATTTTGATGCGTTTGTGGTGCTGCTTTGGTGCTTTTTGGTGCTGATTTGGTGCTATTTTGGTGCAATTGTGGTGCAATTTTGCTGCTTTTTGATGCTGCTTTGGTGCTAGTTTGGTGCTCTTTGGTGCTGTTTTGGTTCTTTTTTGGTTCTTTTTTGTTGCGTTTTTCAGCATTTTACATGCAGATTGTTGTTGTATTTTTCTACTATAGTCAATGGCTGGGAGGTCTACAAAACGCAGCACACAATCCACACGCTCATTCTTCTGTCTTGACCACAATCTGCACCTAAACTGCTAGAAAAAATAATCATGGTGGGACAACACGTCAGGATTCTCCTAGACTTTGCTGTGGGAAGGATAGACTGCAGGTGGGTGACAAAACAAGACACAAAACGCATAAAAACGCAGCGTCAGCACAAAGCCTTACACTTCTAGAACTGGGGATTGCTCTGTTTCTCATTGCAACAGTGAAATGTAAAACTGCCCTCCCCGATCCTGTCTTCTTGCAAGTTTGATTTTACAGGTAATCACAACAGGTCCATGTTATACTGTATTCATTTTAGTTATTTTTTATATATATTTGTGTTGATATCATCTGTTTTAAATTAGATTTCTCATAAAAAGGAAAAATATGTAAAAAAAAAAAAAATAGGGAAAGAATTTATGGCACAAGCATCTACCAATCATTATAAGTATATATATATATATACAGTATATCATCTGCATTTGCTGCAAAATCAGCCGGAACTGAATTCCTGTGCTTACCATTATGTAGCGCTTATCAGACATCAAACACTTATCAACATATCTAATCTGCAATAAAAAAAAACATTCCCATCTTCTGTCATGTTCCTGATAGTGAAAAAAAAATTCAATATCTTAAATGGCAAATAAAATAATTAAAAAAAAAAAAAAAAAAGGTCCTGACTATATAAATAATAGTTTAATAAATAATCAAGAAATATACTGTATGTATAATATATTATTTTAATGATCATATTTTAATAAATAATCAAGAAATATATTGTATATATAATATACATATATACTTATATGTATATATAAATATAATATATTTCTTGGCATATATCTATATACTATAGTATATATCTATATATAATATTTATACATATTGTATTTACAATATATTTTTATACATCTATATATAATATAAAATATTGTACATATTCAAATATATATATAGATTGAACAATTGGAACACCACCAAAGTTTTACCTTTGGTAAAACACCAGGCCGAGTGTGCATAGTATAGTATACCATTGGGCAATAAAAAGTCTGCATCTATTATTTTTTTGGCGCTGTTTTTTTTCATTTTTTATACCATACATATATATATATATATATACGGTATGTATCTGCCCACACCAATAGATATACTGTATATAATATATTGACATATGTTTACAATATAGTATATATTCATATATGTATATAAATATATATATATTATATTATTATATATTGATATATATATCTATATATATCTATATGTATATATATATATTATACATTGTATTTATTGGTGTATGTATATATATATATATATATATATATATTTTATATATTTTTATAAACTGTGCATAACACATATATATATATAAATATATATATATATATATATATATATATATATATATATATATGATATATATAATTACATATATACATCCAGTATATATGTATATATATATTATATACAGTATATTTCAAGGTGTATATATATGTATATATACATATGTGATATCTTAGTACACTTGCAATCAGCCTTGTTCTTCCCTCTATCTGGAGTCTTTGCAGGTCTTTGTTATTCATCTCAGCAGGAGATGGGGCTAATTGTCATTTTTTTACCATTCACAAAGTCTCAGCTTTAACATCTTAACTACCAGCGAGCGACTATTAAAATTCATCCAAATGCAAAAACTCAAGAAGAGATAATGGGATTTCAGGTTTTTTTTTTTTTTCAATAATCAAATTATGCATTTTATGTCTATGGCAAATGACTTCAAGCTCCGAGTATTCGTCTACCTCTCTTTAATGAGAACATTCTTTGATTTTTCTTTTTTTTTTTTTTGAATGTCCTACTAAACTAAAGGTTACGAAAGTGACTGAGTAAATAATGACTTAAATGAAAAAAGAAGAGGAATACAAAACACTACCTTAAAAAATAATGCAAAGAAACTATGGAAAAATGTATATTTTTTTTTTATTGGAGCATTAAAATGTTGTAAGAAACAAAGAACAAAAATTAGAAAACAAAATACTTAAAACATACTGAAAATCATAACTTTTTGTTCATCAGCAAGGGGAAATATTTGTTATTTTTTGTTGTATTAATACAGATTTTTGTTAGTTTCGCTGCACTCTCAGACACAGCAGGGATGTTCGGTGGGAAAAAAAAATATAAAAATATATACGCGTCTCGGACATTCTGCCATGTAATTTGTAGAAAATATGTTTTGAAGCGTTCTGTGCCTGACATAAGGAATGGTATATGAGTGGCAATCAAAAAGTGTGATGACCATCAATACATCATGACTCTATTCCTGGCTGATGTGCTCCCCACAGTGCATTAGACAGGACGGCGTGTGCCAGACAATCTCCTCTCTGGCAAGAAACATCGGACCGATGCAGCAAAGTTAAATAGCAATCTCAGGGAGAAAAATAGTAAATGGAAGTAGAGAAGAAGGAGCTTTTGGATAAGTGGAGAGATTTAGACAGCATGTGGTAGGAAAGCTGAAGGAATGGATAGGCACAAATAGAACTACACCGGGCGACAAGGTAAACACCTGCAAGAAATACAAACACTATTTTTGATTTTTTTTCTTTTTATTCTGTTTTTTTCCCCTAATCCATGAAATTTAACCCTATTATTACCGTCGTTGCTCCAAATTTTGGAAAACATCTTTTTGTCTTTTATTTTTCTTTACGGGCAAAACCTAAGACTGTATGAAAAAATACCCTGACATGAATTAGTAAAAATCAAGTGCTTATAAATAACAGGGTACTTAGTACATACATTTTTGCAAAAAGGTAAGAAACCATCCCACCACGTCAAGGTGTACCCAATCCGCGACAGTACCTATCTTTTTCTAATTTAAAATCTTCCATGTGTCAATATTGACCTCTGTGAACAAAGCTACAGAGTCACCTGGGTCCCAATATAAATGGTCAGCTCAGTGAACGGGTGGGGGGAACTCTATATCCTTGTATTATCCCTATTGTTGCTCCAAATTTGGAAATAACTTGTATTTGTCTTTTCTTTTTTTTGCTGTATGAAAAACTATGACAAATACCCTACCATAAATAAGAAAAAAGCAAGTGCCAATAAATACATTTGTGCAAAAAGGTAAGAAGACATCCCACCACGACAAGGTGTACCCATTTTGGGACAGTACTTATCTCTTTCTAATTTAAAACCTTTCCATGTGTCAAAACTGACCTCAATGTGAACAAAGGTAAAGAGTTACCTGCGTCCCAGAATGAAGACACACAGCAATGGGAGGCAATATAAATTCTCAGCTGACGGGGAGTTGGGGGGGCACTCCCTATCCTTTTACTAACCCTATCGCTGCTCCAAATTTGGGAAAGCTGCTTTTTGTCTTTTCCTTTTCTTCACAGATAAAGCCTAAGAGAAAACTGAGTGAAACAATACCATGTCATAAACAAATAAAAAGCAAATGCTAATAAATAAACTGGACTTAGTATATGCCAGCACATTTTTGCACAAAGGTAAAAAGCCGTCCCACCAACTCAAGGTGTACCCTTTTCAGGGACAGTACCTATCTCTTTCTAATTTGAAACCTTTCCATGAGACAAAACTGACCTCAATGTGAAGAAGGGACAAGGGTAAAAAGTAAGCTGAGTCCTAAAATGGAGACACACAGCAGTGGGAAGCAATATCAATTCTCAGCTCAGTAAAGGGGGTGGGGCACTGCCTATCCTTGTACTAACCCTATTGTTGCTCCAAATTTGGGAAAACTTGAAAATGTATTTTTATCTTCTTTGTCTTTACATTAGTGGGCACTTGAAAATGTCATATATTATATATATATATATATATATATATATATATATATATATATATATATACACACACATACATACATAAAGTGTATATAAAGACGTATACATATATTCTATTTTATTATCTTCAGGGTGGAAAGAAAACATGAAAGGATACTGCTCTTGCTTTGGGCTATAAGGCATAGAGTGAGCAGCATGATATCTGTCTTCTTCTGCATTCCTTTACAGCCCGTGGAACCATCCAATACTTTTCAAAGAGAATTATCAACAAGATAACCAGTGAGAGTATCGCTGCTCCATGGGGCAGGCCGGGGCACCGCTACAGTACTTCCCAGTCAAGGGCCATTCAATCTCAGATAGGGACATTTCCCTAAAGATCTGCTATGAGAATAGCTTTTAGGAAGGCTTCCTGACACATAGGCAAAGCTATAAGAAGGTCTGCACAGAGATCTTAAGGGTGCATTGGTCTGAAGGCAAGAAACAGGGGAGTAAGACAATTTACAGCCACAAGCATAAAGTGCAGCAATTTCTTTAACTGATGCCTAAAGAAAAGCTCATTCCTTCCATAGTTAGGATGGAAAGTGCATTAGAAGAATCACATTAAGACGTTGTTACAGTTATATATCAATTCTTAATTTTAATAGTTTTCTTAATGACATGTGATGAAATGTGACAAATCTCCACTGCTAAGTCAGTGTCCCTTCAGCCACTGAGCACCTTTATTTCTCCTTCTCCTTATGACTAATTATCCAAAAAATGAAGATGGTAACTTGCTTGTGATCTGATCTTCACCCTGCTATGGTCTCTCTCTGATTTTACTAATTCACCCTGGATTAAGGAGTTTGGAAGGGAGGACTTACTGAATTGCTGGTTGTATTTTATTAATACTTTGCATTTCTTTTTACTTATCATTTCAGTCTGGTGCAATCCCCATTAGGAAATGAGCTCCATGATTGGCAATGCCATCCAGTGTACATCTTGCCACATGTATGCATTCCTTGACCAGCCGGTCAAGGGTGCATACTGCTGTGTGAGATGTGAGTACGTTGTGCATTTGGAAGCCCAGATACTGGATCTAAATGAACAACTGACAACACTGAGATCCATAGACAATATGGAAAGGAGTCTGCTGCTCACTGAACAGCTGCTCAATGGGATAGATGTGGGGGAGGATGGTAGTATGGAGCTGCAGGACCGTGAGGTATCTAGTTGGGTGACAGTTAGAAGGCGGGGTAGAGGGAAGGGTGCCAGGGAGGCTAGCCCTGATCTGGCACACCAATAAATTTGCTATGTTGGCAGATGAGGGGGTGTGAGTTCAGGTACAGCACTGCTGCAGCAGGGCATGACCTCTGAAAGCCAGAGGAGTATCTGCTCCAGTAAGGGGGAAAACAGGAGAGAAGGGCAGGCCAGACAGGTGCTGGTAGTGGGGGACTCAATTATTTGGGGAATAGATAGGGCAATCTGTCACAAAGAGAGGGATCGTCGAACAGTGTGCTGCCTACCTGGCGCTCGAGTCCGGCACATCGCTGACCGGGTTGACAGATTACTGGGAGGGGCTGGTAAGGACCCAGCGGTCATGGTGCACATTGGCACAAATGGCAAAGTTAGAGCTAGGTGGAAGGTCCTTAAAGATGATTTCAGGGAATTAGGCTGCAAGCTTAAGGCAAGGACCTCCAAGGTAGTATTCTCTGAAATACTGCCTGTACTACGTGCCACACCAGAGAGGCAAAGGGAGATTAGGGAGATAAATAAGTGGCTCAGGAATTGGTGTAGGAAGGAGGGGTTTGGGTTCCTGGAGAACTGGGCCGACTTCTCTGTTGGCTACAGGTTCTATGCTAGGGACGGGCTGCACCTCAATGGGGAGGGTGCAGCTGTGCTGGGGGAGAAAATGGCTAGAAGGTTGGAGGAGTGTTTAAACTAGGGATTGGGGGGGGGAGGGTATTCATTGTATAGGAGGGGAAGATAGTGTAAATAGTAACCTGGGCACAAGTAATAAAATTGGGGGTGGCATGGGGGGTGGGGTTAGAACAGTCAATATAGTAGGAAGGAATAGAGGTAAACAGAGATGCATAAAGTGCATGTACACTAATGCCAGAAGCCTCACCAACAAAATGGAGGAATTAGAATTGATTTTGTTGGAAAATAATTATGACATGGTGGGGATTTCGGAGACGTGGCTGGACGAGAGCCATGACTGGGCTGTAAATTTACAGGGCTATTGTCTGTTCAGAAATGACCGTACAAATAGGAGAGGAGGAGGTGTATGTTTATACGTAAAATCATCCTTAAAACCCATCCTGCGTGATAATATAGGTGAATCTAATGGAAAAGTAGAGTCCCTGTGGGTGGAGATAAGGGGAGGGGGAAAAAATAATGAATTACTGATAGGGGTTTGTTATACGTCCCCAACAATAATGGAAGTGGAGGAGAATATCCTCATAAAGCAAATAGATGAAGCAGCGACTCAGGGAGAAGTCATTATTGTGGGGGACTTCAACTACCCTGAAATACATTGGGGATCAGAAACCTGCAGTTCCAGCAAAGGTAATAAGTTTTTGAAAACTATGAGAGACAATTACCTTTCACAACTGGTTCAGGACCCAACAAGAAGGGGGGCACTGCTGGACCTAATATTAACCAATAGGCCGGACCGCATATCAAATATACGGGTTAGAAGTCACTTGGGTAATAGTGATCATAACTTAATAAGCTTTCAAGTATCCTTTACTAAGACGTGTAGTAGAGGGGCTACAAGGACGCTAAACTTCAGGAAGGCAAATTTCCAACGGTTGAGAGATGATCTTAGTGCAATAAACTGGGACGATGTCCTGAGACATAAAAGTACACAACACAAATGGGAGATGTTTATTAGCATCCTGAATAGGACCTGTGCACAATATATACCCTATGGGAATAAGCATGCTAGAAATAAGAGGAAACCACTATGGCTAAATAAAGCGGTAAGAGGTGCACTATGTGACAAAAAGAAAGCATTTAGGGAATTAAAGCAAGTAGTGATGAGGCATTAAATAAATACAGAAAATTAAATAACATTTGTAAAAAGCAAATCAAGGCAGCAAAGATTGAGACAGAGAGACTCATTGCCAGAGAAAGTAAAAAGAATCCCAAAATATTTTTTAACTACATAAATAGTAAGAAACTAAAAAATGATGGTGTTGGCCCCTTTAAAAATAGTCTGGGTGAATGGTGGATGAGGATGAGGAAAAAGCCAATATGCTAAATGACTTTTTTTCAACAGTATTTACACAAGAAAATCCCATGACAGACAATATGATCAGTGATAACAAAAATTCTCAATTAAATGTCACCTGCTTAACCCAAGAGGAAGTACGGCATCCTCTAAAAATCACTAAAATTGACAAATCCCCGGGCCCGGATGGGATACACCCCAGAGTGCTGCAGGAATTAAGTACTGTCATAGATAGACCATTATTTTTAATATTTAAAGATTCCATAATAACAGGGTCTGTACCGCAGGACTGGCGTATAGCAAATGTGGTGCCAATATTCAAAAAGGGGACAAAAACTGAACTTGGAAATTATAGGCCAGTAAACTTAACCTCTACTGTGGGTAAAATCCTAGAGGGTTTTCTAAGAGATGCTATACTGGAGTGTCTGAAGAAAAATAACCTCATGACCCATTATCAACATGGTTTTACGAGGGACCGTTCCTGTCAAACTAATCTAATAAGCTTCTATGAAGAAGTAAGTTCTGGACTGGACCAAGGAAATGCAGTGGATGTGGTGTATATGGACTTTTCAAAAGCTTTTGATACGGTGCCACACAAAAGGTTGATACATAAAATGAGGGCAATGGGGATAGGGGAAAATATGTGTAAGTGGGTTAAGAACTGGCTTAGTGATAGGAAACAAAGGGTGGTTATTAATGGAACACACTCAGAATGGGTCACAGTTAACAGTGGGGTACCACTGGGGTCAGTGTTGGGCCCACTTCTATTTAATATATTTATTAATGACCTTGTAGGAGGCATACAGAGTAGAATCTCAATATTTGCAGATGACACTAAACTCTGCAGGGTAATCAATACAGAGGAGGACAATTTTATATTACAGGAGGATTTATGTAAACTAGAAGCATGGGCTGCTAAATGGCTAATGCGCTTTAATGGGGATAAATGTAAAGTCATGCACTTGGGCAGAGGAAACAAAAGGTATAATTAAGTGCTTAATTGTAAAACAATGGGCAAAACTGTCACTGAAAAAGACCTGGGTGTATGGGTAAATGACAAACTCACATTTAGTGACCAGTGTCAGGCAGCTGCTGCAAAGGCAAATAAAATAATGGGATGCATTAAAAGAGGCATAGATGCTCATGAGGAGAACATAATTTTACCTCTATACAAGTCACTAGTGCGACCACACTTAGAATACTGTGTACAATTCTGGTCTCCGGTGTATAAGAAAGACATAGCTGAACTAGTGCGGGTCCAGAGAAGAGCGACAAAAGTCATTAGAGGACTGAGGGGTCTGCAATACCAAGACAGGTTATTAAACTTGTGGTTATTTAGCTTGGAAAAACGAAGGCTTAGGGGTGATCTTATAATAATGTATAAATATATGAGGGGACGGTACAGAGACCTTTCTAATGATCTCTTTACTCTTAGGCCTGAGACTGGGACAAGGGGGCATCCTCTACGTCTGGAGGAAAGAAGGTTTAATCATAATCATAGACGCGGATTCTTTACTGTAAGAGCAGTGAGACTATGGAACTCTCTGCCACATGATGTTGTAATGAGTGAGTCACTACTAACATTTAAGAAGGGCCTGGATGCCTTTCTTGAAAACTATAATATTACCAGTTATACATACTAGATTCTTTGATAGGGCGTTGATCCAGGGAATTAGTCTGATTGCCGTATCTGGAGTCAGGAAGGAATTTTTTCCCCCAATGTGGAGCTTAGTGTTGCCACATGGGGTTTTTTTTTGCCTTCCTCTGGATCAACGTTAGGCTATGGGTTGAACTAGATGGACTTAAAGTATTCCTTCAACCTTAAAAAACTATGTTACTATGTTACTATATCAGTTTACCATCTTTGATCCTTTACTATCGTATTACTTTTGTCTGTCACCAAAACCTTGCAGGTCCAGAACTATTTTCACCCTCTCAATCCTCTTCTCTTTCCCAAACCAAGCAACAGCCTACTGGAACAATATACAGTCCTGCATATCGTTATTAGTACACATGAAGTTTAAGTATGTGACATAATGAATCAAGTGAAACAGCTTTTTGGTATAGAGACTCATGTTAGATACAAAAGAGCAAATGATAAACAATTTAAAGCAAAAAACAATGAGAGGGAAGTCTAGAAAAACCTAAGCTGCTGTGACACTGGTATTGGTGCCCTGTACATTAAACTTGTATACAAACACATTTTGACTTGCCTATGGTAAATCACAAATGAGAATCACCTGTGATAAATTGCCGATGCCCATGTGACATGAATTAGCCAATGAATGTTGACTTCAGTGTTTTAAAAAGCCACATGTTAGGCCCTGTTCCTTTGTCACAATTGGTGAAAACAAAAGAGCCATCTAAGGACATCAGAACGTCTACTATTAGCAAAGGCAAGACTTCCAAAGGGTATGAGGCCATGTACAAAGACCTTGGTAACCAAATTTCAACAGTGTGCAATGTTATTAAGAAGTTTGCCAAGCATGTAATCATCAAGAACCTCCCTGGACATGGGGGAAAGAGGAAGATTGACAAAAGATGTCTTCCACGTTTGTTGCGACTAATAAAAAAAAGCCGTGTGAAACATCCAAAGACCTGAAGGCCAACCTGGGATTGTCTGGGGTTATGGTTTTAACAAGAAACCATATGCCACATACTAAACCAAGATGAGCTTCATGGGTGAAGGCCAAAAAAGAAACTATCGTTGAAGAAAAGACATAAAAAGGAATGACTGATCTTTGCCAGAGCACAAACCACAATACTTGTTTGAAAATGTTCTATGAACAAATGAAACAAAAAGACCTTTTTGGCAATGCAAAGCACCAGTTCATTTACAGACAGCGCAATGAAGCTTATAAAGAAAAGAACACACTACCAACAGTTAAGCATGATGGGGGATCCATAATGCTGTGGGGTTGCTTTGCTGTGTCTGGTACTGGAGACCATGACTGTATCACAGGAATCATGAAATCAGAGAATTATCAAGAGATTTTAGAGCAAAATGTGCTACCCAGTGTAAGAAAACTTGGTTTGAGTCGAAGATCATGGCTCCTTCAGCAAGACAATGGCCCAAAGCACACATCCAAAAGTACACAGGAATGGTTGGAAAATAAAAAATGGACTGTTTTAAAATGGCAGCAATGAGTCCTGATCTCAATCCCATCTTTGGGGAGTGCTGAAATCTGCCATTGGGAAAAAGAACCCTGCAAACATTCAAGAGCTTGAACAAACTGCAAAGGAAGAGTGGGAAAATACCAGCTGAAAAGAGCAAGAAGCTTATAGATGACTACAAGAAACATTTGGAGGCCGTCATCAATGCCAAAGGTTGTGCAACCAAGTATTAATTAGGGCCTTTATTTCTGCACATGCTGTTTATTCTGTTTCTTCTTTGAAATTGTAACATCTAAGTGGACAAAATATGTTTCATTGTTGTATTACTTTGGACCAATAATTAAAAAAGCCTAAGGATATAACTTTGGTATAATTCCATCTATTTCTAAAGATACTAGTGCATCTCAATGAATTAGAATATCATTAAAAAGTTATTTTTTTTTCAGTAATTCAGTACAAAAAGTGAAACATATATATATATATATATGATATGTAGACTCATTACAGAGTGATCTATTTCAAGTGTTTATTTCTGTTAATGTTGATGATTATGGCTTACAGCCAATGCAAACCCAAAGGTCATTATCTCAGAAAATTAAAGTAGGGAGGATGAAGGGTTTAAAAACAGTGCTCTGTATTCCATGAGACATCAATGGGTGAATATAATATTGTTTTATTAGTCAACGTGTTTCAGGGCTCCCAGAGACTCCTTGAAACATGTCAATATTACATTGATTTTTTTATAATATTCTAATTTCTTGAGATACACTAGTATTGTACAAAATGAAAGGGGGCAGTAATGGTAAGCAACACTGTACTATAATTAATTTTACATTGTTTTGCATCCCTCTGTATTCAGACATCAAATTTACGGTATAACTCATAGCAATCATTTCCAAATATGATTTAATTGTGCTGAATCTGAGTTCAGTAAATGAACTCTGAAAAGATTTCTTTTCTTATAAATTCATGCTACAACTCTACCATATTGTCATCATTTTATATCGAACAAAATTATCAGCATTTATGTTGGTAGAATCTTCATACTCATTGTGATCTTGGTCCCATCCTCAGTGATGTAACCTGAAGCTCATGAGCCCCGATGCAAAAGCTCCAACAATTCCCCCAATTATTGCAAATCTTTAATAGCAGTGGTCTTTTTCTATAGGTCATAGGGATTTGGGGGTCCCCTAGGCTCCAGGGCCCATGTGCGATGCACCATGCACCTATTGTAGTTACACACCTGCCGATCATACATTAACAATTATTTTGATGTCTATAAAAGACTGGATAAGACTCAATGTTGGACTAGCAAACCAGTTTGGATCCCAAAGTACGCTATAGCTCCACATCACATAATCTTAGATGTATGGCTGGTATGTGAAGATGTGGCGCCCCACTGATCGGATGCCACCTAGGGGTTCTGCACCCAGATAAGAGTGTGTAGTATTCCTGTGACTAGGGAATTGGGATGTCGCATAAGGGACCCTCACAACACTCATTCACACACACCCTAGAGTAGGGGACAGTGGGTAGACCTGCTGTAGGGAGGACACAGTCCCATGGGAGGAGTGTCAGGGTGAAAAAGTGTGTGGGTGGGAGGAGAGTTAGTTCAGTGAGAGTTAGGCAGTCTGAGTGAGTTCAGTCTGAGAGAGAGCTCCGTTGGGGAGTGAGGAGTGCAGGATGGCGGAGAAGTCATCAGGAAATAGAGGGATCCTAGGGGCACCAGGTAGTGCGGTGCACCCGAATCTGGATCCAATACGTCTACCGACCGGAGGGATCTGTCTCAGAACAGAGGTCCGGTTCTGAGCACGGTGAGGGAGTCTATCCCCGAACCATCGAACCGGAGGCCCGAGTTTCTAGAGGAAGTCGCGGCCGAATGCCCGACACATCCTTAAAAAGGCACCATATAGGGTCAAGGGGACCCAGAGAAGAGTCTCCCACGGAGGGCTCGTGGGAGCCAGCTCGAGGCTCTGCGCACAGGAACGCTTCAAGGGAGACAGGATAGAGCGTAGTGAGGGACTGGAAAGGAACGGCAGGCACACCACTGAGGCCAGAAAGACTGTACCATCTGTGACTTGCCTGAAGTACTGCCAGTAAACCGTTCAGAGTTAAAGACTGTGTGCCACGTACTTTATTTGTCTGAGCCTGATGAGCCGTACACTTGCTGCAGTGAAAAGGACAAGTCACTGTGCTGTGTGGCACGCTGCCTCCCTGTGTAAAGACTGTACATAATATTCACAACTGCCCCGAGGATCCCGCTCCACCTACGGGGAGCGTAACCATCTTGCTGCCCAAACATCCCCAAAGTCTGACCGCAGCACCATAACCATACCGGAACCATAGGTGGCGTCAAGAAACACTTTTATTTTATTTTTATTGACTATTTTTTCCACTTTTAAGAGACCTCCAGGGCCATGGGACCGGGCAGCAGGCCCAGTGACATCTCCTGTGAAGTAAACGCCCGGGACCGGGTACCCCATGGCCCTTGGGCAGGTCAGCTTTCTGGCGTCACGAACAGGATCCCGTGCCCAGTAAAACCGGGTACTGTCCACCTTGAACTTTGCTTTAAACCGAACCTTCTTGTTGAGCCCCAAGATGGCGGGGTCAGAGACTTAACAACATGTGCAGGCCTGGGGGTGTGTCTCAGCCACTCATCGCGGGAGGGCCCTGCCAGAGGCGCGAAAATCCAGACCTGCCCAAGTTGCCAAGGAAAAAACAAGGGGGCGGGCCTGAGATTAAAATGTTCCTGCCGGAAGATATAAATGGCAGCAGCAAGGGCGAGGCTAGAGAGAGATGATGATAGGAGAGCACGGGTGTGGCTGACAGGTCTGTAGCAATGGCAATGAGGAACCAGTGAAACCCGGCCCATGAGGTGGAGGATCCAGGCAGCCCTGAAGTCGCTGAGGAGGGTGCTGCTTCGCTCTTGACTCACGAAGGAGATGCCGAGTTCTGTGAAGTCGCCCTGTAAGACCCCGCACCCAGCTAAACGAGACCTTGGACAGGGTCTTCAGGCACTGGAGTGCCGACACCTACTAAGCTTTGTCCCAGCGTGCTGCACAGAAGGAGCGCGGTGACCGGAGGCTCGTAGAGACTTTGGTTTTGGAACCAAGGGTGAGAGACCAGGCCGTGGGTGAGCCCGAGGTTGCCACAAATGACCAGCACCCGGATCCGCAGCCAGTCCTCGCAAAGGAAGTGGTGCCTGGAGTTGAGCCAGAGATTCCCGGAGCACCTGCCCCTGATGGGGCGACCAAAGCTGAGCCCAAAGAGGACGTCCTGGAGGGTCCCGCAGAAGAGCCCGATATAAGGGTGGAGGCCGAGATTGAGGAGCCATCCAGCCAGACGGATTCCATGGAGGAATCCGAGGAGGATGAGGCCGACAGCTCGGAGGAAATTGGCACATCCGGGTCCCACGCTCTGTTGTGGGATCGCCACCAACATCAACCGGTCGGACGGGTCTGTGCCACCGCCATAACCGGGGTACAGGACCGTGCTCCAGCTCCGGCCCCGGAGCAGGACGATTACGCTCACCAGCCCTTTCAAGCTGACCAGGCGGAGAGGCAAAGCCACCAAGAGCGCTGGTGGGCGCAAGAACAACAAAACGTCCTGGCTAAGGCAAGAGACAGGGAATTGCCCACAAAGGTGTCCCCAGAAGACCGCAAAACAGGTACTGTGGTGGCTTTCCACTTAGACAACAGGTGGGGGTTCATCCGTGAGCCTGGACTTGGGGAGGAGGTGTTTGTCAGTCAGAGGGATGTAGAGTCCTACCTCCCAAAAGGACACCCGGACAGAGATTTGTACCACCATGACAAGTTGACCTACGAGAGACACATGGGGTTAAAAGGTTTTATGCATTAAGGGTATACAAAGCTGAAAATTAGATAGATGGTATACTCATGTAAATAGTTCTGGGTGATTGATGACTGTGACTGTGCTGTGTGGTGATCTGCCTCACTGTGTAAAGACTGTACATAACATTCACAACTGCCCGGGGATACGACTCCAACTACGGGGAGCGTGACCATCTTGCTGCCCAAACATCACCCGAAGGTCTGACCCGCAGCACCGGTAACCATACCGGAACCGTAGGTGGTGTCACAAAACACTTTTATTTTATTTTCATTGACTGTTTTTCCCACCAGGGTCATGGGACGGGGCAACAGGCCCCAGTGACATCCCCTGTGAACTAAATGCCCGGGACCGGGTACCCCACGGCCCTGGGGCGGGTCAGAGACCATTGTCATCATCTATTATACACTTACCCTGTCCTATCCGTCATCAACTTCCATGGTCAGGGTGTCCTCCTACCTCTAATTGGCCAGAGGCCAGAACAAGTTCCGGTAACTATATATCCATACCCAAGCAATGGGTGTACAAATGTGGCACCTGCTGGCAGTATCACATCACCAGCAGTACCGCCGATAGCTGACAGCGACGCCACCCAAAAATGGCCCCCACAAATCCGTCGCCGCAGTCTGACCCCATCCATCCGCCCTCATAAGCTCTGACTGAGCATGTGGTGATGTCGCGATCATGGGCGGAGCCAGGTGCATGTGACAGATCACGTGACCGTGACATCACCATAGGTCCTTTACCTGAAACAGACAAAGGGTCTGCCCTCAACTGACATAAAGTGCCCTGAGAGTGGGGCACAAACAGTGGCTCCCCAGTCGAGTGGAGGTGCACAGAGCAGGACACAGAGAGCAACTCCCATGGTCAAGTGGGGATGCAAAGAGAGAGGGGCACAGACACCAGCTCCTCCGGTCTCTGCACGCTGCCCTTACCTCCCTACGATGCTGAAGTTGGTTTCTTATTCGTCCAGTTTCTTATTCGGGCTGAAGTTGGTTTCTTATTTGTCAGTTTCTTATTCGGCTATTTTTTATTTTCTAATTTTTTTACAGGTTTTTCAATAAAAAGAAACCATTCTAAGTATATAATACTATGCAGTCATGGGCCCTGTTGTGAATACACTTAAAAACAGATACAAAAATTAGAAGGCTGGCACAAAAATGGGCATTAAAGTGGGCACTGAGGTATGGTATTGAAGGGATTAAATGGCTTTGGGACACTGATTTACCACCTGATTTACATACTTAATGATGCCCCACATCAAAGTCATGTCACTCCAGCCTGGCCCAAATGGGTTCTGGGCATCAAAACTGGCATCAAAGTGGGCAAATCGCCCATTTTCACAGATTTGAATAAGTAACAGCTGTTTTTGAGGGGTTAAATGGCTTTGGGCCACTCCTGTTCGCATCTTAAATTGTGGCAGTGAAGAGGATAAATTACCCAGGTATACAACCGTTGCTAAATTGTACACAGTCAGCAACAATAAGATCCAAACAGTGGGAACCATACCCCATACCAAAGGGGCAAAACCTGATCAAACAACAGAGCCACTGGAGGAATGGTGCCAGCAACTCCACGTCGGAACTGACACCATTCCTGTGTACGAAAAGCAAGGTGTTTACCGGGTAGTTAAAGAATTCGAACAAGACTTCAGTAAGCATCCATTTGGTAGGATAAAAGGGGTGCAACATCATATCCCCACAGGTACGCATCCATCAATCAAGAACGGTACAGGCCTATTCCACCTGCACATTATCAGAAAGCCAAGGAAATGTTACAAGACATAAAGGACGCAGGGGTTGTACGAGATAGCTGTAGCCCCTGGGCAGCCCCATTAGTCCTAGTCAGGAAAAAGAATGGCAGTATGAGAATGTGTGTAGACTATAGGCAAATAAGCAGCATGACACACAAGGATGCTTACCCGTTACCTCGTATAGAGGAATCCTTAGCTGCGTTGAAGTCTGCCAATTATTTCTCCCCCTTAGATCTCACTACTGGGTATTGGCAGGTGTCCGTACCAAGGAAGACCGTGAGAAGACGGCATTCACGACACCTATGGGCCTATGTGAATTTAACAGCATGCCCTTCGGACTATGTAATGTGCCTGGAACATTCCAGAGGTTGATGGAGAGTTGCTTGGGGCATAAGAACTTTGAGACAGTACTACTCTACCTGGATGATGTGATTGTGTACTCTAAAAGTACCGTCACAAGCCGCAATCTCGCCTGGAGATTATAAAGGCGATATGTCGCCCCGGAGTAATCGCCGTGAAATTGCCTCATGGTTGCGGTGTGTGATTGGGGAATTTCATGGCAATAAATCACCTCTCGCCTGTCGCGTGATTCCTGAACAGTGCTCAGTAATCAGTCGCAATCGTTAAGGCGATATTTCCGTGTTGTGGCGTGTGATAGGGCGATAGTGATGGAAAGAGCGTTGCCTATGATTTCCCGTAGGCGTGCCTCAGTGTGCTGGAGTCCGCGCCCCATCTGAACTGATTGGTGTGGGCTACTGTGTTCCCATTGGCTGTCAGTTGACGCCGCGCCATATTTGAAGAGCTGTCCGTTCAGCACCACACAATGGCAATAGCGTCATATATTAGTCAGCCTTCTAGAGCAGGGTAACCAATCGTAACGCTGTTGCATTGTCCAATGAGTGTGTATGGGGCGCGGTGAAAACCACTGTGGCACGCCTATCTCCTCGGCGCGCTGAACATGTACGCCCACATTGCCTTTGAGCTTGCGGCGTGTGAAGCGGCGATGGACTGAGGCAAGATTGGTTCTGCTGAGGGTGAGGCGATTTCCGGAGCGACACATCGCCTTAGGTTCAGGACGCAATTGCGGCGTGTGAAGCCATCAATCTGAGGCAGACACGAAAAATGTGAGCGCGCACGTTCCATCGCCACATATCGCCAGGCGAGATTGCGGCGTGTGACGGTACCTTAAGACTTATGGGGAACACGTAGCTCATCTGGGAGAGGTGTTTGAAGCTCTGGCCAAATACGGGATGAAGCTGAAACCATCCAAATGCCACCTGTTAAAGCGAAGAGTACAGTACCTGGGACACATAGTCAGTGCCGAAGGTGTGGCCCTGATCCAGACAAGGTGACAGCTATCAATCAGTGGCCAGAACCCAAGACCCTGAGGAGAGTACGTCAATTCCTGGGATTGGTGGGCTACTATAGGAGGTTCATAAAAGAGTACACCAAGAAGGCTGCTCCCCTGCAACACCTCCTAGTAGGCCAACCCACCAATGGCAAGTCAAAAGATTCTCTGTGGAGGTGGGGCAAGGAACAAGAGGAATCGTTCCAGACAATGAAAGAAGCCCTGACAGGAGAAGAATGGTGAACCGTTGCCCCACTTCGGTTGGAAGGACGTGCAGGAAAATGACCCAGCTGTCAGTCTGGTGAAACAGCTGATAACCCAGGAGTCAGAAAAGCTACCAGGAAATCCTCAATCAGAAGTCAAACATCTGTGGAGCGAGCGGAGCAAGCAGTTCATTTACCATGAGAAGCTTTGTCGGAGGTACATCACCCCAAGAACACACGAGATAGTCTGGCAAATCATCGTGCCAAAATCAGAAATCCAGATGGTCTTAAATGCCTACCACAACAAGACTGGTCACTTCGGGTGGAAGAAGCTAGAGATGCTAATGAGGAAGCTGGGAAAAGGTGTGTGACAGTCCGCGCCACCGGGTACCAAAGAAATCACCTGGGATGCAGGAAGTTATTTCAAGCTTTGTCTTTATTCTCCAACATGTTTCAGCGCTCCACCTGGCGCCTTCCTCAGGGATATCCCTGAGGAAGGCGCCAGGTGGAGCGCTGAAACATGTTGGAGAATAAAGACAAAGCTTGAAATAACTTCCTGCATCCCAGGTGATTTCTTTGGTACCCAGTGGCGCGGACTGTCACACACCTTTTCCCAGCTTCCTGAGAGTCTTCCCACGTGCGAGTGGTTGGTGGAGGTCCTGCAGCAGCCGGTATTGATTGTATGCCTTCAAGCCAGTTGTGGGTCATCACAACTGGAATAGGTGAGTGGTTTTGACAATATACCTCTCACCTCTTAGTGTCTGAGTGATAGGGCACTATTGCGCCTCTTGTTCCCCCTTCCTATTTTATAGAGATGCTAATGAGGGATAGGTTCTTTTGGGTCGACATGCGTGCATGCATTGAAAGATGTTGTAAGAATTGTAAACCCTGCAGCCTGCGAAGAAAGGACTTACAGAGCCAGAAAGCACCCCTTCAGCCCATCGTGACGAAACAACCTCTGGAAATTGTAGCCTTTGACCGCGTAAAACTGACTCCAAGTAGATCCGGCTACACGTACGCATTGACTGTGGTAGACCGTTACTCAAGATTCTTAATGGTTGCCCCTGTAAAAAACTTGACAAATGCCACCGCTGTTAGAACATTCCAGAACGTACTCTGCAGACCACTGGATATCCTGAATCAAGGATCAGCCTTCGAAGCGGAGATCTTCCAAGAATTCTGCCACATGTATGGGTGCAAAAAGATAAGAACGACCCCATATCATCCCCAAGCCAACAGGTTATGTGAGAAAATGAATCATATCATCATTGATATGTTGAAGATCTTACCCTTGGAGGAAAGAAACCAATGGCCGAAGAACTACCAGACTTGGTTGATATGTACAACCACATTCCACTAAGTTCTACCAACTGCACACCAGCTTACCTGATGAGAGCCCGTACAGGAAAGTTACCCGTAGACTTGGAACTCGGAGTAGTCGATCCTAAAGCAGATGATTTAATACCCAACTGGAATGCAAATCGCCTCGAACAATACAAAATGGTTCAAGCCTGTGTCGAAGACAACCTGGAGAAAGCCCAAGAAAAGCAAGAAAGGGACTATAACAAACATGCTCCAGGAGAACCAATAACACCTGGAAGTATTGCATTAAAGGGAAAAAGAACCCAATACAAATTGGACAATCAGTGGGAACAAGAACACTACGTTCTACTAGATTCCGGTTATGACAACGACAAAGTGTGTCTCATCAGCAAGAAAGGTGGAAAACCACTCAAACTGTGTCAAGAAACCACATCAAAAAGTGTCCAACTGACTGGGAAAATCAAAATCCCTCAACTCAACCAATCCAAGAGTCAGAACCAGTACAAGAGCTAACTCCAAATGAAGAACTAAAGGAGAAGGTGATCTCAACCATCTTAGGAGATTTCCCAGAAGATTGGCCTCAACAAGATGGAGCTATCTTAGTGCCTGTACTGAATTTCTACCAGCCCAAGGAAGTGGTACAAAGGAATCAGGAAGAAATACCCGTTGCAAGAGAATCTGAGGATGCTGCAATCGGTACACCTGCTAGCCCTGTAGTGAGACTAAGGCCACACAGACACTAACCTGACATATCTGCACCATGCCCTTCATTAGAAACCTCACCTGAGACAGTGACACCTGTAGTGCGTAGATCACAGAGAAGCACACAAGGTCAACCCCCATCTGGGTATGGAAAGTGGGCACCATAAATGAAAGGTAGAACACGCTGAAAAGTAACATGTAAATAGTAGTTGTAAAATAAGAATGTAAACAAAAGGGTAAACAGTAGGCTAAAAATAAGGAACACCAGGTACACAACACCAAAAGTGGGGTGAGTGGAGTTGGCGTAAGGAGCTGTCTAGGGAGAGCAACAACTTGGCCAAAAGGTGACCACAAGGCCAGGAGGCCTACAGCACTTATGACCGTTAGAGGCCCCCGTAGTACCTAGGACTCCTAAACCAAAAACACCTGTAGTAGATGTTGTGTATTTTCAACTGTTGAGTCTACAGAGACTTTACCTGTAAGAACTTGTTGATCTTTTCCCTTTGAAATTTTCCCCGGATTACAATCTAAAAAGACCAAGTTACAGGACGGGTGTAACAACAAACTTCTTTTACCTTTTTCAAAGCCTGCGGTGAATGGACTAGCACCGCATGGAATTTCCTGTTTTCTATTTTTCCAATTTCTTTCCAGTGTTTTTTGTAAATTTTTATATTTTGAGACTCTGTAAATATGTTACCTGTTAATTATTGTTATTCCTTTTGTTGAACAAAAATCCTCAGTCCAGGAGTACTGAAATTACCTAGGGGGGTATGTGGCGCCCTGCACACACAGGTAGCCACAGACTTCCCTAATGCACAGCTGGGTTTCCACAGCAGGTACCTACTACATGCAACACCTTCCACCCCGGCACAGTAGGGGAAGGACCACTTGCTGACCTTAGGCGAGATCCCCAATAAATACTGCTGCTGGGGGAGGAGTTAGAGTGTGCAGATGCTAGGAGAGCTGCGAAGACGTCCTGGTGGTCGGTGCTGCGGTTAGGCCTGAGCCAGTGACCTAGAGTGGCCCTTCTGACGTCCCGCAAGCCTGAGTGGGGACAGAATGCAAGGAGCAGACAGCCCAAAGGGAGTGAGGAACTAGTGGAAGTTCGCCCAGAGATGTACCGGACATCGGGGATCCGCACCTGTAGGATACTCCAGGACTACAGAAAACCCCGTCACACCGTGGAGACTTCAGTCACCCGGTCCCCTTGTGAGTCCAGAGAGAGGGAGCCAGACACCGCAGTGTAGATCAGCACAGCAGTAATCAGAGAGAGTCACCCGTGGACCACGCAGAGGAGAGAGGAGGCCAGTCTGGCTGCAAGCAAACTGGGCTTTAGGAACCGTAGAAGAAGCAGAGGAGGCCTTATACCCACTTGCTGTAGGGACCCACTGTGCACCTGGTCACCTGTCAGTGCCCTGGACGTCTTTACCTGCTATACCACCAGTAAAAGGAAACAGAGACTTCTACAGTGTATGTCATTCCTCTCCGCTCCCGGTACCCCTTATAGACTGTTCCATCATCCCCTACACTGACTTACAGCTCCACTCCAAGCTGCCCCTTTACACAATGCTGCCCCGGAGGCCAAGCTCAAGCTGTAAGGAGCTTTGCCATCTCAGCTGCATTACCATCGGCCTCCAGAGGGCTGTGGCCGCGTTCATGACCCATCACCAGATACTACAGGTGGCGTCACATGACAAACTCTTATCCCCTGTAAATAACCCCTTTTTTGAAGTATCACCCAGGCCACGGGCTCAGGCGCTGCCGCCATGACATCCCGTGCGGAAGCACCCACCGAGCCTGATACCCGAGTACCCCAGGGCCTGGGGCTCGACACTCCACTCCAGGATAAGCTCTGACACAGCTCCAATTCCCCAGAGCACTTGTCTCCACTCCTCTCTCTTCCCTCTCTTCAGACTAACTACCTAACAGACTTAACTGCCTCCTCCTCCCGACAAGATAAAGAGCAGCTCCCCTGAAGTCGGGTTATAGAGCTCCCCCCTCTGGCCTGGAGTAGGAATTGTGTTGCATGCTGTGTATTAACTGGCATGAGGACCTCCTCCTGCTTCCAGGCATGACATCATCCCTCTGAGGGAGGCAATGTCACCATGGCAACCAAACCCTGGGGTGCCACATCTGTGCGGCAGATCAGGCTTGAAACTGAGAGTATGTCTTATCATTTAACAGTCACAGTGGCGGCAGTGGTCTACTGACCAGGCAAATTGGGTGGCACCTGTAAGGGAGAGATTCAGAACTGTGAATCTAGTGTTGGCCAGCTAAAGAGAACCTTGTAGAGGAAAAAGGATCAGCCCAGTTGAGAACATGTGAGATAGGCAGCAGCTCTACTAGAGGCCCTAGGAAAGGATCACAGCAAGAATATCGGGTATATTGGTCACAGAAAAAACATGTAGACTCTTGTGGCCCTATAGCAGCAGAAATATTTGTTATAGGTTGGTTCATTGTTACCTACAAACACCTAGTAGGGACAACTGGCTCAACAATTTACCAACCAGCTACATATGGCTTGTGGCTATTGCAAGGCATGAATTTATATTTTGACTACTAAGACCTTTAATTTTTTTCACCTGCAGACTCTGAAGCCTTGTAGCTTTAATGATAACATTGCTTGTACATCCTTCTTATAATGTGAGGAGATATGTCTACGTGATTGATGCTTGTTCATCAAACTCTAGGGGCTGGGCTTGCCTTTTATATATGTCAGCTTTTTCACATATTACATTACATTATGCATTAATAATGACAGCAGTTGTTACACACTCCTAAGGATGCACTTTACGGCATATTTTGGTGTAGAAGTGCAAAGGCTCTTCATATACTGACTAGAAAAATATTGGAATCTGAGAGTCCTCAGTGGTTGATACCTTTTAATGGCTAACTGAAAAGATGGTAAACATAGCAAGCTATTGGGACACTGTGGCCCCTTCATCAGGCGGATAATGACACAGATTCTGAAGACACATTACATTTTACAGTGCTGTGCAAATTAATTGGGACAATGCATTTTTTTTTAAGTAAAATCGTAAGTTGGTTACCAGTCAATGATTCAAACCAGTTTTAACTGCTTTGAACAGGTGAGAGTGTACAACTCTGAGTAAGGCTGGCTTCACGCCACGGTGTGATTAGGTCCGGGGCTGTCTTGTGTAAACCAGACAGCCACGGACCAGATTTTGTGGTAATGTTGCCCTATGGGGCCGAATGGCAGCTATCTGCCATCCGGTTTCCATCTGTGCGGGAGGATCCGGGACAATTCGGATTTTCCTCCCGGACACAAAAACGTTGCTTGCAGCCTTTTTTTGTCCAGGGCGAAAAATCTGCCCAAATTGGATCCTCCCGGATCCGGGGCAATCCAGCGCTCCCTAACATGGGAGTCTATGGCGCCAGATTGCCCATATCCGAGAGGTTCCGGGAGGATCCGGGAGCCGGATGCCTGCTGCTGCAGTTCAGTGTGGGCTACGCTGAACTTCAGCACCAGGGAGCTGTCCCCTGTGAAGTGATTCAGCACCATTTCAGCAGGGGACAGCTCCCTCAGCTGTGCTTTGCAGAATCCGGCTGCAAACAGGACCGGAGGGCATATTAACCCTCCGGTTCTATTTCTCCAGCCGTCAGCCTGTGTCCGGTGCCTCCTGCAATGCATCGGACACATCCTGACAGGGCATAAAACATGGTGTGAAGCCGGCCTAAGGACCCTTTCACATCAGCGGTTTTCGCTGATCGTGGCAGTTGCGGTGAAAAAAACGCAACTGCCGCGATTACCTCATAACGGACACACATTTGCGGTTCACTTGCAGCAAAACCCATACAATGTCTATGGGGCTTGCGGTAAGTGTGCGGCAGGTGCGGCAAGTGCGGCTTCGGCACTTGCGGCAGGTGCGGCCATGAAAAAAACGCGGTATACCGCGTTTTTTTCGCCGCTGCACTTGCCGCAAGTGCCGAAACCGCACTTGCCGCAAGCCCCATAGACATTGTATGGGGCTTGCCGCAAGTGAACCGCAAGTGCTGCCGTTATGAGGTAATCGCGGCAGTTGCAGTTATTTCAACTGCCGCGATCACCGAAAACCGCTGATGTGAAAGCAGCCTAACAAAATGTGGTTTGACTGTTTTAGTCAGAAAATAACAGTTGAGAGCTTGTTTCTGTGAGGAGTGGTTTAGTGTACTTTTTCTCTCAGTGTGATTCGTGCCTGTAAAAATGGATGTTACTCCATGGAAGAGGTCTAGAATTATTACTCTTAATAAACATACAAGTCAGACTGTAAGAGAAATCACTGCCACCGTTTGTATTGGAAAATCTACCGTTTCAAGAATAATTCGCACACACAATGAAACTGGATCGTTTTCTCCAAAACTGAAAAGGGAAATGTGGAAGAAAAAGGAAAACGACACCAAGAACTGATAAAACACTTATCAGAAATAGTATACTTTGCACAGCACTGTATATACATAAGCAAATGAATAAAAAAAAATCAAAACAAAACAAAAAAAACAGTCTAAGGGCCCTTTCACATCAGCGTTTTCGTAATTCGCGGCAGATGCGGTGAAAAAACGCATCTGCCGCGTTTGCCGCATAACGGTTCCACTTGCGGCGCGGTTGCGGTTTTTTCTATGCATGTATAGGGGACTTGCGCAGATGCGGCAAGTGCGGTTTTGCACTTGCGGCAGTGCGGCCGCGAAAAAAACCGCAGCAAGCAAACCGCACTTGCCGCACCTGCCGCAAGTCCGCCTATACTTTGCATGGAAAAAACCGCAACGCGCCGCAAGTGCAGCCGGTATGCGGTAATCGCGGCAGATGCGTTTTTTTTCACCGCATCTGCCGCGATTTCAAAAAAACGCTGATGTGAAGGGCCCTTAGATGCTGTAATAAATGCGACAGTGATGTAAAGCAGAGTCAGGCTAGGGATGAAGAGATGGCTGGAATTGAACTAAAAGTCTAAGATAAGCGGAACAAATTGTATAATAGTAATATGGTAGTGTCTGTGGAGAACTGAAAATACTCAAATGAGTTGAGGAAAGCACTAAAAGGAAGCAAGTGTGTTCATATAAGAAGTGTCAAAACTTAATTATCTTCAAAATGGAGTCTGTTGGAAGATGTGATATCCCCAAATGTCCTTTGAATTTATATAAAAACGCATGAATCTGTGATGTCCCCAAATGTCCATTCATGTTATATAAAAAGCCATGAATCCATGTGATACATTTAATCCTGTTTTGAATGTGTCAAAGGTCGTTATCAATTTGTATTCCCAAATTCTTCTTTCTCTGAGATTTGAAGTTGCTTTTTAAGATAAGCAGTCCCATATTGGTTTCACTGTGGTCATGGCTGGAAAAATGTTTTGCTGCAGGTAGGCCCATACGCTTTTCTTTTATTGAGTGGCGATGAGAATTCATTCTTGTCCTGAATTTTTAATATTCGAATATTTTTCTATCTACAGCCTAACACAGTACAAACATTTTTTACGTTATACTGCTAGTACACTGAAAGAGCAGCATACTATTACCTTTGCTTTAGGGTGGAAACACACTTGGCAAGTGCAAAAATGGCCTGAGAGTCGGACAAGTGTCATCTGACTTTTGGTCAGTGTGGCTTCCGTGTGTTGTCCGAGTGCAATCCGTATTTTTTACTTAGCAGCTATTTACTGTATTAGCATTTACAGGAACATGTTTTACAGTTGTCTGACCTACAGAATGATAATGTATCAATTAAAAATCGCATCTGACTAGGATGGTCTGTGTGTGGTCCGAGTGTGGTAAGTCTTTTTTGTGGGAGCCCTAGACTTGCATTGGCGAGTCTCGTCGGACACTCGCATACAATCGCAGCATGTTGTGGCTGACTAGTCATCCTTAAATCGGAAGAGAAAAAAAACATCCGAAACTCGGAAATGTGTTCTCGAACATTGTCCAACTGCAATGCGATTTTTACTCGTTATGGGTTTAGGGTCGCAGTTGTTATGGGTTTGGGGTTCCCCCTTAATAGAGTCTGTCTTTCACACACACACACACACAGGACTAGGCCACCTTAGTATAGACCGATTAGTCAGTAGGTCCAAAAGCAGGTAGAGCCTAGGTTAGAGTGGGAGACTTAAGTGACAGTTAGAGAGAGAGTTTTTAGTTCAGTCAGTACTGGGAAGGCAGCCAGAGAATATGTGCCTGACAGGGCTGCTGCCAGGAGGGCACCTGTCTTTAGGAGGGTGACCCGGGACAGAAGGAGGCGATCCAGGACCGGTTGGAGCCAGCTGGAAACGTCTGGGGACAAAACCGGCATAACATAGCCGAAGGCAGTGAGTGGTCTATCCCTCACTGCAAACCGTATGACTACGGGAGAGGAATAAGGAAGCCGTAGTGCCACAAAGAGGCACCTCCACCTCAGTCCCAAAACAGGTCCAGGACACTATAGGTAACGGGACGAATTCCGGTGGTAGGAGAAGAGACTGGTAAACTCCTGTCCGTACCAGTAAGGAACAAACCTTATCTACTTGCAACAGGCCAGGGGACTGGCGAGGGAGCTCTGCAAACGTGGTTAAGCAAGTGAAAGTGTGGAGCCCACTGGGACGGGGTACTCGGTACAGGACTGGGGTATCACAGGGGTTATCACGGCGGTCCTTGGTCCAGACCGTGTCCCGAGCCCACAAGTAAAAGGGGTAGGGATGAGCGAGTACCTTATTATTCGTGCTTGCTATACTCGCAACGAGTAGGTAGCGGTACTCGCTACTCATTGCGAGTATAGCAAGTACGAATACTTTCGCAGTGTATCTATACATTTTCATGGGGGGGGGGAAATATTTAGATTAAAACAATTATACACACGTTTTACTTTCAGCATGCTTGTTCTGCTAGTCTATTTAATCTACTGTACATGCCACAACACTGGTGCCATGACTTCTTTCCCATGCATATATTTACCAGTACCAATCAGAATTCTTGGCTATCGCTTTTCTACGGGAGAAGAGAAAATAGTGTTTAAAATTGAAAAAAATTATATTAATGTTTTAATTTTTGAATTTATCTGTTTTACTTAGTGCACCCCACAACCATACTGTGGGCTTTTTCACATTTAGAAGTTATGTACTTACCTTGTATTTTTTATGACAATGTCCTGTTTGGCAAAAGGGATTTACTTTTTTTAGTAAAAAAAATGTAGAATTAAATCACAACAAGTTGCCACATTTAACTGTGCAAATTTCTTTTGCCTTACCTTTTTAAAGAACCACTCCGGAAAGTCTTTTTTTATTGCCCTGCTATATTGGTGCTTTAAATGTAAGCCCCTTTAGCCCTGTCTTACGCTCACATTCCAGCATCTTCATCTTTTTCCAGGGGCACTCTGGTCAGTCTCCTTTATTTATGACCTAGCAGCAGCTCCAGTGTTTTATAGAGCACGCTAAATACAACTAAATACAAGTCTATGAGAGGTTCATTTTGACCTCATTCTGGCCCTCATAGAGATGCATCAGGAGCTTGTGACATAAGTTCTGACTTCTGGCCAGTCAGAAGTTACTGTCAAAAGATGGCGCCATGGGACTAGTGTGGCTTCAGTAAAAGGTGAAGCCACTGGAAGGTGAGTATATGACAGGGGGCTTACATTTAAAGCGCCACTGCAGAGCTGAAAAAAAAATTAAAAAAAACTGCAGTGGTGCTTTAAGTTTACCATTTGGAGACAATTAGACATCCCATACACTCGAGGCATGCTAATGTTGCATTAGACTTTTTGGTCATTTTGTGTACTCTGCCCAGCATTTCTGATTGAGTTAATATTTTTTCATGGTTGGATAAGGATGTATAAACTTTTTTGTAAACTATGCACTGGTGTCTATTGTGTATGGTGAATGTGTCAGTGGCAACAAATGTGATAATGTAAGAGAAAAAAAAAACCAGCTAAAGACACGTGACCTGCTATCACTAGCAATCCCAACCATAGTAGCAACAAACAAAGGTTACAAATGGTCTCCTCTACTATTGACAAGAGTATTAGTCGGAAGAAAGGCTAGGGTCACATTTGGGAGGGTCATCCTTTGCAAGGATGCGTAAAAGGAAGCAGTTTTTTCCCTTGCCACTTTTGTGGCATTTCTTCCCTTTTTAGCGCTAGCGTTAACCCATGCGTTTCCCATAGACTCCCATGTTATAACAACGCATGCATTTTTGCAAACGCCCCCAAAAATGCTGCTTACTGCACTGTGGCAATGCTTTTTTTTTGCATGGGAGCCTATGGAAGCGTTAATGCTAGCGTTTTTCACAATTTGCACTTGTGAAAAACGCTAGCTTTTAGCCCTTCCATGACGCAAGTGTGACGCTAGCCAAAGTGGTGTAATATATCACAGATCATTCATCTCAGTCACCACAATAGTGTGAGGCACAGCTGGCATAGTCCCATGGCGGGGGTGCATCACATGGGTTGTCGGCTTACGAACCTGTTCACATGGGCCTGTTTTACTGTGAGCTAACAGCTGAGAGTGAGTGCTGTAATCCTGTCTGGTACACAATGTGTTAATACCTGAAGGAATCATGAGACCAATGAGCGGCTGAGAGAGCGGCTGAGAGAGCAATGTGTACTGATTGCATAGCAGCCCAGGTGGGTGTGTCAGTGTGGGTGTTGCAGCTACGATAAGAGCTAGCCAGGTGTCTGTGTGAGTCAGACCAGATGAGAGACCAGACGAGAGACTACAGAGACTAGACCAGAGACTAGAGATGCATGGGAAGCAGATCAGTCTTGAGCTCTGCGATGTGAGGACGTGAAGGGATCATGCCAGCTCCATAACGGTGGCCGGGAATGGGTTGTTATGGCTCCTAGAGTGGGGAGACCGTGGCTGAACCAGGTGGACGCTGGTCTAGACGTGTGGCGAGACACGTCCGGGAAGGAGTCCCTTGGGGATGCATGGTGTACCCGTGACTCAGGTTCCTAGACCCGGATCCTTGCCCGGTAAGACAGCAGTTCTCGTATGCTAGACTGAACTGTGTACCATGTGTGATTCATGCCAGGCGGGCATAGTCGCCGTTGGGTCCGACTGGACAGTCGATAAAGGACCCGTGGAATATGAGAGATGATGGCTTATGTAATAGGGCCATGTATGATGTCTGTGAAAGAGACCCAGACAGTGTGGATGTTATATTGGGGGCGATCTGTCCCATAGGGACGAGAGGGAGGCTTGGCCTGCTGCATGCGGCGGGTACCTGTCCCTCTAACAGTGCCTCTAACGTTGTGTGTGAACCTGTGGCCAGACGCAGGGGTTAGGAGGGCTCCTAGAGTGGGGAACTGAGGCTATCCTGGAGGGCACTCGATTCAGGCGTGGGGCACAGTCGTCGACCTGAAGACCTGCCACAGGATGGGGGTTTGGTGGTGGCTGTCGGGTCTAAACACGTGGTGAGGAGGCCTTGGTGACGAATATCATGTAAATCCAAAACTGCTTCATGCATGAAACCTAATACTGCCATAAAGTACAAAATCTCATACTGCTTAACAGTACCTTAATACAAATCAAATACTGCTTTCTACAGGGGACATAAAACCTGCCATATAATGCAAACGAAATACCGCTTCCTACAGGGCACTTAATACCGCCATATAATGTAAATCCAAAACTACTTCATGCATGAAGCCTAATACTGCCATATAGTGGAAATCCTATACTGCTTAATAGTTCTCTAATACAAATCAGATACTGCTATATCCAGGGGACACAAGACAGCCATGTAGCACAACCACATACTGCTTCATACAAAGACATAATACCTGGCATATACTGCAACTCAAATACTGCTTCCTACAGAACACCTAATGTCACCTATGCCCTATATACTGAGTCCTGCTCACATGTCCTATAAACTGATACATACTGTCCTGTATACACATCACTGTCCTATATATTGTATTCTGCTCACATGTTCTGTACACTGATAAATATCATCCTGTACACACCAGGATCACCTATCTAGCAAACCGTTACTCAGATGTTTCTGCTCTATGCCAGTCATTGCATTGGCTACCCAATCCAATTCAAACCGCTTGTTGTCACCCACAAAGCTATTCATGGTACGGCACCTCCCTACCTCTCTACCCTCATCTCTGTCCACCACCCCACCCGTCCCCTTCGCTCTGAACGTGACCTCAGACTCACATCGGCATTAATCCGAACCTCCCATTCCTGACTCCAAGACTTCTCTCGAGCTGCACCAACCCTCTGGAATGCTCTACCCCAAGAAATTAGGACAATCCACAACTTGCATAGCTTCAGACGCTCCCTAAAAACACACCTCTTCAGGGCGGCCTATCCTTCTCCCTAACAGTAGTCATTTAGACATAAGATATTCATTGTTATAAGCCCCTGTACTTTGTGTTCCCATCCCGTCTTACATTGTAAGCTCCTTCGAGCAGGTTCACCTTTATTTTTTGCCTTTTTATTTTATTTCCTACGTTGATTCTATGTTTATTGTATGTAACTACTGTTCTGTATTACCTACCATTTTGTATCGTATATTTTTCTTATACGTACCATTGTACTGTAAAGCGCTGGGGAATATGTTGGCGCTATACAAATAAAGTTTTATTATTATTACTATATACTGTATACCGGTCACATGCCCTATATGCTTATATATCCATCCTGTATACACATCACTGCACTATATATACTGTATACTGATCACATGTCCTGTATAATGATATATAAGGGGAGTGCACATAGGACTTTAAATGTTTCACTATGAACACACGTTACCTTCTTTGGTTGTATGAGCTACAGCCAGCTGAAGATGCATATGGTATAATGGTCACTGCAAATCCCAGTTGATTGGAGTACAAGTGTCTCTGGTGAAAAACTCAGCCCCCCAGCAGAAACACATATACTGATATATAGCATCCTGTATATACATTGCTGTTCTATATACTGGTCACATGACCTATATACTGATATATACCATGGTGTATACACATCACCACCCTATATATACTGTATACTGCTCACATGTCCTATATATTGAAAAATTTCCATCCTATATATACATCACTGCCCTATATATACTGTATATTATTATTATTTATTTATATAGCGCCATTAGATTCCATGGCGCTATACATATGGAAAGGGCAGACGAGGACAAGTAAAACATGTATGGACAATCAAATCATACAGGCACTGCTTACCTGTCCTATATATTGATATATACTATCCTGTATACACATCTATGCCCTATATGCACTGTATACTGCTCACATGTCCTGTATACCAATATATACAGCCCTGGATACACATCCCTGCCCTATATACAGTTGTGGCCAAAATATTGACACCCCTGCAATTCTGTCAGATAATACTCAGTTTCTTCCTGAAAATGATTGCAATCACAAATTCTTTGGTATTATTATCTTCGTTTAATTTGTCTTCAATGAAAAAACAAAAGAGAATGAAGCAAAAAGCAAAACATTGATCATTTCACACAAACTCCAAAGATGGGCCAGACAAAGTTGCACAACCTTTAGCCAAAATAACTGCGATCAACCGCTTCCGGTAACCATGAATGAGTTTCTTACAATGCTCTGCTGGAATTTTAGACCATTCTTCTTTGGCAAACTGCTCCAGGTCCCTGATATTTGAAGGGTGCCTTCTCCAAACTGCCATTTTTAGATCTCTCAACAGGTGTTCTATGGATTCAGGTCTGGACTCATTGCTGGTCACCTTAGAAGTCTCCAGTGCTTTCTCTCAAACCATTTTCTAGTGCTTTTGAAGTGTGTTTTGGGTCATTGTCCTGCTGGAGGACCCATGACCTCTGAGGGAGACCCAGCTTTCTCACACTGGTCCCTACATTATGCTGCAAAATTTTTGGTAGTCTTCAGACTTCATAATGCCATGCACACGGTCAAGCAGTCCAGTGCCAGAGGCAGCAAAGCAACCCCAAAACATCAGGGAACCTCCGCCATGTGTGACTGTAGGAACCGTGTTCTTTTCTTTGAATGCCTCTTTTTTTCTCCTGTAAACTCTATGTTGATGCCTTTGCCCAAAAAGCTCTACTTTTGTCTCATCTGACCAGAGAACATTCTTCCAAAACATTTTAGGCTTTCTCAGGTAAGTTTTGGCAAACTCCAGCCTTGCTTATTTATGTCTCGGGGTAAGAAGTGGGGTCTTCCTGGGTATCCTACCATACAGCCCCTTTTCATTCAGACGCCGATGGATAGTACAGGTTGACACTGTTCTACCCTCAGACTGCAGGGCAGCTTGAACTTGTTTGGATGTTAGTCGAGGTTCTTTATCTACCATCCGCACAATCTTGCATTGAAATCTCTTGTCAATTTTTCTTTTCTGTCCACATCTAGGGAGGTTAGCCACAGTGCCATGGGCTTTAAATCTCTTGATGACACTGCGCACGGTAGACACAAGAACATTCAGGTCTTTGGAGATGGACTTGTAGCCTTGAGATTGTTCATGCTTCCTCACAATTTGGTTTCTCAAGTCCTCAGACAGTTCTTTGGTCTTCTTTCTTTTCTCCATGCTCAATGTGGTACACACAAGGACACAGGACAGAGGTTGAGTCAACTTTAATCCATGTCAACTGGCTACAAGTGTGATTTAGTTATTGCCAACACCTGTTAGGTGCCACAGGTAAGTTACAGGTGCTGTTAATTACACTAAATTAGAGAAGCATCACATGATTTTTCTAACAGTGTCAATACTTTTGTCCACCCCCTTTTTATGTTTGGTGTGGAACTATATCCAATTTGGCTTTAGGACAATTATTTTTGTGTTTTTTCATTGAAGACAAATTAAATGAAGATAATAATACCAAAGAATTTGTGATTGCAATCATTTTCAGGAAGAAACTGAGTATTATCTGAGAGAATTGCAGGGTGTCAATACTTTTGGCCACAACTGTATACTGTATTCTGCTCACATGTCCTACATATTTATATATACCATCCTGTATACTCATCCATGCCCTATATTTACTGTATACTCTATATAAACTGTATACTGCTCACATGTCCTATATATAATATATACCATCCTGTATACACATCACTGCCCTATATATACTGTATACTGCTCACATGTCATATATACTTATATATTATGCCCTGGATACACATCACCGCCCTATTTATACTGCATACTGCTCACATATCCTATGAACTAATTTATACAGCCCTGGATATGCCAGGATCAAATATCTAACCCAAGTCCTCTTTGATTCCCCTTACCCCTTGGGATACCTCTACTTTTGTCGATGCGAAGGGAACTAAATTTAACCCCAGGTATCCCTTACCCCAAGTGATGTAGAGTTAAAAAAAGGGGGGGTAAACAAATAAGGGCTCCAACTCACCAATCCAACCAGGAGCTGTTAACCCCTCAGCCGCCTTCGGTCTGGAATCCTGCCGCCGTCCTCCCTTCTAGAACCGCGGACTTCTTGCTGATGAGAGGGGGTCCTGATCCCTGGGTCCTTGGTGGCCGTCCCCCTGATGTCATCTCTGTGTCTTCTGTTCTAGGATTTGCGGCTTGTTTTTTGACAGAAGCTTTATTGCAGCAAATACTTCTTCTTTCAAGATGTTCTTCCTGTATCAATGTCTCATATTTGTAGAGATGCTCCGTGTATTCTTTCCATCGTTCATTGATCTGTTCTGGCTCAGTTAGTTTGTGTCCGTTGGCATCTTTCAGAATTCCCACTCTTGGTTGAAATATTTGTTGTATCTCTAATATTTTGGTATGTTTCTTGGGCTTGTCCTTTTAATGTTCGTTTTCTATCTCTGTACATATCTTCTGGTGATAATGTTGTTTGTCTGCTTGAATAACTCTCTTTAGTCTTTTACTGATGTCTGCATCCTGTCTGCATCCTGCTTGTTACCTTTTACTTTGCAATTCTTCTTTCTTCAGTGATCTTTACGGTCTCTTCTGTTATTGTCTTTCTGGCTTCTTGAGTAACGATAGTCTTTATATTTGTCCATAATTCCTCAGGCTTATTTTCATCTGTGTCCAGTGATTTTAATCAGTTTTGCAGACCATTCCAAAAAACTTCAGGTATGTTAGTAAAATGGAAATTGGAAATGACCTTTTGTCTTGTCCGCTTGCACAGCTTTACTCTAATCTTTGGTGTGAAATGTTCATGATCAGTTCCACAGTCACCTCCTGGCCTTGTTTTTCCAGTAATAATTGATGGCTTTATCATCTTGTGACAAAGGAATGGTTGTCATGATGGAGAGTTGATTTTTTCATACAAAAGTCAACGAATCTTCCTCCAGCTTTGTTTCTTTCACCAAGTCCAAAGTTTCCAACAACAGTCCCATGTTTGCTGTGGCCCACTTTGGCATTTAAGTCTCCCAAGATATTAAGTAAGTCTTGTTTTGGAGTTTGTCAATTTCTTCAGAATAGTATACCCAATGTTCGTCTCAATGGAAATGTCCGGATTGACTCCATTGAGTCTATCTTAGTTCGTTAATTCCGAGTAAATTGAGTCCTGTTCTGTCCATCTTTGAAGATGTCAAGTTTAAATAGCCTAGAAAGTTTAAAACTGCAGTGTATGAATAAAAAATAGCCTGTTGGTTACTACTGCTTACACTAACATCTACTCTATTTACTCCAAACCAGATAGGTTGACATCATTGGAAAAGAGACTTGAAGGAAAACTTTTGTCTTATATACATATTACTCAGGGCAACTAAACTTCTTTTATTATTGCGATTTGGTGCAAATTATGTCGCTGTGAACTGAATCTTCTGAGAAAATTTTTTTAAGCCAATAAATTTGATTTCAACCATCTTTATGATGTGGGAAATTCATAAAAAATTACGCCACTTTCATGGCGAAATTTGACCAGAAATGTACTGGAAAAAATTTGTGGTGGAGGTGCACAGCAGTCTTATAATGTACAGTCATGGCCAAAATTTTGAGAATGACACCAAAATTTATTTTCACATGATCTGCTGCCTCTGGCTTTTTTTGTGTTTGTCTGATGTTTATATCACATACAGAAATATAATTGCAATCATATTATGAGTACCAAAAGGTTATATTGACAGTAATGAGTTAATGCAGCAAGTCAATATTAGCAGTGTTGACCCTTCTTCTTCAGGACCTCTGCAATTCTCCCTGGCATGCTCTCAATCAACTTCTGGACCAAATCCTGACTGATAGCCGTCCATTCTTGCATAATCAATGCTTGCATTTTGCCAGAATTTGTTGGTTTTTGTTTGTCCACCCGTCTCTTGATGATTGACCACAAGTTCTCAATGGGATTAAGATCTGGGGAGTTTCCAGGCTATGGACCCAAAATCTCTATGTTTTGTTCCCTGAGCCATTTAGTTATCACCTTTGCTTTATGGCAAGGTGCTCCATCATGCTGGAAAAGGCATTGTTGGGTGCCAAACTGCTCTTGGATGCTTGGGAGAAGTTGCTTTGGAGGACATTCTGGTACCATTCTTTATTCATGGCTGTGTTTTTAGGCAAGACTGTGAGTGAACGATTCCCTTGGCTGAGAAGCAACCCCACACATGAATGGTTTCAGGATGCTTTACAGTTGGCATGAGACAAGACTGGTGGTAGCGCTCACCTCTTCTTCTCCGAATAAGATGTCCCAAACAATCAAAAAGGGGATTCATCAGAGAAAATGACTTTACCCCAGTCCTCAGCAGTCCACTCCCTGTACCTTTTGCAGAATATCAGTCGGTCCCTGATGTTTTTTCTGGAGAGAAGTGGCTTCTTTGCTGCCCTCCTTGAAACCATGCCTTGCTCAAAGAGTCTCCGCCTCACAGTGCGTGCAGAAGCACTCACACCAGCCTGCTGCCATTCCTGAGCAAGCTCGGCACTGCTGGTAGTCCGATTCCGCAGCTGAAACAGTTTTAAGATACGGCCCTGGCGCTTGCTGGTCTTTCTTGGTGCCCTGGAGCCTTTTTGACAACAATGGAAGCTCTCTCCTTGAAGTTCTTGATGATGCGATAGATTGTTGACTGAGGTGCAATCTTTCTAGCTGCGATACTCTTCCCTGTTAGGCCATTTTTGTGCAGTGCAATGATGGCTGCACGTGTTTCTTTAGAGATAACCATGGTTAAGTGAAGAGAATCAATGATACCAAGCACCAGCCTCCTTTTAAAGTGTCCAGTGGTGTCATTCTTACTTAATCATGACTGATTGATCGCCAGCCCTGTCCTCATCAACACCCGCACCTGTGTTAATGGAACAATCACTAAAACGATGTTAGCTGCTCCTTTTAAGGCAGGAATGCAATGATGTTGAAATGTGTTTTGGGGGTTAAAGTTCATTTTCTAGGCAAATATTGACTTTGCAAGTAATTGCTGTTAAGCTGATCAGTCTTTATGACATTCTGGAGTATATGCAAATTGCCATTAGAAAAACTGAAGCAGTAGACTTTGTTAAAATTAATATTTGTATCATTCTCAAAACTTTTGGCCATGACTGTACCTTATTCATTAGTATGTGTTCACCTTTTAATGAATTACATGCATTTTACTTAATCATTCCTTACAATAAGATTAGCATACAAAACACCAGCCTAAAAGGGGTTGTCCAGTCTAAAATGATAATTCTGCACTCCGTGTCACTGCAGACTTATCAAGTTTCCTGGTGCCCACACTGAGTGCTATGAAGACTTGCAGTTTCTAAGCTGGGAACAGATTGCAATTATGTGGTATGCATGTTCCCAGCAACAACATGACTAATGGGCATGACCTTGCTCAACACAAGTATAAGGAGCAAGGCTGCGCCCACTAAATGGCTATACTCACTAGTCAGATGTGCCCGTTCCATACACTTGTATTGAGCGAGGCTGCATCCATTTGTCATATTGTTGTCGGGAATGTGCATATTGCATAATTCTCAGCTGTTCTCAGCTTAGAAATTGGCAAATCCTCATAGTGCACAGTGCAGGTGCTGGGAGGATTGATAAATCTGAGGTCACATGGAGTGACTGCAGAATTATCATTTTAGATCAGGTAACCCCTTTAATGAATTGGGCCCTAAATGTACACAAAAAAAAAAAAGGGAGAGAAGGGGCGCATGTGAGGATCACTATGCTCAGTTAATAATGGCGTTATTACAGGTGGCCACTCACCTGTTTAGGTTGTGCACGACCTGCACAACCCGGTGTAATAGCCTCTGATATATGGGGGACCCCGGCAATATGCACGCTCCGCTCCTCGACCTCGCTGTCCCAGCTGTCCGTACAGGACCTTTCGGTCACGTGGCGCCGGTCCGGATGTGCGTCACTGCTTTTTACCTAGGGAACGCCAGATCCTTCACCTCTGTGCCTCGCTGTGCTGCTCCAGCCGCTGATCCCTCAGGGGGAATAGAAGCTTGTAAGAATATGATTTAGCGGTCTTGTAGAAGCGCTACTAAAGCTCAGGCACCAGGATGATAGGGTTTTATGAACAGCAATCTTTATTTTCCCCTCACAGCTCCACAACATGTTTCAACTGCTCAAGGCAGTCTTCCTCAGGTAGTGCCTGAATGTACACAAAAGACTAAGGCTAGGGTCACACTTGAAAGGCACAGTCCAGTAATCGAATCCATTACCGGATCCGGTATTGGACTGTGCCTTCATACTTATTTTAATCTTTAAAATTGCAACCCTCATTATGATCTGAATGCATTAATGTATCCGGTTTTGGAATGAGGATTTTTGCAATTTTAAAAACCGCATCCAGATCCGATACCGCAAGGTATCCATAAAACACCTGTGGGGTAAAAATGTTCAGTACACCCCTGGAAGGATTCCTTGAGGGGTGTAATCTCCAAAATGGGGTCACTTTTAGGGAGTTTCCCTTGCATTAATACCTCAATGGCTTTGAAAATGTAACATGAAAACCAATAAAAAATTTGCCATTCAAAAACTAATTAGCACTCATTCTCTACTGAGCCATGCAGTGTGCCAAAAAAGTAGAATATGACCATATATACTTGGCAGAATTGAGTAACAAATTCAAAGGTGTTTTTGTGAAAATCGCTCTTTTAGCTACTAATATCAATTTGTGATTTTTTTTTTAACTTCCCATTTGATGCAAAATTGCATGAAGATCCCTGTGAATAAAGGGCTCAATGGCATTTCGACAATGAGCCAGGTGTCTACTTTTGTTGAATAGTGAGGTATTGGGGGATTATTTTCAACTTTTTAATTTGTAATTTCAATTTATTTGTCTGATTGAAAAGTTTGAAAATTGTTTTCAAAACCAAAGGAGTAAAATGTCGAGAAACCTCTGGAGCTGAAAGGGTTGATCATTATACCAAGGAATAAAATATATGATAAAAACAAGAACACAAGCAATTTTAAACACAATTAAGATAAAATATAATAATGTACACTGTATGATATAAAGCTTAATGCATATACTATGTAGGGTTTTGTGTGTGTGGACTAATACCGCCAGTCGTTTGAGTGACAAATAAGAGGACATGACTGTGATTTCTCGACTCCCAGGCACTGGAAGGGTTAAATATCCGTGTAACAATCTGAAATGTTCATTCTGTGTCCGGATGCTGCAAAAACGTTCTTGCAGATTAACACAGTGAATGAACCACAACAGCCATGGGTCTAATAAACTATTTAGTCAATTAGTGAGTGTGGCAAAGCCTGTAATTAATTTTCATAGGAATCAGTGTTTCCGAATGAAGCTCGTTAAACAAAAGAGGATGAAAAAGGAGAATTGTGTCTCTGGGTTTGTGTTCATTTTTCAGACAGAATCGGAGGCCAATCCACCCTAATCAACTTTGCATAAGCCTAGCTCAACTTCCAGTGCTGTCTCTCATCAGTGCAAATGTCAGTCACCGGACACTGTGTTGCCCAAAGCCCTCTGTCCTCATTTCTCCATGGCGGGATGCATGTTGTTCTTTCATGATAATTTGCTCTCGCCTGCCTTCCCTGCTTGCCTGGCCCTGACAGGTCTGCCCCGTTTTTGGCATCCACCATATGGTCAGGCCCAACTCCTCCCATTATTTTTTCTACAGTTCCATCTCACTGACCCTCAATGCCACATTTCTATCACTGAAGGCATTTTCTGATCTAGCCCTGAACTATCAATTTTGACTGGCTTATCCATGCGGACTCAGTGGCTATTAATGTCCTATTTCCACTCACTGATGTGACCTTGATGATTATTTGGAGCTGATGGCACTATATTTCAGATGATCAGGCTGTAATAGTTTTGGAACACGCGAATCAAAGGAGAGAATGGAGAACGTATTCTAACTCTATAAATGCTGAAATACAGGGAGAGAGTAAAAGCCGGGATATTATATTTTTGCATATTTGTCGGACATGAAAGTAAGCAATAAAGAGTTTATAAATGCGCACAGTTAAACAGCTGCGTAAAAAATAAAGTGATTTCCCCTACCCATTAACTTGGAGGTCACCTTGGAAAGCCCTATTGACCTGCAATTATGGAGTTAATCTGCAGGTATACAGCAATAAAGTGCTGCCTGACTACCTTATTAAAATTGCAGCTATTGAGAGGAAATGATCTTATTTCATCCCGTGAGCCACCCACTTTATATTATAGGAGCAAGCACAGAGCAGCTACATTGAGAGATGGCTGTAAGCACCCAATGGCACTTTTATTAACAGCTCCTTGTAGACAGAGGTGTTGCAGAGCCAACAGCCAATCATAATGTTGGGGCATTCTTACAGCCACCGCTCACAGTAAAATGAACGATGACTGCAGCTGGGCTGATGTAAGGGTGACATGTTTCCCACGTTCCTCCTTGAAGACACCAATGTTATTGTTGTAATGTATAATGTGATAATGACAATGTGTAATTTTAATTGGGACATGTGTTAGTTGTGGGGTATTGAGTTATTCCGACAGTAGGGCAAGAAACGGTTAATGATTTGGAATACCCCATAGCGGGTGGGGCTTGAGCGAATGTTAGAACATTAGATAGGGCCCAGCTTGTGACAGAGACAGACATGCGGTCTGGTTAATTGATAAGGCAACATGACATGGGTGTCCCTAAAGTGAGATGAGACCAAGGCAAAGGATAGCAATATCCTAGAGAGAAAGTTAATCAAGAGACAGTGATCTAGGGAAGACAGTTTAGAGGACTGACTAAAGGATTAAGTGACCAAGTTGAGAAGGGTACTAAGACAAGATGAGTAGCAGTACAGACCCAAGTTTATAACTCAGAAAGGTAACGGGCAGAACAATGCAGCTAACGTGGGATGAAACGAGTGCCCCAGGCAGGAGTTCCCTGAGCTTCACCAAGTTTTAAGCTAAGGTCCGGACATAGTGGCAAAGTTATACCTTTTAGAGGGAGAAGATGTGAAACCGCGACAAGAGAGTATGACTTTCACAAAGTGGACTGTGGTACTGAGCTGGGTTGTGTTGAAGAAAGTTAAACTAGTGGAAGCAGGAACAAGTCGGGTGAAACTAGTAAAGAGACTGTGAATTGTAAATCTCTGTGTTAATGAAGAAACATACGAGGAGTTGTGTACCCACTATCTATTGTACACAGTTGCCATCAAGTGGTTGTGAAGTAAAACTAAGTTTGTTTTTAACTGGTTGTTTCACTCACTGAACTTCCTAACATCTGCTCCTGGCCATTCGGAGTGGCCTACAAAAGCATATCACCTCCCTAGCACTAGTGCACACACCCAACCAGGACCCTCTCTTTCATGTAGCATGCAAGGGCGCAACACTCAATTACCTCACCCATGGCTACACTGACACACCGCTATGAATGAAATCTGGAGGCTTCTGGCAAGAATAAAGTTGATTTTCCCCTAGTAGCCACACTTTCAGTAAGGCGCTGGGCAGCATTGTAAGGTTACTTACCCTATTTCACCCTATATCTAAAGGTAAATATTGTTTTCATTGGAATATGTTAAAAGGTTTTTGCCACCTAATCAGAAAGCAGCAAAATGTAGGGAAAGAGATCCGTATTCCAGTGATATATTACGTACTGGGCTGTAATTTAGTCATCCTGGAGTGATTTTAGCTAGAGGACTAGTAAAGCTGCTTGTGATGTAATCCTTCTTATTGGAGATCCATTCCACACCACTGATTGGCCGCATTCTACCTATCAATAGTTTATACAAAAAGCTGCTTCATCCATTCTTCATCAATGGAAACCTCAATGCCACTGGATATCTGAAATTGCTACATGATTCAGATATCCAGTGGCACTGAGGTTTCCATTGATGAAGAATGGCCCCACTATCTTTGTACCCCATATGCTACACCATACTATCAATTTTTGTGTTAAAACAGTCTTGGAGGGATCTATCCACTATGGGTTAGTGTCAGACCAATGGTGGTGGTTTTGTTTGCTAACTTCACCATTCACAAAAAAGTTTGCATCTGAATGCAATTGTCTATGCTGTGAAGATACGAGATGTGCAGCATCTGAAACAACGGATACTGGAAGCCTGTGCAGCATTTCTTCTGCGGTGTTGCTATCAGTGTGTCAAGAGCGGGAGAAGAGGGTTGCATTGACAATCCAACACAATGGACAGCACTTTGAACACATTTTATAAGTGGTCATAAACTTGTAAATAACTCATAAAAGAATAAAGGTATGTTAAAACTAAGCACACCATTGTATTTCTTATGAAATTCTCAATACGTTTGATGTGTCACATGACCCTCTTCCCATTGAAAAAAACAAAGTTGGATCCAAAATGGCTGACTTCAAAATGGCTGCCATGGTCAGCACCCATTTGGAAACGTTTCCCCCTCCCATACACTAACGTGCAGCAAACAGAAAGTTGATATCACCAACCATTCAAATTTTATTTAGGGGCATCTATATATATATACCGTATATACTCGTGCATAAGCCGAGTTTTTCAGCCCAAAATTTGGGCTGAAAAGTCTCCCCCTCGGCTTATACACGAGTCACTACGGTATGTGATGTGGTGGGGGCTGTGTCCGGGGCTGAGGAGGCGGGGGGAGGCTGCTGTATGAGCGGCCCCGTCACGTGGGGCCGCTCATTATATATGCACTGCTTCCCCCTGTCAATCAGCGGCAGGGGGAAGCAGTGCATATATGCCCCCCAAAAGCTGGCACTGTCCCCCCTTGTAAGGGCCCCCCCCCCCTGCTGCTTATACATTACCATCCCGGTGTTCTGATCGGCGCCGCTCCTCGGTGCTTCTTCTTCATCCTCCCGTCCTCGCTCGCTGCATCCGGGATCTCCGGCCGGCGCAGCGATATGACGTCATCGCGCGCCGGCCGGAGATCCCGGATTCAGCGAGGACGGGAGGATGAAGAAGCAGCACCGAGGAGCGGCGCCGATCAGAACACCGGGATGGTAATGTATAAGCAGCGGGGGGGCCTTAGGGGGAGCCCATTTTGGGGCTGTTGTACCCAGGGGGCTGGGTGGACCCTGGGGGCTTTTGGTACCCTGGGGCTGTTGGTACCCCCAGGGGGCTGCTGGGTACCCCCTGGGGCTGCTGTGGTACCCCCAGGGGGCTGTGGGTACCCCCAGGGGGCTGTGGTACCCCCTGGGGGCTGTGGTACCCCCAGGGGGCTGCTGGGTACCCCCTGGGGGCCACTGTATAACCCCTGGTGGCCGCTGTATAACCCCTGGGGGGTGCTGTATAACCCCTGGGGGCTGCTGTATAACCCCTGGGGGCTGCTGTATATACTGCTGAGGCCTGTATACCACTGGGGCTGCTGTATATACCACTGGGGCTGCTGTATATACCACTGGGGCTGCTGTATATACCACTGGAGCTGCTGTATATACTGGTGGGGTCTGTATATACCACTGGGGAGGCTGCTGTATACCACTGGGGTTGCTGTATATACTACTGGAGCCTGTATATGCCACTGGGGAGGCTGCTGTATACTACCATTGGGGGGCCTGTATACCACACTGCTGGGGGCTGTACACCTGTGCTGGGGTCCACCCTCGGCTTATACACGAGTCAATAGGTTTTCCCAGGTTTTGGGGGCAAAAGTAGGGGGGTCGGCTTATACACGGGTCGGCTTATACACGAGTATATACGGTATATGAGAGAGAGAGTAAAAAAAGGAAAAGCAGCACAAAAAAAATAGAGAAAAGTGGACCTTATTGCTCAATGAAGTGCCCACGCATTGGGTAATAAAGTCCACCTTTTTCTATTTTTTTGTGCTGTTTTTCCTTTCTTTTATTCTATTGTAAGGAACCATCTAGATTGCTGGTTGGGAAAGCTTTGCACATAAATTGAGGTAATTTTTGGTGCTGTTCCAATTTTTCACTATATAATGTATGTTTGGGTGGAGGCGGGGCATGGCAGTAGGCGGAGCCTGAATGGAGGCTGGGCAGAGTTTCAGGGGTGGAGAGTGGGCAGAGTCTCAGGGGGCCCCAAAATTTTGGCAGTCAGGGGCCCCGAAATTCCTAGTGGCAGCCCTGCTGGTGATGTACAGATGATGGTTCTGGTGATATATTTCTGTAATGTTAGTTGTTCTAGTGTTACATTCATATACAGCTGGAGGTTCTGTTAATATTTTTTGAGCTGTTAGTGGTTGTGACCCTGCATTCAAGTACTGATGATTGTTGTGATGCTGCATTTCTGTATCAAGCAGAGTGAGCTTCTCTGAAGCAGGGACACTTACACCCTGCCACTTTTGCAAAGCTTGTTATCACGCCCACAGGGGCGTGATAACATGTTAAGTGGAATAACTTATCAGGGAACTAACGCATATCATCTACAGACTTTGGAATACTTTTTATAAAGATATGTTTATGGACAGTGGGTACGGAAAGTATTCAGACCCCTTTAAAATTTTCATTCTTTGTTTCATTGCAGCCATTTGGTAAATTCAAAAAAGTTCATTTTTTTTATTAATGTTTACTCTGCACTCCATCTTGACTGAAAAAAAAACAGATTCTTGCAAATTTCTTAAAAAAGAAAAACTGAAATATCACATGGTCATAAGTAGTCAAACCCTTTGGTCAGACACTCATATTTAAGTCACATGCTGTCCATTTCCTTGTGATCCTCCTTGAGATGGTTCTACCCCTTCATTGAAGTCCAGCTGTGTTTAATTAAACTGATAGGACTTGATTTGGAAAGGCACACACCTGTCTATATAAAACCTCACAGCTTACAGTGTATGTCTGACCAAATGAGAATCATGAGGTCAAAGGAACTGCCCTAGGAGCTCAGACAGAATTATGGCAAGGCGCATATCTGGTCAAGGTTACAAAAGAATTTCTGCAGTACTCAAGGTTCCTAAGAGTACAATGGCCTCAATAATCCTTAAATTGAAGTTTGGGACCACCAGAAGTCTTCCTAGACCTGGCCGCCCAGCCAAACTGAGCAATCGTGGGAAAAGAGCCTTGGTGAGAGAGGTAAAGAAGAACCCCAAGATCACTGTGGCTGAGATGCAGAGATGCAGTATGGAGATGAGAGAAAGTTCCTCAAAGTCAGCTATCACTGCAGCCCTTCACCAGACGGGCCTTTATGGCAGAGTGGCCCGACGGAAGCCTCTCTCAGTGCAAGACATATGAAAGCGCGCAGAGTTTGCAAAAAAATACATGAAGGACTCCCAAACTATGGGAAATAAGATTATCTGGTCTGATGAGACAAAGATAGAACATTAGAACTTTCTGGTGATAATTCTAAGTGGTATGTGTGGAGAAAACCAGGCACTGCTTATTACCTGCCCAATACAATCCCAACAGTGAAACATGGTGGTAGCAGCATTATGTTATTGGGGTGTTTTTCATCTGCAGGGACAAGACAACTGTTGCAATTGAAGGAATCATGAATGCAGCCAAGTACAGAGATATCCTAGATGAATCCTTTTTCAGAGTGCTCTGGACCTCAGACTTGTTCGAAGGTTCACCTTCCAACAAGATAATGAACATAAGCACACAACTAAAATAATAAAGGAGTGGGTTCAGAACAACTTGACTGGCCCAGCTAGAGCCCTAACCTAAACCTAATTGAGCGTCTCTGGAGAGACCTGAAAATGGCTGTCCACCAACGTTCACCCCCCAACCTGACGGAACGGGAGAGAATCTGCAAGGAAAAATGGCATATGATCCCCAAATCCAGGTGTGAAAAACCTGTTACATCTGATGCACCCCAGGGCCGTGGGGTACTAGAAACCAGGTGGTTAGGCAGTTCTGGGGAGTCACAGGGGTTGAGACCCGGCTTCCGTGTCCCTGGGTTCAGTTGTAAAAGGCAGTTCTTGGCTTGTGTAAGAAAAGGGGTGATTTATAAGGGAGTTATTTGTGACGCCACCTGTGGTTTGTGGCTATGGGCAGCCACCGCTGCTGCAGAACCTCTGGGGATGATGGACGGGCAACTAAGATGGAGCAGCTCCCCACGGGTGGAGTGGATCCCCAGGGCAGTAGATGTTGAAGGGTGTAGGGTGCAGGATGGAGGGTGCGCATTAACAGACAGACTCACATTTTGTTGGTTCCTCAATTCCTTTACTGGTGATACCGACACAGGGACAGATGATCTCGATGGAATCCGGCAACCTGGGAGCAACTTGGGGATCTCCTCACCCAGCAAGTTCTGAGGCCTCCCTGCTGCCCTTTCTCCTGTGGGTCCCTGCTGCTTGAAGCTGAATTGCGACCCTTTCTCTCCCTCTCTCCTGCACGTGCAGGTATGACAGGCAGCTCGAGTCCTTTATTAGCCCCAATTCACGGGCGGCTACTCCTGGGCTCTTCATACTGCTTGCCTCCAGGCACTTGGTGTGGATGGGGAACTTGGAATTCCCCACCCTCCGGTATTGGTTGCTGGGTCGTTAGGCGCTGCACAGCCTCGGACTCTGGTGTCCGTTGTCTGGTGCTTTACTCCTCTGGGGGTGAGCTTGGCACCGCTCTACTCCCCAGGCTCTCCTCTCCTTCCTCAGACCCTTGCCTAGGGGTCACTCAAGCTAAGTCTGGCTCTCCTGGGACGAGCTTAGCACTGCTCCAGTCCACAGAATGTCTTCCTCAGTCCTTCTAGGAACTGAACTAACTCCACCCAGACCAAAATTTATATGGGATCTCACCCTGAACCAGGGTTTAGATCTCCCCCTTCAGGCCTGGAGGCAGAAAGGTGTTGTCTCATGTGAAGTCCATCTGTTGCTCTCAGGTATGACAGTACCCCCCGTGGGAGATAATGACATAGTGGAATCTGAACTCTGGGGTGCTACACATCATTCCCAAGAAGACTCATGGCTGTACTAGCTCAAAAAGGTGCTTCTACTCAATACTGAGCAAAGAGGCTGAATACTTATGACCATGCGATATTTCAGTTTTTCTTTTATAATAAATTTGCAACAATTTCTACATTTCAGGGTTTTTTTAAAAGTCAGTATAGGGTGCAGAGTGTACATTAATGAGAAAAGAAATAAACGTTTTTGAATTTACCAAATGGCTGCAATGATACAAAGAGTGAAAAATGTAAAGGGGTCTGAATACTTTCCGTACCCTCTGTATGCAACTACATGAGGGGACTGTTAGGCAATTAATTTTGATATGTGCAAAGAACTGTCTGTTTCTTGGTACACAGAAGACCTGATAGGTTCCCTTTAAATTGAGGGGTGGGAAAGAGGACATGGAGATGTAAATAATTGGGGGAGTGGTAGAGACGGTATATAATTGCAATGGGATAAAGGACTGGGAACAGAGAACACCTAATTGTAATGAATTAGTAGTGGGTGAGAAAGTGAACAATGAATTACAATGAATTAGGAGTGGGAGAGAACATCTAATTGTAAAGAATTCAGGGGGTGAGAGAGAATGTGTAATTGAAATGTATTGAAATGGGGAAAGGACATGAAATTGTAATGAATTGGGTGGTGGTAGATAGGACATGCAATTGCAATGAATTAGGGATGGGGTGGGTGAACCTACCAGGAATTGCAATTTACTTGAAGGGTTGTAATAAGTTAGGGGTGGGTGAGAGAGTGAATAATGAATTACAATGAATTGGGAGAGGGAGAGGACATGTTACTGTAAGGAACTGGGTGGGTGAGAGAGAACATGTAATTGTAAAGAATTGGGGTGGAAGAGAGAATATGTACTTGTAATGAATTGGGGGTCATTGTAATCAGTTATGTTGTGTGACAAAGGAAATGCAATTGTAATGAGGGAAAACTTGGAAATGACATGAATTGGGGTAGAAGGTGAGAGAGGACATGTAATTGTAATAAAGTTAAGGAGATGGGGGGAAAGACATGAAATTGTAATGAATAGCAGGGGTGAGTAAGAACATGTAATTGTAATGTATTGGCAGTGGGAGAGAGGATATGTAAATGTAATGAATTAGATAATGGGGGACAGAGAATATGTAATTGAATTGAGTTGAGGGGGGACATAGAAATATATTCAATTGCGGTAGGAGGTGTGAGACAGGACATGTAATTGTGATGAGTTGGGATGTGGGAGAGAAGGCAAGTAATTATACAGAATTTAGGGGAGGAATTGAAGATATGTAATTAAAATGAGTTGGGGCAATGAGAGGACATTGAAATGTAATGGACTAGGGGGGCAGGAGAGAGGACATGGAATAACCATACATTGTGCCGATAATACTCAGGACAGGGACTTGTAATGATTTGAGAGTGTGGCAGGAGTAGTACAGTGTGGGGGGGGGGGGGCACAGTTATGTTACTGGTAATAAATTTGAGTAAGGAGCACAGTGACTAAGTAATTTATGTTTTTATTGGGCACTGGAGAAGTGGCTCATTATAGTTAATGGTGGGACACATACCTTAATTTATAGACATCCATGCTTTGGTTTCTTTGCCTGTGTGGATTAGATGAGTTCTTACAGTCATATGATGAGAAATTCCTGTCAATAGCACCTTTAGAAATATATTTACTTACAAAATTGGAAACATATTCAATATTTATTTCACCCACTGTAAAAGGTTTTTATTTTATACTTATTATTTTAGAGTTTATGATATTTTTTTACATGGTTTCATGAAAAATGTCCTAAAGAAAAAATGCCTACAGACAATCCTAACCCCTAACCCCTAAACCTAACACCTTACCCTAAAACCTGACCTTAACACCTAACCCTTACACCTAATCCTTACACCTAACCCTAACAACTAACCCTAACAACTAACCCTAACAACTAACCCTAACACATGTAACCCTAAAGGTACCTTTACACGCCGCTTCAGAAGGTTAGGAACAACCGGGTGCTTCACGTGCATGAGCACATTCCGAGGGTTGCAAACGGTACCCGATACCGCCTCTACACGCCGCTACAAGGTGCTCTACAGAAGGTTTAATCTATCCCTGGATGCACCGCCGGGTGCCTCAATTACATTCTGTAGAGCACCGTCCCTCATTTACACGCCGTGACAGAAGGTAATATGGGAGGACCTGGTGCAGCAGGGACAACACATAGGCGTGCCAGAATTGTGGATTACGAGACGTTCGTACGCTGATAGGACAAAGCAATAGCATCATGATTGGCCAGCCAGCGCAGGAGGCTGACTAATACATGACGCTCGAGCAATTGTGTAGTGTGACTGGTCATCTCCTTAAATATGCCGCCCTATGCAGCGACAACCAATTGCAACGCAGGAGCTTCCACCAATGATCGCTGAAGGGGGGGTGGTTTCCCGGAGGCTGTGTCACGCCCGGGGAGTTATCTAGGTGGCGAGAAAACCTTACCCTACCGTATTTAGACGCCGTTACCATCGGGTTGAAATCAACCCGTTTTAGAGCACTGCTGTCACGGGTGGCACGGATGACAGGGTAGAGGCCACGCGCAGACGGTCCCAGCGTTTGGCCAATCAGCCATAAGGTTTGAGGACGGTCCGTCTTTCAGGGGCATTTACCTTCTGTGTAGATAAAGAGAAGGTATGATAAGATCTCCCTATCATGGGGAGACGGCTGGGAAGGTCTTGTGCTCGGTCTGGTTTCTACACCAGTATTCTGGGTCTCTAGGACCAGCAGGTTCTTCCCACCTTTATAAGGAGTTTCATTGCCCTCCCTCGGTGCAGGTGATATTTCCTTGTGGACTCATTATCCTTGCTCCAGCAGAAGCTGAGGTTGTGGAGGTTGCTGTGCTCTGCTGCAAGATAAGTGTTTTCTTTCCCCATTGTCTGTTTTTTCCTTGTGTTTGTCTTTAGTTGTTAGTGGAGGGGTCTAGTGAACCTCTCCATCTGATCCTTAGATAAGGTAGTGCAAGGATCAGAGAGGGACGAGGTTCGTGGTCGGCGACAGTTGAGGAAACTGTATAGGGACGTTAGGGCAGACAGGGTCAGCCCTAGTAAGACTAGGGGTCACCCTCTCCCTCTTGTGCCCATAGCTTTAGGGACTCCTTATTCCCCCCCCGTCGTGGTCCTACGCTGAGTGCCTCTCCCGCTCCCAGCGTGACATTATCACCTGCCAATACTGTAACTGAAGGACAGGGGAGGAACCGATTTTTCTTCCTTTCCTTATGGATCCTGTGTCTGCTTTGGCCCAGCAGCTGCAGTCCCTGTCTTTGGAGGTTGCGGACCTTCGGTCGGCTTTACAGGGCCCGCAACCGCAAAATGGTGTCTTGGGGAATCAAGCATTGGGTCAGGCCAGACCTGAACCTAAGGTTGCCCTCCCTGACAGGTTTTCAGGAGGTAGAGATAAGTTTACTGTGTTCAAAGAGGCCTGTAAATTATATTTTAGGCTTAGGCCTTATTCCACTGGTGATGAGCAGCAGCGTGTAGGAATTATTATGTCGCTACTGCAGGGAGATCCCCAGTCCTGGGCTTTCTCTCTGCCACAGGACTCTACTTGTCTCCGCTCTGTGGATGAATTTTTTGACGCCCTGGGCCTCATATACGATGACCCTGACCGTGTCTCTTTGGCTGAATCCAGGTTACGCCATCTCCGCCAGGGGACTCGGTCGGCGGAATCGTATTGTTCTGAGTTCCGCAGGTGGGCTACGGACACGAAGTGGAACGATCCGGCACTCCGGAGTCACTTTTGTCAGGGTCTTTCGGAGAGGCTGAAGGACGCTCTGGCGGTTTATGAGACCCCTCCGTCCCTGGAGGCGGCTATGTCGTTAGCTATTCGTATGGATAGACGCCTCCAGGAGCGGAGGGGTAGACCTCCTGTTACTGGGAGCCATTATCGTGGTGATTCCTGGTTACCGGGAGGTCACGCGGAGGGTGAGTCGTTCCTCCCGAGTGCGGAGGAACCGATGCAGCTAGGAGGTGCGGCGGCCTCGAGGTTCTCCGCCGGTACCTCCCGGGGCAAGGGGAAGGGGGTCTGTTATTTCTGTGGGAAAGGGGACCATTTTATTGGGGCCTGTCCCTACACCCCTAAACGGACTGGGGGGCCTGGACCTTCTGTGACTATGGGGGGTGTGGAGGTGGTCGAGCGGGAGGTGTGTGTATCCTCCATTTGTACTTCCCGTTTCCTCCTAAGTGCGGAGGTGGCGCTGGAGGGCACAACGGAGGGTATTTCTGTGTTTGTGGATAGTGGTGCGGGGGTCAGCATGGTGGATGCTCATTTTGTAGACGCTCATGGGCTTAACTGCTGTTTATTGTCTCGCCCCATCCGTATCTATGCCATCGACTCAGCACCTCTTGCTCAAGGTAGTCTCACACATATCGTACATGACATTAAGTTGACGGTTGGATCCCAACATCAAGAGACGATATCTTGCTATGTTCTAGACGGTCTCCCCGCTCCCATTGTCCTGGGCCTGCCATGGTTGATTAAACATAATCCCGTAGTGGATTGGCAGTCCCGGGACATTGTGGAATGGAGTGATTTTTGTTCTGAGAATTGTTTGGTTACCTCGTTTTCGGTGGTGTCTGCGGTATCTCTGCCCCCGTTCCTATCGGAGTATGAGGATGTGTTCTCAGAGAAGGGGTGCCAAGACCTGCCCCCCCATCGGGCATATGATTGCCCAATCAACCTCGTTCCCGGAGTTAAACTGCCCAAAGCTAGGATGTTTGCTATATCGGGTCCGGAAAGACAGGCGATGAAGGATTTCATTTCCGAGAGTCTGCGGACGGGTCACATCAGGCCCTCAACCTCGCCGGTTGCGGCTGGTTTCTTTTTTGTTAAGAAAAAAGATGGGGGCCTCCGTCCTTGCTTGGATTTCCGGGAGTTGAATCGGATTACTGTCCGTGATCCGTACCCCCTCCCTCTGATTCCTGATTTATTCAGTCAGGTAGTGGGTGCTAAATGGTTCTCCAAGTTGGATTTGAGGGGGGCCTACAACCTGATTAGGGTCAGAGAGGGGGATGAATGGAAGACGGCATTTAATACCCCGGACGGCCATTTTGAAAGTCTCGTAATGCCGTTCGGGCTCACTAATGCCCCTGCGGTTTTCCAACACTTTGTCAATGACATATTCCATCATTTGGTGGGTAGATTTGTGGTTGTTTACTTAGATGATATCTTGATCTATTCCCCCGATTTGGAGACGCATCAGTCCCATGTCAAGCAGGTGTTACAGGTCTTACGAGACAATAAGCTGTATGCTAAACTCGAGAAATGTGTCTTCGCCGTTCAGGAGGTACGGTTTTTGGGGTACCTCCTGTCGCCGTTGGGTTTTCGGATGGATCCGGAAAAAGTCCGGGCGGTGTTGGACTGGGAACAACCGGACAATCTACGGGCATTGCAACGTTTTTTGGGGTTTACCAACTTTTACCGTAAATTTATTCGGAACTATTCGGTGCTGGTGACGCCTCTTACGGACATGACTAGGAAGGGGACAGATTTTTCCGTGTGGTCGGAGTCTGCTCGCCGGGCTTTCTCCTCCCTAAAGCGTTGTTTTGTTTCCGCACCTATTCTCCGTCAGCCCGATCTTTCTCAGCCCTTCGTGGTGGAGGTGCATGCGTCGGAGGTGGGGGCTGTATTGTCGCAAGGCCCTTCGCCTGGGAGATGGGTGCCCTGCGCGTTCTTCTCCAAGAAGTTGTCGTCGGCCGAGAGGAATTATGATGTTGGTAATAGGGAGCTGTTGGCTATTAAATTGGCTTTTGAGGAATGGCGTCACTGGCTGGAGGGGGCTGTCCATCCCATCACGGTTATTACCGACCACAAGAACCTGTCTTACCTTGAGTCCGCCAAGCGTCTCAATCCCCGGCAGGCTCCGTGGTCCTTGTTTTTCACGAGATTTAATTTTACCGTCACTTAGCGTCCGGGGGTTGAGAACGTGAAGGCTGATGCATTGTCGCGTAGTTTCCCGGGTGGTAGTGCTCATGAAAGTCCCGTTCCCATCTTACAGGAGGGGGTGGTTGTTTCTGCTCTTTGCCCTGATCTGGAGGGGGAGGTGTTGAAGGTCCAGGGGGGCGCCCCTGCCTCCTGTCCTTCTGGGAGACTTTTTGTGCCATCATCTTTGCGTCTCAGGGTGCTGTCAGAGCATCACGACTCCGTATTGGCAGGGCATCCCGGCAGTAGGGCCACCTTCGATCTTTTATCTCGCCGCTTTTGGTGGCCGGGGTTGAGGAAGGACGTAGCGGAATTCGTATCTGCCTGTAGTGTGTGTGCACGGGCTAAGGTTCCGCATACCCGTCCGGCTGGTTCTCTCTTGCCATTGTCTATTCCTGAGAGGCCATGGACGCATGTGTCAATGGATTTTATCACCGATCTCCCGGCGTCGGCAGGCAAGACGGTAGTGCTGGTAGTGGTTGATAGATTCAGTAAGATGGTTCGCTTTGTGGCACTGTCCGCACTTCCTAATGCTCGGACACTGGCACAGGTGTTTGTAGGTGAGATTGTGAAGCTTCATGGAGTTCCCTCCGAGGTGGTTTCTGATCGGGGTACTCAGTTTGTCTCCAAGTTTTGGAAGGCTTTTTGTGCACGTTTAGGAATTGCTTTGCCTTCTCTTCTGCTTTTCATCCTCAGTCTAATGGGCAGACCGAACGTATGAATCAGAATTTGGAGACTTATCTGAGGTGTTTTGTCTCTGACAATCAGGAGACTTGGGCGAGTTATCTGCCCTTGGCCGAATTTGCCCTTAATAATCGTCTTCAGGAGTCCACTGGCAAGTCACCGTTCTTCGGTGCATATGGGTTCCATCCTCAGTTTGGTACTTTTAGTGGTACTAGTCCTTCCGGAGTTCCTGAGGAGGACCGATTTACCTCATCCCTCTCCTCGGTTTGGCGGGGGGTACAGAGTAGCTTGAAGCTCTTAGGCGACAGGTACAAACGTATGGCTGACAGGAAGCGTGCGCCAGGTCCGGACCTGTGTGTGAATGACTACGTGTGGTTGTCTACCAAGAATGTGAAGTTGAAGGTACCCTCTTGGAAGTTGGGGCCCAGGTTTATTGGCCCTTATCAGATAACCGCCGTTATCAATCCCGTGGCGTTTCGTCTTGCGTTACCTCCCGCTCTTAAAATCCACAATGTATTTCATAGGTCGCTCCTCAAACCGTATGTGCCGTCGTCTAACCCATCTCCTTTGCCCCCGGAGCCCATCTGCGTGGCGGGGAATTTGGAATTTGAGATCTCAAAGGTGGTTGATTCTCGCAGGTTACGCCGTTCTCTTCAGTATTTGGTGCACTGGAGGGGATACGGTCCTGAGGGGGCGGATGTGGGTGCCGGCGTCGGAAGTCTCCGCCGCTAGGCTGGTCCGCGCTTTTCACCGTTCCCATCAGGATAAGCCTGGTCCTGAGTGTCCGGGGGCCACTCGTGGACGGGGGGGTACTGTCACGGGTGGCACGGATGACAGGGTAGAGGCCACGCGCAGACGGTCCCAGCGTTTGGCCAATCAGCCATAAGGTTTGAGGACGGTCCGTCTTTCAGGGGCATTTACCTTCTGTGTAGATAAAGAGAAGGTATGATAAGATCTCCCTATCATGGGGAGACGGCTGGGAAGGTCTTGTGCTCGGTCTGGTTTCTACACCAGTATTCTGGGTCTCTAGGACCCAGCAGGTTCTTCCCACCTTTATAAGGAGTTTCATTGCCCTCCCTCGGTGCAGGTGATATTTCCTTGTGGACTCATTATCCTTGCTCCAGCAGAAGCTGAGGTTGTGGAGGTTGCTGTGCTCTGCTGCAAGATAAGTGTTTTCTTTCCCCATTGTCTGTTTTTTCCTTGTGTTTGTCTTTAGTTGTTAGTGGAGGGGTCTAGTGAACCTCTCCATCTGATCCTTAGATAAGGTAGTGCAAGGATCAGAGAGGGACGAGGTTCGTGGTCGGCGACAGTTGAGGAAACTGTATAGGGACGTTAGGGCAGACAGGGTCAGCCCTAGTAAGACTAGGGGTCACCCTCTCCCTCTTGTGCCCATAGCTTTAGGGACTCCTTATTCCCCCCCCCGTCGTGGTCCTACGCTGAGTGCCTCTCCCGCTCCCAGCGTGACATTTGCTCTGAAACAGGTGCCGAAAGTGACGGCTGGCAATAAGCTACTTTACACGCCGCTACCTCGAGTTGATTTGACGGTGCAAGATACATTTGTCTCCGTAACCCGCTTGTTTTCTACCTTCTGTAGCGGCGTGTAAAGGTACCATAACACCTATCCATAACACCTAACCTTAATACATCTAATCCTAACACCTATCCTAACACTTAACCCTAACTCCTAACCCCTAAACCTAGCCCTAACCCTAACCAACCCTGTGGGAATTTTCATTTCTGCATTTTTCTGACCATCTGGACCTTTTTACACACGTCATCCAAAACACCATGAAAGATCTATGAAAAACACCATGTAGTTCTTCACTCTAAATAAGCTATCCATAAGAGCTCCAGTTTCAGACATCTTCTATAATTGTACACCATGCTAGAGGAGCTGATCTACGCTGGAAAGATTGCGATAGAGAGACCAATAGAAGTATTGACAAAGCCAATCTCCTTATTCAATATACAGTTGTGGCCAAACGTATTTGCAAATCTGTCAGATAATACTCAGTTTCTTCCTGAAAATGATTGCAATCACAAATTCTTTGGTATTATTATCTTCATTTAATTTGTCTTCAATGAAAATAACACAAAAATAATTGTCCTAAAGCCAAATTGGATATAATTCCACACCAGACATAAAAAAGGGAGTGGACAAAAGTATTGGTACTGTTAGAAAAATCATGTGATGCTTCTCTAATTTGTGTAATTAACAGCACCTGTAACTTACTTGTGGCACCTAACAGGTGTTGACAATAACTAAATCACACTTGCAGCCAGTTGACATGGATTAAAGTTGACTCAACCTCTGTCCTGTGTCCTTGTGTGTACCACATTGAGCAAGGAGAAAAGAAAGAAGACCAAGGAACTGTCGGAGGACTTGAGAAACCAAATTGTGAGGAAGCATGAGCAATCTCAAGGCTACAAGTCCATCTCCAAAGACCTAAATGTTCCTGTGTCTACCGTGCACACAGTGTCATGAAGAAGTTTAAAGCCCATGGCTGCCTCTGGCACTGGACTGCTTGACCGGGTGCATGACGTTATGAAGTCTGAAGACTACCAACAAATTTTGCAGCATAATGTAGGGCCCAGTGTGAGAAAGCTGGGTCTCCCTCAGAGGTCATGGGTCTTCCAGCAGGACAATGACCCAAAACACACTTCAAAAAACACTACAAAATGGTTTGAGAGAAAGCACTGAAGACTTCTAAGGTGGTCAGCAATGAGTCCAGACCTGAATCCATTAGAACACCTGTGGAGAGATCTAAAAATGGCAGTTTGGAGAAGGCACCCTTCAAATATCAGGGACCTGGAGCAGTTTGCCAAAGAAGAATGGTCTAAAATTCCAGCAGAGCATTGTAAGAATCTCATTGATGGTTACCAGAAGCACTTGATCGCAGTTATTTTGCCCAAAGGTTGTGCAACCAAGTATTAGGCTGAGGGTGCCAATATTTTTGTCTGGCCCATATTTGGAGTTTTGTGTGAAATGATCTTTGTTTTGCTTTTTGCATCATTCTCTTTTGTGTTTTTTCATTGAAGACAAATTAAATGAAGATAATAATACCAAAGAATTAGTGATTGCAATCATTTTCAGGCAGAAACTGAGTATTATCTGACAGAATTGTAGGGGTGTCAATACTTTTGGCCAACACTGTATATCGCTCATGTAGCTTGCAAAAAAGAAGATTAAGTATTAAGCATTAAGTGTCATGTGTTTTCTCAGATTACTATTAGATTGTAGGAGCAAAATATCAAAAGAGCAGTTCGAAAGGGTTAATAGGGTATTTTGAAGAGAAAAAAAAAACACTTTTCAAAATCAGACAAGCCCTTTAATAAATAAGCAGTCCTATGTAAATGCTTAATTATGCGTTTATAACACTGATATTCACAAAAATACATTGTTTTAAAGAATACCTATTACTAATCCCACAGGGAACACAAAGAGCCATGCATATTCTGTTAATGTTTACACTTATTACTAATGATGTATTTCATGGCAAGAAAATCACTGTTTAACTAAATATTAGCGGTCCTCGCAATTATAATTTTTAAGAGCTCTTTTACCTTTAAACGCAGTAGCGGACGCCCGGCAACAAATAGCGGCTTGTTGAATAAACTTTCCAGTAATCATAAGCTGCTGTATTTTACTTCCCATTCTCAACTAAATTACATCCTTACTCTACACTCAGGGAGGTGTCTCCATTAGCACAAATGGTCAGTATCCAACCAGCTCAAATTACAGAATTTTGTGCACTAAAAATCAACAGGACATTATCACCAGGGGTATTCAAAACAGGCCTTATTGTAAGGAAAGTGAAAGACCGAGAACGCAAAAGACTCAGAAGGACGTCCTATTCTACCGCCCAAAGGGTGGCCAATGTATTCTCTGTGCAACCGTAAACTTACAGAAAACAAACATTTTTCATTTCAGAAACGTTTCCTTGTGAAATTGTATAAATCATATAAATGAAATAAGTTGTAGGAATAATGAAAAATGTAAATAAATGTCCTTATCCAACATTATTATTAATAACAACAATAATAATATTCGATTATATATAGTATATAATGCGATCCAGGGTTTGAATGCCATTAAGGACAACAGCTGCAAGGAGGTTGTATGTTCTCCTCGTGCTGTTATGGGTTTCCTTTGGGTTCTCTGGTTTCCTCCGACACTAAAAAGACATACTGGTAGGGAATGTAGATTGTGAGCCCCAATGGAGACAGTAATGACATCTGTGGAATTACTGATGCCATATAAGCGAGTGCAATAAATAGAATTATATTATTATTGTTTATTATTATAACACCATTTATTCCATGGTGCGTTACATGTGAAAAGAGTCATACATAGACAAGTACAATAATCATGAGCATTACAAGGCATACACAGGTACAGGTGGAGAGAGGACCCTGCCTGAGAGGGCTCACAGTCAACAAGGGATGGGTGAGAATACAGTAGGTGAAGAGATAGGACCCTACCCACAAAGGCTCATAGTCTAGGAATGAGTGAGGATACAGTAGAAGAGGAGAGAGAACCCTGCCAGGAGGGCTCACAGACTATAAGGGATGGATGAGGATACAGGAGGAGAGGAGAGAGGACCCTGTCCACGAGGGCTCGCAGTCTAGAGATGAGTGAGGATACAGTAGGTAAGGAGAGAGAAGCCTGCCCAGGAGGGCTCACAGTCTACAAGGGATGGTTGAGGATACACTAGGTAAGGGTAGAGCTGGTCGTGCGGTGGTATGGTGGACTGAGGAGTACTGCAGGTTATAGGCTTATCTACTATATAATCGTCTAATGTTCTCTGTCTGTCACGGAAATCGCGCACCAGACACAGGCCGATCAGCGCAACCAATCAGAGAAGCGGCATTCAAACCACGCGCCGCTTCTCTCATTGGTCGCCGCGTTTAGCGCCGACCAATCAGAATAGTGGTGCTTGCCATGCCACCATATTTTAAATACTATGTGCACCATGGCAGGCGCCACTCCTCTGATTGGTCGGCGCTGAACGCGGCGACCAATCATAGGAGCGGCATTCAAACTGCGCACCAATTCTCTCATTAGACAGGGCGTTCAGCGCCGCCCAATCAGAATAGCGCGCCATATTTCAAATACAACATGGCACCATGGCGCAAGCCGCTATTCTGATTGGTCGCTGTGATCAGCGCTGACCAATCAGAGGAGCGGTAACTTTAAATATGGCGCCATGGCGCGCGCCGCTATCCTGATTAGTCGGCGCTGAACGCGGCGACCAATCAGAGTAGCGGCGTGCGCCATGGCACCATATTTCAAATACACTGAGTACAGTGCATTTGGAATATGGCGCCCGCCGCTATCCTGATTAGTCGGCGCTGAATGCGGCGACCAATCAGAATAGCGGCGCGCGCCATGGCGCCATATTTCAAATACACTGAGTACAGTGTATTTGAAATATGGCGCCATGGCACGCGCCGCTCCTCTGATTGGTCACCGCGTTCAGCGCCGACCAGAGGAGCGGCATTAAAACCGTGCGCCGCTTCTCTCATTGGTCGCCGCGTATCAGCGCCGACCAATCAGAATAGCGGTGCGCGCCATGGCGCCATAGTTCACATACAATGAGTACAGTGTATGTGCAATATGGCTCCATGGCGCCCGCCGCTATCCTGATTGTCGTGACGCCACCTGTGGTTTGCGGCTATGGGTAACTGCCGCTGCAGTCTTGGCTTCTAGGGGGTTTATGGGGGTAGCAACAAAGATGTTGAGCCCTCCATGGGCAGGACTGATCCCCAGGGCAACCGTGAAGGAAGTGTAGTGCAGGGGGTGCAGGGTTCTCATTACTATCAGGCAGTCTCCGGCTGTCAGCTCGCAGAATTAGGCTAGGGTCACACTTGCAGATTTTCCAAATAACAGTAAAAAACACATGCCCCAATAGCAAAAACGCATGTCTGAATGTTTTTGGGTGCATTTTTGGCTCAGCACCAAAAAATACTGCATGATGCATGATTTTTTGGAAAACCACCCAAAAACGCAGCATGCAGTATTTTCTGGTGCTTTTTCAAAAATGCATGCGTTATTAACATGGGGCCCTATGGGAAACGCATGCGTTTTTAAATAGCAATAAATGGTACATGCGCTTTTGCATGCAAGGCCAAAATGCAGGCCAAAAACGCAGGCTGCAAAAAGCAACCTTAAAAAACGCATGCAAGTGTGACCCTAGCCTCAGTCTGTCTCCACTCAGGCACGGCAATCAGGATCTCACACAGTGTCAAGCTTTAACCGGGTTTACTTTCCTGCTCAGCAGATGGTTACAGCACAGTCAAGACTGTAGCGGCTCCGGTGTCATCTAGCAGCTGGGATGGTTTGTCTGCATCACCCCTTTCGTGTCTCCTTCAGGCCTTTTCGGTCTATTCCGCATGCTAGCTACAGTCGAGCAGTCACAGGCTTTCAATGGGTGACTTTTTGGGTCCCCTAGCCCTAATATGACGGCCTCCCTTTCACTGCACCGGAGGTTGGGTCTCGGGACATAAAGACCCCGCACCCCGCCAGAGTTCGTGGTTGGGGCATAAAGCATCCTGCCCACTTCAGCAGAGCAGGCACTCTGGTTCCGACCCAGTCCCTCGGTGTCCCCTCTGACTCAGACACACCTTGGACCCCCTCTGTCTTTCCTCAGTCTTCAGCCTGGCACACGGGCTAGCCATACGATGGCACAGACCACTGGGTTCTGGTTCTCTCAGTCTGGTTTCTCTGACTACTTGGCTGACAGGTCTCACCTTAAAGGTACCTTCACACACTGCAATCTCCCCTGGGAATCCTAAAGGCACGTTAGATCGCCTCATATCGCCAGGCGAGATTGCAGCGTGCGAAGGTACCCTAAGGGTACCTTTACACGCCGCCACCGCGGCGAGAAATATTGATGGAGATATGTCGCCCTGCCACAATCACCGTCAAAATCTCTCCCAATTGCGGCTTGTAATTGGGGAATTTGGCGGCGATTTGTCACCTCGCCACGTTCACCTGATCTCTGTGCACTGCTCTGAAATCAGGCGACCGTGGCGAGGCGACAGATTGCCGCCAAACTCCCCAATTACACGCCGCAATTGGGAGAGATTTTGACGCAGGGCGATATATCGCTGTCAATATTTCTTGTAAAATAATATTTTATCCTTAGGGATATGGATAGGGAGCCTATTCTGAGAACATTTATAACTGTTATCTGACTTATTCTAGGCTCTTCTCGTGTTGTTTTGCAGCCTGAATTATCCAGCCTCTCTGTGCAGCTTCTGCTGTGATGTGGAGCTGAAGGCAGGACTAATTATTTACATTCTGTGAGTGACAGAGAGGGGAGGGCAAAGACTGCACAAGCAAAGCAACACTGACAGAGAGAGGGTGGATCCTCGAGGCTGCAAAACAACACACCCTAAGGGCTAAAGAATATAGCCCCTGCTAATTATAATCACTGATGAGTAAGTATTAAAATGTTTTTATGCACTTTCACAGGATGCTTTTAGGAGACAAAGGAGTGCGAGATTAGTGACACCCCCTAGTGACATGTTGCCCACATTGAATATTAATATTTAACCCTTTGTTCATCCCTGCGGCAGCCCATTATAACAAAAAGGCTGCAGCAGGAATATCGCTGCGAAAAATGCAGCCTGCATGATTTTTCACGCAGGGTGCAAAACCGGAGGCGGTAACCGGATTGCATGTAGTGCAATCCGGTAATTATAATGGGCTCCCATTGGCAGCAGTTCCTGATCTGCTTTTGAGCTTTTTTACAGCGGATCAGGATTTACAAATTCCGCCGCAAGTGTGACCATAGCCTTAATGGGCGAAAAAGTGCCTCATTATGGTACCTTTACACGCCGCTACAGAAGGTTGGAAACAACCGGGTGTCGGAGACAAATGTATCTTGCACCGTCAAAACACCGCGAGGTAGCGGCGTGTAAATCAGGTTGTTGCCACCGGTCACTGTCGACACCTGTTTTTGATCAGTGCTCCAAAACAGGTAGGTTTAAACCAGATGATAGCGGCGTCTAAATGAAGAACAGGAAGGTTTTTTCGACACCTAGTTAATTCTCTGGGGCGTGCCACAGCCTCCTGGATACCGCGCCCCATCAGCGATCATTGGTGGAAGCTCCTGCGTGACGATTGGTTGTCCCTGCATAGGGCGGCATATTTAAGGAGCTGACCAGTCACACTACATAATTGCAGTAGCATCATGTATGCTATTCCTTCCTGCGCTGGCTGGCCAATCATGATGTTATTGCTTTGTCCAATCACCGTACGAGCGTCTCGTAATCCACAACTCTGGCACGCCTATGTGTTGTCCCTGCTGCCCCTGGTCCGCCCATATTACCTTGTGGTAGCGGCGTGTAAATGAGGGACGGTGCTCTACAGAAGGTAACCTGCGGCACTCGGCGGTGTCTCCAGGGATAGAGTAAACCTTCTGTAGAGCACCTTGTAGCGGCGTGTAAAGTCGGTATAAGGTAACGTTAGGAACCGTTGAAACGTGCACGTGAGACACCCGGTTGTATCCAACCTTCTGTAGCAGCGTGTAAAGTGGCCATTAGGGATAAAAATTCCTATTCTTCTAATTGGTGCGGATTTCTTTTGTATGGCTAAAGGTACAGTCACACGTTCAGACGTTGGAAAGATATCCGCAACGATCTCGTGGGCGCGCGGTCTTTGCAGACATCTTTTGGACATCGTTGGTGAGATATCACATGTCTAGATATCGTGGACAACTCACCAATGATGTTGTGAGCAGGTATCGTTCGCAAACCCCGCAAACGATCCCTGCTCATTGCTGTGAATGGGCAAAGTCGTAAACAACATCGTTAATGCGGTGTCTCAGACAACGATATAGCAGGTTCGTGGATCGTTGATCGTGAGGTTTGAGAACATGTACTCAAACCTGCGATCACCAATCCAACATTTTATCGTTGTTGAATCTCGGTGTTACACGCAACGATGTCCCAACGATGTTGCTAGTACGACTCCAAACCCGTGATGTATCAGCGACATTGTTAATGATGTCGTGCCGTGTAACGGGGCCTTAACACTGATCAATAAGTGATAAGATTCTTACACCGAATAATTCCTTTAAAAGGTACCTTCACACACAGCAATATTGCTAGGCAATTTCACTGGCAATTTGCTGGTTGCAGTGAAATCATGGACACATTGTTCTATTTTGTTGCTGTGTACAAAGGGAACAATGTGTCCATGATTTCACTGCAACCAGCAAATTGCCAGTGAAATTGCCTAGCAACATTGCTGTGTGTGAAGGTACCTTAAGAGAAAAAAATAAATTTCTCTGAACACTCTCCATATATTAAAGGACTTCCTTCGTCAAGCTCCCACAATGTTTTCCTCGCCTAGTGCCCAAGTGCTCCGGTTCTCTTAGCAATTCTGGTAGAGTCTCAAACACAGGACTAGCCAGATATCCCTTGCGGAGAACACCATAACCACCATGTTAAGTGGCCCTTTTAGTCAACCACCTAGCCAGAATCCTACTCCACACTGATGAGGGGCAACACCCTGAAACAGCTGTCTGTGGATGGATACCTGGCCTTGGTATTCCTTGGTCATATCTCTAAGCTTGTAAAAGAGCCGGATATTGACTAAAAGGACCACTTAACATGGTGGTTATGGTGTTCTCCGCAAGAAGCCACCCCTTGGCTGGGTCCTTCCCTGGAGGGATATGTGGCTAGTCCTGTGTTTGAGACTCCTAACCGAGGCTCCACAGACTTTATTTGCAATTCTGGTAGAAACCTAGGCACCTGTTATGGTGTAGTGAGAATGTTGATGAGGGAATGGCAGGTATGGGCAGGGTGACAAGGGAAGACTAGTCTGACCCTAGTCTAGGAACCCTTAATGGCCCTGATCCCAAAGGTATCTCTGATGGTGAGAAGATTCGGGCCCCTAGCCTCTCCCTAACCTCCTCCACCAGCCCTGCACTATTCCCCCATCACCTTCCTCCACAGAACTGGGATACAGCAACTCCAAAGGAAAGGGCGTCAGCAACACAAACACACAGGTCAGCACAGCACGGCTTCCAGGCATAGAGTGAAACTCTATCAGCAGCACCACCTGGTGGAAGGAGAGGCTACTTAAAGGCTACGGGGAGGGGAGTTCAGGTGAGTCACACATTAACCCCTCAACCAGCAGTTGAACCTCATAGTGAACGCAGTTCTGGAGCACAAGACAGGAGGCCAGGACCTTCACAACTATCTTGAAGACAAACACATACACAGCAGCATCCACCAATGTCAGCGCCATCTAAGCGCGTGACAGCACCGTTCAGATACTGTAAGAATCCCAATCAAGGGGTCTAATCAGTAGCTTAGTTCGGGGGTTGCCTGAACAGCCAATCAGCTACCTCCCGTACTCTATTAAAGGTGTCTTTGATGTACCCGTTATGGCATATACTATTACTTTATGTGGTTTAGACCTCATACATATGTCAATGATTCTTCTTGTGTGAAAAAAAAAAAAAACAATTTACTCAGTGTTTTAGATAAGAGTTTCATCACTTTTTAGTTTTGTCAGTTTTTGCCTTTATTGTTTTACCAGTGACTTTCTCAAATCTACTTACATAAACATCCTGTCCCATCTGTCATCCCCTTCCAGCATCATGTCGTCATCCTACCACGCACTGGCGGCAGCCATATTTGCACACCCAAGTGTGCACTGATCGAAGCCTAAGTAAGTGTGCATGCCCGCACATGGACACTTTGTCAAGCGCTGCCATCTTTGGACACCTGAGTGTCCAAAGATGGCAGCGGCCTGAGCAAGTGTGCATGCATGCACTAGGTGTGAGTATGCGCACTTAGTAGTCAGGTTGCCACGGTCCTTGAACACCCAGATGTCCACTGATGGCGATGTGACACACAGGAGGGCATAGAAAGCGCAGAGGGGCAAAGAGATTGCACAGGGGGGCAAAGACAGTACAACAGGGGGGCAGAGAGAGAACACAGGGAGGGAAGAGACACTGCACAGTGTAGAGTTACCTAATTGCACTGTGTTGTTGTCGAGCCCGTGTCCTTTCTTCCCCGCCTAGGATGAGTCTACCCAATGGCTTCTTAAAGGTAGACTTGGGGCTCCCCTCCCTCGTGGTGAGGAATCAGGCAGACCACTCTACCAGACCGCAGCAGCCGGTTGACGACTTCAGAGGTGGACTCTGGCCATTTCCTCTGGTCCAGCGTTCCAGTGGTGGACTGGGGAATTCCCTGAAGTATGGTCGTTCCACGCTAGGGTTCCCCCTTTCTCTCTAGGGTCCAGACTCACGCATCAGGCACCCCCTCTCAGGATCCCCTCAGGATCCTTTCTCATCTTCCCTCCGGATCAGCGTGGAGCTGTCCGGGTTAACCCTTCACCTCGCTCCACACTCCTCCTCAACTCCTCTCCAACTCTCCTCCGACTACTACTACTCTTTGACTCCCTCTAGAGGTGAATATATCTCCCTCCCAGGAGTAACCTCCCACCACTACTCTAATGTGGGAGTGCAAGAATGGGTCCCACCCACCAGCCTAGTATCCACTTGCAGCGGGGGAAGATTACACCACTTTTACGAGTGCAATACCCCACTGTGACGCTTGACCATATGGGGCGCCACATTGTCACTTTTGGCATCCAAATGTGGCTTCCATATTTGCACACTCAAGTGAGGGGTGTGTAGATATGGCACCCACTGGTGGTTTAGGCACATTGCACGGTACCGACAGTGGTGCTGCAGCCACCCACATCCGCCACCAACTTACACCACTGCTACCTGAGACTGCAGCCTCTGTCCCCGCAGCCTCCACTGATATATCACCACCTGAGTAAGTGCACATGCATATACCTGCCACGCATACGCACTTACTCAGGCAGCGATCTTTGGACACCTCGGTATACAAAGATGGTGGCATGACCCAGTGTACGCATCATGCCACCACCATCTATGAGTCATGCCACCACTATCTGTGGACACCACAGAAGGAACAGTGCACAATGGGGAAGATACAAAGCACAGGGGATCAAGCACACAGGGGGTAGAAGAGAGTAAACAGGGGCAGAATAGAGTATACAGGGGAAAGGGAGAGTGCACAGGGGAGGGGTGAGCACACAGGGGGCCAGAGACAGCACACGAGGGAGAGAGAGCGCACAGGGAGGAGACAGATCAAAGGTGAGAGCACAGAAGGGAGAAGACAGGACAGGGTGAGTGAGACCGCATACAGGGGGGAGAGCGCACAGGGAGAAGACAGCTTAAAAGGTGAGAGCACATGAGAGGAGAAGGCAGCTATCTATCATTTGTTTTTTTTTGTATTTCCTCAACAATTTTGCTTATCCAGATCTTTGACAAATGCAAGAAATTCAACTTTTACCAAATGTAATTTTCTTGGAGGGGGGGGGGAGGGGGTGTTGGCGCATATTACTCCATCCTCTGCCTACATTAAGGGGTGTAGCTGAATTTTTTACTTGGCTTGAATTTAGACAAATGTGATTTTGGTGCTTAAGGCCCCATTCACACACTGCTTTTTTCGCAGCGTATTTTTACGCACAAGCTCAAAAAAAGCCAGGAGTGGAACAATCAAAACCGGGAGTGGCACACTCAGAGGAAAGGTCTAATGGAAACAAGTGCTCCACTTATATGTTTAATCACCCACTCCTGGTTTGTGATGAGCTTGTGCTTAAAAATATGCAGCAAAAAAAGCAGTGTGTGAATGGGGCCTTAAAGTAACAAAAAACTGTAAAATACAGAAAAAAAAGGGCATTTCATAATTTGCACCAAATTTATGAACTGTGCGCAGCATTTTGAAGAATGATTCATCTCAGTTGATTAATCAGCCCCACCGGTTTGTGTGGCTAATTTTGATCTGTGACCCAGATCAAAAACAGAAATGTCTTTTTTGCAGACCACTCGGTAGGCAAAGAAGCAAGGACATATGAACACCTCTATAGATTAGTGATTATGTGTTCTTTCCATGAAGAATATTGGATAGAACTTGTACATGAAAACATGGAAGTCTGATTGACTGTTCTCCCTATCTCTCCCAGAATCTGAATTGATGTCTGTCTGACTTTCATCTTGGATTCTGATTGTGTCGTGCACTAGTTCTTGTCTGGTTCTGACCCCGGTTTAATCACTTTAAAGGAATTGTCTACTACTATGACAATTTCTTCTGTTTCAACTTGTTTCCCCCAGGTAAAATAAAAAAGCTTATGATGCACCCCCAGGCTATGGGGTACTTGGGAACCGGGCCGGAGCTGTCTCTCTGGGATATCACGGTAGTCGTGACCCGTTCCCATGGCCTGGGATCAGTCTAAAAAGGGGTATTTACAAGGGATGATTTGTTGTGACGCCACCTGGGTTATGTGGTTAATAAAACCACCGCTGTCATACTCCTGCTGGGGACGGTGACTTGGGGCATCGTGGATGGAAAACCCTCCTCGGGTAGGGCTGGAGGGTCCCCAGGGCAGGAGGGATGGTTTGGATGGGGCTTTGTGAAGGATGATGATTCACACAGTCACTTACTTTGCTGCAGCTTTTCCAGTCAGTGTGCAGGGCTGACAGGCTGTGACTCCTCAGATGGGACTTTTCTGTGATGCTGCAAGTATAGAGCTCCATTACAGGGCACAGGGCATTAGACGTAATTAATACACACAGACTCCTGATAGCCGTTTCTCAGTCTGTTAATTGGAGTTTAAGCAGATGTTACAAGCTGTCCCAGAGTCTGGAATGCAGTTCAGGGTATTTCTCACCCGACCGGGTCGTATTTGCTTCCTTGCTGTGTTTGCGTAGTGGCCCTGCAATTGCTTCAGCTAGGCTGCCGGCCCTGTCTCTGTCTACCAGTATAACAGGTAACTCGAGTCCTTCACTTTTCCACCCCACCCGGGAAGTCAGTGTTTCTGGATTCTATATGTTGCTGTGTCCCTGGCACTGGGTAGCTGGAGAATCTGGAGTCCCCCACTTTCCCGTGTTAACTGCCGGTGTGTCTGAACCTGCACAGTCTCAGACTTCGGTGTCCGTTCTTGTGGTGTTCCTCTGCGGAGGGGAAGCACGGGTGATGCACCCCCTCTTGGTAAGTTTCTATCTCTCTCCTCCTTCCTCAGACCCTAGCCTTTGGTCTGGTGTTCAGCAGTGGACCTTGGATGAGCCTGGCACAGCTCACTTACACCCAGGTCTGGTCCTCAGTTTGCACAGAACCTGTCCTCTTCACAGCCCTTCCAGGAGCTGAACTGAACTCTTTGCAGTCCTCCTAGGAACTGCACTGCAATTGTTGCTCCTCAGACCAGAATATATAGAGGAGCCCACCCTGAAGCCGGGCTTGGCTTCCCCCTCTTGCCTGGAGGTTTTGGTCTTGTTTGTGTGTTGCCTGAGTGGAATACACCTTACTGCTCTCTGGTGACACCTAGCAATGGTGACACTGTGGCACTGTGACTCTGGGGTGCCACACTTATACTCACCTCCCATACTTGGCGTCTTCACAGCGGTGTTGGAAATCGTGTTCACCTGACATTGTGATGTCATGCAAGCCCCGGGTCCAATCACTACCGGCTCCTCTCTGACTAAGAACACAGGAGCAATCAACAGGAAGTGAGCAGCAGCCATAGCACTCACTTCCTGTTAATTAACTCCTTTGTCCAAAAGCATAGAGACAGAAGTTGGCCGTGATTGGATGGTGGGCTCTTGTGATGTCACATTGTCAGGTGAGCCTGACTTTATTATTTTACCTGGTGCAGACATGTGGAATCATAAGGGGTTGTACTAGTAGTGGACAACCCCTTTCATATTGCTCTACCAGTCATCGATTACTCTGCAGACACAACCTGGAAGTCTCAGCAGCAAAGTCCAGATACCTTTAGTGTATGGAAAGAGTAAATATCAGAGAAGTCCTTTGATTCTAAATAAAAAAAAGCCAAAAAGCCCTATTTGAGATTGCCGTGACGTGGCAGGGTGGCTCAAAGAATTGATCAATTGTTTGCTAAATATCTCATTTTAAAGCACAGTTAGAAATTAATATTTGCATATACACTTTTTGTACTGCATGCTGACCATAGGCAGTGCTGAATTTTTGTGTTTTTTTAATTTGTTATTGGTTGGTGGCTGACCCCCACTTCTTGCCTTGCGAACTTGGTTTAGTTTGCCATTCTTTCTGTCTTTACTGTGATTGACATAGGCAGCAGTTCTCTCACAGCTGCCCCACCCTTCCCATAGGCTCTATTTGATTCCATGCACATTTATCTGGACCTGCTCCGCCTTCATTCATTATCTGCTGGTTTGGCAGTGTGGGGGTCACATCTGATAATGTTTGTAGCATTTGCTACACATGTCCAGGCCGGATCTGCCTTTATCCGCATTTGCCCTTTTGGCGCCATGGGAGTGGTTCAGAAATGTTTCAGGTACATGTGGCATTAATGTGGTCATGCTTTTATTCTATTTAGGAGGCCATAAGGCACAAAAAATATTAAAAAAAGTAGACTAGGACTGCACTATCCGAGATTGCCGTGACATGGCAAGGTGGCTCAAAGAATTGGTCAATTGCTAAATATCTCATTTTTAAAGTACAGTTAGAAATTAATATGTGCATATGTACTCTTTGTACTGCACACTGACCGTAGGCAGTGCTGATTTTTGGCTTTTTTATTTGTCCTTTGATTCTATAAAGTAGAATGACCTTCCCAAAGCACATTCTGAGCTAGTGGTGCCATTACCACAGCAGAACACAACCCAGCTCTCTAAGGGTTAATTTAAAAATGTCCCAAATACAAACCTATTTGCTTTTCAACATGACAATTAGCGTAAACCTGCTGGAGCTTGTATGATTTGCCTCCTAAATGCTTGTTGATAAATTGCTCGTAGCAATTAACACACCCCAATGTTAATTACATGCTTGCCATCAATTTATTTACAGTTCAATTAATTGGTGAAGTTATTTGGGTGGTACTTAGTGGTAATTTGGGGTCCCACATTTCGCGCTATTTCCACTGCTAATAACATTGATTTTACCTTAACACATTGGAAATATTACGCTGTATACAAGCGCAGTATCTTAATAGGCGCCGAGATGCCACCTTTGGATAGCAGGTCCACTGTAACAGATTGGATAACTGCTGTTTACTTAGAGATTTCCAATCCCACCCACAGAGTTTATGTAGAATAATAATCATGCTGATAATTAAATGCACACATTAAAAGCAAGCATAAATGTATGTCCACATATGCATCTCTACTCCATAAATATAGGAAACACACCTGTGCTCCATTGAACCGCTAATTGTAATAAATCTTTTATAGCACAACTCACCTGGATAGTGAAGATTAATGATACTGTACGTCCATTATGCCAGCGCTGTAGATCTCTGGGCTGATGAGACCACAGTATGGGGATTAACATGTAGGAGAGTGCTGTGTTACTCCTCAGCTGTGCAGGTGGGAACATAAACATGAATTTAGATTTCATGGGACATATGCGACCTGATCCCATGATCAAAGGGTATAAAAAGGACAGTTTTTTTTTATCTCCATGCATGTATAGGCCTAAAAATGATTTTTGTAAATCAGTTTCATTAAAAATTTTTGCACTGTTTGATTTTTAAGGGTGCGTGCACACGATCAGTGTACGCAGCGTTTTGGACGCAGCGTCTTGCCGCTGCATCCAAAACGCTGCTTCGTACAGTAATAACATAGTGAATGAGATTTCAAGAAATCCCATCCTCACTATGCGTAACCCGCCCGCAGCGTCTTTGGAGCTGCGGTGCGGGTTGCCGGGAGTCCGCGCCTCCGCAGCATGTTCATTTCATGCTGCGTAGTCGGAAGTGGCTTCCATCGGGTGACTGCAGGGAGAAGCCGCCCTGCACCCGCCGCACATAGTGAGTACAGGGCGGCTGCGGTCTCCCTGCGGCCACCCACGGCATCCCTCAGATCCGGATGAGCTGCGTCCAACAAGCAGCTCCTCCGGACTGTGTGCACGCACCCTAAAGGTTTTTTGTTTCCTGGCACATGTAACTTTGATATTGTCTGTGGGGATAAATCAATTGAGACCATACTTGCAGAATGAACATCCGGAAGTCAGCAGGTGAACTAGCAGGCATGCTTGGTGTTGATGGGTGTGGTGCGGGAAGCCGGTGGCATGTGGCTCAGCGGTTTCTTCCGCGAAACAAACATGTGTTAATTTTTAAGTCCATGTGGTCGTAGAGTTGATTATAATAGAAGGAGGAGTCTGGGAGTAAGACCCCTAAATGGGGGGGTGCAGGAGGGGCGAGGCCCCCACTGTACACTTAAAGGGAACCTGACTCCTAAAAATCACCCCCCAGCCTATTAATACCTGTCCTTGCACCATCATTATGCTATTCTAGCTATCCCTTTGTGTAAAAATTGTGTGCTTTGAATGTTTATAAAAGTGCTTTATATACCTCTAGATCTGCGGCTTCTGAGCTCTTGAAGTCACACAGGGTGTTCTCTGTGGCTTCTTTCCCCCACTTGTAGTGCAATTATTCACACCCCAATGGGCGTGATCATCCTTGTGGAGCATCATCTCCCCCTCCACAAGGATCATCACACCCATCGGGGCGTGAATAATTGCACTACACGAGGGGGAAAGAAGCCACAGAGAACGCCCTGTGTGACTTCAAGAGCTCAGAAGCTGCAGATCTAGAGGTATATAAAGCACTTTTATAAACATTTAAAGCACACAATTTTTACACAAAGGGATAGCTAGAATAGCATAATGATGGTGCAGGACAGGTATTCATAGGCTGGGGGGTGATTTTTAGGAGTCAGGTTCCCTTTAAAGCTTACTAGTGGGCATGACCAGATTAGTTGGCGGGCGTGGTAGGGCAGTCATCTGCACACTATAATGGATCATGCAAGGGGGTCCCCCTGCACCCCCACCCAGGGGTCTTACGCCTAGACCCCCAATTCTATTTTAATCAACTCTATGACCGTGTGGATTTAAACATTAAAGTTTATTCCCTTGGTGAAGCACCGAGCCACACCCACCGACCCCAAACCACGCTTACCACCTAAGCCGCTCACACATCTCTATGTCCGTCCATCTAAACTGAAAGTTTGCCCAACTGAGAGGAGTTCTAAAATAAGGCAAATAAAAATTTAGAGAATCTACCATTGTTACATCAGAACAAGTTCATTGATCATTTCTTAGTTAAAGGTAACAAACCACCAGGATTTACCCACCTGTAAATCAGTGCAGCAAGTGATTGATGTGTGCACCACAACATCACTATATGTTTTGTTTTTTCATTTATTCCTCCCCTGTGGACTTCTCTTTCTGCTGTCAGCTGAAACCCATCCCCCTGTATGAGTCTGGATGACAGGGAGGGGGGGGGGTACAGTTTACAGCAGAAAGACAAGCCCACAGGGAAGGAATGAAAAAAAAAAAAAAAAAAAAAAAAATACACCCTCTGATCCTGTTTTCTCCCGGTTTCGGCAGTGTGCAGCTGCTGCCGCTGTCCAGTGCTGAAATTTCAAAATCGCATCTAGCGGGCAGCTAGCCGTGGTTCTGAAATTTTTGATGGGAGCTCTCCAGGTGCTGAAGTTCAGCACCAGCCTCCGTTGAACTTCAGCACCCGGCGTTCGGGAACCGGATCTGAGAGAAAATCCGGCGCCCATAGCCTCCCATGTCAGGGGGCACCGGATCGCACCGGATCTGAGAGGATCCAGGAGGATCCAATTTTGTCAGATTTTTGGCCCGAATACAAAACCGCTGCAAGCTGCGATTTTGTGTCCAGGGTAAAAAAACAAATTCTGCCATATCCTCCCTGACAGCAGGGAACCGGATGGCAAATCACTGCCATCCGGCCCCATAGGAATACTATGGGGCCAAAATCAGATCCCTGAAACCATGGTGTGAAACTGGCCTTACAACACCTACTCACCTCTGGCGCCAGAGTGTAAAACTGTTAAAAAAAAACTGAAAGTGCATGAAGTCATGAAAACCCATTTTCCCACTAAAATGTAGTTTTTATGTTAAAACAAAAATAAAGAAACCTATACTTAATTGATATTGCTACAGCCGTATCAACCCAATCTATAGAACTGTCACATTATGTATTCTATATGGCGAATACTGTAAAAAAAATAATAAAAACACACCAAAATGGCATTTTTTATCATACTAACACAAAAAGAAAAGTAAATGTGACCAAAAAGTCATATAAGAAAAAATGGTAGAAATGAAAACGCCAAACGGTCCCTCAAAAAACAAGTCCTTATATGGCTCATTAAGAAAAACGTTAAAAGTTCTCAGAATATGGCGATGCAAAAACAAAGTTATTTTTGTAAACTATAGTTTTTAGTGTGTAAAAGTAGCAAAACATAAAAAAACTATATAAGTCTGGTATTGCTGTAACTTTACTGACACGAAGAATAAATCTGACTTATTACTGAACCGCACAAAAGATATATATATAAAACCAATAAGTGAATTACTGTTTTCTTCTCAGTCTTCATTTGAAAAAGCTGAATAAAAAGAGATCAAATAATGTTATGTTTCCCAAAATTGAATTAAAAATTTTTCTAAAGCATTGGGCAAAAAAAAGCCCTTATACAGCCTTGCACGTCAGAAAAAGAAAAATTATAGCGCTAAAAATATGGCGGCGGAAAAACATGTATTAGAAAAAATAAAATTATAAATTATTTTAATATATTATAAATTATTATATTAAAATAAATGATAAAAAATAGCATTATACTGTGTGATAGCAGCATAACATAAAACCCAAATAAATCCATCCATCCTATCACTAATTTTGGTTGGTGAAGCGTGCAAAAATAAAAATAGGAACTATTCTTGTACTGCTTTCTACTTCTTTATTCTACAGTGTTGGCCAAAAGTATTGACACCCCTGCAATTCTGTCAGATAATACTCAGTTTCTTCCTGAAAATGATTGCAATCACAAATTCTTTGGTATTATTATCTTCATTTAATTTGTTTTCAATCAAAAAACACAAAAGAGAATGAAGCAAAAAACAAAACATTGATCATTTCACACAAAACTCCAAAAATGGGCCAGACAAAAGTATTGGCACCCTCAGCCTAATACTGTACCTCCCAAAAATCGAAACAATACTCAGTTCACATTTATAGTACGCTCTCCACTGACCACTGACATTGGGGTTTCTATGTAAATCCCAAAAAAAACGGAATTCAGACAAAACCCCTGATGTACCCACTCACGAAAATGAGGCACATTGGCCTTCATCTGGTTTCTGTTCTAGTGGTGTCCCATCATTTTAATGCTGACCACCACAGTTCTATAAAAAGATGAAGATAACCAAAAGTGATGCCAAACGGAGTCCAAAGTGTCTCTGTCTGCCTCATTAGAGTGATTGGTTCTGCGGGGGATTTCGTCTGAATCACATTTTTGGGGCATTTAGATGAAAACCCCGATGTAAATGCCCAGCGCAAAGCAGAAGAATATGATCCCAGCCTTAAATTAAGTACCCATGGTCAGGATACATTGCATTCTGCATGCAGTGTGTCCTTCTCTTTTGGAGACGTGTGTGTTCTCTGTAGGAAAAGCCTCGACCATTCCCACAATCAAGACCCTAGGCGAAGCGGATTTTCTGTGTTTTCTCCCGCTGAGAACATTCGTGTCTCCGGAAGCATAAATTGATATGTTGCGGCTTGGAAAGTTTACGCTGCGGAAAAAAGCACAGTGGGCAGGAGATTTCTTTAAAACCATCCCCACTGTGGTTGTACTGCAAAATGCAGTATTTTAGAGGCAGCGAAAACACGCTGTGTCCAGAATGCTAGTAATCCTGATTATCGGCACTCACCATTATACTGAAAGTGATCAAAAAATGTTCTGTACCCTAAAATGTTACCAAAAATATCCCTGTCTTTCCTCACAAACCCAGATCCCACTCAGGACCATCATCTGTCACTGGATATATAGGGGACTCCCACATTACTTGTAGAACAAAGACTCTGGGAAAGTGAAGGCTCCCACCCCTCAAATAAAATCCAGGGAAGTCTGTAATCCCAAATCTAATGGCCCCGCCTACTGAGCCCCCCTGTGTGTAAACCACAGTAAGCGACTACGTGTGTGGCATTATTGTAGTGGGGAGAGTGCATTTAATTTACGGGGTACGTGACTTAAGAAACACAAGCTGAGCACAAAGTATGGGGTCGCTACAATATATGGGGGACACAATATATTGTGGCACTACAATATATTGGGGAGACAATGTATGGGAGCACTACAATATATGTGGGTGTGGCGACCCTGTGACCAGGGTGGCCACAGGTAGGAACTGCAGCCAGGTGATAGTGACATTTTGTATAGCAAACACCTCCAAAACACACATCCACTGACATAAGACCCATCCCGAAGCCTGGGACTCTAGGCAGGCACGGGGTAGTAGGGCCAGTTATAAGTGGGTGAGGCGTAGTCATGGTAATGAACCAGTATAAAAATCAGAAACAGGAAGTAGTTAGCCAGTAGGTGAGTGCCGAGCAGCAAAGACCAAGAGTAGGCCAGTGGGTGCCGAGCAGAACAGAAAAGACCCAGAGTAGACGGTAGCGCTGACAAATTACTGACAGGAAAGACTCTCCTGACGTACCCGGGAAGAGGCTGGTGATCCCTTGCAAAACAGGGACATCCAAGGCTAGGCTGAACCAGAGTGTCGGCTCTGAGGGGGATTGAAGATACGCACCAGCTCCCCAGACAAACTGACGGGGAACACAGATTTCAGATCCGTCTTCCCATTACAGGGACAACCTGGCTGCAGAGGGTTTAAGTGGTACCAGAGTCAATTGTGTAAAGCTGTTAAGAACTGAACTGTACCGTGAACGGTGTGACTTTGAAGAACTTACATGTAAACCCGGTGAACCCTGCTTCAGTGTCCGTGTCTGATTCCAGGTATACAGAACTGTCAATTCACCATTTTACCCTGTCAGGAGCTGTCCCGACCCGCAACAGGCTCATCCACCTGGTTGCAGCATCCATCCATCCTCCTGACAGAAGTACACTGCAGCGGTGGTCCACAATCCGTGGGTGGCGTCATGACAAACTCCCCTGTAAATATCCCCCCATTTATTGCGGAACCCGGGACACGGTCCGGATCAAGACCGCCGTGACATCCCCAGCAGTACCCCGGTCCGGCACGCTCTACATGGGCACAATGTATGGGCACTAAATTGGCATATTTGCAATTCTCCAGAAAAAGAGAATAGCATGGATTTTACAAAATAGTCACTGAAACCATATATAAATTGTTTAAGAGGTGCAATTTCTACATTGTGGTGAGTTTTGTTTTTTTTCTGCTGTTTTGGCATCTTGGGGGTTGCAAATGTCACCGACAAACTATTGCAGCTAATTCTGTGCTTAAAGCCAAGTTACGCTCCTTACTGCTAAGACTTGCCGTTTGTCCAAACAGAACTTTTTGACTACATACGCAGTATCGCCTTGCTCATGAGAAAGTGGGTAATAAACTGTGGGTCTACTTTTTAATTTTACCTTCTGTTTCCAATATGGGGTCATTTGTAGTGGTTTTCTGCTACTAAGTACATTAGGGGCCCTGCAAATGCTTTACTGTTCCTGCCATCTACAGTCAAATTTACTTTCCAAAATTCAAATATTTCTCCTTCCATTCCGATCCATACCATTTGTCCACCCAGAATTGTTTGACTACTTGCATGGTATCGCCGTCTTCATAAGAAAGTGGGTAACAAACTGTGGAGTCCAGTTTTTAGTATTACCTCTTGTAAAAGTGACACATTTGGTTCTAAAGCAGCATGTTTGTGAGCAAAAAGAACATTTTCAATATGATGACCTATTGTTATTAAATTCTGTGATGTAAATATAGGTTCAAAAGGCTTACTATACCCCTGGATAAAAACCGTGTGTGGTTCTAGTTTCCAAAATGGGGTCACTTGTGGGGAACTTTTGCTATTTAGATACTTTAGGGGCTCTACAAATGCAATATAGTGCCCACAAGCTATTTCTGTCAGATATAAAATAGCGCTCCTTCCCTTCTGAGCCCTCCCATTGTTCAAACAGAGGATTCTGACCACATGTGGGGTTTCAGCACATTTAGAAGAAACTGGGTAAAAAAAAAAATTCTGATCCATTTGGTCATGCTTTAAATTTTGGCTAAGGGCAGGGACACACTGTCCGACAGACATCCGAGTTTGACGGAGGAGATTCGGAAAGGGCTGGAGCAGTGACCCTGAACGGCCTTTCCCTCCCTGGACAGGGAGTCTGGAGCTGCACAAAAACGCAAGCAGCCGACAGCCCCGTCCTGACTGGGAGAAGCCGTTCAGGGTCACTGCTCCAGCCCTTTCCGAGTCTCCTCCGTCAAACTCGTATGAGTGTGTCCGAGCCCTAAAGCAACATTTTTAGGTAATTGTAAATGTATTTATTGTTTCATTTCACATTGCATTCATTCATGTGAAGCACCTAAGGGGTTAATAAACGTCTTGGATATTCTATGGGGTAGCTTGAGGGGTGCAGTTTTTGGAATGGTGTCACTTTTGGCTACTTCGTCATGTACACCCCTCAAAGAGACTTCAAATGTGAGGTGGTCCCCAAAAAAATTTGTTATAAAAATTAGAAATTGCTGATGAATTTTCAACTTCCTAACAAAATAAAGTATATTTCAAAAATTGTGCTGATGTAAAGTAGACATGTGGGAAAGGTTATTTTATTAACTATTGTGCATGATATAGCTGTCTGGTTATACCCCCTCCACGACCTATGACGTACATGTATGTCATAGGCTGCCTCCCACCCTTTGATGGCTGCTCATGCGCTGAGCTCACATCCTCCCAATACATCTCAGCTGATGTTTTCAGCTGAGATGTGTATCTAACTGTGCCGATCAGATCCGCAATTTAATTGGCACTGTTAACCCTTTGGATCACGCAGTATTTCACTGATATCATTCAAGCCTTGTGGCGGGGATTCCCTGCCATGATCGCAGGTCCCGTGGAGCAGTTATGGGACCTCAATCCTGTTACCTGGACAGCATGGGGATCTCTGATGACCCCAAAAGCTATTCTGATTCACTTCCTGCCTGCGATCTCCCAGTGACATCTCCAGCAGGGAGTGATCATTTCCCCTGTCTTCAGATGGGCAGTAGCCCATTTGAAGACAAGATAATTGATCGCAGTGTGCAGCACAGAGGCACTCTTGGGGCCAGTATAAAATAATGAAGAAAAAAAATAATGTTTTTAAAAATACAAAGAAAAAAACATAAGTTCAAACCAACCCCCTTTGCGCTATTGAAATAAAAAAAAACTTAAAAAAAATTTAAATAATGCATACATTTGGTATCGCCGTGTTTAGAAATGCCCAATCTATCAAAATATAAAGTCAATTATTCTGATCTGTAAACTATGTGGTAGAAGAAAAGGAAAGGAAGAAAGCGCACCGATCTAAATGTAAATGTATAATCAGATCGTAGGTGGATGTGGATGGCACTCACCTTTTTTAGGTCTTGTTCACTTGCATATCGGTCACTAGGGACCATTAAGTATCCAGGCGTAGGTTTCCTCAGTAGTCGGTATGCTGCAAATCCCTGGTAGCTAGTAAGTAGCTCAGACCGAGTTACCATAGGAATATAGATCCAAAAGAGTTTTTTACCAGGCTATTTGCGCTCCCAGAGGTCTATGATCCAAAGCTTCTTATAATTTCATAAAGAGTTTTTTAATATTTCTTAAGAAAAGCACATACAACGCGTTTCGACAGTATAAAATGTCTTCCTCAGGTATATTGTTAAAAGTATTCCAAAATTGTGGATAGCTTTATAGGAAATAGTATTATGCTAAATAGGGTGTGGACCACTAAGGTTAATTACTGACACACCTGCTGTATAGCTGCTATACAAGTTTGGTATATTCAGAAGCACATACTAAAGATAAAACAAAAAAAAAAACAACAAAAAAAAAAAAAAACACATTACATGTATATATAGAGCATAGTAAAATTTGATTATGACAGATAAAATGTGAAATATAATTTGATCATAAATAGCATAAAATGTTCAGTATAGTTATATAACAAAATTTAAAATTGTTGTATGTGACTGAAATCCATTTAAAATACACATACAAAAAAACAAAACCAAAAAAAAAAAAAAAAAAAAAACAGTGCTCATTAGAATTCTGAGAAAACACACAGTATCCAAGGAAGGGTTAATATTATATTCCCTCAATCACCTCATTTAATCCGTCCGGGTGTAGAGAACCCATTTTAAAAATCCAATAAGATTCTTTACGATTTAATTTTTCAGTGCGGTTTGGGCAGTTCTCCGGAATTTGCTCAACTGGTGTAACTTTTATATTGAATTGTTTATTATGCTTCAAACACAAGTGCCGGGACAAACTATGTTTCATGAAGCCATTTTTCGCATTGTGTCTGTGGCCATTCATACGTGTTCTCAGGGACTGGATAGTACGTCCCACGTACTGAATGCCACAGGCACATGTGATGACATACACCACAAATTGGCTGTCACAGAAAGTCTCTGTGTAATTGGGAATGATTCTCCCGTGCTGTTGCAGTGAATTCCTGTCGCATTGTGATCTATGATTCCACAGCAGCAACACTTTTTTGAATTGCATCGCATTACACCAATTTTTTTGTTGTCATTTTTATTAGTTTTACCTGTATTATTTTTTGTTTGATTAATTTTCTGGTTTTCCTGTGATAATTTTTTTAAATGACTGGGGGCAATAATACCTCTTATTGTTTGTGCCCTGCGGAAAGTGATACTAGGTTTTTCTGGTAGGATTTTTTTCAGATATGCATCTCTTTTCAGTAGATACCAATATTTATTAAGTATCCTCCTAATATCATCGTTGTTTCGATTATATGATGTTATAAAATTGTATTGCCATCTGTTATTTTTCTTTATTTCCTCACCGTTTTGATCCTTTTTATCCTTCCGGTTTAATAGACATACATCCTGAGTTTTTTTCAAAATTGTTTGATAGGCACTCACAATTAATTTTTTCGGATAATTTTTATCATAAAATTTTTTGAATAAAATTTGAGACTGTTTGATGTAGTCATCTGTATTTGTATTATTTTTTTAGTTATAATGTAGGAATCCATTGCTGTCAGTTTTTTTTAAAAAAAGTTTTACTGACAATTTCTTTGTTTTTATGTGACAATTCCAGATCTAGGAAGTCTATTTTTTCATTGTTTATGTTGGCAGTGAATGTTATTCCCCACTGATTAGCATTCATGTCGCTGATGAATTGCTCTGCTTTCTCCTGACTTCCCCTCCAAATAAAGATCAGATCGTCTATAAAACGACGGTATAGGATTATATGGTTAGCATAATCCTGTTGGGTGATCGGCGATGAGGACTCGAGTAGCCCCATAAATAAGTTTGCGAAAGGGAGGCTGATAAAGGGGGAGGGATAGTACTTCAGGACAGGGAAATATATCTGAAAGAAGCAGAAAATATACTTGGTGATGAAAAATATTATAAAAAATTACACTTGGACCCTTCCAAAAACCACATAGATGAATATCATGATTTAATTCATGAAGCTTTTGGAAAAAATATTATAAATAAAAAAGAAAATAAATTTTTGACGAATAAGAATCCCAATACTGCTATATTTTATCACCTTCCTAAGGTGCACAAATGCCTGAAAAGTCCACCAGGTCGACCTATAATAGCAGGCATTGGTTCCCTCACAAGTCAGCTGTCTCATTACATTGACTTGTTTCTACAAGAACTAGTAAAAACCTTGCCCTCATACCTAAAGGACTCTAATCAGCTTCTAAATGAAATCAGAAATATTACATGGGAGGAAGATTTTCTTTTCATCACCATGGATGTAAACGCCTTGTATTCTAATATACAGCATGATCTGGGAATACAAGCAGTGGAGCACTACCTAAAAGGTATTAAGGATATGCCAGATTCTCAAAGAGAATTTCTACTGAAAGGTCTAAAATTTATTCTTGAACACAATGTTTTTAAATTTCAGGAACAGCTATACATACAGCTGCTTGGGACCGCGATGGGGACGCGAGTGGCCCCAAGTTTCGCAAACTTATTTATGGGGCTACTCGAGTCCTCATCGCCGATCACCCAACAGGATTATGCTAACCATATAATCCTATACCGTCGTTTTATAGACGATCTGATCTTTATTTGGAGGGGAAGTCAGGAGAAAGCAGAGCAATTCATCAGCGACATGAATGCTAATCAGTGGGGAATAACATTCACTGCCAACATAAACAATGAAAAAATAGACTTCCTAGATCTGGAATTGTCACATAAAAACAAAGAAATTGTCAGTAAAACTTTTTTTAAAAAAACTGACAGTAATGGATTCCTACATTATAACAGTGCGCACTACAAAAAGTGGAAAACAAATATTCCTTTTAGTCAATTTCATAGAATCAGAAAAAATAATACAAATACAGATGACTACATCAAACAGTCTCAAATTTTATTCAAAAAATTTTATGATAAAAATTATCCGAAAAAATTAATTGTGAGTGCCTATCAAACAATTTTGAAAAAAACTCAGGATGTATGTCTATTAAACCGGAAGGATAAAAAAGATCAAAACGGTGAGGAAATAAAGAAAAATAACAGATGGCAATACAATTTTATAACATCATATAATCGAAACAACGATGATATTAGGAGGATACTTAATAAATATTGGTATCTACTGAAAAGAGATGCATATCTGAAAAAAATCCTACCAGAAAAACCTAGTATCACTTTCCGCAGGGCACAAACAATAAGAGGTATTATTGCCCCCAGTCATTTAAAAAAATTACCACAGGGAAACCAGAAAATTAATCAAACAAAAAATAATACAGGTAAAACTAATAAAAATGACAACAAAAAAATTGGTGTAATGCGATGCAATTCAAAAAAGTGTTGCTGCTGTGGAATCATAGATCACAATGCGACAGGAATTCACTGCAACAGCACGGGAGAATCATTCCCAATTACACAGAGACTTTCCTGTGACAGCCAATTTGTGGTGTATGTCATCACATGTGCCTGTGGCATTCAGTACGTGGGACGTACTATCCAGTCCCTGAGAACACGTATGAATGGCCACAGACACAATGCGAAAAATGGTTTTGTTAAGGAGAGCCTTAAGATCAAAATACTTCATTAAGCCTAAGACATAAGGGCATGGGAGAAATGATATATATAGTGTATTATTTTACATTGTATAAGTTGTGATTTAAACATGGCTGCCATTTCCTGCCACATCACACCATGTGCTGAGAGCAAGATGGAGTCCAAAGAAGACGGACCAATCACCGAAGCTGGAGGTCAGGCAAGACGAACCAATCACAGAATAACATACTCGATCAAGACCACACCCCTTGATGACCTCATGGATCCGCCCATGGACTGACCGAGCCCCTTATTGCCCATGGACCAATGAATACATCTCAGTAGGGCTAACCGAGCCCCTTATTGCCCATGGACCAATGAATACATCTGAGTAGGGCTGACCGAGCCCCTTTTTGAGTAAAAAGCTAATGTCTTATAATAAACAGACACTGGGAGCTTGGGTCTGACCAAGGAAGGGTGTACATCTGACTCTATGTGTCTGGTGTCTACTACTTTTCAATGCCGGCGCTTGGTCTATATTGATTTGGTCAGGAGCAGCAACTTGTTATTAATATTGTTATTAATATTACCTTTACAATTTGGCGCTCCAACGTGGGACAGCAGTATAGGAGAATCCCCAAACCTTGAATGACCGGTGAAGGAGATGGCAGGACGCACTGAGTACCCCGAGCCAGGAGACTGATCACCTCCCTAACAAAAACGGTAAGTCTGCTGATTTTATTATCTGTTGACTTTACCTGTTTTTCGGGGTACCCTGTGCAGATTGCCTGACCGCGTCCGGTCTTTTAGGGTCTCTGAAGACGGCAGATGGGGTAATCTTCGCTGTTGCCCATTTGATTGCGGAAGAACCGTCATGCTAAGTTGCTGCTGCCTGTTATATATGTTGTTGTGTGGAGGGGAGATGACTGGTAGAAAGAGGGTTTTTGAGCAGTGTCTGGAGGTGAGATAGATCAAAGTGGTACGATTTTCAGTTCTGGAGAGACATCGAGTAACGACTCTGTTTTATCTGAAAGATTCTGTTTATCTGAAAGATAAGCATCGAGTAATGACTCTGCATTAGGTTGAGTAATGTGGACTCCCATAGGGGCATGTAACTTAGAGTAAGGGACTCAGTACATGGCTGGATCATGTAACTTAGAGTAAAGGACTCAGTACATGGCTGGATATGCAGAACACGGAAATCAGACAGGGACAGATAGGAAGTGTAGACGGCTGTGAAGGTCTTGTGCCAGGTTTGTCATCTCCGCAGTCTTAAGTGTTTGTTTTGTGTCTATTCAATATAGAGAAAGATGGAGAAGTTAATGCTGTTGTGTCGCATAGGCCCTAAGCCTAATTCAGATGGCAAGATAGATCTGTGTACATTACTGGTGACTCGTGAAGGGAAAAGTTATGTTAAATGATGCACATAGCTTATGAAGTTGTGTGGAATGGCAGAAGTGCAGTGAAGATTGGGTTAAAAGAGAGACAAGGTGTTTTGGAAGGTAATGGATTGTTATATACTGCTAGGGGCATGGGAAAGAGTTTCTTACAGTTTGTATAGAGAAAATTGGATATTAGAGGAAAGGAAAAAGAAAGACAAAAGTTTAAGTTATGTGTATTATAGAACTGTACAATGTGAATTCCCACCACCATAAGCTGGAGCACATGTTTCTTTGTTGGGGGGCCAATTTGTTGGTGGAGCACATGTTTCTTTTGTTGGCGGCCATCTTGTTGGTGCTTCTCAGACCTCCTCTGGGGGCGACCATTTTGTGGGTAAATGAGCCTTGTGGTAACTAGTGCTTGGTTTTTTGTGCCCTTAAAAGATGCTAGCATATGGCAAGTATGAGAGACTTGTCGAGCATAAATGAAAATATGTAAGTAAATAGCAGATATTCTAAAACAAATGTAAGACAGCAGAGAAATGAGAGTTTAAATAGTGTTAAGACAGAAATGCAGGAGTATAAGAGAATGTGTGGGAAAGATGGGTTAGGATTGCCTCAGATTGAGAATCTGGGAATATACTTGTGTCCATGCAAAGATGGCCGCCGAGTGAAGGCCACATGGTTAGAGACAAAGAAATGAAGGAATGTTTGGACAATAGACTTAGACAGGAAGTGATGTGTAAGGACTAAAAGTTGTCTAACCAGTTTTGAATATACTCTGCTGGTTTCACACACAAAAGAAGAGGTAGCCACCTCAACCCCTTCCCACATAGAGACATGTGATGGGCTAATGCAGAGAGATTGAATGATTACATGAATATGCTGGTAATTAAAAATAAATAATACAAATAAGGCACATATAGGTTCCCTTGTTCAGAGAAGTCCAGTGTGCTGGTCAGATATAACCATGTGCTGAAAGCTATAAGAAATTGCTAAATGGGAAAGGTAAAAGATGTGAATGCATATATCAATGAAGTATTACTTGGGAAATAAATAAATATATATATGATTGGCATGGGAGACCAAATAACTTACCTCAGAGAAAAGATGAGATGATAAAAAATTGCCAACGGTGCACAGATAATCCAAGGGAAAAATGTGGAGATTCATCATTATGGCTCCACGGAGAGGAATTATGTCCATGACCTCTCTCTATTCAACAGGAAGTACAAATGACCTGTAGATACTGTCTGAATGGGGGGGGAGGAGACTTGATTGCAAACCAGGCCAGTCCCACAGAGAGGCACCACCCCACCCCTAAAATGCCTAGGCCACATGCTTCATTGTATCTTTTCCTCTACATTTTAACATCTAATTTTTTCCCAGTTCATGTTTTATTTTATTTTTATAGTCTCATTTTAGGGTATTGGTAAAAGTAATTATCGATAGTTTTTTCATTTTTACTGCTTCAACCCCAAGACACCTTTTTCACATGAATGTAGATTTGTATTCATGATACTGTAGATACTGGAACAAACAGTGTGCTGGGTTTACCTAATTAGCAAATCAATTCCAGGTGATTTGCATTTCTATTCCATGTCTCTGCACTGATATATTTTTAATCCAACAGCCAGAGCCCTGTACCTGGAGGGGGGTGGACGAGCCCACAGGACTAAAGTTACACATAACATAATATTTAGGCTTTGTGCACATAGTGAGGTGTTTTTTGCTGTATAATTTGTCACACATCTTCACATTTATTCTGACACCAGTGAAGTTGCTGAGACTTCAGAAGTGTTCTGCACGTTATCTCATTTTTTTATTGTTCTTTCAGATTTCGTGTGTTTTCTTTTTGCCGGGAAATTCAGATTTGATGCAGAAAATTTACACCCCACATGTAATGTTCATCATGTGCACATCGCCTTATTGTATTCATAGTTATGTATAATCTAGGGAGTGGGACCTTTACATGATCCTTTCAGGCTCCAAATATGAAATTCAGATAACAACATAATTTTTGAATCCAGATATGTTTTGGATATTGGATTCCAAAAGGGGGGAGATGTGAGATGTAAAGTTAGTGCCTGTTTCCAATGTTTTTTTAAAGTTTTAATAATTTATTAACGTTTTAATAATTTATTAACGTCTTTATATTTAAGTCTCTTCTTTATATCTTTGTCTTAAATAGAGGACAGAGCAAATATGTATGAACATGTCCCACATGAGCTCATTAATAATGCAGATCTTGAGTTATTTTACAGATGTTCGTGGATTCTACCACTGGATGTGCTGTGATTACACAACAGGAGGTAATAAAGCAAAACCACTCCCTCTTGACATACCGCCATGAGAGGTAGATGGGGATCTGTAATCACTGGAATGGGTAGCTGGCAAAGGGTAAGATGATCTGCAGATCTTTCCTAGAGTCACATAAAGACCCACAGAGACCGCAGAGAGTGTATGAGCCTGTATGGAGGCTCTCCTGTGTTCAGATAAGCCTGGCAGAGTCCAGGTACAGCTCACACCTGAGCTGGCGCTCATTGAGCCAGAGGTAATGCCTGCACAGGTGCAGCTGCCAGAAGCTGTGAAGAGGCCTAGAGTCGAGAGTCTCAGACCCGGGCACCAGGGCAGACCCTGACACCAGTGCAGACCCTGACACCAGGGCAGACCCTGACACCAGGGGCCCCTGTCACTCCTGATGTTCTTACTCCCACAGAAACAGGTGATCGAATGGAAAGGAGTGCAAAACGCAGGGAGCCAGCTGAGGAAGGTCTGTAGACACCAGGCGGTAAGCGTTCTCTGCCACGACTCTCTTCTCAATGATGGCGCAGGTAACCCAAGAACTGACTCATTTGTTATTAACTGCTACCTGTGTTTTAGTGGACAAGGTTTGGGTGGCACCAGGGTTCAGTACCCAGGTGGCCGACTACACCCAGCCTTGGTTGATGTGTGACTGATATAATGGAAGAGAATCTGTAGTGACCCCGCAGAACCACGAATGCACCCCTCGTCCACTCTACCATTACAGTGATTGCAGATAGATGATAAAGGCAGCTGCACATTAGGTGTATGCGGGTGTGCCTGTTGCGGTAATCTCTTTTCAGGATCCGGTGCAGAAACTACGTTACTTCTGAGAAACTCCCGATGAAGGTGGTATGTAACAATGAGGCTTCTGATGAGGTAAAGCTGCGTGTGTTATAGTGGAGGTCATTAAGGGTATTTTACAGTATCTGGGAGTCAGCAGCTTTCTGCAATACGTATCATGCATAAGACAGTGGACAATATGAATGGGAGATTAACATTAAAGGTGCAAGGTAGAGGAGACGTGCAAGACATAGATGAAATGTTTGTTTTTGTTTAATTTTCCTCCTCAGTAAATAAGTTAAAATAAGATAATTCTCGATCCAACACCTTGAACAGGGTTGTAATTTCTATAAAGTAAGTGTGTAATAAAGTTTAGTCTGATATTAAATGAATGGGACCCGATGAGCCTCTCACCTAGGGGGGTTAAGAACTACAGGTCAATAGATAGCTGCTGCAGTAACAGCATCAGTGAGATGAGTATCCAGTTAAGAAAGGGTTAAACACTGCGTTGCTATCTTCAAGTAAGGAGAATTACAGGCAATGTTCTTCAGAATTTGTGTTTTATTTCCCACAGATGAAATCACCAGCGATGTCCAAGCCTTAAATAATTGTTTAAAGGGTGTGATAAAGAGATGTGTTCTTCAATTCCAGATCCTAAATCAGATTCAGGAGCGCATGGTCTCATGTCAGGAGACCGGGTGATCCTGAAAAGATGCGAGAAAGAGCCGTGAGCCGAGATTAGATGGCCGATCCAGCATCTCTGAATTACAGCAACTTCAGTGGAGACTGAGGGAAAAGGACGCGGCAACTGTTGGAGACTCCCCACCAGCAGATGATGAACTCCGATAATGATAGTCACTGACATACACCGTGATACACTGTCACATATATGACCTTATAACTCCACATTATGTCTGATATACATATGGAAAATCCAAACTAAGGCAAAATGGTTACAGGAACATGATATAAATGAGGAGTCAGTGAGGGAGAAACATTCACTTCCTGGAGCAAACCATTAGTTCAAGGGTAGATAACACTGAGTATAACTGACATTACTCTAATAACTTGTATATGTAGCCGTAAAAGCGCAATTTTACGTCATTTTATTTATTTTATGTTATTTTTGAGGTAATCGGGTTAATGTGTAAAGGGAAAATGTTACCAAATAATCTCTGGTGGTAGAATATGGCCCTGAGACGGAAATGTCCATCCATGAGTGTTGTGATACAATTCTGGGTATCCAGGTAGGGAACTGAGGTGAAGCAGGTAGGAAAGTCCCGAGGACGCGGATAGCGCGATCCTATATACCTCCTGATATACCAAGAATTGTTCATAACAACTGTTCATAAGAATTGTTCATATCGCATGTATTTGAAGCCAGAGATCAAGTTAAAGTAGGTTTTGAATCCTTTATCTCACCCCTAGTGGCCATAAGTAAGAATATAGTCTAGATCAATTACATCTATGATTAACCGGGATTTGTCAATTATACTACAGAAGACCTTCAAGGTTTAGCAGACCAACTGGGCCCTTCATCGATAATGGTGCTCCAAAATAGAATAGACCTGGGCATGGTATTAGCAAAATAATGAGGCATTTGTAAAATTGTACGAATATTCCAGATAATACAGGTCCCACCGGGAGGTTACAGCAGCCGTACAGAAACTGAGCTTTCTACAATCAGGTACCAATACTTTCTGTAAATGAAGAGATGGCTGGATTAGATAGGCTTTGTTATCCTTGTCATCTTAAATTATTGCAGCTATCATTGTTTGTTGTGTAAGTCTGTACCAAGGGGAGTTTTAATGGTTATCAATTCTCAGCTGGCGGGCAGAGTTGAAGGCACATTGGGCAGATGTGATAGGCTCTGGTAGGGATTGGTTAATAAAGTATTTAGGGGGGACTGTTAAGGAGAGCCTTAAGATCAAAATACTTCATTAAGCCTAAGACATAAGGGCATGGGAGAAATGATATATATAGTGTATTATTTTACATTGTATAAGTTGTGATTTAAACATGGCTGCCATTTCCTGCCACATCACACCATGTGCTGAGAGCAAGATGGAGTCCAAAGAAGACGGACCAATCACCGAAGCTGGAGGTCAGGCAAGACGAACCAATCACAGAATAACATACTCGATCAAGACCACACCCCTTGATGACCTCATGGATCCGCCCATGGACTGACCGAGCCCCTTATTGCCCATGGACCAATGAATACATCTCAGTAGGGCTAACCGAGCCCCTTATTGCCCATGGACCAATGAATACATCTGAGTAGGGCTGACCGAGCCCCTTTTTGAGTAAAAAGCTAATGTCTTATAATAAACAGACACTGGGAGCTTGGGTCTGACCAAGGAAGGGTGTACATCTGACTCTATGTGTCTGGTGTCTACTACTTTTCAATGCCGGCGCTTGGTCTATATTGATTTGGTCAGGAGCAGCAACTTGTTATTAATATTGTTATTAATATTACCTTTACAGTTTCATGAAACATAGTTTGTCCCGGCACTTGTGTTTGAAGCATAATAAACAATTCAATATAAAAGTTACACCAGTTGAGCAAATTCCGGAGAACTGCCCAAACCGCACTGAAAAATTAAATCGTAAAGAATCTTATTGGATTTTTAAAATGGGTTCTCTACACCCGGACGGATTAAATGAGGTGATTGAGGGAATATAATATTAACCCTTCCTTGGATACTGTGTGTTTTCTCACAATTCTAATGAGCACTGTTTTTTTTTTTTGTTTTTTTTTGGTTTTGTTTTTTTGTATGTGTATTTTAAATGGATTTCAGTCACATACAACAATTTTAAATTTGTTATATAACTATACTGAACATTTTATGCTATTTATGATCAAATTATATTTCACATTTTATCTGTCATAATCAAATTTTACTATGCTCTATATATACATGTAATGTGTTTTTTTTTTTTTTGTTGTTTTTTTTTTGTTTTATCTTTAGTATGTGCTTCTGAATATACCAAACTTGTATAGCAGCTATACAGCAGGTGTGTCAGTAATTAACCTTAGTGGTCCACACCCTATTTAGCATAATACTATTTCCTATAAAGCTATCCACAATTTTGGAATACTTTTAACAATATACCTGAGGAAGACATTTTATACTGTCGAAACGCGTTGTATGTGCTTTTCTTAAGAAATATTAAAAAACTCTTTATGAAATTATAAGAAGCTTTGGATCATAGACCTCTGGGAGCGCAAATAGCCTGGTAAAAAACTCTTTTGGATCTGTAAACTATGTGGTGGAAAAGTCAAAACGGCCAAATTCCGTTTTTTTTGGTTACCACAACATTGCAATTAAATGCAATAAAGGGCGATCAAAACAACCTATCTACAATTACTACGATTACATCTGAAAGTACAACTTGTCTCGCAAAAATAAGGCCCTCATATGTCTATACTGATGGAAAAATAAAAATGTATGGCTCTTGGAAGAAGGGGGAGGGAAAAATGAAAACCGGAAAATGGAAAATCACTGGGGGGTGAGCGTGAAGGGGTGTATAAAAATTCAAAGTTTGAAAATTGCAACATTTTACATTTTTTTGCCAAATGTTTGCTTTGTCATAAATAAACGCAAAGAATATTACCCAAAAACTGCTACTAACATGAAATGCAATATGTTCGTAAAAGAAAGATCTCAGAATCAACAGGATCTGTTAAAGTGTTCCTTGTACTCTGTACCTGTGCCTCTGTCCCTTGTCTGTACCCATGTTCCATGGACAATTACTAACTTGTGTCTCATCCTAGACCCTGCTTCAGCCCACACCTGTCTGCTTCAGTCTTCTACAGCCTGCACCTGTCCTCCACGGCCTGCACTTATCTTCTACAGCTCTTTACAGCCTACACCTGTGTGCTACAGTCTGCTACTGCCTGCACCAGATTCTCCGGCCGTATCTTCCCAGAGCCTGTATAGCCTCGTCCGTAAGAGTCAACCTTTGGTTGTGCTTGGCGGCCACCTTACCGGCTAAGACTATTGCCACCTCCTGTGGAAGTAGTAGAAGTCCAGGTGGCTTAGCCAGGTTAGCTTTTCCAGTAGGAGAAGTTATCACAACCTAGAGGGTCAAGTCTCAGACACTTGTCTCCTACAAGCATAACTTTGATCAACATGGCTAAGCAATGATCCATCACACTGCCCAATTATTGTAGAACCTGCATCTCTAAATAGACAAATCTGAATCAATGTGTGGCAACTGGAGAGCTCTAGTTTGGTTCAGAACTTGTTTCTCAGAAAATATACCTCACTATTAACCAAGGTTAGCTAGAACGGAGAACAACAGGATGTCTCTGTCCTAAGGAGGTAGGACATCCATGTATTAAATACAAGTGCACCTCCATAAATTAGACACCTATATGTGTGGTTGCCAGAAAACCCACAGAGCTACTAGGGATAAGCACCCTTTAATTGTATACAGTGTAGTCTAGAACAATCTGGCAATAGTCAAAACCTAAAGAAAAAGACTACACACTATGAAATATAAGCAATATTTTTTTTATTAATGATATATCCAAATTTATTAATAAATTTTGTGTTTCCACACCATTATATTCTTACTTTTTTATTACATTTTTCTTTCCTTTTTTCCTCTCTTTTTTCACACATTTGCATTTTCCCACATCACATTTTCACCTTTTGCTCATTCACTACCTGGTGATTTACGCACTATTTTGTGATATACCTATTTAGTGTCTTGGCACACTATTTTCATCACCACACTACAAAATTTTTTTTCAAACTTTAGCATTTTTTCCACATGATATTTGCACTTTTTTTGCTCACTTCTTAGCGATTTACATACCATTTTTTGTGATATACCGTACCTATTTAGTGCCATGGTACACATTATTTTTAACACCCTTATTATTTTTACCTATCACTATTACTGGTTAACACAGTACAAACATTTTTTACTTTATCAAAATGGAGGATACCAGAATGTACCGAATCTTTATGGATTTGAAGACACTTCTGAAAAAACGTGTGGCTCCCCACATAGTCAGGCGTCACAGTGGGGTATTGCACTCGTAAAAGTAGTGTAATTTTCCCCTGCTGCAGGTGCATACTAGGCTGTTGGGTGGGACCCATTCCTGCACTCCAACATTAGAGTAGTGGTGGGAGGTTACTCCTTGGAAGGAGATATATTACACTCTAGGGGGAGTAGAGAGTTAGAACAGTCAGAACAGGGAGAGTGAGGAGAAGGGAGTTGGAGAGGAGTCAAGGAGGAGAGTGGAGCGAGGTGGAAGGTTAACCCGAACAGCTCTACGCTGATCTGGAGGGAAGATGAAAGGGGATCCTTAGAGAGGGTGCCTGACGCATGAGTCTAGGCCCAAGAGAGAAAGGGGGAACCCCAGCGTGGAGCAACCATACTCCAGGGAATTCCCCAGTTCACCATGGGAATGCCACTCGAGGAAACGGCCAGAGTCCACCTCTGAAGTCGTCAACCGGCTGCTGCGGTCTGTTCACCGCCTGCTGCACCCTGCCAGACGGAGCGATCTGCCTGCTTCCTCACCACGAGGGAGGGGAGCCCCAAGTCTACCTTTAAGGAGCCATTGGGTATAGACTCATCCTAAGCGGGGAAGAAAGGACACGGGTTTGTCAACTAAGGCATACCACGGGTACTACCATACCACCTGGCATCCACTTGCAGCCACCCGTAGAGATACCCGTTTCTTTAACAGCTGTTGCATACAAGCCATCAGATAAAATTGGATATGTTCCAACCCTACAGATAGAGAAAATCACCTTGAGGACTTCAAAAAGACCTTTTTGAATCAGGGCTACCATCCAAGAACAATTGAAAACCAGATTACAAGAGCCACCAGAATATCAAGGAATCATCTCCTACATTACAAAACTAGAGAAGAAAACAAACATGTCCCTCTCGTAGTCACCTACAATCCAAATCTGGAGATGCTAAGAGGAGCTGCACGGAAACTGCAACCACTCCTACAAAAAGATGCTCGACTAAAGTCTATATTTCCGGACAACCCACTTCTGTGTTTTAGGCAGCCCTCGAAACTAAAAGCATCATTGTCAGAAGCTCGCTGTCCTCTCCAAAAATAACAGGAACCTTTCCCAGCAACCAGAACAGGTGCAAGACCTGACCAATTATAATGACAATTGACAAAATAAAGATTCCCAGCACAGATCGCGACTACAAGATGCAAGGTAACTTCAACTGCACCCCAACTAATGTGGTGTACTTAATCATATGTACAAAATGTGTGAGGGGGAATTTGTATGTAGGAGAGACAGGGCAACAACTCAGAACTAGGATGAACTCTCATTGCCACACAATAAAAGAAAAATGAATGGATCTATCTGTGGCTAATCATTTTTGTGCCCATGATCATACCATAATGGACATGAAAAAACTAGTTTTAAAATATCATTTCAAATCGCAGAGAGTAGTGTCTGGGAATATAATCTTATGTTGACATTTGACACATTCAGAGTGGGGATGAATGTGTCACATGGATTTATGTCTTTTTACATTAATTGAGGAATCTCTAAATCTTGAAGAAACAACTAATCAAAGGGCATAAAACTATCAACTTCTTATCTCAGGACACTGATTTTCTCTTCGCCAGATGCTCTCTCCCCCCTTCCAACTGACCAAGTCCTGTGTTACACTTCACCAAACTTATTTTATTTACTGCATCATCCAACCCTGTACATGTGTGTATATGTGTGTGTTCAAACGTTGTGTCAGTATTAAGCCTGATGAAGAGGCCATTGTGCCTCGAAAGCTTGCTTTGCTTTTGCTTACCATCTTTTCAGTTAGCCATTAAAAGGTATCAACCACTGAGGACTCTCAGATTCTAATATATATTTTTCTGTTTACTGGCTAACATGGTGCAAACATTTTTTACTTTACTTTATTACTTACCACATCACCTTAACATACTAAGATTTTTTTTTTCAGAGTACACATGTTTATGATAACCCAGCCATTAACTTGTATTTCAGAACATAGCCTTTGACTTATTTATGGAGTGTTGAAATAATTTAATTGTAATATCATTGCATTGGTGCTGTATCATGTTATGATTTTGTCCTGTTCTGTGCAATTTTTATATAACTTTTTACCTATCTTGGATTTATTAATAAATTTTGATATATCATTAATAAAAAAAATATTGCTTATATTTCATAGTGTGAAGTCTTTGTTTAGGTTTAAATTAGAATATCATCAAAAAGTTAATTTATTTCAGTAATTCAATACATAAAGTGAAACAACATATAATATAGAGTCATTACACACAGAGTGATCTATTTCAATTATATATTTAATGTTAATGATTATGGCTTACAGCCAATGAAAACTCAAAAGTCATTATCTCACAAAATTAGAATAATTGGCACAAAACACTTGCAAGTAATAGTAAGCATTTAAAATGGTCCCTTAAGGTACCGTCACACAGGGACATATCTCCGGCGATATTGCCGGGGATCGCGGGAGCGCGCATCCCTGACAACATCGCCGGGGAGCTGTCACACTAAGCAACTTACCGGCGATGTCGCCGGCTAGTTGCCGCGGCTATCGCTCGCTGAGTTGCCCGGCAACCCAGCGAGCGATAACCCGCAATGTAGTAGATAGGCGGAATCGCCCGTTACATTGCGGATCGCCGCGTTACACAGGGCGATCAGGCAGAATCGCCTGAGCAACATCGCCAGGTTTCCCAACATGGTTGGGAAACCTGGCGATGTGACTCAGGCGATTCATCGCCTGATTATCACCCTGTCACACGCGGCAATTCGCCGGCGATGTCCCCGCAACCTGGCCATGCCCCTCGGTTGCCGGCAACATCGCCGGCGATATGTCCCTGTGTGACGGTACCTTTAGGCTGGGGTCACAGTAGCATTTTTCACATGCGTTTTTGGAGACCTGCGTTTTCAAAAACGCATGTAAAAAACGCACCCATAGGCCCCCATGTTAAAAAACGCATGCCCTAATAGCCAAAAAGCATGTGTGACTGTCCCAAGCGTTTTTGGAGCATATCCAAAAACGCATGCGTTTTTTAATAAGGGGCCTTATGGAAAACGCATGCAAAAACGCATGTACAATTAGTGCCATTCAAAAACGCATGCGTTTTCCATAGGAGCCCATGTTAAAAAAACGCATGCGTTTTAGAAAACGCATGCGTTTTTTTAACATGGGCTCCTATGGGAAACGCATGCGTTTTTGAATAGCACTAAAAGGTACTAATTGTACATGCGTTTTTGCATGCGTTTTCCATAGGAACCCATGTTATAAAAACGCATGCGTTTTCTACAAAAACGCATGCGTTTTTCAAAACGCTCAAAAAAATACTACATGCACTATTTTTAGGTGCAGATTTCAAAATGCAGCCAAAAACGCAGGGAGCCATCACACACCTTAAAAAAATCATGATGACATGAAAAACGCATGTAAAAAAGCATGCGTTTTTAAAAGGCACTAAAAAAACGCATGTCAACTGTGACCACAGCCTTAGTCTGCTTCAGTAGGCTAAATACTCATGGTGAAGACTGCTGACTTGAAAGATGTCTAGACGGCAGTCATTGACACACTCCACAAGGAGGGTAAGCCACAAAAGGTCATTGCTAAAGACCCTGGCTGTTCAGAGTGCTGTATCCAAGCATGTTAATTGTAGTTCATGACTTTGCTTGTATGGCCATTGGCCATTGTTAATAGGACGAGTTGTTAGCAAAATGGACCTTTATCTCAGAAGTAATGACTGATGAACAACTAAAAATGCAATTTTCTGAAACACAAAAGCTTAAAGGGAACCTGTCAGGTGGTTTATGTCTGTAGCTGCAGCTTTATAATACTATTCTAACCATCCCTGTCTGAGCTCATAGTGTAATGTGAAAGGTGAAAAAAAGTATTTATACACTTACATTTCAGTCCCCACCTTGGAGGAGGGGGACTGTCTGGCAGGATAATAGTTAACTCACTATTAACTTGCATAGATAAAGGACCTGTGTGATGTAATGGTCATGTGACCATAGTGGGCGGAGCCAAGTGAGCAAAGTCATGTTATAGGGACTTAGCTCCACCTATTGTAGTCACATGGTTATGACATCACATCAGGTCTCCCAACATGTTCTAACATAAGGCTGAAATGTTAAGTATTAACCTGCCAAACTGTCCCCATCTTCCAAGCTGGGGACTGACTGCCTCATTACATAAGTAAATGTAAGTGTATAAATGCTTTTCTTTCACCTTTCACATTACACTATGAGCTCAGATAGGGATGATTAGACTGGTATTATAAAGCTACAGCTACAGACAGTGATAGCTGGAGGGGCATAAACTAGCTGACAGGTTCCCTTTAACTTGAAGCTCCTGAGTTCCAATACAAAATTTTTATTTGTTGGCCTCATTACAACATTCCAGTATTGTGCTTTGCTAGGTGGTAAAGCCCCGTTACACGGCTCAACATCGTTCTCAGCATCGTTCAAAAGTGACGTTTTGAACGATGTTGAAACTACATTGTTGTTGCGTGTAAACGCCCGATTCAACAACAATAGTGGTTCAAGTCGGAGTTGACATGCAGGAAAACCTGTCAACTTCAACAACCTTCGGCATCGTTCGGTGTGACACCGCAATAGCGATGTCACGGCTGACTTCGCCCATTCACAGCAGTGAGCAGGGATCGTTCGCGGGGTTTGCGATTGATCCCTGCTCACAACATCGTTGCTGAGTTGTCCACGATATCTAGATGTGTGACATCTCATCAACGATGTCCGCAACGATCGTTGACAACATCATTTCAACGTTGAAGCGTGTGACGGTACCAGTAGGGTGACCATTGTGCAAACTGATAAGTTGGAGCTCTACATAAAAGTGTCAATGCTGCAATCAAGTTAGGTTGTCAGAGAACGTGGTTATTATTAATTAATTGAACAGAGTGGGTAGTTTTCTTTCCATACAATGGTAGTGTAATCTGGTGTACAGTACATATAAGCAATGTCAAGGTCTGTGTCAGAGCCAGACTCTATAAGGCTCCTTCAAATGTCATTAATTTATGCCATATGTTACAAGTATATAAGTACAATGTATATATCCCTACTTCAAAACATTTTAAGGAAAATCGGGAAACTTAAATTGTTCATTTACCATTAAACTTCCAGAAAATGCCTAGTGAAATCATTACCCGATCACAGTGTGGCTAGATTAGACAGATTTAAATGTAGTTTGTCTGTCGGAGGGGTCTAATGACTCACAACAGCTGTTGAGCTCCACTACAAACAAGGGGGCATCATCGTTTTTACAATTGACTCGTGTATGTGAAATATGCTTACATCTCTAAGGGGTTTGCTGGAAAAGATTCAAGACCTTAGATTTTCCCAGAAAGCTATATCATTGTACACTACATTATGTGCATCATCTGTTCACTAGTAATATACACAGATTGCCAATTGCTTTATTAATATTACACAGCAGGAACCAAAATGAAACATATTACTAAATATTATGGCAATATGTATCAGTTATACTTTAGAAATAATGTATCCAAGTTTTTTCAAACTTTTTTATTTTACACAAAGGAACATACATTTTCTATAAATTGAGGTGGTAAACCTCATGGACCCCTTATGTAAAAGACTTTAGGTACCGAATATTCTTTTTCTTATTATTATTATTCATTATTATCGAACCATTTATACCATGGCGCTTTACATGTGAAAAGGGCATACATAGACAAGTACAACAAACATGAGCAATACAAGTCACATACAAGTACAGAAGGAGAGAGGACCCTGCCTGCAAGGGCTCACAGTCTACAAGGGAAGGGTGAGGATACACTAGGAGAGGGTAGAGCTGGTCGTGTGGTGGTTCAGCAGATAGAGGATCACTGCAGGTAGTTGGCTTGTCAGAAGAGGTGGGTCTTCAGGTTCATTTCGAAGGTTTCCATGGTGGGCGAGAGTCTGATATGTTGGGGTAGAGAGTTCCAGAGTATGGGGGAAGCATGGGACAAATCTTGTATGCGGTTGTGGGAAGAAGAGCTAAGGGGAGTAGAGAAGGAAATCTTGAGAGGATCAAAGGTTACATGTAGGTAAGTACCAGGAGAGCATGTCACAGATGTATGGAGTAGACAGGTTATGGATGACTTTGTATGTCATAGTTAGGGTTTTGAACTGGAGACCCTAGACAATAGGAAGCCAGTGATAGGATTGGCAGAGTGGAGAGGCTGAGGAATAGAGGGAAGACAGGTGGATTAGTCGGGCAGCAGAGTTTAGGATAGTTTGGAGTTTTGCAAGAGTGCTAGAGGGAATGCCAGAGAGTAGGAGGTTGCAATAGTCGAGGTGGGAGATGAATAGGGTGTGCACAAGTGTTTTTGCAATTTCTTGTTCAAAGAATGTATGGATCCTGGAAATTTTTTTGAGTTGGAGTCAACAGGAGGTGGCAAGGGCTTAGATATGTGGATTGAATGAGAGGGCAGAGTCAAGGATCACCCTGAGGCACTGAGCATGTGGGACTGGGGAAAGTGAGCAGCCATTGACTTTGATGAATAGGTCTGGTGGAGGGGTAGAGTGAGATGGGGAAAAGATGTTGAATTCTGTTTTGTTCATGTTCAGTTTTAGAGAGCGAGCAGAAAAGAAAGAGAAAATAGCAGACAGACATTGTGGGATTGTGGTCAGTAAGGAGGTGATGTAGGTCCAGAGAGGTAGATCTGCATGTCATCAGTATAGAGATTATACTGAAGACTGTGAGATTCTTTGAGATGTCCTAGGCTGAAGGTGTAGACGGAGAAGAGTAGAGGTCCTAGAATTGAGCATTGGAGAACACCGACAGACAAGGGGCGAGGTGAGGAGGTGGTGTGGGAGAGGGAGACACTAAATGTCTTGTCTGTTAGATATGACACGATCCAGAATAGGGCCAAATCTGTGATGCTGAGAGAAACTATAACAGAAGGGAATGGTTCACAGTGTCAAAGGCAGAAGACAGGTCTAGGAGTAAGAGGACAGAATAGTGTTGCTTGCTTTTGGCGGTAAGTAGGTCATTAGTGACTTTAGTTAAGGCAGTTTCAGTTGAGTGATGCAGTCAGAAGCCAGATTGTAACCGGTCAAAGAGGGAGCAGGAGGAGAGGTGAGAGAACAGTTCAAAATGGACATGCTGTTCCAGCAGTTTTGAGGCTTAAGAGAGAAGTGATATTGGGCAATAGTTAGAGACAGAGGATGGGTCAAGGGATGGCTTTTTGAGGATGGGTGTGATTGAGGCATGTTTGAAGGATGAGGGGAAGACACCATTTGTAAGTGAAAGGTTGAAGAGATGTGTTCGTGTTGGGGTGAAGACTATGTCAAGGTTGGGGATGAGGTGGGACAAGAGCGGGTCAAGCATGCAAGTGGTGAAATGTGATCTTGACAGAAGGGAGGAGAGCTGATCCTCTGTCAGGGTGGAGAACCTGGTTTTGGAAGAACAGGGTTGAGCAGTAGTGGAAGGTACCAGTGGAATTGGGATAAAGGAGCAGTCATCGGACAGGAGCAAGCCAACTTCTCCACTACATTTGTTGGGGCAAAGGGTGTACACCATAAGAAAGTGCAGCTGGAGAGGCTATGTCAGAGGGGGTGAGCCAGGTTTCAGTGATGCCAAGGAAGGAGAGTGTGTTAGTGATAAAGAGGTCATGGATGAACGACAGTTTGTTGCAGACAGAGCATGCGTTCCATAGTGCTCCATTTAGGTGGACTGGGGGAGTGGGGGCTGGCTGAATGGGTATGAGGTTATCAGAGTTGCAAAAACTTGTAGAAGATCGTGGCAGGGTGTTAGAAATGAGTGTGGGGATGTGTTGAGGAGCGCCAGAATTTGGGGATATGTTGCCAGCAATGAGGAGCAGCAGACAGAGCATTAGAAGTTGGGAGCAGGATAGGGTATGATGTGGCCTTGTGTCTGGAGAAAAAGGATTGTATGTGGAGGTGGAAAAAATGACAAATTCCTTACTAGGTGGAGAAATTAGAGGAGTTAGTAAGAAAGTAAGTAGTATGGGGGGTGAAAGTGAACAGAAACAGAAACATTGTTGTGGCTTTCTATCCTATTACCTTCAAGTCTATTCCAGTTGAATTTGAGTCTAATTCAAAGTTTTGCACTTGGAAAAATGCATTGGATCAGACTAAAGTCTGGATCAGACTCATTGTTATGAATATATCTTCAGCTAAGGGCAATCAAGTGTGAATGAGGGGTGGGTGGGTATGGAATGACCAGATACTGAGAGCTAAACACCGGTCATAAAACAGAGGGAGGAGTTGGAGGGGTTGGAGTGACCAGTCCAAGACATGCCAGAATAATCATGAGAAATGAAACAGATTATGGAAATGATAGGTAAGAAAATTGTAAAAGAGAGAGATTATATGCAATTCAGAAGCCAAGGAACGCTATGTAGGTTCAAAGTGTACCAGAGAAAGACTATATGCAATTCACATAGACCAGGGGTCCCCAACTCCAGGCCTCAAGGGCTGCCAACAGTGCATGTTTTCAGGATCTCCTTAGTATTGCCCAGGGGTTGGAATCATTACCTGTGCATTTGATCACATTAACACCTGTGCAATCTAATCTAATTAAACGTTTTGTACTTAGAAAAATGCACTTGGAAAAATGCATTGTATCAAACTAAAGTCTGGATCAGACTCATGGTTCTGAATATATCTTCAACTAAGGGCAATCAGGTGTGAATATAAATAAACTGAATATGCTGTAATATACAGTGTCAGAACTTCATCTTGATCGAATGTAGCTTAATATGTAAAGATTACAGTAGTATTCTCTGCTGGCACTTGATGTCACTGTTGTGGAAGATACATATAGAGTTGCTTTTAGGGAGTAGAGTAGACTAAGGCATACAGTGGTTCCCTTTCCTGAGCAAGTTGTAAGGATTCCGGGTTTATCATGAAACTTTCTGTGACTCTTTTGCCCTCTTCCAAGATGGCGTTTACACAAGATAGGAGGGAAGTATAAGGGTATGTGCCCACAGGAAGGTTTAACGTCGGTTTAGCAGCGAAAACCGCCGGCGGTTTAGCATAGGTTTTATTTAAATTTATGTAAATCCTAAGCAGCGTTAGGACTTACAAGTAACCCTATGTAATTTAGAAACCGCTGTGCACACACAGTCGGTTTATGTGAGCGGATCTGCCCGCGGTTTGAGCGGTTTCCCAGCGGTTTAGCAGCATACAGCATGTCAATTCTTCTCAGCGGTTTTTGATCGGTTCCATGAACAAAATCCTCCATAGAAAACCGCCGGAAAAACCGACTGAAAAACGCTGTGCACACGCTGAAAAAAAAACGCCGGAAAACAGCTCGAGACTTCAGAGCTCAGAACTGATAATTTCCAGCGGTTTACTGACGGTTTGAACGCCACTAAACCTTCCTGTGGGCACATACCCTAAATAATAGAAATACATGAATAGAAAGAGCTTAGAGAAAGGAATTAGAAAATGATAGCAGTTACATATGGATTTTTGACCTGACAGATTCCCTTTAAGACTATTTCTGGGATTATCACGTTACAGAGCTGTCGATGCTGTTCTTTTATTTGTGCAGATATCCTGCTTAAAAAACTAATTTGCCTTTAATTCTGCACACAGTGTATATACTGATGGACACTGGCATTATAAGGTGAACCCCATTTAACATTAAAAATGATTTTATTCTCTGTTCCTTCATCAAATTTGGGGGTTTGTCTTATAGTCCGGTGCGTCTTATAAAGCAAAAAATACGGTACTTGCATTGATGAGATTGATCAGAGTCTTGAATCAAAATCAGACATATCTCTGTGATAATGTGTCTGTAAGGATACATGGACATGTGAGCAGCTCCGTAGACTATAATAGGTACAAGTGCCATAAAAAACATACATCTGAATGAAGCCTTAGAGCAGCTGGTGTGAGTGGTATACACTGTGCGGCACCATTATATACCCTCCAGAGCAGTACACAGACTGATAAAGGATAGTGTACAGGATGGAGGCTTTAATACCCTGTACTGAGATGATTATTTTCCTGCCTTGTGAATGTATGCCATCATTTGACATCCGGTTGGAGCTTCCATATACAGCAACGTCTCAAAGTGAATTGTGTATGCATTAGAGAAACCATGGATGATTTTATTATATGTTTGCACCACAAGGGGCAAGAAAGCTATGGAAGGTGCTGCAGTCGCCTCCTCATTATCTAGACCAGTGATGGCGAACTCCAGGCCTCGAGTGCCACCAACAGTGCAGGTTTTCAGGATTTCCTTATATTGCACAGGTGATAATATAATCACCTGCACTGGTGATCATTCCAACCTCTGTGCAATGCTGAGGAAATCCTGAAAACCTGCACTGTTGGTGGCACTCGAGGCCTGGAGTTCGCCATCACTGATCTAGACAGACGCACTTTCATACATATGACTGTTCCGGGTCCTGCGGCTGTTCTCATTCCCTTAGATAGGACTTAGTATGATGATCTGCAGTACCAGGCACATGGAAAAGCTACTTCACCTGTAAAAACAATAAAGAGTAGGCTGATAATACCTCTGCTCAGCCGGACATAGTGATATCACTACTCACATTGCTTATCACTTAGTTTCTTGTATTCCATTTTTACTGTTTTAAGGTATGTGCCCACAGGACGTTTTTGCTGCGTTTTTTCTGCTGTTTATGCATGCTGTTTTTGTTTTTTTAAATCACGTAATTTTTATTGAAATTTTATCATACATAAGTGAAAATAACAGTAACAGCAAAGCCAACTCCCACCCCTCCCTCCCCCTACCCCGACCCTTTAGACATATTACATGCATTAATGGCATCACTCAGTAGCATAAAGGTGTCCACAGAGCAGCGACCCAGTCGCCTTTATTCATATGGGAGCCGGTCCCTAGATGGCATCATTCTCTCTCTCAACAGAGCTGTTGACGCAAGTCCTGGTCTATCCAACCACCCTCCCCACACGTTCTCAAATTGTGTACTTTGTCCCCTTTTCACATATATATTATGTTCCATCATAATAATAAAATTAATCTTATTTATTAACTCTTGCGGACTGGCGGTTTAACAGCAAGCCAATGAGCAGCGATTATTTTCCTAGCTGCATACAGAATCCTAGCTATGGTCAGTTTGCACCAATCATTCACAGCTATATCCTCCATGCATCCCAATATACAGGTCAATGGGTCTCTGGGAACATCCACCCCTGTCACCTCCTGTATAAGATCAAGAGTTTGGACCCAAAAGGTCTGCAAAACAGGACAAGACCATACCATGTGCATAAGATCTGCCTCATCCTCACTACAGCGTGGGCACCCAGAATCTCGTCTCAGACCTACCCTCTTCATCCACACCGGGGTCCTATATGCGCGATATATTAAGAACAACTGTGACACCCTCCTGGCTTCATTCATGGTAACCTTAGGGATGTATTGCAATATCCTCTCCCACTGGGAATCCGACATTGGCCCCACATCTGCCTCCCATTTATCTCTACACTTGTTTGGATGCAGTGCCAGGAAGGAGTCCAAAAATCCCCTATAAATAAGGGAGATTAAACTCTTGGTGCCACTTAATGTTCCAATAAGATTCACCACATTATCCGGCTGTATTAGTATTTGAGACCTCTGGAGCTGGCGTGTAATGGCGTATCTCAGCTGTAAGTATTGAAAGAATGCAGTCTGCGGCAACGAGAATTCTTTGCGCAAATCCTCAAAGGTCTTTAGTACCCCGCCGTCAAACAGCTAAAACACGAACCATATTCCCACACGTCTCCACTGACCATATCCCCTCAACCACAACAGTTCCCCAAGCCTGGGGTCAAACCATAATGAGGCATATTTCGTGAATCCAGTTATGCCCCTCCACTTTCTGACCCTTTGCCATATTTTGTCCATCATCACCAATGTCGGGAATCTCCTAGGGCTCAACCTGAACCTTCCCGCCTCCAGACTAGCTATTAGCGGACCCCCCCAACCAAATGCATAAGGATTCTGGCAGCGGAAGAAGACTGTACTAGTCCACTCCAACCCATCATATGTTGACATTGTGAGGCCACATAATAAATCCACGGGTTCGGTACCACCAGACCCCCCTCCTCTTTTGCCCTCTGTAAATGTTCTAGTTTGATTTGTGCCCGCTTACCCTTCCAAATCAACTCACGGAAGAGAGAACTGATCCTGTAGAATTTGTTTTGTGCCAGCCAGACCGGAGCATTATGCAATATGTATAGGAGTTGTGGTATTAGGATCATTTTGATCAAGTTGGCTCTACCCGCCATGGACAGGAGCAGCCTCTTCCAAGCCCCTATCTTTTGCTGGAATCTTCCAAGAAGAGGAGTCAGATTGAGTCTCACATAATCCTCCACCCTGGCCGAGACCACAATGCCCAAATATTTGAACTCACCAACTACCTTCAGAGGGATCCCAGGATCCAAAGTCAGGGGAGCACCACCGCCAGCGGAAGTAACACTGATTTGTCCCAATTTACTGTGAGTCCCGAGATAGCCCCAAATTGCCCAATAACCATCATTACCATCCTTAGAGACTCCTCCGGATCACCCAAAAATAACAACATGTCATCTGCGTATAGAGACACTTTTTCCATACATTTCCCATAGCCAAATCCCTGAATATCACTCGTGTGTCTAATTTTAGCTGCTAACGGTTTAACTGCAATAGCAAATAATAACGGAGACAGGGGGCATCCCTGCCTCGTCCCTCTATACAGGGAGGAGCAGTCTGACACCCCACTGTTTACCCGGATCTCGGCCTTAGGAGATGCATACAAAAGTCTAACCCAACTAACAAATTTGTCACCAAATCCCATCTTTTCCATAACTGCCCACAGATACCTCCACTCCACGCTATCAAAGGCTTTGACGGCGTCTAAAGATACTATCACCTTCTGTCCTGCTTTGACTGCTGCGGCATGCATATTTAAAGGGATCCTGTCACCCCCAAAACACCTCCTAAGCTATTAAAAGCTGTCCCTAGAGCATAGTAACACTTACCCTACACTCCTTTTAGCTCCTAAATGCATCTATTGAAACTGTAGATAAATGTTATTAAAGTACCGCATTAGTGATGTTAATGAGTGACTATTGTATGCATAGTCACCCAGCCAGGCTGTCCCTCTTCATAATATCACGCCTGAATAGGCGTGATCTTCATCTCACATTCAAATGCGCGCCTCCCTGCGCGCCTCCCCGCTCTCCTCTGTCGGCCTGGCGCTGCAGTGTGCGGCTGTATGACGCGAATCGCGTCATTTGCGGCTTCGGGTGACGTATGGACACCCGCGCCGCTGTTAGCTTCAAGAACCGCACTGCGCATGCGCAGTGCAGGGCTTGAAGCTCACAGAGCGGCGCGGGTGTACTGTGTAATGTGAGATGAAGATCACGCCTATTGAGGCGTGATATTATGAAGAGGGACAGCCTGGCTGGGTGACTATGCATACAATAGTCACTCATTAACATCACTAATGCGGTACTTTAATAACATTTATCTACAGTTTCAATAGATGCATTTAGGAGCTAAAAGGAGTGTAGGGTAAGTGTTACTATGCTCTAGGGACAGCTTTTAATAGCTTAGGAGGTGTTTTGGGGGTGACAGGATCCCTTTAAACCGTGGTTGTAAAGCACTGTTGCACTTTATCCTGCACCTTAATAAAATTGAATTTCTATTAATATTCATGAATTGTGTCGCAAAAGTTTGTTGTTGATTAATTGTGACCTGTAAACTTCATGGATATTTTGCCCATTAATAGTAAACTGTAATCACTATGCTGTGCTGCTGTCTAGTGAAAGAGTGAAGTAAAGACATCCTTTCAACTGCAAGCCGCTCTTTAAAGACGAACCCATGAGGAACAACTTGCTTAACCTCTACAATGATAATAAAGTTCTTTAAATTGATGACATATGAAAATTGTTTAAGAGGACTATGTCAGCAAACAATGACTGTACAAACCAAGCTCTCTGGTGCATCATGGCAGGGCTGAGCATTTAAATTTACCTACCCACTGCTTGTGTTCCCTTTATCTCCACCCCCGATTCTTCTTTGATTGACAGCTCTGGCTTTATAAAACCAGAGAAAGGTGGAGATACTATAGATGGAAAACCAGTAGGTAGGAAGATGTATTTATATGATTATCCCCGCCGTGATGCAACGAGCACCTGTACTACTGTGTTTCCCCGAAAGTAAGACCCTGTCTTACATTTTTTTGGGGGCCAAAAGTGGCCCCCTGTCTTACTTTCGGGGGGGGTCTTATATTGGCAGCCCCAGCCTACTCACACACACACACACACACACCGTATATAGTCATGTATAAGCCGAGGGTGGGAAATACAGCGCACTGCCACCCCGGTATACAGCCCCCAGCACAGGTATACAGCCCTCAGCAGTGTGGTACACAGCCCAGCAGTGTGGTACACAGCCCAGCAGTGTGGTATACAGCTCAGCAGTGTGGTATACAGCCCCCCTCCTGCTGGCACACTGCCCCCCCAGCTCTGAGGCCCCCTGTTGCTGGCACACTGCCCCCTGCTGCTGGCACACTGCCCCCCTGCTGCTGGCACACTGCCCCCCTGCTGCTGGCACACTGCCCCCCCAGCTCTGAGGCCCCCTGCTGCTGCTTACATCTTACCCTCCAGCGTCTTCTTGCAGCAGCCAGCGCGTCGGTCCTCCGTTCCCATCTTCAGCTGTTTCCCGGATCATGTGACCCGTCGCAGCGCATGACGTCATCGCTAGTGCGACCGCCCGGTCACATGATCCGGGAAACAGCTGAAGACGGGACCGGAGGACCGACTCACTGGCTGCTGCAAGAAGATGCTGGAGGGTAAGATGTAAGCAGCAGCAGGGGGGCCTCAGAGCTGGGGGGGCAGTGTGCCAGCAGGAGGGGGGGGGGCTTACATTAGCCCCCCCGGTTGTAAGGCCCTATATTCGGGGGAGGCCTTACATTAGCAGGCCCCCCCTTTACCCCTAGGCGGCCTTACAATCGGGGGGGCTTACTTTCGGGGAAACACGGTAGGTTTGCACAGTCATTCTGTGCTGACAGAGTCTCTTTAAGTAAAACTGATGATCTTTACTAGTCAGTTCTGTTTTGTGCCCAGAGTTGACCAGCTAAGCAGATAAATGGGGGTGCGTGTGATGTAGTCGGATTGACAGCTGCCCTCTTATAGTGTAAGAAAGTGTAAGAGAGGTACTGAAATCCTGCCAGTAGGGCGTCCATAAGGCAATACCCCCTTTGGAATTTTATGCAAAATAACTCCATCATCCGTAAGGGCGAGGGTACTTGGACAATCCGGGATATCAGTCTGTTGGAAATCACAGTGGCAACCCCAGAAGCGATGGCCCTGACACAGCATGTTAAAAGTGGATATTTACAGGAGAAAATAAAGTTTTTCGTGACGCCATCTGTGGTTTCTGGTCAGGGATGACCAACGCTGCTTGTAATGGTCCCTAGGGGATAGATGGATCGGCAGATTGGTGGACCACACCCCACAGATGGAGCAGGCCCCTGGGATTTGTAGTGCTGAAGTTTGTGGAGGATGGTGGTTGTAGTGGTATCTGTAGAAGGGCGCAGGAAGAAGTAGACAAACACAAAGGTTGCCTTTCCTACCTGCTCCTTTAATGAAGTTCCTAAGTGGTCACTACCCAGCCGGGGTACTGTGTCCTCCAAGATTGCAGCTTTGCCAGCTCACAGGAAGTCCGGGTTCACTCCACTGAGACACCAGGTATATGCCTTTCCTAGCTGCCCTTTGCTGTCTATGCTGTCACTCCTTCTCCTTTCCTGCGTCTTCATGCTACAAGTCCCACAGCAGATGACTGCAGGCCCTTCTGAGCTACTGCCTTGCCAGTCCTCGCAACCTTCTGTAGTACCCTAGCTTTGGGGAGTCCATGGTGGTGATCACTGCACATGCAGTTCAGTGGCCTCTGGTTTTTTAATTGGTCATTCAGATCCAAACCTATTTGGGTCCGGCACACCTGTGCAGCTCATTCCTCTACCCGGCTTTCCAGCCAGCTGTAAATTTGGGTCCCCAGGCCCTGGGATCAGCAGCTGACCCTCCCACATTGGTCCCGCTCTCTCCGAGCTACCTGGGTTCCCTGGAACTCACTCTTGTCCTGCTAAGTTGTAGTCTCTTCTCCTACTGACTAACTTTCCCCACCATTTCAACTCACCCCCTCCCTCCAACCAGCAGATAGGGTCTACTCTATCAGTGAGCCTCTTACACCCTGCATCTCCCTGGCTTGGAGTTTGGGTTGGTGTTGGGTGTGTTTCGGTGTGTCTTAGCTTAGCGTTCCCAGCTTACCCGAAAGCTTGATACCACATCTTTGGATTAGGTGCAGAACCACTATGGCGACCGAACCACAGGGGCGCCCCATAACTCTCCTCAAGTAAGAAACAAACTGTTTTTTTTATAGTAACATCTGAAGGAGCTCTATGCCGCACATTGTGGATGCAAGACTCGCTCTGAGGATTCCAGCCTACTTTGGGTAAAACAGATCTTTGTCCTGTCCTTTAATCCCTTTACCATTACGGACAATATTTGCACTTTCATTTTTTTCCCTCAATTTCTTCCTCGACCCATACCTCTACTTATACATCAAAGTAGCTGTATGAGGGTTTGATTTGTAGCTGTTGTTTTAAATGACTCCTTTTTCTTTTACCATACAATGTCCAAGAAAACAACAAAAAATTCAAACTGTTATGGCCACGTTACACACACCAACTTCTGTGTCCAACTTCTGAACAGATCCCTGGTTGCAGTGAAATCATGGACACATTGTTACATTTGTACACAGCCACAAAAAGGAACAATGTGTCCATGATTTCACTGCAACCAGTAAGTTGTTCAGAAGTTGGACACAGAAGTTGGTGTGTGTAAAGTGGCCCTTAAGAAATGGTGAAAAACATTCAATTCGCAAATGTTTTTGGGAGGTTTGCTTATACAGTGTTCATTCTATAGTAAAAATGACCTAGCAACATGGTTCTTTAGGCCAATATGATCACGGTAATCATATGTCTTCTCCCCTCTTCTACCTACCTTTTTAATTCATAACTGCTTTTCTTTTGCTTGTATGATATTGTACTTATTAAAAAAAAATGTAAAGAATAAAAATGTAAAAATCTAATGTTTTCATGTATCTGACTTTTGTGCATATAACATTATGGAATATCTTTATTTTACATTTTTAAAATATCTTTATTTTAAAAATGCGAAATGTCTGGTGATTCAAATGTTTGTTTTTTTTAAAGATCTTTTTTATTACCTATTTTTTTAGCCCCCTGACTTGAAGCTGCAATTGTTCAGTTAATTACTTGTTCTATGTACTGTAATACCTCAGTAATAGTGTGTACAGCAAAAATCACTGTCTAATATGGCATTGAATAAGGGAATTTTGATAGTGCATCACTCCTATTGAAACTATGTTTAAAAAATGATATTTTTAACTTAAAGTGGTGCTGCCATTTACATTTTTATTCAATAATAATGTAGAGCAAGTAATTATAATAAACTTTCAAATATACTTCATAAGTGAAATCTTGAAGAAAACCTTCCAAAAATCTTCCAGAAGGTGTCTCCACTAGGCTGTTTCTAAACTTGACGTATGCTGGCAAATTTAAAAGGCGGTTACACTTTAAGTTTTGACCAATCCATGTGAGTCGGACAGCCATCAACAAGGCGCATCTCTTTATCGGGACCCTATCTTAAAATACCTTGAGCTCACAAGGATTGGCCAAAACATAGGCTAAGGGTCTAATGTTCCAATAGCAGCAATGCAGTACTAGAATTCTCTTAACGTACCTTTACACGCGGCAACTTTTCTAGGAATTTCACTGGCAACTTACTGGTTGCAGTGAAATCATGGAGATATTGTTACATCTGTACACAGCAACAAAATAGAACGATGTGTCCATGATTTCACTGCACCCAGTAAGTTGCTAGTGAAATTCCTAGAAAAGTTGCCGCGTGTAAAGGTACCCTTATACAATGCTTGCATATTTTAGCTTTTCAGAGTGCTACTGTATATTTTGTAATTGTGTTCTATTCTTGGCTTGCAAATGTTCGCACCTGTGGGAGACGCTGGTCAATCTTTTATATTTGTATTACTTTCCTCTCTGAGCACTCTGCCCTTAAGCCATGGCGTCTTCATTTTACCTGGAACAAAGAAAAGAGAGGACAGTGAGCACTCATAGAGTTAAACCTGGTGGTCTAGTGGTGTGTGTATAAGCAGTTGTATTGCACTCACCTATCCGAGTTGTGCACCCTTGCACAACCCCGGGGAGAGATTGTGTTCAAAGCCGACCAAAGACACGTCACCAAGGGTCCTGCAGTCATTCATTCACCATGTCTGTGCTGCTCGGGTCCGCAACCCTTGGAGAGGGATGTGATAGATAGAAAAAAAGTGGTGTGTTGAATTTGCATCTATTTTCCCCTGGTTGTTTTCCTTTTAATATTTTATAATCTCCCCTCCTTTTTGTCTCCGGCATTCCCTTTTAAAATTATTACATTTTATAATGACAAATTTTATATCACTCTTTTTATCTCTCATTGTAGTTTTTTTTTTAATATGTTTAATAATGTTTATAATATTGCACTTTCTTTTTAGTATATAGCTACTGTAATTCCTTTTACAATGCTTGATTTTCTTTGTTAGGCAGCTTAGGGTTAATTGGCTTTAATTAAGTTCACTTCGGCCTTTGACTCACTTTTGCTACATAAATCCTGGACTTGTAATGCCACCATACACCTGATGAAGGTGACATCTGGCCACCGAAACGCGTTGTGAAGCACCAAAGGTCTGTACTTTTAATAATAATTTCCAGTCCCTCTCTTATATGCCCAGCGCTCCGCCCTGACCACAACATTTTTCTGTCTTCATTTTACCTGGATCATACTTTGAAGGTTTTTCAAGACAGAGTCCCGATAAAGAAATACACCTTGTCCTTGCCTATGAGGCAGAAATGGACTGGCCAACACATGAGCTAAGCATGTAATTTTGTTAAACATAGTTACAATAGCAGTAATGCAGTACCAAAGTTGCCTTAGTCAATACTTGTATATTTTATCTTTTCAGAGTGCTGTTGTACATTTTTGCACTGTGTTGTATTCTCGGCTTGCACCTGTTCACACCTTTTGGAGTTGCTGGTCATTCTTTTATATTTCCATTACATTCTTCTCTATGCACTCTGCCTTTAAACCAGGATGTCTTCATTTTAGCAGGATCATACATTGAAGGCTTTTCAACCCAGATAGAGGCATTTCAAGATAGAGTCCCGATAAAGAGATACACTGTGTCCATGGCTATCGGGCTCACATGCATTGGCCAATGCACAAACTAAGTATCTCATTTTTTAAACATAATTCCAACAGCAGTAATTCAGTAACAAAATTTCTTTATGCAATGTTTGCTTATTTTAGCTATTCAGAGTGCTGCTGTATATATTTGTAATTGTGTTATATACTCGGCTTGTACCTGTTCACACCTTTTAGGGGTGCTGGTCAGTCTTTTATATGTGTATTACATTCCTCTCTGACTGAGCATCCCACCCTTAAGCCAGGTCTTCGTTTTAGCTGGATACTTCCTGCCCATAATTTGAAGGTTTTTCAAACCAGACAAAGGCGTTTCAAGACAAGGTCCAGATACAGAGGTACACCTTGTCGATGGCGATCAGGCTCACATGGATTGATTGGAGTTTCCAGATGCAATGGTTTAAGAAATGGTCAGTCCGTGCTGCCACAAGGAATGATCCGAGGGAAAGAAGTGATTAAAGTGATGTTTATTCCACAAACATGTTTCAAAGAGAAATTTCTCCTTCCTCGGGAGCAAAATCACATAATACCATTATCACATAATACTAAAATCCCATAATGTTGTTGTGATTTTATTGTCCTGAGGAAGGAGAAATCACTTTCTGAAATGCACTGACGGAATAACGATCACTTTAATCATTTTATCCCATTGGATTATTCCTTGTGGTAGTGCAGCTTGACCCTTTCTTAAACCATTGCATGTGGATGTCTCCACCCTGGGATGCTGCAGCAGCCATGTTAATGCTTCCAATAGTAGTTGTGGCTCATCCCACCTACGCCAGGTGAGCTCACTGTGCTCTCATTGTGTCTCTCCTCATCTCAGATAACACCCTATTTGTACTTCTATTGTTTTTACAGTAAATTTGCCTATGAATTGATTGGAGGGCAGCCAGAATGACAGTCTGTGACACAAGTCACTACAGTAATAACTAGTCCCAAAAGTGGAGGGATAAGACTACAATTACAATTAGCAATTATATTATAGTATTACTTACTGGATAAGTAAAGGGAGGTCAAGCGTTCCGAGGTCAGGTCCAGGAAATGGTACAACAAGGGGTAGGCAGAGCTGAAATCCAAATCATGAGCCCAGGTCAGGAAAACCAGAAAGACAAGACAGTTTACAGAGAGAAGGCAAAAGAGAAGTCAGGTCACAGCCAAATGATCAAAGTCCAGGGAAGAGAATAAAGTCAGCCTGGGTCAGGCACAGAGCACAGAGAGATCAGTATTACACAGGCAGCAACAAGTGTATGATTGACACTGGATAGCTAGCATGCTTAAGTAGAGGCCTAATCAAGGGAAGTGAACACAGATGATTGCAGCACAGACCCAGCACAACCAAAACAGACTGACAGCTTCCACACAATAGTAATGTGTGTGGACTTGTCAACCACTAGATGGCACAGCAGCCGGGATTGGTAAGTTGGTCTCCACACAAACACCCAACACACTCTCGATCCTAAGTCTAGGGACTCTATGCCCAGCAACGGGATAGTGGTAGGAGACATGTGGTGGGTGGAAAGTTAGAGAGAAACCCGGTGAGGGGACTTAATAAAAGGACACAGACGGACAAACACAGGAGTTACAGCTAGTTAAGAGGAGTGTAGAGGAGACAAGACAAGACCAGAAAGTCAGACCCCAGACCAGTCAAGTTCAGTTGGAAGGAGAGGCGAAACCATCATACAGGACTGAGAGGACATGACACAGGAACCCGTGCCACTATGGGGTCTGCCTGGGTCCAAAGCCGTGCTGAAAGACAAAAGGAGTCTAGGTGTACCCGGGTTAGTGAGTTAGCTCTGCTGAAGTGGCAAGGGTGCTGTATGTGCCAACCGCGAACCCCAGCAGGGTGCAGGGTAGTTATGTCCTCAACCCAACCTCCGGTGCAGTGAAGAGAAGGCCGTCATATTAGGGTTAGGGGGCCCAGAAAGCACCCACTGAAAACCGTGACGCTGGATCGTAGCTAGCATGCAGACAGACCGAGAAAGGCCCGAAAGAGACACCAAAGGGGGGTGACGCAGACAAACCATCCGGGCTGCTCAGCAAATACCGGAACTGCTGCTGAACTGTTGAAGCTGTACCATCTGTTGAGAAAAGAGAGTAAAACCGGTTAAAGCTCTTCACTGTCTGAGACTGAAATTATTGCACCTGAGAGGAAGTGGACTGATTTGGGGATCCGGCAGCAGGAGGCTGCCCGTGACTGTGAGCTCCGCACCTGATGAACCAGCACCACACTAGACTACGGGTGCCCTGGGGACCAGCCCTACCCGTGGATGGCTCAACCTCTTCTCTGATACTCCCATCATCCCCAGACGTCCTGACAACAGCTGCGGCTACCCATAGCTGCACACCATGGGTGGCGTCACGTTAATTCCCAATTATTAAACTCCCGCTTGTCCTTTTTATTGCCTTGCCAGAACCACGGAGCCGGGTCTCGACCCCCGTGACAACCCCAGCAGAAACTGCCGTCCGGTTCCGAGTACCCACGGCACTGGTGGGCGAGTCAGTAACATAGCAGACAAGGACAGTGTGGAGATCGTGACACTCTATATTAGTGAGTGTGGCAAAAAATAATTCTAATATCTGTGGCTAATTTATTACTAAGACTAATGGCTGTAATAAAGTATGGAAAAACGAAGCAAGAAATATCTGACTTGTGTTGGTTGAAGATTTCTGCCACAGGACTAACCAAACGGATGTGAAGTAAGACAATGTTATTTCTGGATTAGCTGCTAAGGAAAGGTCCTAACTACAAAATCTTGGATCTCCCAAAGCTCTAGCTCCCACCTCCTCCAAGGACTCAGCACATTAAAAAGCAGCATTAAGTGTATGGTTTACAACATAATGGCAAAATCAAGATTAATAAAAATGTACTTAGTGCTGTCAAAACGAATCTATTAATAGGAAAGTTTTCGGTGCGTTTTCTATCTCATATCTATGGGGAAACAGGTTCTCTATTTAGAGAAAATGGAGCTGTTATTCTTAAGCAGCGAGATGCCTATTGTGTGGGTAATTACAAGAAGGCCTATGTTGACCTGGCAATGAGGTACAGTATCTGAATACCTGAAGTGAAGGAGAAAAACAGAAATGAAAGCAAAGGCACCATCTGTTACGCTGTAATGATTGCGCTATTTGAAGGCAGAAAGGTTTGTCTGGAGCAGCTGGTTTCCCTCCAAGTGACCTTTTAGCATTTCTGCTTTTGCCGTCTGACAGATGTGTCAACTCAATAATTTCAAAGGCCCCTGAATAAATAACCAATTGTGAGCAAGGATGACCCAAAGCGATGACAAAATGGGTGCATGCAGCACCATTATACAACATAATATCCACTGAAGGAGAAGTGAACATTATGGAAGGAAAATGCTTTTTACTCTTTAGTTTTGACTAAATGGCTTTTTCTGCGTACGGATCTGTTGTTTTCTCGGAAATAAAAAAAAATAGGAAATGTGAAGTGATCAAAACGGTATTGTGATGCATTTGCCCTTGGAAAACTTTTATTAGCTGGTTGCAGGACTCAGGTGGTGGGTTTCGTCTCAAAATGGATTCCTGTTCAGTCACTCAGCTCGCAGCTGCGAAGAACGACTCAAGGCCAAAGCTAATTGGCTTTGTGAATGATTGCGGCACCGCGGATATGTGACTGCAATCAGACCTGTTCTCATCTACTTTAAAGTCCTCCAAATAGTTTTAAAATGGGGGGCAGGTGTTACTCGAAATTTTAACTTGCAATTGAAGAGATCTCAGTTTAAAAGCCATACACATCGCACAACATGTGCTGGGTGTAATGATAACCCGCACCTTTACTCCATCAGCGCTACCACTCGTGTACAAATCAATTAACGATTAAACAGCTACACAACTGAATGTATCGCCTTAGGGTGCATGCACACGATCAGGAATTGCAGCGTTTTGGATGCAGTGTATTGCCACTGCATCCAAAGTACTGTGTTGTACAATAACAGCAATAGTGGATGGGATTTCATGAATCCCATGCTCACTGTGCTTCTCCCAACCTCAGCGGGTTTTCAGCTGTGGTGCAGAGTACCGCGCTTCCGCATCTCCACAGCATGTTAATTTCATGCTGCGAAGTCAGAGTCGATCTCAGCGGATGAATGCAGGCAGAAGCCGCCCCGCACCCACCGCAGATCGTGGGCTCAGGGCGGCTGCAATCTCTCTGCATTCACCTAGGGGTCCAGAGGCACTGCGTCAAACACGCAGTGCCTCCAAACCATATGCACATACCCTTATATTTTATCCGTGATTTCTAATTTATTCATTTATCATTAATAAAGAATAATAAATGATAAATTATTGAACTTTATATTTATGATTTTATTTTCTCCTTGTACAGTGTTGGCCAAAAGTATTGACACCCCTGCAATTCTGTCAGATAATACTCAGTTTCTTCCTGAAAATGATTGCAATCACAAATTCTTTGGTATTATTATCTTCAAAAAGAATTGTCCTAAAGCCAAATTGGATATAGTTCCACACCAAACATAAAAAAGGGGGTGGACAAAAGTATTGGCATTGTTAGAAAAATCATGTGATGCTTCTCTAATTTGTGTAATTAACAGCACCTGTAACTTACCTGTGGCACCTAACAGGTGTTGGCAATAACTAAATCACACTTGCAGCCAGTTGACATGTATTAAAGTTGACACAACCTCTGTCCTGTGTCCATGTGTGTACCACATTGAGCATTGAGAAAAGAAAGAAGACCAAAGAACTGTCTGAGGACTTGAGAGACCAAATTGTGAGGAAGCATGAGCAATCTCAAGGCTACAAGTCCATCTCCAAAGACCTGAATGTTCCTGTGTCTACTGTGCGCAGTGTCATCAAGAAGTTTAAAGCCCATGGCATTTTAGCTAACCTCCCTAGATGTGGACGAAAAGAAAAATTGACAAGAGATTTCAACGCAAGACTGTGCGGATGGTGGATAAAGAACCTCGACTAACATCCAAACAAGTTCAAGCTGCCCTGCAATCCGAGGGTACAACAGTGTCAACCCGCACTATCCGTCGGCGTCTGAATGAAAAGGGACTGTATGGTAGGAGACCCAGGAAGACCCCACTTCTTACCCCATAAAAAACATAAACATAAAAAGACATAAAAAAGCCTGGCTGGAGTTTGCCAAAACTTATTTGAGAAAGCCTACAACGTTTTGGAAGAATGTTCTCTGGTCAGATGAGACAAAAGTAGAGCTTTTTAGGCAAAGGCATCAACATAGAGTTTACGGGAGAAAAAAAAAGGCATTCAAAGAAAAGAACACGGTCCCTACAGTCAAACATGGCGGAGGTTCCCTGATGTTTTGGGGTTGTTTTGCTGCCTCTGGCACTGGACTGCTTGACCATGTGCATGGCATGATGAAGTCTGGAGACTACCAACAAATTGTGCAGCATAATGTAGGGCCCAGTGTGAGAAAGCTGGGTCTGCCTCAGAGGTCATGGGTCTTCCAGCAGGACAATGACTCAAAACACACTTCGAAAAGCACTAGAAAATGGTTTGAGTGAAAGCACTGGAGACTTCTAAGGTGGCCAGCAATGAGTCCAGACCTGAATCCCATAGAACACCTGTGGAGAGATCTAAAAATGGCAGTTTGGAGAAGGCACCCTTCAAATATCAGGGACCTGGAGCAGTTTGCCAAAGAAGAATGGTCTAAAATTCCAGCAGAGCATTGTAAGAAACTCATTGATGGTTACCGGAAGCGGTTGATCACAGTTATTTTGGCTAAAGGTTGTGCAACCAAGTATTAGGCTGAGGGTGCCAATACTTTTGTCTGGCCCATTTTTGGAGTTTTGTGTGAAATGATCAATGTTTTGTTTTTTGCTTCATTCTCTTTTCTGTTTTTTCATTGAAGACAAATTAAATGAAGATAATAATACCAAAGAATTTGTGATTGCAATCATTTTCAAGAAGAAACTGGGTATTATCTGACAGAATTGCAGGGGTGTCAATACTTTTGGCCAACACTGTATGACGTAGAGAGGGGAATGATCTCTGACTGCTCCATGTACTGAGGTCAGGTTCAGACATCTGACGTTCACTGTCTGAGTCTAGAATGGTCTAAAATTTCAGCAGAGCATTGTAAGAAACTCATTGATGGTTACGTTATTTTGGTTAAAGATTGTGCAACCAAGTATTAGGCTGAGGGTGCCAATACTTTTGTCTGGCCCATTTTTGGAGTTTTGTGTGAAATGATCAATGTTTTGCTTTTTGCTTCATTCTCTTTTCTGTTTTTTCGTTGAAGACAAATTAATTGAAGATAATAATACTAAAGAATTTGTGATTGCAATCATTTTCAGGAAGAAACTGAGTGTTGTCTGACAGAATTGCAGGGGTGTCAATACTTTTGGCCAACACTGTATGTGTGCCGAGAAGGATTGTCCAGGAATGACCAACTGGAGCCACAGAAATAGGCTGAGTGATTCTAAACATATGTGCCACATACTTAAAGAGAACCTGTCATCTGATTAGCATGTTAAAGTAAAGGTATTCATCCAGAGAATGGCAGCAACTCACCAGGCAGGTTTCAGCAGTGTTTCTTTATTATCTTTTATTCCATGAAAACAGGTGGTTTTTCAGGGGTGGTGGAGGGAGGATGGGGGTCGCAACAACGGGCCGTTTCGACCCGTCAAGCACGAGACCGTGCGAAACGGCCCGTTATTGCGACCCCCATCCTCCCTCCACCACCCCTGAAAAACCACCTGTTTTCATGGAATAAAAGATAATAAAGAAACACTGCTGAAACCTGCCCGATGAGTTGCTGCCATTCTCTGGATGAATGTTCTGTGTAACGAATCTCTAACCTGGGAGTGCACCCTGGGACAGGAAATCCAGCAGAGCTGTGAGGAGAGACACAGGTGCCCTGAAAGAAGGGAAAGGAGAGCTCTGTGTCGACTTGCTGGTGTCCAGCTGCCCTGAAGTAAGTGTTAAAGTAAAGGTATGGCTCTAACGGTGCTGGTAATAGATTCCATATATACCTTCAGTGAAGAAAGAGACAGGTGATGGAGCCAGGGCAGAGCCATATATCTGCCTCCACAGTCCCGCTCCAATGCATCGAAAGCTTAGGAAACCCAAACTTCACATGCTCATTAACCCCATAAGGACGGCCTAACGTCCAGAGACGTCTGAAAAAAAGGGTACTTATGCCTGGCTGACGTCTGTAGACGTCAGCCAGGGAAAGTGCTCTAGCGCCCCCCAGTGGTCAAAAATCTCCGGGGTTTCAGCTACCGGGGGTAGCTGAGACCCCCAAGATTATGGACCGGGGGCTTTTTTACCATCACCGGTAATGTGATGACCGGTAAGCACCGTTTACCGGTCATCACATTACAAAAAATGAGACTGCCGGTAAAAAATGCTTTCACTTTCATCCGACGTGAAAACACACATCGGATGACAGTGAAGCATTAACCCTAAGTGTCCTAAGACCCCCGGTACCGGGAATCTTCCTCCCACCCCCACCCCTCCCCCGATGTGTCTCAAAATGGCGGCGGCGGCGCTGCTGCATCTCCATGCGATCGCATGTAAATGTCAGTGCTGGTGCCCATCAGCCTCCTTCTGCAGATTCCTCTCTGATATGACATGTGTGACATGTCACATCAGAGAGGGACCTAGTGCACTGACCTGCCCCCCATTTACACCCCGAACCGGCTCCACCTGCACCCCCGTTATCCTCCTCCTCCTCCCCCTCTCTAAAACAGCGCCGCAGCGCTCAGGAACCGCCGGCTGCCACCTCCTGCTCAATCCTCTCCGATGTGACATGTCACACATGTCACATCGGGGAGGGATCTAATGCACCCTGGCCCTCTGCTCCCTGTTTCTAATAGCCCAATCTTTCCCCCTTCCTTCCCCCCGGTCATCCCCCGATCTCACCTGTCTTCATCTCCCTGGAGCGGCTCCTTCTTCTGCTGGCTCCCTGTGCTGTCTGCCGGCTTCATGCGCAGACAGAGCAGAGAATGCTCTGTCTGCTAATAGACAGCTCATGACCTGAGGTCATGTCAGGTCAGGATCCTTTGTTCACAAAGGGTCAATTGTGATCCCATCATGGGATCACAATTGACCCTTTGTGAACCAAGGATTCTGACCTTACATGACCTCACTGCGATCATGAGCTGTCAGTCTATGCAGAGACTGCACTGTCTGTCATTAGACTGACAGCTCATGATAGCAGTGATGTCATGTAAGGTCAGAATCCTTGGTTCACAAAGGGTCAATTGTGATCCCATGATGGGATCACAATTGACCCTTTGTGAACAAAGGATCCTGACCTGACATGACCTCACTGCGATCATGAGCTGTCAGTCTATGCAAAGACTGCACTGTCTGTCATTAGACTGACAGCTCATGATCGCAGTGAGGTCATGTAAGGTCAAAATCCTTGGTTCACAAAGGGTCAATTGTGATCCCATGATGTGATCACAATTGACCCTTTGTGAACAAAGGATCCTGACCTGACATGACCTCACTGAGGTCATGAACTGTCAGTCTGTTAGCAGACAGAGCAGTCTCTGCATAGACTGACAGCTCATGATCTCAGTGAGGTCATGTCAGGTCAGGATCCTTGGTTCACAAAGGGTCAATTGTGATCCCATCATGGGATCACAATTGATGCTTTGTGAACCAAGGATCCTAACCTGATATCACCCTACTGAGGTCATGACCTGTCATTCTCCTGGAAGAATGCCAGATTTTATAGCATATGGGGGACGCCCCCATATGCTGTAAAAGACTGAAAATCATCGAGGGATCTCCCACTGGACTACGTCGGACCTTCCTACTGGACTACGTCGGATGCCAAAGAATAATAAAGATGGGGTCTAAATAGTGTCTGTGTGTTTTTTCTAATAAAAATATTTTTTTCTGTCTTGTGTCTTCTTTACAATTTACTAGGGATTCTTAATGGCCCGGTCTAATATTGGCCAGACATTAAGAATCTCGGGCTTAGTACCAACTGCAAAAAAAGCTGGCATTAACCCCTTATTACCCAGTCTGCCACCGCTACACGGCAGCTGGAAGAGCTGGATACAGCACCAGAAAATGGCGCTTCTATGAATGCGCCATTTTCTGGGGCGGCTGCGGACTGCAATTCGCAGCGGGGGGGGCCCAGAAAGCTTGGGCCTCCCTACATTGAGGATTCCAGCCCCCAGCTGCCTAGTTGTACCTGGCTGGCCCAAAAATGTGGCGAAGCCCACGCCATTTTTTTTAAAAATTATTTCAAGAAATAATTTAAAAAAACAATAAGGCTTCCCTATATTTTTGGTTTCCAGCCAGGTAAAATTAGGCAGAAGGGGTTGGTGGCAGCCCGTAGCTGCCTGTTGTACCTGGCTGGACCAAAAATATGGCGAAGCCCCACGTGGTTTTTTTTTTTTTTAATAAAGAAATACTTAAAAAAAAGCAGGAGAGGAGACGACCAGGACACGGTGTCTCCGTATCTTGTGCACATGCTCTAAAAGTGAGAAATTGTGTGAAAAAAAGAAAATGTTCAATATGACTTTATCAAATTTTGTGAAGTAGCTGTAGGTTCAAAATGCTCACTATACCCCTAGATATAATCCTTGAGGCGTCTAGTTTCCAAAATGGGGTGACTTGTGCGGGAGCTCCAATGTTTAGGCACATAGGAGCTCCCCATATGCGACATGGTGTCCGCTAACTATGAGCTAATTTCCATACAAATTGTTAGCAGACACCATGCGCATATGGAGAGCCCCTGTGTGCCTAAACATTGGAGCTCCCTCACAAGTGACCCCATTTTGGAAACTAGACCCACCAAGGAACATATCTAGATGCATAATGAGCACTTTCAACCCCCAGGTGCTTCACAAATTAGTCCGTAAAAAGGAAAAAAAGAAGATTTTGTGGAAAAAAAGTACTTTTTCATTTTTACGGTTCAGTTTGTGAAGCACCTGGGGGTTCAAAATGCTCACTATGCATCTAGATAAGTTCCTTGGTGCGTCTAGTTTACAAAATGGGGTCACTTGTGGGGGAGCCCCAATGTTTAGGCACATAGTGTCTCTTCATACTTGACATGGTGTCCACTAACAATTGGAATTGTAAGTGGATACCGTGTCGTGTATGGCGAGCCCCTGTGTGCCTAAACATTGGAGCTCCCCCAAAGTGACCCCATTTTGGAAACTAGACACCCAAGGAACTTATTTAGATGCATAGTGAGCGCTTTGAAACCCTAGGTGCTTCACAAATTGATCCGTAAAAATGAAAAAGTACTTTTTTTTTTTTCACAAAAATCTTTTTTTCCTATTTACGGACTAATTTGTGAAGCACCAGGGGGTTGAAAGTGCTCACTATGCATCTAGATATGTTCCTTGGGGGGTCTAGTTTCCAAAATGGGGTCACTTGTGGGGGAGCTCCAATGTTTAGGCACACAGGGGCTCCCCATATGCGACATGGTGTCCGCTAACTATTGGAGCTAATTTTCCATTTAAATTGTTAGCGGACACCATGTCGCGTATGGAGAGCCCCTGTGTGCCTAAACATTGGAGCTCCCCACAAGTGACCCCATTTTGGAAAAACTAGACCCCCCAAGGAACGTATCTAGATGCATAGTGAGCACGTTGAACCCTCTGGTGCTTTACAAATTGATCCGTAAAATTTAAAAAGTACTTTCTATTCCACAAAAATTTTCTTTTTTCATTTTTACAGATTCATTTGTGAAGCACCTTGGTGTTCAAAGTGCTCACCACCCATCTAGATAAGTTCCTTGGGGGGTCTAGTTTCCAAAATGGGGTCACTTGTGGGGGAGCTCCAATGTTTAGGCACACAGGGGCTCTCCATACGTGACATGGTGTCCGCTAACAATTGGAGCTAATTTTCCATTCAAATTGTTAGCGGACACCATGTCGCGTATGGAGAGCCCCTGTGTGCATAAACATTGGAGCTCCCCACAAGTGACCCATTTTGGAAACTAGACCCCCCAGCAACGTATCTAGATGCATAGTGAGCACGTTGAACCCTCTGGTGCTTTACAAATTGATCCGTAAAATTTAAAAAGTACTTTCTATTTCACAAAAATTTTATTTTGTCCTCAATTTTTTCATTTTCACATGAGCAACAGGATAAAATGCATCCTAAAATTTGTTGGGCAATTTCTCCTGAGTACACCGATACCTCATATGCAGTCATAAACCACTGTTTGGGCGCACGGCAGGGCTCGAAATGGAAGGAGCGCCATTTAACTTTTTGAATGGTAAATTAGCTCCAAAAGTCAAACTGCGCTCCCTTCCCTTCTGAGCCCTGCCGTGCGCCCAAACAGTGGTTTATGACCACATATGAGGTATCGCTGTACTCAGGAGAAATTGCCCAACAAATTTTAGGATGCATTTTATCCTGTTGCCCATGTGAAAATGAAAAAATTTAGGCTAAAAGAACATTTTTGTTGGAAAAATTAATATGTCCATTTTTTATTTCCACTTTGCTTTAGTTGCTGTGAAGCACCTGAAGGGTTAATAATCTTCTTGAATGTGGTTTTGAATAGCTTGAGGGGTGCAGTTTTTGGAATGGTGTCACTTTTGGGTGTTTTCTGTCATGTAAACCCCTCAAAGGGACTTCAAATGTGATGTGGTCACAAAAAAAATGGTTTTGTAAATTTTGCTGGAAAAATGAAAAATTGCTGATGAAATTTGAACCCTTATAACTTCCTAAGAAATTTTTTTTTTTTTCAAAAATTGTGCTAATGTAAAGTAGACATGTGGGAAATATTATTTATTAACTATTTTGTGTCATATAACTCTCTGGTTTACCAGAATAAAAATTCAAATTTGAAAATTGCTAAATTTTCAAATTTTCGCCAAATTTTTTATTTTTTCACAAATAAACGCAAAAATGATCGACCTAAATTTACTACTAACATGAAGCCTAATATGTCACGAAAAAACAATCTCAGAATCGCTAGGATCCGTTGAAGCGTTCCAGAGATATAACCTCATAAAGGGACAATGGTCAGAATTACAAAAAACGGTCTGGTCATTAAGGTGGAAATTGGCTCCGTCACTAAGGGGTTAAACAACAACAGGATGCGAATTTCAACACTGCAGGAATCTATTGAATCTGTATAGCAGTGTCATTATGGCAATATCTTTACTTTAAGGGATTGTATGGCGCCGCTGCGACCAGGAGGCCACATAGGAAACTGCAGCCAGGAAGGTAGGAAAAACAGTTGCACCACAACACCCTCACAGATAGCCCACACAACCACTAGACTAGAGAGCTGCACCCAACTGGAGCCTGGGAACTCTAGGCGGGCAAGGGGTGGTGGGTTTAGAGACAGTGGGTGGGCCAGTAAGCAGGTCAGGTGACAGAGGGTAGATATAGAGAAAGGGAGAAGGAAGGAGTCAGTAGGCCGGTGTAGGCTGAGATGAAAAGACAGGAAACACACGTCTTGGAAGAGTGGGGTGGAAGGAATGGAGAATCTGGAGAGCCAGTGCGAGCCACAGAGAGAAAGCCTATCCGGAGCCAGCACCCCAGGAGTATGAGGGACGAGAGAGCCAGTGATACTGGGCCCTAGAACCACGGCTGAGACGGCAGACTGCAGGCGGAGTAGCCCTCCTATTGAACCCAAAGACACAGTTAGAAGAAGCCTGGTAGAGCCTCACCTGGGAGGACTATTGTAGGCTAGGCTAGCAGCAGAGTGTCGGCTCTGAAGGGGACCGTTGATCCACCCGGCATCCCCAGACAACCGACGGGGAACTCTAGCTTTAAGGGTTCCTACCCCAATGGACGGGTAGCTCAGTCGCAACCACGAGGGCCCACAGGGGTCCAAGCCACCGCCATACCGTCCAGAGACACGCACACCAAGTGAGGAAGAGAAAGACAAAAGCCTGGAAAGGACAGAGAATGAGTGAGGTGTCATAGAGAGGAACAACCTGGCTGCAGGGAGTAAAGGAACCCGGAGGGGAGAGTAATGCCCGTGTAAAGACTTGTGAACTGTGACTGAACTGTAACTGAGAACGTTAAGAAGTAAACACGGTGAACCCTGACTCTGACTCCCTTGCATGATTCTGCCCGCATATGATTCCCTTCAAACAGGTCTGCAGAGGAATACAACCTGAAGAGCCACAGCCTGTCTGCCCTGAGCCCTGAAGGAGGATTTCTGCAACATCAGGACAGTAAGTGCACTGCACCCATCACAGACCTGCACCACACACTACACCACTGACTTTATCATCACTGCTTCGGGGAACCCAGTTCTACCCGCGAAGAACTACACCATCTAAAGCTGATTTAACATCATCCCCAGAGGTTCTGCAGCAGCGGTGGTCCCCATTATTGACCACGAGCCGTGGGTGGTGTCACGACTGACATTATCCCTGTAAATATTCCCCTTATTATTGCCAGGGCCCAGGACACAGTCCGGACCAGGACCCCGTGACATCCCCCAGCAGCAACCCGGTCCGGTACCGAGTACCCCGTCCCAGTGGGCTCGACACTTGCTCACAAGAGTGAGCTATCCGATTTTTATCACATAGTCTCTGACATATGTTGTTCAGTGGCACAGCGCTCATCTACAAATTTTTTCTCACGACAAATTGGCAGCACAAACCGAACGCCACTCACCCATGCAAGTTTATGGGTATGTGTAAAGCATTAGATCACATTTGGATGACATGCGATTGCAGCCCAATTTCCATGGACTCTGACAAAGGAGAAGACGGAGAAATTTTGTTCTTCATCTTCTCCGCACCTGTGATATGATTCTCTAATCTGAGAGTCACACTAAGCTGACACTTGGATCAATCTCTGATCAGTTTGATCAGAGTGTGATTTACATAATCAATCTATAAAAACGAAAAAGTACTTTTTTTTCCACAAACATTTTCTTTTTTCATTTTTACGGATTAATTTGTAAAGCACCTGGGGATTCAAAGTGCTCACTATGCATCTAGATAAGTTTCCTGGGGGTCTAGTTTCCAAAATGAGGTCACTTGTGCGGGAGCTCCAATGTTTAGGCACACAGGGGCTCTCCAAACGCGAAATGGTGTCTGCTAACAATTTCAATGGAAAATCAGCACAAATTGTTAGCGGACACCTTGACGCGTTTGGAGAGCCCCTGTGTGCCTAAACATTGGAGCTCCCCCACAAGTGACCCCATTTTGGAAACTAGACCCCCCAAGGAACTTATCTAGATGGGTGGTGAGCATTTTGAACCCCCAGATGTTTCACAAATTGTTCCGTAAAAATGAAAAAGTACTTTTTTCATTTTCAGATGGGCAACAGGATAAAATGCATCCTAAAATGTGTTGGGCAATTCCTTCTAAGTACACCGATACCTCATATGTGGTCATAAACCACTGTTCGGGCGCACGGCAAGGCTCAGAAGTGAAGGAGCGCCATTTCATTTTTTGAATGGAAAATTAGCTCCAAAAGTCAAATTGAGCTCCTTCCTTTCTGAGCCCTGCCGTACGCCCAAACAGTGGTTTAACACCACATATGAGATATCTGTGTACCCAGGAGAAATTGCCTAACAAATTTTAGGATCCATTTTATCCTGTTGCCCATGTGAAAATGAAAGAATTGAGGCTAAAAGAACATTAGAAAAATTTAAATGTCCATTTTTCCTTCCACATTGCTTTAGTTCCCGTGAAGCACCTGAAAGGTTAATAATCTTCTTGAATGTAGTTTTGAGTAGCTTGAGGGGTGCAGTTTTTGGAATGGTGTCACTTTTGGGTGTTTTCTGTCATGTACACACCTCAAAAGGACTTCAAATGTGATGTTGTCACTAAAAAAATGGTTGTGTAAATTTAGCTGGAAAAATTAAAAATTTCTGATGAACTTTGAACCCTTATAACTTTCTACCACAAAACTTTTTTCTCCAAATTGTGCTGATGTAAAGTAGACATGTATTTATTAACTATTTTGTGTCACATAACTCTCTGGTTTAGCAGAATAAAAATTCAAAATTTTAACATTGCAAAATTTTCTACATTTTTGCCAATTTTTTTATTTTTTCAGAAATAAACGCAAAAATTATCGACCTAAATTTAATACTAACATGAAGCCCAATATTTCACGAAAAAACAATCTCAGAATCGCTAGGATCCATTGACGTGTTTCAGAGTTATTACCTCATAAAGGGACCTGGTCAGAATTGACAAAAATGCCAAGGTCTTTAGGGTCAAAATAGGCCGGGGTGAAGGGTTAAGAGCACCTGACTGGTCTGTAGGTGCAGAAATCCTAATGGTTGATGGGGAATCAAATACTTATTTCTCTTTGCAAAATGCAAATACATTTATACAATTTAGACAATGTTGTTTTCTGGATTTTATTTTTGATATTCTACCATTCACTGTTAAAATTTATCTAACCTTAAAATTATAGAGTGTTAATGTCTTTGTCAGTGGGCAAACTTACAAAATCAGCAAGGGATCAAATACGTATTTCCCCCATTGTAGGAGTCTAATGAGGTGGTTCCATTAGTCATTGATAGTTTTTCCTATATGACTGTGCATGCAGATATTGCTGTCAATGACTACTAGGACCGCCCTGTAAACTCAGGGATTTTAAAGAATATAAAATACAAGTGATACTGAATCTTTTTGTTGGCAGCGGATCATTCAGGATACTCTCAAGCGTGTTGACAACAGAATGGAACCTTAATTAGTAATAAACAGGTACAGATATGATAGGCTTGTGGAATCAGGAATATACATACCTTAAGTGTGTCTGGGCAGCATCAGCAGGCTGCTTCTCCTCTCATGCACAGACACAGGAAACTGGGTACAGTCACATTGTCTTTCCTGTGTGTATGAGTCTCTGGGAGCCTTTTTTTTTTATCTAACTCTATAGACAATACAAAACCTAGCAATACAACACTTACATATACAGGAATGGAGTTGTTGCACTAAACATATTTCAACACCCCCACTCAAAAACTACTTATCCTGTTTTTCCCAATGCGGTTCTGAGGTCCTCAAACTTGGCTCTTGGCAATGGTTTTGTCATACAATTAGCTAACATCTTGTCAACTCACATTAAACAAACTCTTGTACACCACATTCCACTAAGTCACGTAAGTGGTGATGTTTAATGTCAATGTGCTTAGTTATTGCACTAATATTCTCACTGCTGGCAAGTTTATTACATCCTTGGTTGTCCTCATATAAAGAATGCCATGTTGTTTAATTCTCATTGCTGGAGGTTTGACAAACCTTGGCTTCTGAGAGCTCTTTTTCCTTGTGATACCTCTGTAAACTCCCATGTCTGGAGTTGGTGAAGGGAGTCGATCTCTTCACTAGCGGCATTTATGCACTTCTGCTTCTTATGGACATGCAGTTTTTGTATCTCTTGCCATGACTGTGGCTCTGGTTCAGGAAGTGTTCTGACCATAAAGAAAGGTGTCTCACTGGGATACCTTTTGGTCTTTCTGATCTCCTTACTGGAGGTTGAATTGGTTCTTCTGTTTCTTCCTTGCTGGCTTCAGGCTTATCCAGACTTCAGCATTTTCTTTTTCAGTGTCTGGGTTTGGTGATTGAGATTCTTGTGTAACTTCATGGAATTTGAGCGAAACAGAGTTCTCATCAATCACTACATCTCTGCTGATTGTTATTGTGTTGGTCTCTGGGTGCAGGATTCCGTATCCCTTTTGAGTTTTGCTATAGCCCACCAGGACTCCTTGTTTTGCATGTGATTCCCACTTGGAACATTTTTCTTTGGGAACATACACAAACGTTTTGCTTCCAAATATCTTGAGATGCTTCAGGTTAGGCTTCTCGCAGTTCCATAGCTTATATGGAGTTTTATTTGTGGCTTTACCTGGCAGTCTATTTTGAAGATATCAAGCTGTCATGATGGCTTCTCCCCAATAGTTGTAAGTAGATTTGCATCAAATAACATACTTCTTCCACTTTCACAGAAAGTGCGGTATTTTCTCTCTGCAATGCCATTCTGTTCTGGGTTGTATAGAATAGCATTCTGGAACATGATTCCATTCTTTTTCAAAATGATTTGCACCTTACCACTTGTATATTCAGTCCCATTATCTGAAAGCAGGGCTTTTGGGATTCCTCCACATTTGTTAAACACTACGGTAAGAATCTTCAAATCCTTACTGGGAAGCAGGTAGGCGACTGTATATCTGGATTAGTCATCAATAAATGTGAGGAAATATCTCTTCTTGGTTGGAGTTTGAACACTCATTAGGCTTTCTTCACACCACGGCACAATCCGATCCAAAGTGATCAGTGATGAACCTGACAGCCCTGGACCGGATCAGCACACAGAATCGGAGGGCAAATATACCATCCGGTCGGTGTTCAGCCAGATGCAGCTGCCGCTGCTGATGGATCATGACAGTGGCTCTGAGCAGCTAGCCGCGGTCCTGAAATAACAGCGGTGTGCAGCCGCAGGTTTCGGTTCACAGATCCTCCGGACTGGGAGGATCCGGGAGAATCCGGGTGGATTCGGTTCTGGGTAGATTTTTCGCCCAGGACACAAAAATGTTGCATGCTTGATTTTGTGTCCAGGAGAAAAATCAGATTCCTCCCAGATTCTCCCGGACACATGGAAACCGATGGCAGAGAGCTGCCATCCGGCCCCATAGGATACTATGGGGCAAAATCCGGTCCGGGGCTGTCTGGTTTACACAGGACAGCACCAGATCGGATTGTGCCGTGGTGTGAAGCATCCTTAGACCGCAAACATATGTCTGTATCAAATCCAATGGCTGTGCAGATCTAGTGGTGCTTTCTTTAGGAAAGGATTTTCTGGACATTTTCCCTTTAAGGCCAGGATCACACATGCTATGCGTTTTTTTAGTGCCTTAAAAAAAAGCATGCGTTCTTTCCATGCATTTTTAGCCTGCAGCGGTTTTTTTCAGGTGTTTTGACACCTGCCAGTGCAAAACGTCTTTGCAGCACCATACCCGCAAGTAGCTATATTTATAAAACCGTAACGCGCCGGCAAACGCAGCGGTTATATGCGGTAATGCGTTGCATGCGTTTTTTCAAGGGAGCTGCCCATTAAGAAAAAATGATGTAAAAAGGCCAATGCATGCGTTTTTTAATGTATTTTATGACACCCTGCGTTTTTGCATGCGTTTTTGAATCAGCACCAAAAAATATTGCAAGCTGCGTTTTTTAAAACACATGCGTTTTTTTTACCATGGGGCCCTATGGGAAATGCATGCGTTTTTATATGGCACTAAATGGTACCATGCGTTTTTGCATGCGTTTTTCAAGGCAGCTCCTCACTTAAGCACAAAAATGCATGTCAAAAATGCATGGCACTTTAGGCATGCGTTTTTGCTATCGGGGCATGCGTTTTTGCTATTGGGTCATGCGTTTTTTGCATGGGGACCTGGCCTATGGGTGCGTTTTTTCATGCGTTTTTAGAAAACACAGGGCTCAAAAAAAGCAAGTGAAATATGCATGTGTGACCTTAGCCTAAGACAGCTAGTGCACTTCATCATTTGTCAACATTGCTTGATTTCATCACCATTTGTAAGATAACCTAACTTCCTTACTGCTTCTGGGTCTCTGTGCCTAAGACGTCTGTGCAATACATGATATAGTTCTTATGCAGATCTTGTCTAGCACTGTACACTCTTTCTTTGCATTTTAGCTGACAAAGTTGATTTTGGATTTTTCCTTCTGCAAGAGTGTGACCCTTCTTTGATATAATGCAGCGGTTGTCTTTAAAAGTAACTACATTCCCTTTTTGCGTAAGCTTCTTTACTGACAGAAGATTGCTTTCAAGACTGGAAACATAGAGAAACATACTTTACTGGGATGTTTCTGTTTTGGGCTGAGGAAACTGGACAGTGGAGGTAGCCGTCTCCTACTCCTTCTGAAGTCATATAGTGACCATTAGCTAAGATGACCTTTTATGACTTGCTTTCATCAAGGTCAGTGAAGAAATCCTTGTTATTCGTCATATGACTGCTAGCACCAGAGTCTATACACCATATATGCTTTGCAGATGAGCTTATACTTGTATTAAGTGCAGCTTCAACACATGCAGACTTTTTCCTTTACAGCATTTTTCGCTTGAATTCATCTACAAGCTTGCCTTTGACATATTCTAGTGTGAGCTCATCATCTGGCCATGCATCTAGTGCAGTGACAAGTGTGTCATAACTTTTTGGAAGACCACTTAATAGTAGTGCAGCAACATGAAAGTCTTTAATTTCTTCTCCAATACCCCTGAGACTCTCCACAATCTCTAGGGTGTTTACTGTATAGTCCTGCATATTCTGGCTATCACTTAGCTTAGACTGGTACAGCTTTTTCATGAGAGAAAGCTTTCTGCTGAGATTTAATTCTTTCATGCACTTTCTGTAATTCATCCCATATCTCTTTTGCAGTTGCACACTTGCATATATGCACAATCTAATCATTGTCTACACTGAGGGAGATAGTGCTTTGTGCCTTCTGATCCTTCTCTAGCCAATCATCTGGTAATGGATGAGGCACTTGTTCCTGTGTATATTTCCATGTATCTTCTCTCATGAGCACCAATGTGGCAGCCCAGGGTTCATGTGCCACAGTAACAACAAGGGTTAACTTCCCACACAACACCAGCACCTCCAGGCCAGAAGGGGGAGACCAAGGTGCTCCACTATATATTCTGGTGTGGAGAGGAAGTGGGGAGTGCAGTTCCTAGGAGGACTGTGAAGACGACCTGGTTGTAAAAGAGCTGTGCTAAGCTCAGCCCAAGGTCCACTGACCAGTTCCAGGCCAAACCAGGGTCTGAGGAAATGAGACCGGAACAGAAAGGAACACACCTGGAGATTGAGTTAGCTTAAAACTCACCTAGAGGAGCGCACAGAACGGATACCAGATCAGAGGCTGTGCATGACACATACAGCACAGTAAACACCGAGGCAGTGAAGATTCCATATTCTTCACCTGCACCAGGATACAGCAACCCCACAGAGTTCAGGATAGGCAATTTGAGTCCTTTATATCTGTCAGACTGGTACCCGGGAGGAGGAACAGGGCCAGCAGCAGAGCTTATGCAGCAGCAGGGGCCACACACAGCGCAGAAAGGGAGCCAAGATGATCCAGCTGGGTGGGAGAGACCCTAAACCCCAAACAGACTCTGTGGAAAATACTTTACTGAATTACATCTAAGTAAAAGACCAAAAGACACTTCAAACTGTGAGTCTGACTGTTAATTGCGCCGTTTGCCCAATATTTCACCTGCAGAGCCGGGGAGTGCTCTCCTCACAGACTGATTGGAGAGGTTGCAGCAGCAGGAAAGTAAGTGAACTGCACATATTACAACACCTCATCCTGCACCAAGACAACCAGTGCTGCAACTGCAAAGTAAGTGTCTGTGTCAACTACAACCCCATCATAACCACCATAGACTACTACCACTCCTGCCCTGGGGACCTATAGCCCTACCCAGAGAGGGCTTACCACCTCAGCTGTCCCTAAGTCACCGTCCCCAGCTGCAACTAGGCAGCGGCAGCCCCTCTGGCCACAATACTCCAGGTGGCGTCACGACTCTATCCCCTGCAAATAACCCCCAACCTTTACTTGTGGGCTCGGGGCATGGTCCGGACCAAGACCGCTGTGATGCCCCATGATTCCCCGGTCCAGCACCGAGTACCCCATCCCAGTGGGCTCCACACCATCTTCAACTTGAATTTCCAGGATTGATAATTCTGATTGGTGAGACTTTGCACTGAGAACTTGCAGTGATCCCTGCTTGTGGACATCTTCTCTGTTGCTCTGTGCTGCATTTGCTTCAGGCTTCTGCTGCTGTATTACTCTTCTGTGTCACTCTGTGCTCTGTATTACTCATGGAGTTCTGTGTCATGCTGGGCTCATAACCTGTTGGCAGCGGATCATTCAGGATACTCTCAAGCTTGTTGACAACAGAGCTGAGCTTTAATTAGCAATAAACAGGTATGATATGACAGGCTTTGTGGAATCAGGAATATACATATCTTAAGTGTCTCTGTGCAACATCAGCAGGCTGCTTCTCCTCTCATGCACAGACACAGGAAACTGGGTACAGTCACATGGTCTTTCCTGAGTGTGAGCCTCTGAGAGCCTTTTTTTTTATCTAACTTTGGAGCCCAGGCTTTGGGGTACTCGGGTACCAGACCTCGAAGGGGTTAACGGTGTCACGGAGAATGGCGGCCGGGCCTGATCCCGTGTCCTTGTCCTATCTTTGAAAAGGGGGTTTTATATGTACAGGGGACTATTTACAAAGCTTGTTGTCGTGACGCCACCTGCAGTTTCTGGTGATTTGCACCAGCGCCGCCACAGTCCGCCGGAGGTAGATGGTATCGCGGCTAAGATGGTGAAGTCCTCCGCAGGTAAGACTGGACCTCTGGGGCAGCGATCCTGTGGAGGAACAAGTTCATGCAAAAGAAGATGTAGCAGAGTCGAATTTACTTCTCTCCTGGTACTTTACTGTTAGCTACCTGTTATAACATGCTGAACTGTGAACTGTAACTGATGCTGCTACAAGTTAACGGGTGGCTGCAAGCGGATCCCAGGTGGTATGATGGAACCCTTGGTGTGTGCCTTCCTTCCGTATTTTCCTTCCTGTCTCCCAGTGGTTATCTGAAGCCCGGTGACCTTAAGTCAGCCGAACCTCCAGTCTTCCACTCACCCTTGCTCCCGTCGGGTAAACCTCTGCTGGCTGGCCACCTGCTCCTTTGGCGGTGCCTGGTTCCCTCTTCTGGTTGCTTAGGTGCCTGGGGTGGCCGGTAGACTCCCCAGGACTCTGGATTTTCTGTGGTCCTGAAGTATCCCACAGGTGCGGGCTCCCGGACCCAGTAAGCTGTCGAGGATAGTCCTCCTCAAGTCCTCCTTTCCCCAACTGGCTGTCCTCTCCTGGGACCTTCCTTCTACTCCCTTCTGGAGAACCTGTCTCAGACGCCTCTTGTCTGATCTAGACTCACTCTCTCTCTTTCTTTCTTTCCTTCCCAGAGGCCAAAGCCACTCTTCCTCCACTCACTTGGAGGCAAAGACCTCCTTGTTCCCCCTAGAGGTGGTTTTGTTCCCTCTCGGGTACCCTCCCACCGTGTAATCTAGTGTGGGAGTGTTGGTTATGGGTTCCACCCACCATCCTGGAATCTGTTTGCAGCTGGAGCATCTGCACCAGTTTTACGCGTGCAGTACCCCCCTGACGCCTGCATGGCGGGGCGCCACAAATGCACAAACCTAGCAATAGAACACTTAAGGTACCATCACATGCCGCCAACTCGCCTGGAGATCTGAGGTGATATGACGTGCGCGCTCACGTTTTTCGTGCCCGCCTCAGATCACCGATGGTGGCGTAAGACGCCACAATTTCGCCTTGAACCTAAGGCAATGTGTCGCTCCGGAAATCGCCTCACCTACAGCGGAACCAATCTTGCCTCATTCCATTGCCGATTCACACGCCGCAAACTCAAAGGCAATGTGGGCGTACATGTTCAGCGCGGCGTGGAGATAAGCGTGCCACAGTGGTTTACACCACACCCCATACACGCTCATTGGACAACACAACAGCGTTATGATTGGTCAGCCTGCTTAGGGCGCTAACAAGGTAGACGTCCGCGGAGTGGGAGCAGTAGAATGTACCCAGCAGCGTCACCAAATTCACACACGTAGGGTGATTGTAGTGCGTGGCCCATGGCACTCATCTACGATGTGTAGCCCAACATCTGAGCTGTCATGTGTGGCACTATACTCCACACAGCGCAACTTAATACACGCGGACATCATAGCTTGCGCTATTCTATGACGCGCGTAGTTGCACTGAGTGTACGGATGGTTGTGTAGCTGAAGATGTGTGTGGTGCTGAACAGATAGCTCTTCAAATATGGAGCAGTGTCAACTGAAAGCCAATGGCAACAGAGTAGCCCACACCAATCATCTCAGACGGGGCACGGACTACAGCACGTTGAGGCACGCCTACGGGAAATCACAGAAAGCACTCTTTCCATCACTATCGCCCTGTCACACGCCAAAACACGAAAATATCACCTTGCCGATTGCGCCTGATTACTGAGCACTGTTCAGGAACCAGGCGATGGCCGATGGGGGATTTATCGCCGCGAAATTGCCCACTCACACGCCGCAACCGTGAGGCAATTTCACGGCGATTTCATCGGGGCGACACATCGCCTTTCAGATCTCTATGCGAGATTGTGGCGTGTGACGGTACCTTTACACATACAGGAATGGAGTTGTTGCACTAAACATATTCCAACACTTTTTCGTTAAATCTTTATATAATTCTTCTCAGCGTTTTCTTCTCTGTACTGTGCTGTCCACAAATCGGACTGAATGTTCATGACAGCTTCCTTTTAAAGTCTTGTAATGCCACTCGAAACTAAAGTGTTATTGCTTCTGCTGTAATAGAAGTTGTAATCACTAGGATTGGTGTCTGCAATCTAAAAGTCAGTCTGCTCTCGTATAAACTTCTATCATAAAGAGAAATCTATTTTTCTGACAACTATGGCCTCTTCTATTCTTTGATGCTCAACTAACCACTTATGAGTATACTGCACAGAAACATCTGGTCTACTAGGTAGCAGTAAATATACAGTGAGATGTACTCTTCACATATTGTTACGTGTGCTTATCACTATTGATGTGCAACAGCGAGTCTCAACCTGCATTCCATACATATAAGATAGCTGTTGGGTAACCTACTGTTCATCTCACAGCTCTCTACTTTAGCAGCGACTCTCTCATAGAGAAATCAGTGACACTTGCTGAGTAATCCTGTTAATGGGCAAGAAGCAGGGATGGTCTAGGGCTTGACCAAACCCATCCTGAAAGATGCGGTACCTCAGAGAAATTCTCCATTTTATCATTAGATTTGTATATATATATATATATATATATTAGTGATGGGCGAATCCTAAATTACTCGGAATCGCTTGACTCTAGCGAGTCCGAGCCTGGGACTCGCTACTCGTTGCGAGTCTAGCGAGTCCAATGTTAATGAATGGGGAAGCGAGTAATAGCGAGTAGTGTGAGATTTACAAATCGCAGATGTGTCTCGGAAGCTTCAGCCTGAAGCAATCCTAGTTTTGTCATTTATTTGCATTGGACTCGTTAAGGCTACGTTCACACATTTGCGTATTTTGCTGCGCTTTTTTGCGCACGCTTTTTGCCGCGTTTTTCGGCCGCGCAAAAAAGCGCAGCAAAATACGCAGGGGCTTTCACACACTGCGCTTTCTTTCCCCAGAAAGCGCAGTGATGTCACAGAGGGGAGGAAGAATCCTGCTTCCTCCTCCCCTCTGTGACATGTGTGACCGCCCCATTAGACTTCACAGTGTTAATATACACTGTGAAATCTAAATTAAACAAAAGCAAGTGTGTGAAAAATAAAAAAGAATCAATACTTCACCTCTCCGACGCCTTCTCCCGGTGTCTGGTGCCGTCTGCCGCTGTCCGGTGTCCGAGTCTAAGTGAGATGTCTTCTCACAGGACCTGTGGTGATGTCAGAGGGGGGCATTCCCGGGGCGGTCCCATCGCTGATTGGCTGCTCGCGGTCATGTGGTATCACATGACCGCGAGTGCCCGGGAACGCCCCGTCTCTGACGTCACCACAGGTCTTGTCAGAAGAGATCTGACTTAGAACCGGGGATCGCACAGCGGCAGAAGGCGTCGGAGAGGTGAAGTATTCATTCTTTTTTATTTTTCACACACTTGCTTTTGTTTAATTTAGATTTCACAGTGTGTATTAATACACTGTGAAGTCTAATGGGCGGCCACAGCTGTCACAGAGGGGAGGAGGAAGCAGGATTCTTCCTCCCCTCTGGGAGAATACGCAGAAGTAGCTGCGTAAACAATTGACATATCAATTGTTTACGGAGCTGCGTTTTCTCCCGGAAAACGCACTGCGTATTTTTACGCAATGTCTGCTCTGCAAAGTGAATTTCCCATTCACTTTGCAGGCAGACAAAAGGCACATTGCGTATTTTGAAATGCGAGCGTAAAAAAACGCGGCAAAATGCGCAATGTGTGAACGCAGCCTTACTTTGCAACTGTAATCGCTGGGAAACTCGCACAGATAAGAGTCCTGTCTGCTCAGTGTGCTGGCTGCCACAGCTCCAGGGTCCTAGAGCCTGCCTGCTGCCTGATGTAGCAGAGCTGAGATTGTTCTCAGTCTGCTCATTCCCTGTGCATAGACATCTATATCTATGCACAGGGATGAGCAGAGAGGACATCGCGTTTTGGACTGCGTCGGACAGAAGAGGATTTTTTTAATTAAAGATGGAGTCTCTAATGGCTTTTTTTTTTATTTCTAATAAAAAATTTTCTCTGTGTTGTGTTTTTTTTTAAATAATTTAATAGAAATTCATGGCGGTCATGTCTAATATTGGCGTGACCGCCATAAATTTCGGGCTTAGGGCCAGCTGATAATACAAAGCTGGCCCTAACCTCTTTATTACCCAGCGTGCCACCGCCACCAGGGCCGCTGGAAGAGCGGGGTTCAGCGCCAGAGGATGGCGCTTCAATGAACGCGCCATCTTCTGGGGCGGCTGCGGGCTGCAATTTGCAGCGGGGGGTGCCCAGAAAGCTTGGGCATCCCTGCGCTGCGGATTCCAGCCCCCAGCTGCTTAGCTGTACCTGGCTAGACATAGAAATTGCGCAGAGCCCCACGCATTTTTTTTTAATTATTTCATGAAATTCTGAGATTCTGACTCTGAGACTCTGAGATTCTGACTCTGAGACTCTGAGATTCTGACTCTGACTCTCTGAGATTCTGACTCTGACTCTCTGAGATTCTGACTCTGACTCTCTGAGATTCTGACTCTGACTCTCTGAGATTCTGACTCTGACTCTCTGAGATTCTGACTCTGACTCTGACTCTCTGAGACTCTGAGATTCTGACTCTGACTCTCTGAGACTCTGAGATTCTGAGACTCTGAGATTCTGAGATTCTGACTCTGACTCTCTGAGATTCTGACTCTGACTCTCTGAGATTCTGACTCTGACTCTCTGAGATTCTGACTCTGACTCTGAGAATCTGAGATTCTGAGACTCTGAGATTCTGAGATTCTGACTCTGACTCTCTGAGATTCTGACTCTGACTCTCTGAGATTCTGACTCTGACTCTCTGAGATTCTGACTCTGACTCTCAGATTCTGACTCTGAGATTCTGACTCTGACTCTGAGACTCTGAGATTCTGACTCTGATTCTGACTCTCTGAGATTCTGACTCTAACTCTGACTCTCTGAGATTCTGACTCTGACTCTGACTCTCTGAGATTCTGACTCTGACTCTGACTCTCTGAGACTCTGAGATTCTGACTCTGACTCTGACTCTCTGAGACTCTGAGACTCTGAGATTCTGAGACTCTGAGATTCTGAGATTCTGACTCTGACTCTCTGAGATTCTGACTCTGACTCTCTGAGATTCTGACTCTGACTCTCTGAGATTCTGACTCTGACTCTCTGAGATTCTGACTCTGACTCTGAGACTCTGAGATTCTGAGACTCTGAGATTCTGACTCTGACTCTGACTCTCTGAGATTCTGACTCTGACTCTGAGACTCTGAGATTCTGACTCTGACTCTGACTCTCTGAGATTCTGACTCTGACTCTCTGAGATTCTGACTCTGACTCTGACTCTGAGATTCTGACTCTGACTCTGACTCTCTGAGATTCTGACTCTGACTCTCTGAGATTCTGACTCTGACTCTCTGAGATTCTGACTCTGACTCTGACTCTCTGAGATTCTGACTCTGACTCTGACTCTCTGAGATTCTGACTCTGTGACTCTGACTCTCTGAGATTCTGACTCTGACTCTCTGAGATTCTGACTCTGAGACTCTGACTCTGAGACTCTGAGACTCTGACTCTGAGACTCTGAGACTCTGAAATTCATGAAATAATGAAAAAAAATGCGTGGGGCTCCGCGCAATTTCTATGTCTAGCCAGGTACAGCTAAGCAGCTGGGGGCTGGAATCAGCAGCGCAGGGATGCCCAAGCTTTCTGGGCACCCCCCGCTGCAAATTGCAGGCCGCAGCCGCCCCAGAAGATGGCGCGTTCATTGAAGCGCCATCCTTTGGCGCTGAACCCCGCTCTTCCAGCGGCCCTGGTGGCGGTGGCACGCTGGGTAATAAAGGGGTTAATACCAGCTTTGTTATACAAGCTGGTATTAAGCCCGAGATTCTTAATGTCAGGCCACGTTTGACCCAGCCACTAAGAATCTCCAATAAAGGGTTAAAAAAAACGCAGAGAAAAATTTTTATTTGAAATAAAAGAAAAGCCATTAGGGACTCCATCTTTAATTTAAAAAATCCTCTTCCGTCCGACGTAGTCCAAAACGCGATGTCCTCTCTGCTACATCCCCTGTGCATAGATATAGATGTCTATGCACAGGGAATGAGCAGACTGAGAACAATCTCAGCACTGCTACATCATGTCTGTGAGCAGGCGGGCTCTAGGACCCTGGAGCTGCACAGAGAAGACAGCTGGACTCGGCTTGCAATGTAACAGCAGTTACTTTGCGAGTTTCCCTGCTATCACTGGCACAGTAGCCGAGTCTAATGCAAACAATGGCAATCCTAGTTTTGTCAGCGTTTGCTATTGATTTGCATTGGACTCGTGCGAGTAAACGCTGGGAAACTCGCAGAGTACCGAGTCCTGCGAGTCCCTTACTACTCGCCGAGTAACGAGTCCTAGCGAGTAGATTCGCCCATCCCTAATATATATATATATATATATTACTATTATTTTTTTTTTTTTTATATTTGATGTGGCTGGTGTATGATTCACTGTTTTTCCGGTGTTCTCAAATTAGCTAGGGGTTAATTATGCTTGAAAGTTTTATACACCCCTTAAGGGTGAAGTTAGGGAAAGAAAGAAGGATTGCAAAATGGAAAACACAGGAGACAGAAATGGGGAGAAGTAACAGACACCACGCCTGTTGGAAGCATGTTGAGTAGAAACCCAAAAATCTAATTTGGCCAGACCTTCAGGACTTGGGCATGTAGAGTCCAAGATAGAGGAGTACTAGGCAGGATAGCCATTTGACTGTGTCCCTCAAGGGTTGGGTCTGTAAGTTCCTGGGTGGGGTCCAACTTCTACTGGCAGATTCTCAAAGATTCTCCTTGTTTGCCTAATGTCCGTGTATGCTCCAGAGAGTGAGCATGTAGTGTAGGAGTGTTGTCTCATTGTCTTTTCTACTACGTTATACTAAATCACTGTGGGTGGGATGGAGTGGACCCAAAAAGACTGTTTTATTCTGCACATGCACAATGTTGTTATCCAAGAAGATGAAATGCTTGAACGTAACTTCGGGATTCAGGAATCCAAGTGCCAGGGAAGCAGTCGGCCAATAAATTTATTGTGACTGTTACTACTGAAATCCCATTCATGGGAAATGGAAGTTTCTGCAATATGTCAGAAGATCCTCTGTCAAGTAAAGTTCCTTTGTTGGCAAAAACGTCTAACATGTCCATATATTCATACAGAGAAGGGGATGGTGATTCATCATGTGATTGCACTGGGGAGGCGGCCCAAGGCACGGACTTCAAATAAAAGTCTGCACTGCAGCTAAGGCTCGACCTTGCCAGTGACTACTAAGCAGAGCTGCCACTAGGAATTTCAGGGCCCCTCAAAGGCAAAATTTTGGGGGGCCCTTGAGACTCTGCCCAGGCTCCGCCTCCACTCAGCTTTGCTTCCACCCCTCAAACCTTCCACAGTCCTATTGTCCACTCTTGGAAAAACGTCACTATACCCCACGACCTTACCAATCACACATTAAGGGTATGTGCCCACTGGGCGTTTTTGCTGCGTTTTTGGTGCGTTTTCCGCTTGCAGAAAACCATTGGTTTTATGCTAATGTATGCTAATCTGTTCCTGCGGTTGGGCTTCCCAGCAAAACCAATGGGTTTTACAAAAACGCTGTGCCCACACACTAGTTTTGCAAGTGTCAAGAACTGTCAAATACCTGCGTTTTTGGTGCGGATAGCAAAGAATGGACATGTCAATTCTTTTGTGCGTTTTTGGTGCAGTCAATGGGAAAAACGCTGGAAAAACGCAGCTGCAAAAACGCACCAAAGACGCAGTAAAAACGCGCAAAAAACGCGCAAAAAATGCAGACAAGATTCTAGCATTTCTCCTGTCAAGGACTCTAGGATCCTCAGGATTTCCTGAGTTTATGACTGCTCCAAAAACGTCCTGTGGGCACATACCCTAAGAGTTCCCATTGAACACCTGATTACTCACATTGCTATCAGATTTTGTTTTGGACAATAGGTTTTTTAAACCTGCCACCACAAAAATGTAGACTCTTTTGGCTGGGCCCTAGCCTACCCTCATATATAAAGAAAATTATTAAAATATCCAATACTCTTTATGGGTATATTTTTATTTATTTTTCCTTAAGGGAATGTGTCGCATACATTTTTTTTTTAAATTACCAATAATACCACATACAAGAGAGAAATACCATCACGTCATGACCAGACAACCTATTGCCATTACATAGTGACCAAATAATACCCCATACAAGGGAGAAATACAGTCAAACCATGACCAGACAACATATTACCACCACATAGTGACTGAATAATTCCACATGCAAGGTGTACCATCACAACATGACTAGACCACATACTTCCACCATATAGTGACCAACTGCTGAAATACTAATCATTAACAAAAATATTACAATGCTAATATTACCATAAGTGCCATTATACATAGCTCTGTACATATTATACAGTGTATAGTGTCAGAGTACAAGTAATACAGAGATTACTGGTGACATTATACACAGGAGCTCTGTATACAGTATTTAGTATAAGTGTATAGGTAACACACTGACTTACCAGTGACATCCTCAGTTGAAGACATTCATCTTCGCTTTTCCTCTTCATCCAATGCAGACCGCAATCACTTCTTCCAACCAGGACTCGTCTCTGCAGACAATAACATACAGTTATGTAGAGCACCACTTCGAGAGCACCTTCCCGAATTTTTCCCCAACCTCTACACTACGCTAGATGAATAAAAAAAATGACACAGTAACGCCCTGCACAGTAACAGGCACTCTCCCATTGAAAACAGAATCCTCAAAAATAAAATACATCACAGCAGTGATGACATCCCTTAATTGACCTTTACAGTAATGTCCTACATCCTGGGTCCTTCCTGCAATAATGTCCTATATTCCTGCCTCCATATGATGACTTCATCCTGCCACCATGTGTCTCCTTTCTCCCCTATATATTTCCATCCTCTCCCCATGTGTCACACTCTTCCCCCATATATTTCCATTTTGTCTCCATGTGTCGCCTGCTTCCTCCATATTTCCATCCTGTCCCCATGTTTCTCCTTCCCCCTTCTGCCTCCATCTTGTCTCCACGTGTCTCCTTCACCGTATAATTCCATCTTGTCCCCATGTGTCTCCATCTTCCCCATATTCTTCTATCAAGTCCCCATGTGTCACCATCTTCCACCATGCTTCTGACGCACCCCAGGGCTGGGGTACTCGGTTTAAGGGACTGTTACTGGTGGCCGGTGCCCGGATCTGTGGCCCTGGTGGTCACGAAAAAGGGACCAGCGCTACCAGCAGACCTCCAGGGATGATGGGTAGTGTGGCTCCCCACTTTTCAGTGCGCCACAGTAGAGGTACTGCACCCACAAAAGAGTGTGCGGTATTCCAGTCATTGGAGGGGATAATGTCAAACTGAGGCTCTCTTCCCAGCATCCCTACACCTAGACTAGGGGACCAATCAGCTAACCCGTTACCAGGGTCGGTGGGAGGAGTGTTAGGGTAGAAGGAGCGGGAAACACACAGGCAGAAGAGAAGAGGAGAGTCTAGTCTGAGGAATGAAGCAAGGAACAAGTCCTAGTGGCACACCACAGGGAGAGCACACAAAAATGAGTGGCGACCCAGACAGAGAGGGGAGACACAGTGCCAGACTGTCCAAGTAAACGGTTTGGGGGAATCCCGGTCCACAACGGGGTACTGGCTTCGAGTCGCGGTGCAGCCCCTGACCTCTTCCACAACGTGCAGCCCCACCAGGAATCTTCAAACCGGGTTAAGCCCCTTAGAGAAGAAGGGTCACCTCATCACACCCCATGGGCCTGGTAGGAAGTGGGTTGTACAGGGCAGCGCACGGACAGAAAAGAGCTGCAAGAAAGACACAGAGGACAGTGAAAGTAATAAAAGGAATACTTGGAGAGCCTCAGAAAGACTTTGTTCCCTCCGGTGACTACCCAGCCAACTACCCGCAAAGACTGTGTAACTGTGTACCTGAACAGATGTGAACTGTTGCCAGTAAAGTACCCATACAGAGTCAGCAAGCCTCCGGTGTCTTATTCTGTTAAATTACAAAGTAGTTGCTGCCACATCATCCAGCTCAGCAGCATCACTGCCCGGGGGACCCCGCTCCGCCTGCAGGGAGTGTTATCAACTGGCTGCAATACCACCATCCCCAGCGGTCTGACAGCGGCACTGGTGAGATCACCATAAATTCCCCCCCACTTCCCAACCTATCCATCTGCATCAACGACTGCACCCTCTCCCCAGTCCCCCAAGCCAAGTGCCTCGGGGTAATCTTTGACTCCTCCCTATCCTTCAAGCCCCACATCGAGGCCCTCACCACATCCCTCCGGCTCCAGCTCAAGAACATCTCACGGATCCGCTCCTTCCTCACCGACAACACCGCTAAAACACTCATTCATGCTCTTATCATCTCCCGCCTTGACTACTGCAACCTCCTTCTCACTGGCCTCCCGGCTAACTCCCTCACACCTCTCCAATCTATGCTCAATTCCGCTGCCCGACTAATCCACCTGTCCTCCCGCTACTCCCCTGTCTCTTCCCTCTGCCAAGCCCTTCACTGGCTCCCCGCCTCCAAGAGATCCCAATTCAAAACACTAACCATGGCGTACAAAGCCATACACAACCTGGCCCCACCATACATCTCCGACCTGGTCTCCCGATACCTACCCTCACGCAACCTCCGCTCCTCCCAAGAACTCCTCCTCTGCTCCCCCCTCATCACCTCTTCGCACAACTGCGTCCAGGACTTCTCCCAAGCATCTGCCATACTCTGCAACTCTCTAGCCCAACACGTCAGACACTCTCCGACCCTGAGAAGCTTCAAGTGTCACCTGAAGACTCACCTATTCCGTAAAGCCTACAACCTGCCATGAGACCCAGGCGACCGCCCCATACCTGACATTCCCCCATCCTACTGTATCCCCACCCGCCCCTTGTAGACTGTGAGCCCTCGTGGACAGGGTCCCTGCCCCTCCTATATCTGTACGTCCCGATCGCCTAGATTTAGTGTACTTGTGCTTGTCTTTCTTATCCTCATGTAAAGCGCCATGGAACCTTATAAATAAATAATAATTAAACTAATAAACTGCTGGTGGCATCACAAAACTTTATTTCTTTATTTTTATTATTTATCCCTGTTACCAAGTGACCCCAGGGTTACGGGACTGGGCATCGGCCACCGAGACAACCCCCCAGCACTAACACCCAAGTACCGAGTTCCCAAAGACCCCTGGGCGGGTCAGTAGGCAGCCGGATGATGTCGCTCCCTGACCGCAGAGTGAAGTTCCCAGGACAGTGAGGTAAAGAAATGGTTACACATAGGAACAGCTCTATGGTTATAACGTAGTCTATATTTGGTGCAGGTTCAGGGCGGAAAGAACACACTGGGAGTAGTTTTTTACCTTTTACTGATGTTAATGTAGCACCCCAGGGTATGGGAACTCGGATGTCTGGGCCCTCAGCTTCGGTGGGGATATCACTGGTGGCCTGCCCAGATCCGTGACCCCAGGGGACAGCCCACAAGAAAGGGTTGTTTTTAATATTTGCAAAGGGATTAGAGTCTTTGTCTCATGACACCACCTGTAGTACCTGGTGACTAGACACCAGCACCGCCACAGTCCTCCGGAGGGTGGTGGTATTGCGGCTAGGCTAGAGCAGCTCCCTACAGGTAGAGCTAAGCCTCCAGGGCAGTGTTACCTGTTGCCAGGACGATGCAAACCTTTGAGAAAAGTCAATGAATGCAGGACAGAAACACAGAGGCAATTCACTCTTCCAGGTACTTTACTTGTAAAAGAAAACTGATCAAGATGGTGATACAGCTCACAGTACTTCCTGCAGGACGGCCGTGTGGAAGTCTCTGGAAGTACCTTCTTGGATTTACCCTTGTCCTGTCCCTTCTCTTTTCTCGTGGTCTGCTTCTTGAGCAGTGGTACATCCCAGGGGATGAACACCCTGAGAACGTCTTCGGAGCCGGGACGAGTATAATCGGAGGGTCATGACTCCAGGCTGTGTTGTCGTGTACTCTGGGTGAACAAGTCAGGACCTTTCTGTCTGGACTGCTTCTTTTTCTAGCCCTCTTTTGAAGCCCCCTTTCTCTTTCCGGTAAGCTCCCGTTCTCCGTCTTTCCTTGGGGAAGACACTCCTGAAGACTACCCGTGCATTCTACCTGCTCCTCTCAAACTTTCCACTCTCCAACTCTCTTTTTGGGACCTCCCCCCGGTTGCATCGGTAGGTGCAAATCCTTCCACAGTGTTCTGCATTCTACTTGTGACAAGGATAGCCACACACTCATCTTTGGGTGCAGTACCCCACTTGTGACACCTGACCAGTGGGGCACCACATTAAGCAGGTATAATCCAATGTTTACTCCAGGCAGTTGGGTTGCACTTTGGGATTTCCACACCAATGGTTTGTAAAGCCTCCTGGTCCCTGTTTCCTTCGTGTTGAAGCCCTGACCTGTATGAAACTTAGTCTGGCCTCCCTTGTGTCTCTCACCCGTATTAACTGCACTGAGAACCCTTTTACTGGATGGCGCCTTTCTCCTCTCTGCGGTTCCTAGCTCTCAAGTTGTATGTGCTGTGGGTGTCCGGGAGACTGGAGTCTCCTCTGTGTAGCGGTATTTTTTGCTGGGCCAAACTCCCCTAGGCAGACTCAGACGCCAGTATCTGGGTACTTCGTGGGGTGAGCCGGTATGGCTCCTCTGCCCCCTGTTTATCTGCTTTTCGCCTTGCCTTCGTCCCCTACTCCCAGGACCCTCACTCTGGTTCAGGCTGTTCTCTGGTACGGGCCTAGCATGGCTCCGTTCACCAGGTTCTTCACAGTGCTGGCCGCACTGCACAATCTCTCTCTCTACACCGCTAACTAACTGTCTCACTAGCTCCACCCCCTGCACTTGTATTTATAGGGGAATTCAACTGACGTCAGCAGTTCACCTGACGGCAGCTGTTAGAGCTCCCCCTACAGGCCAGGGATGACAGGTGTTGCATGTGTGAGGTGTACCTAATGTGGAAATCCCTACATGCACTAGGGTTCCTGTGGCTACCTGAACCACAGGGCGCCACACTTCCATCCTGTTCTCATGTGCCTCCTTCTTCCCCCATATATTTTTATCCTGTCCCATCTTCCACCATATTTCCATTCTGTCCCCATGTGTCTCCTTCTTATGTCTCCATCTTGTAGCCATGTGTCACTCTAATCCCCCTTATGTCTCCATCCTGTCCCCATGTGTCACTCGCATCCCCTTGTGTCTCCATCTTGTCCCCATGTGTCACTCTCATCCCCCTTATGCCTCTATCTTGTCCCCATGTTTTACTCGTACCCCACTTTTGTCTCCATATTGTACCCATGTGTCACTCACAACCCCCCTTGCATCTCCATCTTGCCCCCATATGTCACTCTCATTCCCCTTGTGTCAACAACCTGTCCCCAAGAGTCACTTTCATCCTCCTTGTGCCTCCATCTTGTCACTGTCATCTCCCTTGTGTCTCCAATCTGGATGATGAAGACCTGTTCTAGGTCGAAACATGTTGATTTCTATGGCATTTTTTATAAACATGAGTGTATCCAAACTGCCTGACTTTCTTGCTATATGTTTTAATATGAAGAAATAAATGGATGTTTTAAGAAACCTTGGATTTCCTTGGATCATTCGTCCAGAAAGGCCCTGGATGTTTATTGTTTGCATGTATCAATCTTCAACTTGTGTGATCTGTGCTACCTGGAGGACATGGTAACTAAAGGAGGTGAGCTGACAACCTTATTTTCTATATACGTAAGACCATCAAAGTTCCATCTGCTCAAGCTCAAGGTCAACTACCTGGATTATGTTGTAAGAGCGAAGGTATCCAGCCTGATCCTGAAAAGATCTCGGCTGGAAAAGACTGGGACATCCCAAGAACTGTGAAAGAATTCAGAAGTTTCCTAGGTTTTGATGGCTACAACCGCCGCTTTATACCTCATTTCGCACAAATAGCAGAAGTCCTTACAGAACTGCTACGAGGTTGCCCTAGAAAAAGCTACAACAGAACACTTTCAATTAATCGGTCTGAGTGACAAGAAACTGCTTTCAGATGTGGAAAAAGTATTTATCAATTAATCAGCTTGGTAAACTGCATAACAAAAAACCAATTCAAATGCCAAATTTTCATTTTTTTGGTTGCCACAACATTGCAATAAAATGCAATAACGGATGTTCAAAACATCACATCTACCCAAAAATGTTATCATTAAAACCGTCAGCTCAAGACACAAAAAATAAGCCATCACACAGCCCCAGATCCAAAAAATGAGAGCGCTACTGTTTGCGGAAAATGGTGCAAAAGCGCAATTCTTTTTCTTTAACAATTTCAGAATTTTTTTTCAACACCTAGATAAACATAAAAGTATACATGCTTGGTATCTACAAGCTCATACCGACCCGAGGCATCATACTGACATGTCAATTTTACGATATAGTGAACATGATGAATAATAAACCCAAAAAACAAACATGTAATTGCATTTTTTTTTTGCAATATCACTGCACTTTTTTCCCGTTTTCCTGTACACTATATGGTAAAAAAATGATGTCATTCAAAAGTTCAACTCATCTTGCAAAAAACAAAGTCCTGATGTGTCTGTATTGACAGAAAAATAAAAAAAATTATGGCTCTTGGAAGAAAAGGAGAGAAAAACAGAAATTCTTGAAGGTGTGAAGGGGACAAGCATTTACTGTGGGGTGTCAGGTTTGCAGTCTTGGATCTGACCGACTCTCATTGCTCTATTTGTACACATACTGTGAACAAGGACTACTCCAAGCTGAAAATGTGTTGGAATTTTTGCACGTCATGATTGTCAATATGACATTTTTATGAAGATGTGAATAAAATGACAAGAAATTCTAAACCTCAAATGCTAGACCACTGTAATTCTTGGGGTGTAGTTGTAGTTAAAGGGCTTTGGTGGTGCTGTCATCAAGAATGCTAGTTAGAAAGAGTGAAGAGTTCAGAAGCCTTGCAAATGAATTGTGGGAAATGCAGATAGTGTGGTCAGGAAATGTGAACGACAAGTAAGATAAAGAATAATAGTTCCAAACATACATATAGGGATAAAACAATGTACATATAGAGTAAAAGTCATTCAGAACTAATTGAATCTAGAAAATCCCTACTGATTATGACATTAGGAGATTCTTCTGGATTTATATAGTATACATCATGCATAGCAAAAATAAATAAAATGGTGTCACTGTCATCTGGCATCCAAAGAGCACCCTGTCCTGGCACAGGTAGGTACCAGTACTTATAGAGGGCGGTTCAGTAAGACGACATGTGCAAAGCCACAATTTTCAATAGTTTTGCACAACTGCCAATGGCTTATTAAGATTTTAAGCCAGATTTTTGGCGTAAGCACCTTAAAGGGACACTGTCAGGTCATTTTTCAGTATGATACGAATATTACCCTTGACTAGTGCCTGGGCAGACCTTTTAAAAATCTGTAAAATCATTATTGGGAAAAGCTACGCCCACAACTTTTTTTGTTGGGACTTTGTCCTTTTGAATCTCTAGTGAGTTCTATCAAATAACTTAAAGCACCACTCCAGCATTTGTTTACTTTTCAGCCCTTGAATGGCATTTTAAATATAACCCCTGCCCCCAGTCAAATACTTCCCTTCTGGCATCTTCACCTCTTGCCACTCTGGTGCCACGTAACGTCTGAATGGCCAGATGTCAGACGTTACATGTAGGGATGAGTGAGTAGTAAATCATTTAGGTTTGGATACCTATAGCCAAATACTTTGAATAAGTAATGAGTAAAGAATCCAATGAAAGTTTATGGCAAACTCATTTAGATCCCAATACTGAAAGAGTTCAAAGTATTTAGTTAGAGCTCTCTGAACCCAAATATCTTACTACTTGCTCATCACTAGTTATGTCACAAGAGATCAGTGCATCTCTGGAGAGCCAGAACAAGGTTTTCATAGAAATGTAATGAGATGTGACATCCAACGCATTCCATGAAACACTGGAGCTGCCAGCAGATCACAAATCCCAGCAGACAGACCAGAGTGCCACTGGAAAAAGGCGATGCTACCAGAAGGTGAGTATGAGACAGGGATAAGGGGACGTAGATTTAAATTTCAGTGGGCATGGGACCAGGCTACTCGACTGTCCAGGGCTCGACAGTTCAGGGGATGTCACAGTAGCCTTCACTGGAAGTCGTGGCCACGACCGGTTATTAAAAAGGGAAATTTAAAGGGGAAAAGTTTATTGTACTGCCATCTGAGGTTTCTGGTCAGATTGGACCAGTGCAGCTTGTAGTGGTCCCCAGGAGATAGGTGTTGTGGCAGCTCAATGGAGCACTCCCCTCAGATGGAGCAGGCCCCTGGGATTTAGTAGAGGTGGAGATGTAGATTATGGTGGTAGTAGTTGTTGATGCAGAGAGGTGCAGGAAAGAGTAGAAATACACATGGGTTGCAGTTCTTACCAGTCACCTTTACTTGCAGCTTAGTGCAGAGACAACCCAGCCACGGAACTGTATTCTCCAAGCTTGCAGCTTGGCCAGCTCACAGGCAGGCCAGGTTCACTTTGCTGAGACACAGAGTATAAGGCCTTTCCTTGCTGCCCTTTGCTGTCTGACATTCTGTTACTCCTTTTCTCCCTAGCATCCTTGTGGTTACAAGTCCCAGAGCCGGTGATTACGGAGTCCTGCGAGTGACGTCCTTGCACGTCCTCTTAAACCTCTGCATATCCTTCACCTGGAAGAGTCCACCTGGGTGGACACTGCATGTGAAGTTCAGTGACCTCCGGTCTCTCAGCTGATCTTGAAGATCCCAGACCAAATTGTTGAGCAATGGCTAGATGAACGTCAATGGCTGGATGAAAGAGTGTGTCTGGATCTCAAAAACTCACTCAGCTTTTATGCACATACTGATTACAAGCACACAGGTCACAGGTGAGGATATTACTTTATTAGCCATTCAAACCCATTTGTGTCAACTTCTGTGCATGTTATCAGACCAAAATCACCAGGGTATGTGAACTTTTGATCAGTGTCATTTGGATGTTTTTGGTTGTCATTGTGATTTAAACATAGAAAACACAGTAGTTTGACAATAAATGGCTTCACCCAACCACTAACCATGAGCGGAAAAATGTTTTTGTGTTATCATTCATATTCTCTGAAAAAAAGTCAAGGAAAAAAAAATCTGCCGGGGTATGTAAACTTTTTAGTAGAATTGTAGGTTCATACTGTTTGCATTTTCTTCTTACATTAATATGTGACATAGAGTTATAACTGCCTTTTAGTCACTACTGTTCATTCAAGTATTATCATAAGTTCATAGTATAATGTTTTATTTTGTTAATGATCAGTGCATTTTATCATGTAATACAATTTCTTGCTTACTATTTGTATTTCCTTACCCTTGTAAAATCTTAACAAAAAAAAGATTTAAAAAAAGTCGTAGAGATGAATGAATTTTCTCATGCCTCCATGATCGCATGTAGGCTGATAAATTTTCATGTCAATATCATATAGTTAGAATGTGGACAATCTGTGGACTGATTGTTTAACTTGAAAATATCCCCACTTGGGTAATTTGAGAAATACCCTAAATGCCCTATACACATTTAAGTCAGTCTAACCATGAATTCAGCTGGACCATCCAATCATATAATGGGTAAAAGTGCCTCCCGAACCTCAGACACATTTGCCTCTTCCTTTTGATTTTTCCTAGAGATAAGTCAACACAAGAGTGTCAGGATTCAGGCTCTTCCTGATTACCTTGTGTGTCTCTTCACCCCTATCCAAGATGGCATCTACTAGCTCGTCCTGTCCATGTGCTTTCCTGCTTATTAAAGCTGTGGTCCATCTTCCAGGCTTTTCTTGCATAATTTGCTTGAATCTCTGGCTCCTCTGTGCATCTCTAGACTTGTGCTCCATCTCTAGCTATTCCAGGTCAGCTCCTTCTATCCTCTCTGCAGTCTGCAGCTCAGCAGATCTACATCTGCATCCAGTTTTTCTCACAGCATCTTGCTGCTCTATCAAGGGATTGTTCTGCTGCTTCACATAATCTCTGACTGCTCTAAAAGCTCCGCTGCAGCTATTAAGTTAGTTGTTATTTGTAGTTGTAAAGCTCTGCATTGTTCGTGACTTTGCATTAACTGCCCTGCACTGCTTCTCATTCTGGACTGTGTTTTTAGAGACTATTTCATTTGGGTTCCTTGTGTATGAAGTTTTATTTGAAAGAGTTAATGAATTTTGTCTCCCAACCTTTATCACGCTCTTACACTTTGAACTTGTTTTTAAACATGTGTTTATTACAGACTTTCATCTAAATACCTTGTCTCAGTCATGTTTAGCCCTACGCTATCAGATTCCATAAGGTATCCGCATAGATGTGTGACAAAGAGGTGCCTATTAGCACCTTCAAATGTAGAACACATGCAATCTCAGTCAAAATGAGCATGAATGTGTATGTAAGGGTGGGGATACATAGTTGTTGGCTGATTAAGTATTTGGTCAACAGTCACCAACTGTGTACAATCATCTTGAGAGATAGTATCGAAATATTTAATACTTTGATTTGTCTTAGAACCTTTGCAAAGTGAAGGGCTTTTTTTCTATTAAAAGAAAAGGTGTTGGTAACTTTTATGCAAGAAATTGCCTTTTCTTGAAAAATAAAAAGGTTTTACACAAAAAATTTAACATTGTAGAAAATGTTGTTACTCTAAAAGCTATTTATATAGTTATATCTGAGTTATTATTATTACAAATTCTCCTATTGAAAAAGAAACAAACATGAATGCAAATAAACATGCAAGCATAAACAACAAGTACCTTCAGCTTCAGTCATTGAGTGGAATATATAAGAACAAATAAACATATTGCACAATATTAATGTAACACCTGCAGTGGAAGCTATGTATAGAGATACAACAGCTGTTGGAGTCCTACAGACTGTCACTACGCAGCGAGGAAACGCTCAGCGTGTGGTGCAACAGGAAGGGTACAACAGGAAAAAGGTAATAGGGAGGCCATGGTGTTAGAGAGAGTGGATACCTCTGAACACTCACCTGAGTCTGTGCTCCCTTTCGTCCCTAGACAGGTATTTTCCTCCATGCATGGTCATGTGCACAGGCACTGACTGACCGTGGGCTAGCCCTAGCTAGTGAGAAAGGCAGCAAAATGCTAGTCTTACTACTGCAATAGAACAACAAGGGGAGAGAGTAGTGGAACAAAACACAAATAAAGGAACTCTGTGGCTTCTCCAGAAAGGGATTTCCTAGCTTCCACTGGAAAGAAATCCACAAATCAACTAGAACAACTTCACTAGAGAGGTTAGTAAAGAAGATCTATAATTTGGCATGGGAGAGAGCAAGGAGTGAGTTTAAATATAGCAAGGGAGTGTCATAGGGTGCAGAAGCTGAGATTAAAGCTACAAGACTTCTCATTAGGATTAGTAATGAACTCCTAACCCCTACAGCACTGAAAGGAAATAGTACCACTTAATTCATGGTAATTGTTGAGTGGGCTCTAAAGAGGACCTGGGATCAGCCAAACCCTGTGATCTTCTGATCCCAGATACCCAAGACGTCACAGCAGAGCACAACACACTCATGACACAGACATTCACAGCAGTCGATATAATGCTTTGCTTCTGCACTGGCCAGGACTCCCAGCAGACTTTGTCCCTCTCTGCATCACAGGAGGGACAACGGCACAGAGATGGTACTAGTAGTCCAGCCCCTCTGTGTGTGAGATGAGAAGATGATCCTTTACCAAACAACATCTGCAGAACAGCCAGGTCACCAGGAGATATCCATTCCTATCTGGAGTATGTCGCAAAATTTACAATGCAAGATTCTGAGCATAAAATGCTCACCCCTTAGAATACCTGGGAATACCCCCAAAATATCCAAAATGACTAAAATGCATGCATTGGGGTTGGGTATGGGGATCTTTATAGGATAGTATTGTCAAAATTGAGACTTTAGAGAAGTACAACCGGATAGTCAACTTTCCTTAACCACACCTGTGTGACTATTTCTCCAGTCTGACGAGGCATTTCAGAACTCTGTGTCAGAGTCCCAGTGATCAGTTCCCGATTGTTCTTAACATTTTTAGCTTCATATTGAATACAGAGTATCTTTTCATGAAAGGAATAACTCTTTAATGACTTGTGGCACAGTACATGTGCAGGTGTGGACCAGTAGAAGCTCATATGAGTGAAACGCGTGTCGTGCCGGTGGACGCAGCATGCATCCTGCAGCCGCGCACATGTCACTAGTGGGCCGATAGTGAATAAAGCTTTTTCAAGACCAGCTCTTTGGTCTTCATCATGGTGGAGTTTGGAGTGTGACTGTTTGAGGTTGCGGACAGGTGTCTTTTATACTGATAACGAGTTCAAACAGGTGCCAGTACTACAGGTAATGAGTGGAAGACAGAGAAGCCTCTTAAAGAAGAAATTACAGGCCTGTGAGATCCAGAAATCTTGCTTGTTTGTAAGTGGCCAATAACTTATTTTCCACCAAATTAAAAAAAAAAAAAAAATTCCAAATCAGACAATGTGATTTTCAGGATTTATTTTGTCTCTTATAGTTGAGGTCTAGCTATGATTTCAGTTACAGGCCACTCTCATCCTTTAAATGGGAGAACTTGCACAATTGGTGGCTGACTAAATACTTTTTTTCCCCACTGTATGTCAGACCATAGTCTCCCATCTGTAGAAGTGTTTCTCCCATCACACACAACGACGCACCAGCGATCCTGACAACAATACGACCTGGTAGGGATAGCTGGTACGTCACTTTGGGGTCGCTGGTGAGATGTCAAACAGTCAGATCTCACCAGTGACTCAGCAACGATCCGGAATTATACAGAGGTCGTTGGGAATTGTCACTCTCAGGTGTAGTATTGAGATCGTTGGTCGTTGTCCCTTTCAAACACAGCGATGCAGCGTTCCCAGCGGGAGCGCAACGACCAAAAAATGACCCAGAGCACTTTTAACAATAAGCGATCTCAGAGCAGGGGCCTGATCGCTGCTAAGTGTCACACATAGCAAGATCGTTAGCGAGATCGCTGTTACGTCACATAGATGTTTTGACGGTACAATATCTGTGTTACTTTATTAAAAGTTGTAGGGTTACAAATTGTAGAGTTGTATAATAGTAAAATCATAAAGTTGTAGAAATGTAGAAATGTAAAACTCCCATGGCTAGCGACCGACGGCGTATTATTTTCGCCTCTTCGAATCCTCAGAAAACGAGCAAATGATAGAGCAAATGTAGGGGGGGATCTCTTTCGGCCACCTCGGCTCCTCATTCAATTACTCACATCACCGTTCCCTACTCTCTCCCTCCATGGCTGCCATATGTTGAGAAAGAGAAAAAGGGAGGGGAACAAGAGGCGCAATAGTGCCCTATCACTATGACACTTGATGTTGAGGTGGTGTATAATGAATCCACTCACCTGTGCCAGTTGTGAGACCCACAACTGGTTTGAAGGCGTAAGATGATGATTTCCAGATGGCTGCTGCTGGACATCCACCGTCCACTCACACGATGAGACGCATCAGATTGCAGGGAAGAAAAGGTGTATACCGTGATACACCTTTTCTTCCCTGCAATCTGATATGTTGAGAAAGGAGTCATGGGAGCACATTTCCCAGCTAGAGAGTTCTTCTAATCTATGCAATTCTAATACTTTGGCCAGCCATTCTTTCACTGTGGGTGCGTGTTGTTGTTTCCATCTCTGAGCTATTAAGTGTTTTGCAGCCCCTACCATCACTGGAACTAGGGTTATATTTGTCTGATGGGAGCGATAGAAGAGCTTCCACTGCATTTAGATCAGAATCTATGAGATTAATGGATTTTAATATTGTATTTACTCCTGCCCAAAATTCGTTTAATTTCTGGCATGTCCAAAATATGTGGGTCAGATTGCCTCTCGCTGTCCCGCACCTCCAGCATTTCGGGGACTCTGTTAACCCAAGTGAAACAATCTCTCAGGAGTGTAATACCATCTCGAAAAGAGCTTGTAGGACAATTTCTGTAGTAGAACACATCTGGAGAAACCATGTGAGTTCTGACAGAGTTTTATTTTATCATCTCGAGAGAGCGTGACACCGAGCTCAATCTCCCAAGAATGTACAGAAAGTGGAAGAGTGATTCATGTGTTGTCGAGTAGATTATTATAGATCTTGGAAATAATTTTAGGGATCGGTGGTTTCACTTTTACCAGTATCTCTAGCCATTTCCATCGAGTAGACTCCTTCAGTGGGCTCCTGATCTTTTTCATATAGTGAGCTACATGCAGTTCTTGTAGGAACGTCTGTGGTTGTTTTTTGGCTTCTATCGGCCACATATTCCTGCATGGGATGTCTTCTCGTAGCAACCTGGAGATGGGTTTGTCCGGGAGAGTCTTCTATAGATCATATGGGTCTGAGAATTCAACATCTATCAGGTACGGTATAAGTCTCAACGGGATTTTATCCAGAAACCCACAATCAGGAAAGCGGATCGGGACCAACATACGTCTGACAGCTAATGTAGTGGCAAGAATCTCGTCGAAATTGTCTCTGTCTGGTAAGCTATCTGTCCATAATAAACTGTGCACTCTAGTATGTAGTAGTTGAAGTTCAATGTGTTGTTTTTTGTCCTGAGAAGCCATATGGGTAAGTTTCAACCATCCCGCTAAGTGAATGGCTCTATAATAGGAAATGAGGTCTGGTAATCCCAAGCTTCCCTCCCCTCCCCCCGTCTTTTAGGAAGCATGAGAATTTTAAGTGAAATCCTAGCTCTCTTATTTCTCCAGACGAATTTTGAGATTATTTAATTTAGAGGACGAAAGAAGAGGCTGGGTAAAAAGATTGGAACCATATTCATAACGTAAAAATATTTTGGGAAGGATATATGATTTTATTATGTTGACTCTTCCCAACCACGAAAGCAGTGGTGGGTCATATGACCTCACTGTGTTTTTAATGTTACTAATGAGCAGGATAAAGTTATGTGCGTATAATGAATGGGGGTAATTCGTGATTGGTATACCTAGATATTTAAGCTTATCTTTGGGCCATTTGAAGGGAGTCCTGGAGGGCTCGCACCTCCGTCCTGGAGGCTGTTATGTTTAGTGCTTCCGTTTTGTCCAAATTGATTTTAAAGTTAGACAATTCCCCGAAAGTGTCTAGGAGATCAAGGAGCTCCGGCACCGCCACCGATGGATTGGATATCATCAGTAACAAGTCGTCAGCGAAAGCTGCTGTCTTAATCTGAATGGATCCGATGTTAATTCCTTGTATTTTATCGTTCTGACGGATCGCCTGCATTAACATTTCCATAACCACCACAAACAAGGTCGGGGAGAGAGGACAGCCCTGTCTGGTCCCGTTACTAATTTTAAATTTGTTGGATAAAAGGCCATTCACCCTGACCCTCGCCGTGGGGGAAGCATATAAGTCTAAAATCGCCTCTATGAAATGAGGAGGGAAGACAAATTTGCGTAATGCGCTGTCCATGAATTGCCAGCTTACGCAATCGGAAGCCTTCTCAGCGTCCGTAGAGAGAACAACAAGAGGCTTCCCCGTGCGCCTAGCATACGTGACAGCTTGTAGAGCTTTAGTTGAATTGTCCTTTCCCTCTCGCCCCCTCACAAACCCAGCCTGGTCAGGGTGAATAAGGTCTCTCAGGACCAAGTTAATTCTGTTAGCTAAGAGTTTTGCCCATAATTTCATATCCGTATTCAGTAATGAAATTGGTCTGTCATTATTGCACAGGGTGCTATCTCTCCCCTCTTTTGGTATTACAGTGATATAGGCTTGCAGAGTCTGTGGTGGTGGAGTGGAGCCCGACAGTAAATTGTTGAATAATTTTTCCAAGTGCGGTATTAATGTATCCGCAAATTTCTTATAATAAATTATAGAGAATCCGTCAGGATCCGGCGCCTTTCCGTTTGGTATAGATGCCAGAGTCTCCTCAATCTCCTTTCTCGTTATCTTGGTCTGGAGAAATAACTGGCCTTCAGGGGATATTTCAGGTAATTTAAGCGCGTTAATAAAGGTTTGAATTTTGTCGTTAGCAGTGACAGGATCTGACATTGAATCTGAGTGATTTAAGTTGTATAAGGAATAATAGTATTGTCTAAATGCTTCTGCAATGTTTTCCGATTCAACCAAATCTCCCTCACCGTCCTTCCAGATTCGCCGAACAAAACAACTCTCCCTTTGTTTTTTAAGTATTTTCGAGGTTAATTTGCTACTTTTATTACCGTGCATATAGATCTTATGTGTAGAGCGGGCAAATATTTTGGCCGAGTTGAGGTTTAGCAAATCCGTCAGTCTATTGCGAAGCATCGTCATGTCTGAGTGTGTCACACTGCTTTGTCTATTTTTATGTATTCTCTCCGTCTCACTGATCTGATGTAGCACGGAGGAGATTTCCTTCTCCCTCTATCGCTTAATATGAGAGTCAAGGGCTATCAGTTCTCCCCTTAGCACCGCCTTGTGAGCTTCCCAGATTATTGGGGTGACCGTGTTATTTGATATGTTTTCCCTAAAAAATCTGTTCAGGGAGAATTTTATTTGAGCCAAATGATCGGGGTTCCCCAGTAATGATTCGTTCAGCCTCCAGGACAGGGTACACTGAGGGAGGGTGGATACCTCAACCTCTAGCAGCACAGGTGCGTGGTCAGAAATCGTAATATTACCGATCGAGGTCTTGCGGACTAGTTTGATAGAGTTTTCCTGCAGCAAGAGGTAGTCAAGTCTGTGGTATGTTTTATGTTGGATCAAAAAATATGTATAATCCTTCGTTTTAGGGTGTTCTATTCTCCATGGGTCTACCAAGTGAAGGTCTCTCAACCTATTTAGAAAACCACTTCTTTGTTTTAAAGAGATTGAGGATTTCCCATTGGAAGCGTCCATCAATGGGTGCAATGTCAAATTAAAATTGCCTCCCACCACCAACATACCCTCTGTGAACACGTTTAGCGTGTCTAAGGTTTTGAAAAGCCATTGTACTTGCCCCTGATTTGGTGCATAGATATTGGCTAATGTAATTGTCGTATTGGCTAAGACTCCCTTCACAAAAATATACCTGCCCTCTGAGTCAGAAAGGTGGTCTTTCACTTCAAATGGACAGCCTTTCTTGAAAGCAATGCTGACTCCCTTTGACGCTGTATTAGAGCAGCTATGAATCCAAGTTGGGTAGCGAGAATAGGTGGTATTAGGTGTCCGTCCTTTTTTAAAGTGTGTTTCCTGGAGGAAGAGAATTTTTTTTTTACTTAATGAATGTAGAATCTGGCCTCGTTTAGCCAGTGAATTCAAACCTTTCACATTGTAGGAAGCCACGATGACCGTTCCCCCCGTCCCTCCATCAGTCGCAGCCATGGGAGTTGTTAAATGGTACCGTCTGTATCATACATCTGTAAGAGAAAGCCATCAGAACACATACAGAACTATTTACATATAAGTAATTCAAACTCATCTTTTGCAGGGGGGGTATAATTCCCAACTTAGGAAGATGAGTACATCTAATTCTAATTGAACCTCAAGTGGCGGAGGTAATTACGATATTATAGGGGTAACACAATATACTAAAATATATGGGATAGTAGATTATCACAATCCATTTGCAACATTTCTCATACTAGTCTTACAAATAGAACTCTTTTCTCTGAATCATTAAGGATAAGATAAAGAGGGGTGAAGGGGAGGGGGTCTGTGACAATTCAATTTTAGCTACTCCACTAGTAGTCCATAACTGACTCTACTCATTTTTTGCATTGTTAACTTAGAGGATCAATGTAGCAGAGTAAAGGTGGGAGGAAAGAAGGAGAATGTAGATAAAAAGAGTTAGGTAAAAAGGGCAAAAGCAGAGGAATGGGCAGAGCAGGGGGAGAAAAGGAAAGGAAACCATGAGGAGGGAGGAAGAGGGAGTCTCAAACTGTAGGCCCATTAAGATCAATAGATTTGTACATCCGGCGTCAGCAGTCTTAAGGATATTCTGCAGCACTGGAGCTTCACCAGAGGAGACGATTAGCTTCTGTCTCTGTGTCTACAAGAAATAAAAAATAAGAAAATAGACAAAAAAGTATGACGTCCCTTTTGGACTCAGTCCCGATCTTGCCATCAAGTGAGATTCCTTTTGTTTGAGTTTTTCTTAGATTTCGGGGAAGAAGATTTATTCTTGATGGACCATTCTGCCGGCCTGGTTAGTGATGGGAAGTCCATACCCATATCTACAGGGAGCCAAGATGGAATTTTTAAAGGTGCAATCTGGAGTGGTTCCCAGGCTTCTGACAGATCCTACGGAGTTCTTATAGTAATTTGTCGTCCTTCTTTAGATATTCCTAAGCCAAACGGAAAGAGCCATCTGAACCTGAGGCCCTTAGTAACCAGAGCATCAGTTAGGGGCTTAAGGATTCTACGTTTTGCCAGCGTAGCTGGGGAGATATCCTGATAGATCTGAATTGTTGCCCCGTCGTAGCTTAGTGGGGAATTTTCTCTTGCTCCTTTGAGGATAGCAGCTGTATCAAGATAGCTGAGCAGTCCGCATATCACATCTCTCGGTGAGTCTCCAGCGGCCGGCTTCAGTCTTAATGCTCTGTGTACTCGTTCAATTATTATGACATTAGCTCTGTCAGGGCCTAGAATGTTCGAAAAGATTTCCATTGAAACTTTGTTGAGAGCTTCTGGGGCATAGGACTCTGGGATGCCCCTCAGGCAGACGTTTTTGCGTCTGCTCCTGTTTTCTTGGTCCTCTATAGATAGAAAGATGTTATTCAGATGTTTCTGGTGAACGAGGACATGATCTTTCAACGCATGTGACGCATCTATAATATTTGTCTGATTGCTCTCCAATGCCTCTACTCTATGGCCCAAGTGCTGCAGATCTGTGCGTAGGGCGTTAATTTATCTTGACAATAGTTTTGTGTTGTCTGCCAGTAGTTTCCTCATGAATGAGCGAGTTAAGGGTTCTTCTGTCATGGAATCGCAATCAGAGTCCTCCATACTCAAGTCTGAGTGTCCTGCAGTCTGGGTGGGTTGTGTATTTTGCAGTTTTATTTTAGCTTGGGATGTTGTAGAGTCCTTCTTTTTTGTTAAGTATTTATCAAGTTCCCTTGGGGATTGTTATCTCCTGCCGTTGTGTTTTGCCTCTTAAGCTTTTTGCCCGATCCGTTTGTGTGCGTACCATTGTTATAGAGTATTGATCGGGCATCGATTTACCACCACTCGAGGTTCAAATTTCTATTAATACAACATATTTATTGCTTGGTTTCCTCCTATAGGGAAAAAGAGCATTCTGTGGTTTATCAGAGGGTTGGAATTGGTTGTTAGTGACAACTGAAGAGATCCACTAGATGGCGCAATCAAACTGTATATTGCCTCTCTTGAATGGGGAGATGGTCAGCTGGGTGTGATGACTCTATCTAGTCACCAGGTGGCAAGCTAAAGCTTTACTGATATGTTGTTAGGTATTATCACAAGTGCCCACCAGGTGGCGTCCAAAGTCTGTAAGTTGCTTGTGCAGCGATTTAAAGATGGAGTCTTTCCCTGAGCTGAGCACTAGTAAGGAAGAGTCTCCTAGTGCGACCGCAGGTCTAACAACCGCTCAGTGGCGGGCACAAGTGTCTCTCAAATCACCTCAATACTCCTTTAATAAATGTAGCTGTGTGTTCCTAGTTGTCAGGGGGCGATATGCCTCCCAGCAGGATCCCAGTGGATGGGGGGTCAATGGCGGTCTGATAGCGCTGCAGTGAATCTGCAATGCCGATCCCCCGTGGGTGCCCGCCTGGGGCTAGGTCCCACAGCTCTCCTCCTCTACACAGCTCGCTCTGCTGCCTGTAGTCTTTTATGCCTCTCCTTCACTGTCTCCCGGGATGTCCTGCCCAGGTGGGTCCCCTCCAGGCTCCCCCTCCTCTCCATGGCTCCCACCGCTCCGCTTCCTACACCATCCTCTCCGCACCGGTACCTGTACTTTCCAGTTGCCCTTTGTGCCTTCTGGAGCCGCTGTCTCCTCCGCTGCCTCTCCGGGATCTGCTGCAGGAAGCACCACAAGCGAATCTGTGGAGAAGTATGGTGCCTCTGTGTTTGCAGTGGTCCCTGCAGCACCGCCGCCTCCAGTGGTCCTAGATATGGATCTCCAGGTCCCTACCGGGGTAGATGAAGCCCTTCCTCTTCTAGGAATGTGGGTGAGATAAGGTCCCCAGTATCTTTCATCAATTTATGCTTATTTTGGCTATTTTTGTGGCTTTAGTGCAGGAGCGATATCACCGCACGTCTTTTTCCTCACTGCCTAGGCCACGTCTCCCCCGTTCAGACTAATTTTTAACTGCACCTAGTCCAGGTAATAGTTTGGGCCTAGTAGCAGTGTCATTTAGACAGTGGTGTGTAGCCCACTTGTGAAACACACTACACCGCCTGTCTAGTTCAGACTATTTAAAGCACCTAGCCAGTATAGATTGGGTTAGTAGCATGTCATTTATGTGTTTACACACACCATACTTCATCTACAGATCTCGTTGCAGTGAAATCATGACAATAGTTCATTGTGGTGTGTTACACTGGAGCATTTCATGTTCACTGCACCAGATTGTTCTATTGAACAGATAAATTGGTGTGTGTAACCACTAGACAGTGGTGTGTAGCCTGTTGTGAATTAATTGGATCTCCCTCCAGTGATTGTTGCTAGGTGATGCAGCTGACTGTGTGGGCTTCACAGTGAGGGTGATAATTGGCAATCTGGTTCTTGGAGCATATAATGGTTTGAAGTGGATCAATCCTTGCCAGTTGTCTTTTATTCCTGGAGGAGTTCACATTTCTCTGCTTTCTTCTGCTATGTGGAGATCTTTGCAAGATAAGTGAATGTTTTTTTTTTATATGTTGTGGGACACTTTTGTGTGCTTAAGGATCTGCTTATGTTTATTGTGTTTTATGTAGTCTGTATATTTGTTTATCTGCTCTCAGATATGAAGTTTTCTTCCTAGGAATTTTACCATTCACTATTATCTGTTATCTCCAGTTCTGCTGGCATTTGATTCATAGAAGTCTGCAAATATAGAGGGCGCCGAGTCTTAGTGACTCAGGGTAATTTTTGTAATATCTTTTGTTGGTGGTTTTTGATAGTGTTTTATACGACCGCAATTAGTATTTATCCTGTCTTTCCTATATAGCTAGTGTGGCCTCTTTTGCTAAATCTTATTACTCTGCCTGTGTTTGTTTTTCCTTCTCTTTTTTCCCAGTTAATATCTGTGGGGGCTTGCTATTCTTTTGGGGTTCTGATCTGAGGCAAGATAGCTTTTTTCCTACATCCATCTTTAGGAGCAGTTAGTTCTTCGGCTGTGCAGAGGTGTCTAGGTCTGGTTAGTTACATCCCACGGCTACTTCTAGTTGCGGTGTGTAGTCAGGGATTGCGGTCAGTACAGTTACCAACGACTTCTACGGAATCTGAATGTTACTCCTGAGTCATCGGTTCATAACAGTACAACTGGCCAAAAGAGTGAAAATCGAGATAAATGCATCTCAGAAGAAGGGAAGAGAAGTGTTGAAGCTGTTGTTTCTTATTTCTTTCTTCCCTCTTTTTCTTTGGGTGACTGTGGTGTCTTTGTGCCAGTATGAGTTTCAGGAGCTAGCTTCTCGTTTAGACCAGCTTGCCGCAAGGGTACAGGGAATTTCTGAGTATATAGTTCAGACTCCAGTTTTGGAACCAAGAATTCCTACTCCAGATTTGTTTTATGGTGATAGGTCCAATTTTTTGAGTTTCAAAAATAATTGTAAACTGGTTTTTGCTCTGAGACCTCGGTCCTCTGGTGATTCAGTTCGACAGGTTAAAATAGTTATCTCCCTGCTGCAGGGCGATCCGCAGGATTGGGCATTTTCTCTCACCTCTGGGGATCCGGCTTTACTTAATTGGACTCCTTTTTTCAGGCCTTGGGTTTACTTTATGATGAACCCGACTCTGTGGATCAAACTGAGAAGAGCCTTTTGGCCCTGTCTCTGGGTCAGGAGGCGGCAGAATTGTATTGTCAGAAATTCAGGAAATGGTCTGTGCTGATTTAATGGAATGATGATGCTTTGGCGGCACTGTTAAGGATGTTATGGTGGGGTTTCCTACACCTGTGGGTTTGAACAATTCTATGTCTCTGGCAATTCAGATTGATCGGCCTCTGTGGGAGCGCTGAGCAGTTCGCTCGAGATTGTCATCCTCAGAGCAGATTCCTGAGCCGATGCAGTGTGATAGGATTCTATCTCACACTGACCGACAAGGACTTAGACGTCGTAATAAATTGTGTGTTTACTGTGGTGATGGTTCTCATGTCATCTCTGTTTGTCCCAAGTGGGCACAGAGGATTGCTGGTTACTTTACTGTCAGTACTATACAACCTAAGTTCTTATTATCTGTGTCTCTGATTTGTTCCTTGTTGTCATTTTATGTTATGGCATTTGTGGATTCAGGTGCCGCCTTACATTTGATGGATTTTGAGTTTGCTTGTCGTTGTGGCTTTCCCATTCAGCCGTTGCGGGACCCTATTCCTTTAAGGGACATCGACGCTATACATCTTGCGCAGAACAAACCTCAGTTTTGGACGCAGTTGACAATGCGCATGGCACCAGCTCATCGGGAGGATTGTCGATTTCTGGTTTTGCATAACCTGCATGATGCGGTGGTGCTGGGTTTTCCGTGGTTGCAGGCCCATAATCCTGTTTTGGATTGGAAGTCTATGTCTGTAATTAGCTGGGGTGGTAAGGGGGTAAGGGGTATGGGGTACTCGGTACCGTGCGGGGTACCACAAGGGGTATCACGGCAGTCTTGTCCCGAGCCCACAAGTAATGGGGGTATTTACAGGGGAGAAAGTCGTGACGCCACCCATGGTGTGTGGTCAGGGTGACCCACGCTGCTGCAGAACCTCCAGGGATGATGTTTGGCAGCCAGTGATGTAACGGCTCTCCACTGGTAGAGCCTGGTCCCCGGGGCAGTGGTGATAATAGTCTATAGATGGATGCAGGGCAGGGGTAGTAGTAGAGATGACAGTTTGTGAGGGAGAACAGGGTTTGCAAGGATCACACAGACTCACGGTTTTGTAGTTTTGCAAGTCTTTACTGCGATGTTGTTCAGTAGAAATTATCCACGGAGTCTGTACCAGGGCCAGGTTGCTCCCACCCTGACCGAGTCCTTGGCTTCCTACTCCTGCACTTTGTGTGTGGCTCTGCTATCGCTTTAGCTAATCTGCTGGCCCTGTCTCCCTCACGGGTACCCACTTGCTAGGCAACTTGAGTCTTTCTGTGTGCTTCTGACCCCACCGTCTTGCTTCGCTGAGGTATAGTGTAGATCTATAATCCCCACAATCCCAGTGTTTTCTGTGCTGTGTGTTTCAGTCACAGATTCGGATCCGGTATCCAGTCTCTGCGCTCCTCTGGGGCGAGTTATGAGGTAACTCAGTCTCCCAGATATGATCCTCTGTTTCTTGTACTCCTCTCCTCAGACCCTGGCTTCAGGCCTGAAAGTAGTCAGTGGTTCCTGTCAGGAGCTCAGCACCGCTCCCATTTACAGGTCCTCCTCCTACTGCTCCCTGCTCTAAACTGAACTGTCAACTGTCAACTATCTACTAACTACTTCCTCCTCAGACCAGAATATATCATGGAGCTGCTTGAGCTCTCCCTTCTGGCCTAGAGGTGCTAGTGCAGTGTCCAGTGTTGTGTGGGGAGTTAACCCTTGTGATGTTACTGTGGCTCATTTACCCTGGGGTGCCACATCCGCACCAATAGATTCCGTAGTTTCTGTCTGATTTTCAGGATGTTTTTGCTGAGCCCAAGTCCAGTTTTCTTCCGCCACATCGGGCGTGTGATTGTGCTATTGATTTGGTGCCAGATTGTAAGTTTCCTAAGTGTCGACCTTTCCACTTGTCTGTGCCTGAACATGCTGCCATGAGGAGTTATATTAAGGATTCTTTGGAGAAGGGCCATATTCGTCCTTCCTCTTCGCCGTTGGGGCGGTGTTCTTTTTTGTTGCAGAGAAACATGGCTCCCTGAGACCCTGTATTGATTATCGCCTCTTGAATAAATCACGGTCAAGTTTCAGTCCCTCTGCCTTTGATTTCTGACTTTTTTTTCTAGGGTTAAGGGGGCATGTTGGTTTACTAAGATTGACCTTAGGGGGCCTACAATCTGGTTCGTATCAAGCAGAGACACAAATGGAAAACAGCGTTTAATACACCTGAAGGCCATTTTGAATACCTCATGATGCCTTTTGGGTTGGCTAATGCTCCTTCCGTTTTTCAGTCCTTTATGCATGACGTATTTCGAGAGTTGATTGACAAGTTCTTGATTGTATATTTGGATGATAACCTGATTTTTTCTGACGATTGGGTTTCTCATGTGGAACAGGTCAGGTCGGTCTTTCGGATTCTGCGTGACAATGCTTTGTATGTTAAGGGGTCTAAGTGTTGCTTTGGTGTCCAGAAGGTTTCTTTTTTGGGCTTCATTTTGTCTCCTTCTTCTATTGAGATGGATCCTGTTAAGGTTCAGGCTATTCATGATTGGGTTCAGCCACGTCCGTGAAGGGTCTTCAGAAATTTTTGGGCTTTGCTAATTTTTATCGTCGTTTATTGCCAATTTTTCCAGCGTGGTGAAGCCGTTGACCGATTTGACTAAGAAGGGTGCTGATGTGGAGCATTGGCCATTTTTGCCTTCCAGGAGCTTAAAAGACGGTTTACTTCTGCGACTGTGTTGCGCCAACCGGATGTTTCCCTTCCGTTTCAGGTGGAAATTGATGCTTCTGAGATTGGTACAGGAGCCGTCTTGTCTCAGAGGGATCCTATTGGTTCTGCGATGCACGCTTGTGCCTTCTTTTCCCGTAAATTTTCTCTGCGGAATGCAATTATGATGTCGGCAATTGGGAGTTGCTGGCCATGAAGTTGGTATTTGAGGAGTGGCGTCATTGGCTGGAGGGGGCTCAACATCGTGTGGTTGTCTTGACTGGTCACAAGAATCTGGTTTATCACGAGTCTGCCAAGAGGCTGACTCCTAGGCAGGCTCGGTGGTCCTTCTTTTTTGTTCGTTTTGATTTTGTGGTTTCCTATCTTCCTGGTTCTAAGAATGTTAAGGCCGATGCTCTCTCTTGCAGTTTTTTGTCTGATTCTCTTGAACCCTCAGAAGCTGGTCGGCATTCTGAAGGAGTGGATTGTTCTTTCCGCTGTTTCCCCCGATTTACGGCTTGCTCTTCAAGAATTTCAGGCGTATAAGCTTGAGCGCTGCCCTGTGGTGAAATTGTTTGTTCCTGCCCTGTGGACTACTAGAGTGATTTCAGAAATTCATTGTTCTGTGTTGGCTGGTCATCCTGGCATCTTTAGTACCCGAGATATGGTCAGTCGATCTTTTTGGTGGCCCTCTTTCTCCCGGGATGTACATTCCTTTGTGCAGGCCTATGGGACTTGTGCACGGCCCAAGCCTTGTTGTTCCCGTCCTAGTGGGTTGCTTTTGCCCTTACCTGTACCTGAGCGCCCGTGGACGCATATTTCTATGGATTTTGTTTCGGACCTTCCTGTTTCCCAGGGGATGACGGTTATCTGGGTTATTTGTGACCAGTTTTCTAAGATGGTTCATTTCGTTCCTTTGGCTAAATTGCTTTCTTCTTCGGACTTGGTTCCGTTGTTTTTTCAGCATGTTGTTCGTTTGCATGGTATTCCGGAAAATATTGTGTCTGACAGGGGTGCCCAGTTTGTTTCTTGGTTTTGGAAGTATTTCTGTGCTAAGCTGGGTGTGGCTTTGTCTTTTTCTTCTGCGTTTCATCCGCAGTCTAATGGTCAGACGGAGAGAACTAATCAGACTTTGGAGACTTATTTGAGTTGTTTTGTGTCTGCGGATCAGGATGATTGGGTTGCCTTTTTGCCTGTGGCTGAGTTTGCGCTTAATAATCGGGCGAGTTCGGCTACATTGGTTTCGCCCTTCTTTTGTAATTTTGGTTTCAATCCTCGTTTTTCATCAGGGCAGGTTGCGCCTTCTGCCTGTCCGGGTGTGGATTCTGTGGTTGAGCGGTTGCAGCAGATTTGGGATTGTGCGGTTGACAACTTACATCTTTCTCGGGAAGCTGCTCAACGTTTTGCTAACCGACCGTCATTGGTGTGTTGGTTCTCAGCTTCGTGTTGGTGATTTGGTTTGGTTGTCCTCCATGTTCCTATGAGGGTTTCTTCTCCTAAATGTAAGCCTCGGTTCATTGGTCTGTACAGGATTTCTGAAGTTGTTAATCCTGTCTCCTTCCGATTGGCGCTTCCGAGCACTTTTGCGATTCATGATGTTTTTCATAAGTCCTTGTTGAGGAGATTTGTTGAGCCCATCGTTCCTGCTGTGGCCCCTCTGGCCCTGGTCCTGATTGATGGTGAGTTGGAGTATGAGGTTGAGAAGATTTTGGATTCTCGTTTTTCGAGACGGAGGCTCCAGTACCTGGTTAAATGGTGGGGTTTTGGCCAGGATGATAATTCTTGGATTTCTGCCTCAGATGTTCATGCCCCTGACTTGGTTCGTGCTTTTCATCTGGCTCATCCTGATAGGCCTGGGGTCTCTATTGAGGGTTTGGTGACCTCTCCTCTAGGGGGAGTAATGTTGTGAATTCATTGGAGCTCCCTCCGGTGATTGTTGCTAGTGATGCAGCTGACTGTGTGGGCTTCACAGGTGAGGGTGATAATTGGCCATCTGGTTCTTGGAGCATATAATGGTTTGAAGTGGATCAATCCTTGCCAGTTGTCTTTTGTTCCTGGAGGAGTTCACATCACTCTGGTTTCTTCTGCTCTGTGGAGATCTTTGCAAGATAAGTGAATGGTTTTTTTTTATATGTTGTGGCACACTTTTGTGTGCTTAAGGATCTGCTTATGTTTTGTCTTATTCTGAGAAGTGGGTTTGCTATCTAGTCTGTATATTTGTTTATCAGCGCTCAGATAGGAAGTTTTCTTCCTAGGAACTTTTCCATTCACTATTATCTGTTATTTCCAGTTCTGCTGGCATTTGATTCATAGAAGTCTGCATATATAGAGGACGCCGAGTCTTAGTGACTCAGGGTAATTTTTGTAATATCTTTTGCTGGTGGTTTTTGATAGTGTTTTATACGACCGCAATTGTATTCTATCCTGTATTTCCTATATAGCTAGTGTGGCCTCTTTTGCTAAACCTTATACTCTGCCTGTGTTTGTTTTTCCTTCTCTTGTTTCCCAGTTAATATCTGTGGGGGCTTGCTATTCTTTTGGGGTTCTGCTCTGAGGCAAGATAGCTTTTTCCTACATCCATCTTTAGGAGAAGTTAGTTCTCCGGCTGTGCAGAGGTGTCTAGGTCTGGTTAGTTACATCCCACGGCTACTTCTAGTTGCGGTGTGTAGTCAGGGATTGTGGTCAGTACAGTTACCAATGACTTCTACGGAATGTATGAATGTTACTCCTGAGTCATCGGTTCGTAACAGTAGCCCACTTGTGAAACACCCTACACCACCTGTTTAGTTTAGACTAATTTTTAACTGCACCTAGCACAAGTACCGTATATACTCGTGTATAAACCGACCCGTGTATAAGCCGACCCCCTACTTTTGCCCCCAAAACCTGGGAAAACCTATTGACTCGTGTATAAGCCGAGTCCCGAGTACAGTATACAGGACTCGGATTGTAAACTCGCTTAGAATCGCTCAGACTAGCTCAGAATCGCTCAGAATTGCTTGTCAACATCAGCCTGTGTGACAAACTTAGTAGTTTTGGGGTTGTGTCTGCCTAAGCACCGCTCAGGTCCACGGGCTCAGAAGTTGCAGGGGCCGTGCCTGCTCAAGCACTTCTCAGGTTCAGGGGTGCAGAGGCTGCAGGAGCCGTGTATGCTTAAACACTTCCCAGGTTTAGGGGAGCAGAAGCAGCAGGGGCCGTGCAAGCTCAAGCACTTATTAGTTAGTAGTCTCTGCAGGTGGAGGAGAGCTTTGAGTCTCTATACAGTGCAATATTCAAGGGTGCCCGCACTCTCTGGGCCTGTGGTGCTAAACAGTGAAGTCTATCTCTGCCTCTGTTTTCCTCCCCGGGTCTGGGGCAGTGCACTATTATCAGGGTGGCCGTTAGTAGCAAGCCGGGGCATCAGGGACCCGCATCATAAAGCGCCGGGATATGCAGCTCCCTCGCTCCCGGTCACCAGTCTCTGCTCCTATGCCAGACAAGGGCTGCTCCCACCTTCCTGCTCCTGGCGCCACAGGCGTGCACTCACCCGGTGTCCCATGTCGCAACGGCTCTCCTGCAGGGGCTCCGGTCGTCAGGGGGTCACGGTACCTCCGGGCGGCACGCTCCCGCTCCCTCCACATGGCCCGCTCCCTGAGGCGCGCTCCCGCCTCCGGTTTTCCACTGCCTCCTCGGTCCCTAAGCAGTCACGCTCGAGCACCAGCTTCTCCCGCAGCACGGCCTCGTGGGTTGCTGACTGTCTGACTGGATGGATGGAATCGCTAAGACTCGCTCAGTATCACTAAGAATCACTCAGAATCGCTAAGACTCGCTCCCTTATACAGTGACTCGCGTATAAGCCGAGGGGGGGGACTTTTCAGCCCAATTTTTGGGCTGAAAAACTCGGCTTATACGCGAGTATATACGGTAATAGTTTGTGTTAGTAGCAGTGTCATTTAGACAGTGGTGTGTAGCCCACTTATGAAACACACTACACTGCCTGTCTAGTTCAGACTAATTTTTAACTGCACCTAGCCCAGGTAATAGTTTGGGCCTAGTAGCAGTGTCATTTAGATATTGTTGTAGCCCACTTGTGAAACACAGTACACCGCCTGTTTAGTTCATACTGATTTTTAACTGCGCCTAGCCCAGGTAATAGTGTGGGCCTAGTAGCAGTGTAATTTAGATAGTGTTGTAGCCCACTTGTGAAACACGCTACACCGCCTGTCTAGTTCAGACTAATTTTTAAGTGCACCTAGCCCAGGTAATCGTTTGGGCCTAGTAGCACTGTTTGGCCAGTCAGCTCTGCTCGATTTCCATCCGAATTTTTTTTACCAACAACTATAGAGTTGCCAATTTGTTCACATACAAAATGTGTGGCAAAAGGCCTGCTGCTGGTAGAAAGGGGAATAGGTGTGGTGGAAAGGGAAAAAAAGTTTGTGTCCGTGGGGTAGGTGGTAAAGCAACAGTAACATCTGCTGAAGAAAGACCAGCTTCCAGTCAAAGTAAGATGTCTTTTTCTTTCTGTGGACAATCTGATATGATCCCTTTCGTACGGACACTATTCAGACGACGATCGCTACTAATTGTAGATGAGGCACAAAAAGAGCAGGTGCTTGAATGGATAGCAAGCACTTCATCAAGTGGGCTTTCCTCCACCTCAACTTCAACATCACAAATACACCAGTCCTCAGAGGTGTCACCCCATTCGCACTTGCTTCCTCACAGCTCCAGCCACCCGTCTGAGTATGGGGTAAGACAGATGGTTGAGTATGCAGAGCTGCTCACTCATACTATAGCCTGGGAATCAGAGGTCTGCTCCAAAGCTTCTGTGAGTCCAGACGAGGAAATGATCCGCACTGATGCCCAGAAGCTTTGTAAGTAGGATCCAGGCCCAGATGAAGAAAGTTCTGAGCAAGCATAATGTAGACCCTCATTCCCAAACTGTAAGTCCTGTTGGTGGAGACAATAAGGAAGATGCTGATGAGACAGAGATACCTAATTGGAATGACATTTTGATTTTTCGGTCAGGGCAGGAAGAGGTTGGCTCTGAGGACGATGGGTGTGAGAGCACACAGGGTGATGATGGGGTTTCTATGGCAGGAATTATTTTGCCAAATTTACTCTTGTACCAGGGATCTAAGAGTGTGGCAACCCAGTAGTCGGCATTACTTCAAATTCTGACAATCCAAGGGTCATGTTGCAGGTAGAGCAGCAAAAAGTCATTCATGTGTCTTGCGCATCCAGGAGGCCCAAGTCCTTGTTGTGTTGGTGGCGGTGAGGTAAGAATCATGTTCCTTCCTCTGTCCTCTCCCACAACCTCGCACAACAGAAATGTGATCAAGGTCTCCCTCATCTGATGAGTCTTCCATGCCCATCGCCAGTTCGTCCTCCATTGGTTCCTCGGCTCCTGCACCTTCCTCAACAGTTTAGCTGCTTCCATGTGCCCTCGTTAATTCCTCTACCCCATCCTCCCATTCCTGCCGCCTTGGTGCTGCCAACTGTCTGGACTTTGGAGATCTTGTTATCCCTTCCGCATATGACTCCTCCTGTACTTCCTCCCCTTCCTCTTGTCCCACCACCTGACTCCTAATACTGTTTAAAGTGTACTGCAGCATGTAAATGACTGGAATAGTCATGCTGATAATGGCATCGTCAGCACTAAACATCTTCGTCGCCATTTCAAAACTGTGCAGAAGGGTGCATAGGTCCTTGATCTGAGACCACTCCAGTAGTGTGATTTACCCCACCTCTGGATCTTGTTGGCCCAGGTTATATGGCATAACGTATTGCACCAGGGCTCGTCAGTGCTGCCACAGTTGCTGCAACACGTGCAGAGTTGAATTCCATTGTGTCGGCACATCACATTTCAGCTGGTGAACTGGCAGGCCGAACAACTTCTGTAGAGATGCAAGTCGTTGAGCTGCGGGGTGCGAACGGCGGAAGTGAGCACACAGCGACCGTGCCCTCTGCAGAAGCCCATGTAGGTGGGGATAGTGGGCTAAAAATTGCTGGACTACCAGGTTCAAGATGTGAGCCATACAAGGCACGTGTCACATTGCTCTGGTGAAGGGCCGCACTCAGCATTGCAGCATTGTCGCACATGGCCTTCCCTGGCTGCAGATTCAGTGGAGACAACCATTGATGAAACTCAGTCTCCACAGCTGACCACAGCTCCTCAGCTGTGTGACTCACATTTCCCAGACATTTCAACGTAAACACCGCCTGATGCCATTGAGCCCTGTTGTCAGCATAGTAAGGAGGTGTGCAGGATTCCTTATGCACAGTTAGAACGCGGGTGGCATTACCAGGCAGGCTTTGGGTGCAGGAGGAGGACCGAGACTAGGTTGAGTAGGCAGAAGTAGTGGAGGAACTTCTACATACGGTGGATTGACGCACAACTCGTGGGGACGGCAAGACTTGGACAGCAGCCCCTTCTCCTGCTGCCACCATAGTTACCCAGTGCCCAGTCACTGATATGTAACGCCCCTGTCCATGCTTACTCATCCAAGTGTCTGTGGTGAAATGCACCCTGTCACACAAGAGTTTCTCAAGGAAGCGGTGATGTTGTGTGTGAAATGCTGGTGTAGCACAGGCACACCTTTCTTTGAGAAGTAGTGGCGACTGGGAATCTGGTACTGGGGCACTGTGATGGACACAAGGTCTCAAAAATCCTCGGTGTACAACCGGCGGAGAATTTCTGTAGCCAACAGCTTGCAGATGGTGAAATTCAACCTTTTAGCTTTGTCATGGCTAGGAGGAAATTGTATTTTACTTGTCCACATCTGAGGGACCGAGGGCTGGCTGCTGTGATGAGATGGGGTTGAGTAGGGTGTTCCCGGCAAACTGCTGGTCTGTGAGGAAGGTGCAGACAGAGATATTATGTTGCCTTCATCCAAAGGTGGTGTTCTCGATGTCTGACACTGCTCAACACCAGCAGGTGTTTCCACTTCCAAAAGAACTGACGACCTGTCAATCACACTGGCTGTTGCGGGTAAAGAGGTGGAAGGTCTGCATCCTAAAGCATGTGTGACTGCTGTCCCTACAGTCACAGAGGATAAAGAGGCAGCGGATGCACTTGATGGGGCAGACAGTGGTTGGTCCTGCCCACTAGGCCACATTTTAGCACAGTGAGCTTCCCACTGTGACTTTTGCTTCATATCCATATGACGGCTCATGCATGAAGTACTCAAACTATTGATTTTTTGGCCTCTACTTAGATTTTGGTGACAAATCTTACAGATAACATGGGGAGACTAAAGTCTTGTGGATTTTGGAATGTGCTGCATGAAAGTCACCTCACCAACCATTTTAAGCTTGCAACTCTGGGGCAATTGATGCCACTTACGTGGTGTCTGTGCCCACATTTTTGGAAAAAATGGAGACTCTTGGAGTCTTCTTGCAGTGTTTTACTTGATTTTAGAAGAGCATGACATGCCTATTTCTGTGTCTTCTCCTCCTTTTACTCGTCCAGCTCTTTCCTTTTCACATTTTTATATGTACTTGTCACTTTTCCATGTGTTTGTTGTGTCTTCTGAGTAGTTTGTCACCTTTTGGACACCTTAGAACGTGTTTTCCATGTGTATGTACGCGTTTGTGTTGGCCTGCCATTGATTTCAATGGTATTCGACAGTGTTCGACGAACATTCAACGAACATACCCCCAATTCGACAAATCAAGTCGAATTCGAACACTAGGGTGGTGGCTCATCTCTAATGCCAACCCTTATTATGGTGAGAAAACTTCTTCCCTCTTCATGTTATTCCCATTAGTGTTAAAACTTATACAATAAGTTCTTTATTATATTTTTATCAGAACTTCTCAGTAAGAGTAACAGCACTAAAACATTCATTTAAAATAATTTCAGCCTGCATCTCCGGTTCTCCAGCAGAACCATTAGTTTAGCTAACATTAAACTGCGGCACATTGATGGTTCCCAGCGGTGGTCTTTTCAAATGGCTCCTATTTTTGGCCTGTGCCCAAGAATGATTTAATGATTCTAGACCATAAGTTCCAAATGGTCAATCACCTAATGGCACGAATAATAGATGCCTATGAGATCAGTAGATTAGCTAGAACGAGGGCAAACAATGAAAAGTGCATTTTTTATAAAGTTCTTTATTATGCCAAAATTCATCCATTCTTCTCTGAACATATTTGTTTGTATTTTACGTAACTAATGACCTGTTTTCTGAAAGGATGCTTAATTTCTGCCCTGGCGATGAATATGGTTGTTTTTCCCTTAATAATAGCAGAATGGGTTTTGTGCTGAGCTAACCTGGTATTATAGCGACTATGTTTATATGTTACAGACAAAGCACGTAGGAAACATGCAGGTTAGGGCATTTAAAGGGATCCTTTAGCTGTTTTTTAAGGATTTAAACAAAAGCATTTTTTACTACATTGTTATAGGCAATATGTTACATTTTCTAATTCTTCTCATATCTACATGTATCTGGCAGTGGAAAATATCCATAATGTAATGTCATTTTATAAATCCATTCCATAAAGTAAAACGTAATAAAGAAGTTGTCAATGCAAAATAAAATGTTTATTGGTAGCTTGGAGCAGTCAAAAATAACAAAATTAGGCCTCATTCAGATGTCCGATGTTCTCATACAAGGGCCATCCGTGGTTTTCACACATAGCACTCATACATGTGAAAGTCGATGGCAGGGTTGGGGAACCCCAAGCTTCGAAGGCCGCCAACACTGCAGATCTTCTGGATTTCCTTAGCATTGCACCTGGGTTGAAATTATCACCAGTACAGGTGATTATACTATAACCCAGAGGTCCCCAACTCCAGGCCTCAAGGGCCACCAACAGTGCAGGTTTTCAGGATTTCTTTAGTATTGCACAGGGGTTAATGTGATCATCTGCACAGGTAATGATTCCAAGCCCTGTGCAATACTAAGGAAATCCTGAAAACCTGCACTGTTGGCGGCCCTTGAGGCCTGGATTTGGGGACCTCTGCTATAACCTGTGCAAAGGAAAAACTGAAAACATGGCCTGTTGGTGGCCCATGAGGCCTGGAGTTCCCCACCCCTGGTTTATGGGGTCATTCACACATCTTTGACATTTTTTGCAGTTCGAGTAGTCAGCTGAAAACTGCAGAAACATATCCAATTTTGATCTGAGCATTGAATAACAATCAGCAATCTCAGTGGCAATCGCCAATGTCAGTCTATGAAGTGTCAGTCTGTGAAAAATCATACTGCATTTGGACAACTTCCAAGTGCGGTCTGATTTTCATGGACTGTCAGAATGGACAAAGTGGAGAAACATAAGAGAAAAACTGATAACACTCGTACTTTACTCTGATCGAAAAAGGTCTGTGTTTCTCATATGTGAAAAATAGAGAAGTCTGAATGAGACATTAGTGACACTCGCCTAACGGCACCCACCTGGATGCAATGCAGGCCCTCCATGGTCTACTCTCACAAAGTAAGGCTAGGGTCACATTTGCCCAGTCAATTGCATTCACCGCATCCATATCCGGATGCGGTGAACGCAATTTGCTTCACACACATTTTGCTTGCAAAATGTGTGGATGAAGCCGCAATCCGGTAACCGGATTGCTCCGGATGTGTAATCCAGAGCAATGCGGTTACCGTACAGTTTGCTCATCCCTGCTGTGGCAGGGATGAGCAAACTGTTAACACTGTTAAAAAAGATTAAATAGTAATAATAATTGTGGGCAACATGTCTCTAGTGGGTGCCCATGCCCCCTAGAGACATGCTGCCCACCCAGGACGGCATGTCATGGGTTAATAACCCCTGTACAGTATAGCTGGCTATTTTCAGCTCTGTACAATTTTGTGAATGAAGCCATGGCTCCTCTGACAGCTGCGCACACACTATTCGTAATGTACGTATAGTATGTGCTGCTGTCCGAGGTCCTGTAGGTATTTACAGTAGATCTATGGTGGTGCGCTGCCCATAGATCTGCTGTAAATGCCTACAGGACCTCGGACAGCAGCACATACTATATGTACATTACGTGGGCACCCCCTAGAGACATATTGACCACAATTATTATTAATATTTAATCTTTGTTAACAGATTTAACAGTTTGTTCATCCCTGCGGCAGCAGGGATGAACAACCTATACAGTAACCGCATTGCTCAAGATTACACATCCTGAGCAATGCGGTTACCGCATTGTTGAGGCTAGAACCGCTCTTAAAACTGCAGCCTGCATGATTTTTCATGCAGGCTGCAGATCCGGAGTCAGTAACCGGATTGCTTGTAAAGCAATCCGGTTACCATAATGGGCTCCTATGAGGAGGGTTTCCTGCTCCGGTTTTGAGCTTTTTGAAAGCTCAAAACCAGATCAGGATTTTAAATAAAAAACGCAAGTGTAACCCTAGCCTAAGAAAATATATCACTCTTCTACCAACAGCAGAACTACTGTGGCCTGTGATTGGCTTCAGTGGCCAGGTGAGTTCAGGAGCACATTATCAAAAGATTTTTTTGATTATGTGCTGCTGAAATCACCGAAAGCTGCAGTCAGTCACAGGCCACAGCGGTGCTGCTCAAGGTGGAATAGTAACATCTCCTCTTCCTGTGTTAGCGCATGGATCTAAGCCAGTGCCGCTAGGTGAGTATCACTAAGGCTAGGGTCACACTTGGCATGAGTTTTTTAAGTGCCTTAAAAATAAGCATGCGTTTCTGCATGCTTATTTCATTTCAGCATGCGTTTTTTTAAGGTGTCTGATGGCACCCTGCGTTTTTCATGCGTTTTTGAATCAGCACCCAAAAAAAGTTCATGCACCATTTTTTGGTGCTGATTTAAAAACAAATGCGTTTTTTTAACATGGGCCCCTGTGCATGCGTTTTTGGATGGTACTAAATGATACTAATGTACCGTGCGTTTTTGCATGCGTTTTTGAAGGCAACTCCTCACATAAGTGCAAAAATGCATGCCAAAAACGCATTGCACTTTAGGCATGCGTTTTTGCTATTAGGGCATGCATTTTTTGCATGGGGGCCTATGGGTGCATTTTTAAATGCGTTTTTAAAAACGCAGGTCTCAAAAAAAGCATGTAAAATCTGCAAGTGTGACCCTAGCCTTAATTTGTTATTTGTTACTGCTCCATGCCATCAGTTAACTTCTCATTTAGTGAGCAACACCTTAAATACATTTTTAACATTTTTAAAAGGTTTTGTGGGCTTTAATGGCCACTTTACACACACCAACTTATCTGTCCAACTTCTGACCAACTTGCTGGTTGCAGTGAAATCATGGACACATTGTAACATTTTGTGGCTGTGTACAAATGGAACAATGTGTCCATGATTTCACTGCAACCAGCAAGTTGGTCAGAAGTTGGACAGATAAGTTGGTGTGTGTAAAGTGGCCCTAAGGGGTTTAATTGGCTCTATTTAGATACAGTAGAAAAGAATTGCCAAAACTGTCTCATTTGTAACTATAAAGTAAGGTTGAAATGAACCATATTTATTATGGTGGTTCATGCTAGATTATAAATCATCTTCAGATTGTCTAGTCTAAGTTTAGACTACCTATCAGTTCTCTTACTTTGAGTAGAAACTTGCAGCAAGGTTTCGCACACTTTATGATGCATGGCATTGCTTATTAAGTCACAACCCATTCTCTAAAACATACATTTCTTGCGGCCTCCTTTACGGACTCGCCATATTGTTTTATAGTGGATTTGAAAATTCAAGATAAATGGATTCACAAACAATGACTAAAAAGAAATGACACTGTCCCTCTATAACCTTCAAATCTTGATGGAATCGTTCACCTTGTTCATCCCATACTCTACCACAGTTTTCAGAGAAGTTTTACGGCAACGCACAAAATGCACCTTGATGTTCATGTTTCAACCAATAATTTTGTAGCTCTCCAAGAGTTTCTGGATAATTTTGGTGTAATTGCTTGCATATTTCTAGGACAAGGTCTTTGAATGATAACCAATCATTCTTTTGGACATTGTCACCCTTGAAATATTCAACAAAGGCTGCTTTCACATCACGTTTCCTGGCATTCGCGGCAGATCCGACAGTTTTGCCGCATCTGCCGCCTAATGGATCACATGCAGCAAGACTGTGTTCGGCCTAATTTATTCCCTATGGGACTTGCGTACATGTGCGGCACTTGTGGTTTTGCCGTAATCCAGCTAATCCGGCACTTGCAGGAACAAAAAAACAAACAAACGCTGCTAGCAGTGGTTTTTTGAGTCATCATAGGTGCCGTTAAAAACCGCAAGTGCCGCATATGTCCGCAAGTCCCATAGGGAATGTATTAAGCTGAACGTAGTTTTGCCTGAAGTGATCCATTAGGTGGCAGATGCGGCAACATGCTGGATCTGACGCGAATGTCGAGAAACACTGATGTGAAAGCAGCCTTGAGGCCCAGTTACAGTCATAGGCTAGGGTCACACTTGCATGCATTTTTTTAGGTGCTTTTTGGCAGCCTGCGTTTTTGGGCAGCGTTTTTGCTGTTAGGTGTGAAGCAGCCTTAAAAAACGCATGCAACCATTTAGTGCCTTGCAAAAACGCATGCGTTTCCCATAGGGCCCCATGTTAAAAAAAAATGCATGCGTTTTTGAAAAAGCACCAAAAAATGCATCATGCTGCATTTTTTGGTGCTGAGCCAAAAACGAATCCAAAGAACAGATAGCACTTTAGACATGCGTTTTTGGCACTGGGGCATGCATTTTTTGTATGGGGGGTCTATGCATGCGTTTTTTCCATGCGTTTTTCACAAAAGACGTGTGAAAACTGCATAGAGAGAATGCAAGTTTGACCCTAGCCATAGATAATTGTGCAAATATTGTTCGCAGATCTCTGGTTGCAGTGAAATTATGGACACATTGTTACATTTGTACATGGCCACAAAATGGAACAATGTGTCCATGATTTCACTGCAACCAGAGATCTGCGAACAATATCTGCACAATTATCTGTGTGTAACTGGGCCTTTAGATGAGCTGCCAAATCTATGGACCATCAAACACACTGGACTTTACTTTTGCAAATAACATGCTAGGAACTGCCAAAATGATATTCTTGAAACAGTCTCTTTCAGTTGGCAAAGCTTCCCAGAGGTGGGAAGACAATGTTCTTACTGTCAACAAGTGACTGATGTACAATGTTTGACTTACCAAGCTTGAGGTCAGATCTTTGAGGCCAATTCTTCTCGCGAACTCTGCTGTCCGTCATGCACAGAAAACAACAATACTTGGTGTACCAAGAAATAATCATAACAACATGGTAAGGTCAATGCAGAAGAACCAATTGTGTTTGTGATATTACAGCAGCTTAATAACTCTTTTTATTCTTCAAAGAGAGAAACTAAATAGCCAATTGGGACTGCACCAAATAACTTGCCATTGTGGAGGACATTCTTTACACTCCGCTTTGAGCTGTTGATGAAAAGTCACCATTCATTTGAGTTATAGATTGTATTCTTGCATTAAACCATGTATGTTATGGCAAAAAACAAGTCACCTCTAAAGTATTGCAGAAATGAAAGTAGGATACCTTTGCACTTTTTTGAGTTTTTCTCATGTTTGTAGTCTTGATGCCAGGAGTTCTGGACCCCTATTTTGATAGTCCCAAATGCTGTGCTAAATTATTCGACTCATGCTGGTCAAATCCCCTATGAACTGAAATTTCAAAATCTTCATTATTACTGTCATTTTGTTCTTCATTATAATGCTGTTCTTGAAAAGGGCAAAAACAGGCACTGGGATTTCAGCTGAATGAGGCACTGGACACACGGCTCATGGTACACTAGGCTGCTCAATTTTATACTGATTTTTCTTGTTATATCCTGAAGTTTTTATGATACAAAGGTAACAGTCATTAGAATGATCTTAAAAAAACTTGATTCCAGCTCACCTAGTTGCTGTATGCTCATCCACCTGGGGCTCAGACACCGGCCTCACCCTGGCCTCACATCAAGGATAAAAGAAAAACTTGGAGCCTGGCTCATCAGGACTGGATTTTCTTTTTATTTTATTTTTCAAAAGAAAATATTGTGCATACAAAAGAAAAATTTACATGGTTGACATGACCCAGTCGAAGCGCTTCAACTACACTAAGCAGTCTTACTCATGACTAGGGATGGGCGAACTGTTAGTTTTTTGCCAGTTTCATGACTAGCGTTGCCCTGTTAAAGTAAACAGTTAATAACAATACTCATACTTATCGGGCCCGTGTTCTCCATTTCAGCTGTGCTGAGGCGCTGCGTCACTTTCAGGCCTCTCGTTACCCTCTGGTAATATTGACGTGGCTGGCTCCAACAGTCAGTCACATACAACCAAAAGATAGGGGGCAACCTGGAAGTGATGCAGCGCCGTTGCACAGCAAGAAAAGAGAATGCCTACCTGGTAAGTATATTATGTGTATTAATTGTTTGCTTACTTTAACAGGGCAACGCCAGTCACGAACCCAGCAAAAAACGAACAGTTTGCCCATCCCTACTCATGACTCCATCTTGAGTAAGACTGCTTAGTGCAGTCGAAACGCATCTACTGGGTCATGTTGACCATGTCAATTTTTCTTTTGTATCCAATATGTTTTCTTTTGAAAAATAAGAAGAAAAGGAAAACCCAGTCCTGTTGAGCCATACTTCAATTTTTTCTATTATATTAAAATGATCTCTTGGCTCTTGCCAAAAACCATAGGTAAACCAAATGGCATCTTATCAAGTGTTCCCTTTGTCTTAGGGCCACTTTACACACACCAACTTATCTGTCCAACTTCTGACCAACTTACTGGTTGCAGTGAAATCATGGACACATTGTTCTATTTTGTGGCTGTGTACAAATGTAACAATGTGCCCATGATTTCACTGCAACCAGTAAGTTGGTCAGAAGTTGGACAGATAAGTTGGTGTGTGTAAAGTGGCCATCAGATTGTTAACACACAGCTTGACAGGGTCCCAAAATTTATCCTAATCATCAATTTTTTTCTTTGAAATATGCAATATAGGCTTACACAACAAATGAGTGCTTTGACTGGGAATGGTGAAACTGCCACTGATTACAGGAATCAGGGTTGTTTATTCACTTACGATGATAGATTGCAGAGAAAGACATGATCAGAAAGAAAGTGTGGAAATAAAAAAATTTATTTTACTAACCCCTTGTATTAAGAATTTTGGAATATGTTTCACTAAATAAAGAGGCACCCAACCTTTTGCCACACTGCCTCAAATGTAACTGGATAGCCTAGAAGAATAACATTGTTCCGGTCACCAAAGTCGTCTTCCACCCCTCTGCACTTGAGGGCGGTTTGCTCTCTTCCAATAGGAGAACACTAATGCTACCCTCAATCCAGCCAAGAGTAATCGTATTTAGATGAGATGTCTATATGCACTGTACAGTGTTTTACTACCGTGTTTTCGCGATAGTAAGACCCCCCCGAAAGTAAGACAGGGTAGGGGGGGGGGCGCTGGGGAATATAAGGCCGCCGCCGCCACCTCCTGGTACCTGTCCCCCGGTGTGTCCATGTTCCCCCGGTGTGTCCAGGCTCCCCCGGTGTGTCCAGGCTCCCCCGGTGTGTCCAGGCTCCCACGCTGTGTCCTGCAAGTGCAGCCACGCTGGAGCAGATGGGGTTAATCACAGCCTAACTTGCTGTGTCCCCCTGCTCATCTCCGCCCAGCCTGACGTCACTGCAGTCCGGCGCGAGCTCTGATTGGCTCCCAGGAACCAGCGGGCGCGGCCAGATGACGTTATGAGCTCTGATTGGCTCGTCATCTGGCCGCGCCCGCTGCTTCCTGGGAGCCAATCAGAGCTCGAGCTGTGTAAATGTATTGTACAGGGTGTCATGATTAAGAGGCAACAACTTTTCCCTCCTTGCTTACTTCCACTAGCTTAAAATAATAACTCAGGTTTTATTTACCCTCCCAAGGTCGAACACTACATTTGTTGTGCTACATAATGATTCTTAACAGCAGTGACATAACTAGAGTCTGATGGGCCCCGGTGCAAAATTTGGACTTGGGGATTCTAAATCCTATAAAGACATACAAATTTCCCCCATTCACCCTTCATTATGTAGTAATGTCTCCCATCCTGGTATATATATCCTGCATCCTGGTATATGTGTCCCGATCCTGGTATATATGTCTCCAATCCTGGTATATAGATCTCCCATCCTGGTATATATGTACCTCATCCTGGTATATATGTCCCCAATCCTGGCACATATGTCCCCCATTCCTGTTTATAAGTCACCCATCCTGGTATATATGTCCCCTATTCTGGTATATGTGTCCCCATCATGGTATATATGTCCCCCATCCTGGTAAATATGTCCCCAATCCTGTATTTGTCTCCCCAATCCAGGTATATGTCTCCCCAATCCTGGTATATGTGTCCCCATCTTGGTATATATGCCTTCCACCCTGGTATATATCTCCCCAGTCCTGGTACTGTATATGTGTCCCCATCCTGGTATATATATCCCCTATCCTGGTATATTTGTATGTCCCCATCCTGCTATATATGTCCCCCTCTTTGGTATATATGGTCCCAATTCTAGTACATATGTCCCAGTTCTATCTCTAACACATAATAAAAAAAAAAAAAAAACATTCTACTCACCTTTCCTGCTCTCCAATCTATCCCGGTGTCCTCTGTAGCCAACGCACAGATGCCTCAAGCTGACATCAAAGTGTGCACCATGCTGCATGATGTCACTATCATGCACTGTCCCCAGTTAGACGTTAGCTACTGGTCACTGTTTGGCCAGGTGCTTGTATCACCGTGCAGGGACACAACAGGTCTCTGTGCCGTGATACATTTCAACTGGATGTGCCTCCTCGGAAGCACATCCAGCTGAAGTATGGGCTGGGATTGGCGGGGCACTGTAACCTAAAGCCGTCCGAGACCGTGATCATTACACCCTGCTTAAAGGCTGTAGTGTTATGTTGATTAAATGATTGTAAATGGCTCATGTCATTTTATGAACATTGGACATTATCCGCAACATAGTTATTATAGATATGCAAATTTATTTTAAAAATTGAAACAATTAAATGAAGTTACTTTGAAATGTATGATTGTACAACATTTGCGTTATTCTTCAGCTTCATATATTGCACTTTAGAAAGAATAATAAAATCAATTAATGCTGTTTATGCTCTCATTCTAGTTTTGGCCTAGAAATCATCTGATTGAATAAGCTATTCAATTGACAAGTTATTGAGAACAAAGAACAGTTACTTTGCATAAGTCTTATGAGAAGTCATATGCAAAGCGATGCAAAAGTCACTGATTTAGAGAAATTGCACTTTCAGTCACAGTGTAATCCGTCACTTTGGATGCGTTATGCATTGCGTCCAAGTATTGAAGCTTGGTTACGTTAACGCTAGGTTTCATAGCGTTAATGAGCTGTCATACGCATGCTCAAGGTAGCACAACACAAATGTGACTAATAAGGTGAAACCATCATCCGAAATAGTTGTTAGCTCTCCTGCAATGGCCATGATACAGTATGTGACAAACTTTAAGGGAACAACCACCAGGATTTTAATCACCTGTAAATCAGTGCAGCAGGTGATGATGTGTGCAGCATGACATCACTATTTGGTTTTTTTTATTCCTCCCTGGGGGGTTTGGCAGTCTGCTATAAGCCAAACCCTCTCCCTCTCATCCAGGGGGGGGGATTTGGCTGACAGCAGCCTGGCAAAACCACAGGGGAGGAATATAAAAACCCAAATAGTGATGTCATGCTGCACACATCAATCACCTGCAGCACTGATTTACAGGTGATTAAATCCTGGTTGTTGGTTCCCTTTAAAAATTTGTAATGAAACTCAACTGAAAAAATAATTTTTATACTTAAACAATCACATTTAAAGGGAATCTGTCAGCAGGTGTTTGCTACCTCATTTGATAGCAGCATGCGTTAAGCAAAGAGTCCCTGAATTCAACGATGTTTAACTTAGATTAGTGGGTGGCACAATTCTGAAACAATCAAGCCTTTACTGTATTTTTCGCTTTATAAGACACACCAGATTATAAGATGCACCCCAAATTTGGTGAAGGAAAAGAGAAAAAAAAATATTTTTTTATGTTAAATGGGGTTCTCTTATAATGCCAGTGTCCATCTTACAAATCATATATATGTCCCTCATCATAGTGTATATATATAACCCCCATCCTGGTACATAGTCCCCCATCCTGGATATGGCCCCTTGTGCTGGCACATATAGCCCCCCGTGCTGGCACATATGCCCCCTCTGTGCTGGCACATATAGCCCCCTCTGTGCTGGCACATATGCCCCCTCTGTGCTGGCACATATGCCCCCTCTGTGCTGGCACATATATCCCCCCTGTGCTGGCACATATGCCCCCTGTGCTGGCACATATAGCCCCTTGTGCTGGCACATATGCCCCCCTATGCTGACATATATGCCTCTTGTGCTGGCACCTATGCCCCCTGTGCTGGCACATATAGCTCCTTGTGCTGGCACATATGCCCCCTGTGCTGGCACATAAAGCCCCTTGTGCTAGCACATATGCCCTCTGTTCTGGCACATATAACCCCTTGTGCTAGCACATATGCCCCCTGTGCTTACACATATGCCCCCTGTGCTAACTTATATAGCCCCTTGTACTTGCACATATTACCCCTGTGCTGGCACATATCCCCTTCATCCTGAATATGCCTCCATCACTCTATATGCCACCGTGCTGGTGCACACATAGTAAAATAACAAACGTTTTTAACTTACACTCCACCGCTGACTATGTCGCTCCCAGCTCCTTGGTGTCTCTTCCTGTGTCCAATCCGATCATGTGAGCGGGGCGCACGCTGTGCTGATCACATGATCGGTTGCGGGTACAAACAGGAAGAGACTCTGAGAATCTAGGAACAACAGAGCCAGCGGCGGAGGGCAAGTTAAAAATATTTGTTATTTTACTATGTGTGAGGCTGCAGGGGGGCATATAGAGTGATGGGGGGGTGAGTGCAGGCACAGGTAATATGCGCGGCTCCCCTGTCCACATCTTGGTGCAGTTTCAGCACCGAGGTGATGGACAGCAGGTGCAGTGCATATTACATGAGGCTAATGAGCAGGAGCACATGACTTCCTACTGCCTCTGCAGCCCGCTCCAGCCTATCCCAGCCCCTGAACACTGTTCCAAAGCAGCCCCCCCTCCCTTACACCCCTACAGTACATGTACATTCGGATTATAAGACGCACCCCACACTTTTCTAAAATTTGGGGGAACAAAAGTGCATCTTATAATCAAAAAATATGGTAGTTTTAGCCATGCAGCAGAGCTTTGAGAGCAGCCCCCGCCAAAACAGGCTTTAAATAGAGATCTTAGATTGACGGTGAGGTGTCAATCAGAGGAGGAGGCATGTCCAGTGATGGTAATTACCAGGCAATAAAGCTTTTAGTTTACACAAACAATACATCAGAGCCTGCTAAGGGAAGCACATGCCTGGTAAGGGAAACACAAAAAAGATTTTTAACCCCTGCAGCATGCTGTCTTCAGCTTACATAACAAAAACTGCTGACAGATTCCCTATAAGTAAAAATAAAAAAAATACCTCCAATGGTGTTTAAATCCTGTTCTAAGATGTGACCCAAAATGAATGCATGAATTATATTTCTTTTTCACAAGGAATCTCCCATTTTTTCTCTAGGTCATTATCATGGAGATATTAGGGTGGCATGGTGGTTAGCACTGCAGCCTTGCAGCGCAGGGTTCCTGGATCAAATCTCACCAAGGAAAACAGAAAACATCTGCAAGGAGTTTGTATGTTCTCCCCGTGCTTTTGCGGGTTTCCTCCCACACTCCAAAGACATACTGATAGGAAAATAGGTTGTGAGCTCCAATGGGGAACGTGTCGCAAATGTATGTAAAGTGGTGTGGAATTAATAGTGCTATATAAATTAATAAAAATTATATTATTATACTTACCCACCTCAAAGATGTTGGAAACATGAACAGATTGCATAGACCTTGTGCCCAAATTTGCCAAACTAATCAAACTAGAGATATCAAATAATCTTTTTCAAAGTGATCAATGTTAATTAACTTGCGGAAAAAACATTTTTTTTTTCAAGAACCGACAGTGTAGAAGAATTGTAAGATGAGGATATAACTGGATTTTCAAATGAGTTCTTGTAGTAATAATAGTGTATGTTGTGTTTGTAATCACAGGGAGTAAATAATGATGGGGAATAATTGGGTCTAGCAGTCCTTATCCGCCCGCAATTTGTGTGTTTTTATGTAATTATCACCTCACAAGTGAGCAAAACCAGCAGTGTCACCCAGTAGATACAAAGCGTGAAGGATCAAAAGCCAAACTACAACCAGCCCCTTAAGTATTTCATCATGACAAACAGGTTCTACTCTCCGTAATAGCTGCGCCAGCGGGAGTCGGGGTTTTATAAAGACTCTTGACTTCTTAAATTGCTCTACCATGGAGTTGGGAGAATAAAGTAATTTTTGATTTATACTGAAGTTAAGGAGATTCATTACTCCCTAAATCTTTATTTAACGCTCTCGTACTGCCTTGGTGCCTACTGTGTAAAAGGTACTTAGAAAAAGCCTGTACATTTGGGCAGCTGGACTACTTGATTTGACGGCACCTTGCACTGCTATTTTCACAAATTCTCCGGTAGTTAAAAGGTTTTACTCTGGTTAACCTTTTGTTGAGAAACCGTAAAAAAACTGACTTGAGGTAAATGGATAGACAACTTGTAACAACTCCGCAGCAGCCAATTCCGCAGCCGAACTCTTAACTTCAATCGGTACAATTTTATATTATTACGGTTTAAATGAGAGCGTTGCCACTATATTATTAGATATGGACGCATGGGTAAATTTATATACTTTCAAGAAACCGGAGAGTCCAACTGCGCCTACTCGCTTGCAGAAAGTTTCATGCTACGATAAAGCTGAAAATGAGAGCAAAAAAAAATGGTTTAAAAGTCCCTTGAGAAAACAAGCAAAGTAGAGCAAATATTACTTTTAAGATTATGTTTGCGCGGCTAAGCATGTAGTTACCCACGTACATATATAGGCGGCTGATATACATGTTTTGCAAGAATATTAATGGGGTCAATATATTATAGCTTGGGATCAGTGACATCAAAAGTAACCGCGACACCGTAACAAAATATCAAATGAAGCACATTCTGACACGACTGCAGAGTCGCGAGCTTCACCCAGGGCAAACAGTCAATTTGCTGCCAAATCCCTGTATCTAATTACCCTGGACATTGCAAAGTTGTTATTGGCACCCAGTGGCGTAACTTGAAGCTCATGGGCCCGAATGTGAAAGCTCCAATGTGGCCCCCAATTACTGCAAATCTTTAATAGCAATAGTCTTGGGATTAGCTGAGAAATTGATTTCTGACAGCAGCATGAGCCTTCATCCAATCTCTTCATCCTTTTACACGTGGCTCCAATACTACTCAGGTGATTTGCTGCAGCCTCATATATTTGGATAATGGTGGTGTCTAAGGCTGGCTTCACACTACGGCGTGATCCAGGCAGGGGTGACAGCCCCAGACCGGGTTTTGGCCCCATAGTATCCTATGGGGTCAGATGGAGCCGGATGGCAGTTATCTGCCATCCGGCTGCATCTCGCCGGACGAATCCGGGAGAAGTGGGATTTTTCTCCCAGATCCAAAACCGTTGCATGCAACGTTTTTGGATCCGGCAGAAAAATCCCACTTCTCCCGGATTCATCCGGCGAGATGGCAGCCGGATGGCAGATAACTGCCATTCGGCTCCATAGGATACTATGGGGCCAAAACCCGGTCCGGGGCTGTCACCCTGACAGCCCGGACCGGATCACGCCGCAGTGTGAAGCCAGCCAAAGGCTGGTTTCACACTGCGGTCAGATCAGGTCAGGTTTTGTGTGACAAAACCAGTAGTGACTCCAAAACCTAGAACAGGTGTCAATCTTTCAATTATACTTTTTCTCTGCAAGTTCCTCTCCTGGTTTTGGCACACAAAACCTGACCTGATCTGACCTGACCTGACAACAGTGTGAATCCAGCCTCACACAACCCTGTAAGGTGAGTGGTCTTGATATGATCCCATATATCTGGTACATCGGTTAAGACCCTATTCTGAGCTTGTCTTTCTCCTTGCTCTATGACTACAGAGTTGCGAGCTTCACCCAAGACAAAGAGTCAGTTTGCTGCCAAATGCCTGTATCGAATTACCCTAGACATTGCAGAGTTGTTATTGGCACCCAGTGGCATAACTTTAAGCTCATTGACCCCGATGTGAAAGCTCCAATGGGGCCCCCAATTTTTGCAAATCTTTAATAACAGTAGTCCTTTTCTATTGGCCAAAGGTACGTTTGGGGCCCACCAGGCTCCAGGGCCTAGGTGCGATTACAACTCCTGCAGCTATTGCAATTATGTCTCTGTTGGCACCCCTCTCTCTGGCACACAGCAAATTGGACATATGCTCCAAAAACCACCACTAGTTACATTCTTGCAGGACCATCAGACGCACAAAATAGGAAGTAGTCTTTTCTTGGGATTTGATTTACCCAGTGGCCATTATCAGCTATGTCTTCCCTTATTGGCAGTAAGTGCACTGTACTGCTGAGGTTCATTAAACAATGGAGCCAGGCCACCCGAAACCACAGCCACAATGCATGCTGCTCTGCTTATTACGCCCTTTTTTTAACTCGAGGTGAGTTGGGTAATCTACTTTGACCATCGTAAAGCACTGTTGCCTTGCAGCTTTGTGGTCCTGGGTTCAAATCCCTCCAAGGAAAACATATGCAAGGAGTTTGTATGTTCTCCCCGTGTTTGCGATGGTTTCCTCCCACACTCCAAAGATAAGTTGATAAGGGATTTAGATTGTGAGCCCCAATGGGGACAGTGTTGATGTCTATCAAGCGACGAGAAAATTATTAGTGCTGTATAAACAAGTGAAATAAATAAATGTTACCATTGAAAATTGTTAGTAATGACTCATTTCTCAATTAATATAATACAAGATTGGACCCCTCTATGATGCTCTTTTTATTTTTGGACCTCTCTATGGTGCCCTTAATATTATTATCGGACCCCTCTATAATGCTCTTATTATGATTGGACCTCTCTATAATACCCTTATTATTATTATTGGACCTCTCTATAATGCCCTTATTATTATTAGACCCCTCATTGATCCCCTTATTATTATTGGACCCCTCCATGATTACCTTATTATTATTATTGGACCACTCTATAATGCCCTTATTAGTATTAGACCCCTCATCGATGCCCTTATAATTATTAGACCCCTCTATGATGTTCTGTTTGTTGTCAAGATAAGACGGCCCATTTATGGTTTAACACAATGTAATCAGCTATTAGGTGCACACAATTAATATTAATGGGAAAGCCACCATGCACTTCACTACGAGCTGATGGAGCAATATATAAAACATTTAATAAAATGTAATAATGTGCTTACAAGCACGTAATAAATTGATAATTATACAACTGCTGCAGAAAGTTCACCTTATATATTAGAAATGGTCGAGTCCTGGGACTTTCTGGCTTCAGAACAGTTAAGGAAAATATTGTAATGTTGGTCCCTGAAAAAGAAATGCATATTAATATGCTTTTACATCTGTCTCGTATTAATATTCATGCCTGAATCCACATCCCTACACAAAGCCAATTTTCTGACCATCTGTGTGATGGCTGGTGGATGCAATGAATAAATTTTATTTGTGAGGGGAGCGATAAATCATGTATCTTCTGTATTTCTGCACACAGTCTTTCTCTTAGGTGCTAAAATTTTTAATAACCTCTAAAAATGATTAACCCTCTTTCAAAAAATTCCAGATCTGCTTACTCTTACTTTATCATTAGCTTATCAAGTGTGATGGTCGTATGGATCAGAAAAAAAAATGACATGGGCTTCGCCGTATTTCTGGAACCAGCCGGATCCAGCAGGCAGCGACGGGCTGCCCCCAACCCCCAGGTGCCTATTTGTACCTGGCCGGACACAAGAATATAGGCGAGCCCCCTTTTTTTTATTATTTCATGAATTTCATGAAATACAAAAAAAATGCGTGGGGTGCAGCGCAATTTCTATGTCCAGCCAGGTACAGCTAAGCAGCTGGGGGCTGGAATCTGCAGCGCAGGGAGGCCCAAGCTTTCTGGGCACCCCCCGCTGCAAATTGCAGTCCGCAGCCACCCCAGAAGATGGCGCGTTCATTGAAGCACCATCTTCTGGCGCTGAACCCCACTCTTCCAGTGGCCCTGGTAGCGGGTGGCTCACTGGGTAATAAAGGGATTAGGGCCAGCTTTGTATTATCAGCTGGCCCTAAGCCCGAGATTTATGGCGGTCATGCCAATATTAGACATGACCGCCATGAATTTCCAGTAATCAATATAAAAAAAAAATACAACACAGAGAAAAATAATTTTATTAGAAATAAAACAGAAGACAATTAGGGACTCCATCTTTATTTAAAAAATCCTCTTCCGTCCGTCGTAGTCCAAAACGTAATCTCAGCTCTGCTACATCCCTGTGCATAGACACACAGGAATGTAGCAGAGCTGAGAACTGACCAAACAGTCAGGGTTCAGCTCAGGTTCATTATGACCTGAGCTGAACCCTGCTGTCAGCCAGACTCGCTCTGCCGATTCCCGAGCGGTGACAGAAGTTAATTTATTCACTGCTTCTGTCACCGTTCGGGAATCTCCGGAAACAGAAGCAGAGAGACTCGGGGAGCGAGTCTGCAGCCGGCGGAAGCAGGGTTAAGTAGCCAGGCCGGTCCAGCACACTCACCCCTCACCCCCCCACCCCCAAGCCCACCCCTGGTCAGGACTCAATGGGGAAGCGGCAGTGAGCAAATTTCACCGCCGGCTTCCCCGCCTGAGTTCTGAGTCCCTGCTCCCCCAGCCCGGTCCTAACTTAGGATCGGGTGGGGAGGCTGCGGGGGGGGACAGAGGGATGGTGGACTCGCTACTGTGCGAGTAATAGCTTGGAAACTCCCAGAGTACCGAGTCCTGGGATTCCACTATTACTTACAGAGTAACGAGTCCTAGCGAGTAGATTCGCCCATCCCTATTTGAAATTATATTAAACTAGCAATAGGCCCGATGCTATTGCATTGGGAGGGCAGTCTCGGGCCTTTCTCCCCTTATGAGCTCTCTCCTGTCTGTGCTGCCTCTTTCCCTGTGCGCTCTGTCTTACTTGTGCCTTTCTCTCTGCTCTGTGTGCTCTCAGCCCCTGTGTACTCTGTCTCTCCCCATGATTCTGCCTCCCCTTGTGCCTCTGCCTCCTCTGGGTTCTTGCCTCCTCTGTGTTCCTGCCTCCCATGTGCCTACCTCCCGTCACTGAGCCACCAAACAATGCTAGCCACTGAGCTATACTAGAGTGCAGATCACTGAGCCACCATACAGTGCTGACTACTGAGCCACTGTACTGTGCTAACCATTAAGCCACCATATACAGTGCTAATGTGGTGCCCCTCTGGCTAGGCGCCACAGAGAGGTATTGCAAGCTAACAACAAATGTGGTATCTCTGTAAGTTGTCAGTTCAGGGTTTAACCTGTGGAGTCTCATGTTACACACACACAGGACTAGGCCACCTTAGCATAGGGGTGACTGGTTATTTAGTAGGTCCCAAAAAGGGGTGGAGCCTAGGCTAGAGTGGGAAAACCAGGAAGTTAGAAGAGTTTTACCTCAGACAGTGCTGGGAAGTCAGACAGTGAGGACGGGCCTGACAGTGCGGTTGACAGGAGGGAGCCCCATCTTTAAGTGGGGGCCCAGGACAGCAGGCAATGGACCAGAACTGGTTGGAGCCAGCTGGTCACGTTGGGGGAAGCACCGACAACGCGGGAAAGCCGAGGCAGTCAGTAGTTCACCTCTGACTGCAGACCGACGAGCTGCGGGCCCATAGTAACCAGGTTGCCGACAGCACCACAAGGACACCCCTCAGGACAGACACCGGTTGTGGGCACTAGGGGTTGTTGACTGAATTCCGGTGGCGGGAGAAATTGTGTGCTCCTGCTGCTCCCGTCCGTATCGGTAAGGGACCGACCTGGATGGCTAGTGACATACCGTAGGACTGGCGGGAGAGTGTTGTGAAGGTGGTAGAGACAGGAAGAATAGGACTGATCCCGAAAGACAAAGAGAGAAAACATCTAGCGACTCCATAAGGGGGAATCTGAGCTGGCAACATCCACCCGGTGAACCAAACTGTACCGTGTTCCGTTTTACCATCTGCCGGTACTCAGTAAAGTGGAGTCAAACTTGAACTGGTCTCTGTTGTTCTTCCCGCCGGTGCCCGGAGGGCTTCAAAACTATCACCAGCAGCTCACCAGAGGGGTAAGACCCACCACTACAACTCCCCTCATCCTCGTCCATCACCGCTGCCCTGAGGTAAAAGCTCCTCCTGTGGGGAGCTGTACCACTCTCTGCTGCACCCACCATCACCTCAGCGGCCGGCTAGCAGTGCCGGTACTTATCCTACCGGGATCCACAGGTGGCGTCACGTTCCTTTGTAAATACTCTTTCCCCTGCCATCTAACAAATGATAAACAGGGCACGGAACCGGGATCCCGGCCACCCGTGATCTCCCCATCAAAGCTGCCATCAGTCCCAGTGTCTGAGTACCCTTAGCTCTGGCCACATCACTAACCACTGAGCCACCGTACAGTGCTAACCACTGAGCCACAACACAGTGCTAACGATTGAGCCACCGCACAGTTCTAACCACTGAACCACCGCACAGTTCTAACCACTGAACAGTACAGTGCTAACCACAGAGCCACCATATATTGCTAACCACTGAGCCACCATGTACAGTGCTAACCACTAAGCCACCTCACATAGTTCAAACCACTGAACCACCGCACAGTGCTAAGCATGAAGCGACCGAACTTTGCTAACCACTGAGCCACTATATACAGTGGTAACCACATACCACCGCACAGTTCTAACCACTGAGCTACGCACAGTTCTAACCACTGAGCCACCGCACAGTTCTAACCATTGAACCACCATACAGTCCTAACCACGGAGCCACCATATACAGTGCTAACCACTGAGCCACCATACAGTGCTAACCACTGAGCTACTCTAGAGTGCAGCCCAGTGAGCCACCATACAGTGCTGACTTCTGAGCCACTGTACTGTGCTAACCACTGGGCCACCATATACAGTGCTAACCACTGAGCCACCGCACAGCTCTAACCACTGAGCCGCTGCACAGTTGTAAACACTGAACGACCGTGCAGTTCTAACCACGGAGCCACCATACATTGCTAACCACTGAGCCACAGTATACAGTGCTAACCACTGAGCCACTGCACAGTTCTAACCACTGAGCCACAGTGCAGTTCTAACCATGGAGCCACCGTACATTGCTAACCACTGAGCCACCATAAAATGCTAACCACTGAACCACCATATACATTGCTAACCACTGAACCACCATATACTGTGCTAACCACTGACCCACCATACATAATCTGTATGGAGCTGTTGGCGCGTGATTTAAAACCAGCTTCACTGATTGGTCGCCTTGCTAAGCGGTGCGCAGCTTGGCGGGGGTTTTGAATCCCGACCGCCATATCATAATACCCATAACTTGGGTGTTCCAACATGGCGGTCGGGGTACTTCTGCTGCAAGCAGCTGGCGCAGCTCGTCTCTCGGCTGCGTCGCCGCCGACCTCCGTGCGGCAAGAGATGAGTCGCGACTACCGTCGAGAGATCAGCGGCTAGTGCCGCTGATCTCCTGTTGGTAGCGGTGGCGTCTCTGTCACTTTCACTTCTGTCACTTGTATTGCTATCCCACAATGGTGCCGTGGTGGATTGTGGGATAGCGACATAAGCGCCGGAAGTGTGTGACACATATTATTAGTGATTATGTATTTAGACTAGACAAGGGTCCGATTTTATCGCATCAGGAGATTCTAAAATGTGTGAGATTATTTATTAGTTTTACTATATCATTAATGTTTTAGTTTATGTTTTAGCTCTGATGTGACTTGCGTCATGTGATAGGGGTGTGGTTGAGGGGTAGTCGAAGGTGCCCTTGCATGATTATAGTGGACAGCAGGAAATGTCAACACAGCCACCAAAGAAGCTGTTCACACAGTTTTGAATTTATGGTGCGTTTTGAGGTGGGCGTGACCATGTTAGTTGGTGGACGTAGTGGTGTAGCCTATGCAAGAGGGGTCTTGGCTCCCCTGCACACCCTTGCCTGTGGGTGTTAGTCCATGACCCCGATAATAAAGTATTTGACCACATGTCTTCCTAAAGTGATGACTGGGGTAGTAATATGGCCACTGCTACACCCAGTCCGCTGCTTCGCATGACCGGGTGTACAAAGATAGCAGCCTAGTCAGTTACTGCACCTGAGCATGGAAAAAATGTTCTTTTTACAATCTGGGCAATCAGGAGATACCTGGTTCTGCCTGCGTTGTGGCCAGTGTCCTCTACCCTGTTTCCCTAAAAATAAGACACTGTCTTATATTAACTTTTGCTCCCAAAAATGCACCATGTCTTATTTCGAGGGGATGTCTTATCTCCATGAAGAAGAATTCACATTTATTGATGAACAAAAAAAAAAAGAACACAGCATTGCCATCACAAATCAGCATAACCAAACATTGTCATCCATCCATCCGTCATTCATCTGCATCCCCCAATATTCCCATCAACCATCTGCAGCCCTATCATCCATCAGCAGCCCGCATCATCTCCAATATCCCTCTGTAGCCCCCATCACACATCTGCAGCCACACATACAGCCAGCTAGCCACACATAGACACAGTACCACTATTGCTGGAGCCTGCCGCCATTGCCGATGCTTCATTCCTCCCATGTCCTCCTGTGTACACGTAAACGGGCATCGCTCAATGTAGATATACAATAGTAAGCCGCCAGTCAATTAGGAGGCGGCTACTGGTGTCTGATTGGATGCTGAATTACCGTACATCTACGCTGAGCCATGCTCGGATGACGTTCGTACAGGAGATGTATGGTAATGCTATGGCCAATCAGACGCCAGCAGCCGCCGCCTGATTGGCTGACGGCTTACTACCATACATCTACATTGAGTGGCGCCGGTGCATACAGGAGAACATGGAGGAACAAATAAAGCGGCGGCAGAAGCAGGCAGGCACGCTCCGGCAATAGCGATACAGTGAGGTGAATATCAATTATTTTTTTTCTTTGCTAAGTCTTATTTTTGGGGGTTGTCTTATACTTAGTAGCCTGGCCAAAACCCCTACTGTGTCTTATTTTCAGGGGATGTCTTATTTTCAGGGGATGTCTTATTTTCGGGGAAACACGGTACTTGGCACTATTTTGGGGACAAATTTACAGACAGGGTAAGGCTTTTATGTAATCAGATTAATTGGGTGGCAACATTTATTAATAAAAATATATAAATGTAAAAAATATTCCTAGTTTAACACAAGATTGAGATTCCATTAGGAGAAAACTAGATTATTAAGTCAGCAGAACACTACAGATCATCCAGAATAATGGAAAAAGATATCATAGCCAATAAGCCAGACTTATCTGCATTGTGGATGGGATGTGTGCACTATATATGCGTCAGTAACACCCTACTAATCCTTTACTTATGCCATTGAACCCTCTCTTGCTGCCTCCCAGCTACAGTGGTTTTAACAACATAGCCCATAGATTTACCATTAAACATAATGCATCCATTTGCAGGGTTAAGAAAGAATGCTGTTTTAAATCCTCCTAACACATAAATTATGTATTACTCTGGTCATTACCATAAGGAGTTATGCATCGCTATAATTCAAGGTCTGCCATGTATGAAGGGTTCTTGCTCTTGCTTCATTACTGAATACATACTATTCTTCTCTATAGCATTTACAGTATTTATGCATTTTAATATGTTTTATTCATATGGCTTCACATAATTGCATTTAATGGGATATGATCTGTTTAAAAGTAACGAATGCTATATAAATGCTTAATTTGGCATTGTTAAAGGTTACAATGAAATCAATGCAATAAATTAAATGCGGCGGTGGTGGTATTGAAGCAGCACGTGTCCGCTTTAGATTTGCCTTTGTAACGGCCATTTGAAACCTATTCACCCTTTTGCTTAGCAAAGTTTAATTAAATAAAGTGGATTTCTTAGGGATAGAAGAGTTAATAAGCTTTTTGTAGCCAATGAGGAGGAGTCCACAAACTCCAACATGTAAAAATACCCCAGAACCCACTTCTCAGGGTGGCTTCACACTTGCATTCGCCTGCGCTGCGCATTGCGGCGGGTGAACGCAAGCTGAGCGCAAGCACCACCCATACCTATGTTTAACATGGGGATGCACAGTGTATGCGCTCGGGTGCCGATGGCCATGCATACTCATTGCTCCCCATGTGTGATTTGTATGCATGCTTGAGTACAAATTCTCGTCCGCACCATTAACGCAACACCCGAGCACATACACCTTGCGTACAAATCATACATTCTCGTCTGCACCCTGAACGCAACACCCGAGCGCATACACCGTGCGTCCCCATGTTAAACATAGGGATGGGCGGTGCTTGCGCTCGGCATGCTTCGCCCGCCGCAATGCGCAGCGCAGGCAAATGCAAGTAAGAAGCCAGTCATTGTCATTCATTGCGGATATCGTATGGAATATTTGGGATCTATAGAGTCCTTGGATACTACTCTCATCAATTTAAATCCCACTGAGTGTATTTGATTTCCTTGTAGAAAGAGGTAGCCTCATATGTAATGGTACCTTTACACGCCGCTACAGAAGGTTGGAAACAACCGGGTGTCGGAGACAAATGTATCTTGCACCGTCAAATCAACCCGAGGTAGCGGCGTGTAAACTAGCTTGTTGCCACCCGTCACTTTCGGCACCTGTTTCAGAGCAGTGCTCTAAAACAGGATGGTTTCAACCCGATGGTAGCGGCGTCTATAGGAGGAGCAGGAAGGTTTTTTCAACACCTAGTTACATCCCTGGGGCGTGACAGAGCCTCCGGGATACCGGGCCCCATCAGCGATCATTGGTGGAAGCTCCTGCGTTACGATTGGTTGTCGCTGCATAGGGCGGCATATTTAAGGAGCTGACCAGTCACACTACACAATTGCAATAGCATCATGTATTAGCCAGCCTCCCTGCGCTGGCTGGCCAATCATGATGTTATTGCATTGTCCAATCATCGTACGAGCGTCTCATAATCCACAACTCTGGCACGCCTATGTGTTGTCCCTGCTGCACCAGGTCCTCCCATATTACCTTCTGTAGCAGCGTGTAAATGAGGTAAGGTGCTCTACAGAAGGTAACTTGAGCATCCGGCGGTGCATCCAGAGATATATTAAACCTTCTGTAGAGCACCTTGTAGCGGCGTGTAAAGGCAGTATCGGGTACCGTTTGCAACCGTTCGAATGTGCTCGTGCACGTGAGACACCTGGTTGTTTCCAACCTTCTGTAGCGGCGTGTAAAGGTACCATAACATGTAGGACACAAGCTACAGTGTTATCTAGAAGAGAATTTTCTCTGCCTAAAAATTTCCAAGAAGTAAAGTGCTGAAATATAGTGATCAATATTTACATGGCAGGAAAGGGAGAAAAACAAGTTCATAGCTAAAAATGATGTAAAATGTAAAAATTTGTGGGACAGGCTACAATATTTTCTGTATCAGGATTTTCTCTGCCTAAAAATGGCAGAACGGGGGAAATAAGTTCAAATACAAAAGTTGTGTAAAATGTAAAACATTTTGGGACATTGTGAAAGATGTAAAGAAAACAAAAGTGCAATGATTTGGAAATCTGTTATACAAAGTGAAAATTAATGAATTTTCCATTTCATTTGAAAAAAATTAAAAAATTGATAGCAGTCACACATCTCCAAAAGGTTGAGAGAAGGAAAACAAAACATTGGAATGGTAAGTGGTTCTAATTAAAACCAATTTGAGGGTCAATTTTCAACTAAGTCACATAAAAAAGAACATGTTAGAGAGGCAGAGTCTCTCAGAAGTAAAGATGGTCAGTGCCTCCCCAATTTGTAAACAAACTGGGGAAGCTCTAACCCAACTTAAAATTGCAAAGACTTTGAATATCCCACCATTTGTATTACATAATATCATCAAAAGATTCAGGGATTCCATAACATAATAACATTACCTCTAATATATAAAGCTGAATGTGTGTGTGTATGTATGTGTGTATATTCGGGATTGGCATCTACACCGTCGCAACTACAGCCACAAAATTTTGCACAGTCACATGTCTGGACCCCGAGAGCGTCATAGGCTATGTTGTGAGGCGAGATTTTAACCCTGCGCATTCCAGTTCACTAAACAATTTTGCCCCTATCTACATAATAGGGAGAAAGTGAATGGAAAAGTGTTGGAGGAAAATCGACAGCTGCCAGCTATAGCCACAACATTTTGCACAGTCACACGTCTGGACCCCAGGAGCGTCATAGGCTATGTTGTGAGGAAAATTTTAACCCCCACGCATTCCAATTCACCAAACAATTTTGCTCCTATCTACATAATGGGGAAAAAGTGACAGTTACCAGTTGACAGTTGTGAATGAGAGGGGCTTAATGATAGCGCCAAAGACTAACAGCACATACCAGCATATAGTCACTAAGGTGGGGCCCCAACATGAGATATTCACCACGCACGGGGACATGTATACACACCACACGCACACAAAGAGTAACAGCAAGTGAATAGTCGCTAAGGTGCAGCCCCAACATTGGATACTCACCACGCACCCGAACAAACACACACACCACAAAGAGACACACACAACACAGAGACACACACACACACACACCCATGGGGACACACACACCCTATAGCGACACATGCACTCACCCCGTAGGAACACACACACAAAACAAAGAGACACACACAGCACAGACACACACCACACAGACACCCCCCCCACAGGGACACACACACACAGCCACCCTCTAGGGACACATGCACTCACCCCACAGGGAAACACACACACCACAAAGAGACACACACACACCACACAGACCCCCCCCACAGGGACACACACACATACACACCCTATAGGGACACATGCACTCACCCCACAGGGACACACACCACAAAGAGACACAATACAGAGACACACACACCACACAGACACCCCCCCACACAGGGGCACACACACATGCACACCCTATAGGGACACATGCACTCACCCCACAGGGACACACACACACCACAAAGAGACACACACAACAGAGACACACACCATACAGACCCCCCCCACAGGGACACACACACATACACACCCTATAGGAACACATGCACTCACCCCACAGGGACACACACATACACACACCCCAGGGACACATACACCACACAGACAGACACAGATGTGCACAAATCACCTCACACAACTCGCCTCATACGTGTGCTATCTTTAATTTCCAAACATAAACATCTGATTAAAAACAGCCAATGTGCAACAAATGTGCCACATAGGGAATTAAGACAGATGTCAGTCACATGAGCTGTCTATTATGTGTATGTGTGAGGTAACATATACTGCCCGGCCAGGGGGAGGGTTTACTGTTGGCTGGAGATTTATTAGGCTGCCTATAGCAATCAATCACAGCTCAGCTTCTATTTTCTTACAGGTCATAAATATGACATATTCAAATTCTATTTTGTTATAGCTAACATCAGTTATTTATTAATCCGGGCGTAGCCAGGTACTACAGCTAGTAATATCATAAAAAGATTCAGGGTCTCCATGTGCACAAAGGACAAGACCAATGGTCAATATTAAAGGCACATGATCTTCAAGCCATCAGGTGACAAAACATTAAAAAGAAGTCAAGATTCAGTTGTGCAATTCAAAGCATGGGCTCGGGAATTCTGAATTGTGAACATAGTTCGCAGTGCAATCCGCAAATGCAAGTTAAGGCTCTATCATGGAAAGAGGAAGCCAAATATCAAGACAAACAAGAAACTCTGCTGTCTTCTCTGGGTCAAAGCTCATTTAAAATGAACTAAGTCAAAATGTAAAACTATTCTGTGGTGAAATCAGTCAAAGTTTGAAATTCATTATGGAAATCACAAACACTGTATCCCGGGACTAAAAGCCCTGTCACACATAACAACGGCTCCAGCGATCACGACAACGACCTGCCGGGATCGCTGGAGCGTCATTACCTGGTGGCTGGGGAGCTGTCAAACAGGCAGATCTCCCCAGCGATCAGGGCTATGGGGCCACCTCCCACATCGCTGAAGGCGATGTCAGCCTCCTCCCTGCTTAGCGCTGCCTGTAAGCAGTGAGGACGCTGGTAACTATGATAAACAGCAAGTATAAAGGCAGTGCGCGCTGCCTGGATACCCGGTGTTTATCATAGTTACCAGCGTCCTCCCTGCTTACAGGCAGCGCTGCCTAGATACCCGAAGTTTAGCATGGTTACCAGCCCTGTGAGGTCACTGATTGCTGGTTTTTCGCGGTCACACGCAGCGATGCGTGCTGACCAGCGGGAAACCAATGATCAAAAAATGACCCAGAGCACTTTGCAGTGATCAGCGACCTCACTGCAGGGCCTGACCGCTGCTAAGTTTCACACATAACGACATCGTGGAGAGATCCTTGTAACGTCACAGTTACAACGATCTCTCTAACGATATCGTTGTGTGTGCCTTGGCCTTAATCCAGCTTCTTATCAGTGCACTGTTCAAAAATTAGACTCTCTGATTGTCTATTGCATGAACAGATTACACTTGAAAGGGACTATCGATGCTGGGATTACCTAGAGGATTTAGAACAACATAGGCTTACATTCAGACACACACATCTATAACAGGGAAGGCAGGGGCAGACATATCAACCTGTGCAACCTCACAGGGCCTAGGGGTAAGTGGGTCCCCTTCCATGTCAAAAGTAGGTGCATTTCTGCACTACTAATAGCTATAGGACTTCAAAGGGCCCATATATTGTTGGTTCACAGGGACCCACTTCTGTGTCACCACTGAGACAAGACAATGTTAATTTACATACTGCATACATCACACTTAGCATGGCCTCACAGAAAGATAGTCTGGGTGATGAAAATGTGGCAAGAAGACCCAGGACTGTTGAGTATTGAAAGTTCTACTTCAAAGTGGGATAACATTCTCTCGCACAGCTCCAGCCATTCATCTCCTCACTTTCCAGACTGTTTTAAAAGAGATGCTCCACAATTGTGGATATGGCTCTGGCCCAAAGTTTTTTTTAAGATTTTTTGCTGCAATCAATTTCTAAATGAGTTAATTTTTTTCAAGTGAAATGGAAAAAGGCCTAATTATCAACTTCTCTGTGTTCTCATTTCTATTCTGTAAGATATTTCCACATCATTTTGGTACATTATGGTGTTCTTTATACTTTACACGGTGTCCTAACTTTTGTGAATTAGGGTTTGTCATCCATGAAACAATACAGTGAATGTGATTTATGGTGATTGGTAAATGGTGAAAATATAAACTATGCAATGGCTCAAATTTAACCCATAACAGAAATTAAACAAAACCTGGTTAGGACAGCATGAAGCTACCTAAATGCAAATAGTTATATTTTGTAAAATTTTTTCAGAAAAATTAAGTTGGTTACAGAAAAAAGTCACCTAGGTAAGTCTCCACCAGCTTCTTAACCTGTTGCTCAGCTAATTTAAAACCTGATCGTGTATAAATATACCTCACGGATGCTTCCTACAGACCCGTTCACATTGTGCCCTGGCTCAGTTGCAGTTTTTCATTTATTCTCTTGTTTAGCATGACAGGGAGTGCCTCACCCCTCCTTTTCTGAGCCAGGCACATAAAGTGCTGTCTGCTGCACTGTGTCCATATTGGACTCTTGCCCGTCTTCACCCTGAATCCATGACGTATATGTAGACAGGATCAGGTTTTAAATTAGTTATATAGGACCGTTCTGATAAGGGTCACCGTGGCGAGGTGAAACAGCTTACGTCATTTTTTGCAAAAAACTTATTAACTAAGTACCCTGTTTTTGATACTGTTTGTTACTAAGCACTTGATTTTTATTATTACCTTTTTATAGCAGTGTACTTCCACACGTTTGTTGTACTGTTTTTTTCAGTGGTCTAGTTATGTGGTGTTGTGAACGCAGTCCTACAGACCCGTTCACATTGTGACCTGGCTCAGTTGCAGTTTTCCATATACACAGTTCCCTCCCCTTAGGAAGCCGTCTTATAGGCGGCGACACACGTCGGGTGTCGGGCTTCTGAGCCTCAGGTCTTGTGGGTGATGGAGATGCCGGTAACAACATTTAGGATGTGGTTGCACTGATTGTGCACCAACAGTCCTCTTATACATTAATCTATATATTCATTATTTTTTCTTTTTCTTTTTATTCCAGGTTTTGCTGGCTTATGCCTTTATCTCAGACCGTTTTACACTGCTCCTTTTTCACTCTTAGGGACCAATTCCATATGAGCATTATTGTTGCATCTTATATAGTAGCCATTGGCTAGATCAGCCTTGGTGTTCCATGTTTGTGACCTTATTGATCATCATATTGATCCATACACTTATGGTTTTTCCCTACCATCTAGGTGCGCTCTGTTTTGAATATTGACAGATGTACTCATTCATGCTCTGTATTTTGATTCCCTCATGCAGTGTCTTTTCATGGATAAAGGTTTACTGAGATATATTGGATTTCTATTAATTACCGGGTCTCCCATCATCCCCTTATACATATTGGTTGATATGCCCACTATACTCATGTGTGGTTAGTTCTGATTTATATCACAAGACTTTTGTCTCTGTTAGCGGGTGTTCCACCTTTTTTATTTGTTTTTAAATGTTTGTTGGTCTCTGTTTTTTCATATGGTGTACAATAAATGATATATCATTTTTTGATTTCCGATAGGAGTTTCCTTTATTTCCCTGATCCCGGTCTTGTATACATGCTTCTTTGTTCTTTTTCCTATACACCATATACAACAGGAAGGACTTACAGAGAAAATAATATAGCGATGAGGGGCGTTGCATAAGAATATCAATAACGAAAAATGGAGGAATGTCCAATTGAGACTCATACATAGAGCGATCTATGGCTTCACCCTCCCCCCGACAGCCCAAATTCCTGACAGAAAACAGTGTCCAAAGAGTGATACATCGAGAACGGACTTGACTCATGGACTATGGTTATGCAGAGACGTTCAGAAGGTCTGTGAACAGTGTTGGTGTTGTCAAAAGATATTTGCGGTAGACATTTGACATTAGACCCGGTAACTTGGCGGTTTAATTTCCCAAGATCAAAAGAGTGGGAAGGGAAGTCGGCTAGAATATTACACGTTGTGGCGATGGTAACAAAGAGACTAATATTACGTGAATGGCTGAATAAGCTAACTCCCAGTATTAACGATGTGATAAAAGAGCTAAAAAACACCATGCAGATTGAGAGACTGGAAGCGGAGAGGGACAAAGATCTCCTGACAGAAAACTTTTTCAGCTCATGGAGAGGATTCATCCTTTCCAAACTATCTCCAGAAGAACTAAAAACATCAGTAATGCCATTTAAAAACATGAGCTGGCACCTTTTGGAACACCTCAAAGGAACGCTGGGTGGCCTAAAAATATAGGAATGGCCTGGTTCGCTACTTAAAACTGGTTTCAATGGTGGGTGTTTCCAACGCGTTGAATATTTTATATGCCTATGCAATGTTGCAGTGTAGTCGAATCTTTAAGGCTGGCTTCACACTTGCAGATGCATCTGCAGCGTTTTGCAGATGCATCTGCAAGTATCAGCATGCAGACCGCGGCCCCTATGGTTATAATGGGGCGCACCGCGGTCTGAAAGCACTCATTCATTCCTATATGTGAACCGTCCGCAGGCGGATGCCTGCTTACAGATCACACACTCCCGCCCGCACCATGGACGCGACATCTCGCGTCCATGGTGCGGGCGGGAGTGTGTGATCTGTAAGCAGGCATCCGCCTGCGGACGGTTCACATATAGGAATGAATGAGTGCTTTCAGACCGCGGTGCGCCCCATTATAACCATAGGGGCCGCGGTCTGCATGCTGATACTTGCAGATGCATCTGCAAAACGCTGCAGATGCATCTGCAAGTGTGAAGCCAGCCTTACATGCTTCTCTCAAAGTTAGAACACTTTTACATCTTAAATGCAAATATTTTGGCAGGGGGATGGGGGGCGGGGGTAGAAATTCTACTTGATAATTTGAATGGTTTCACTTATTGTGTGGAATCACTAAACCTGTCAAAGGTGATGTTGCTCACGTTCACATTACTTCAATGTATTTACTACATATTATTTTGTAAAAAAAATTTTTTTGAAACTTCAATAAACATTACTGAAAAAGTGAACTTATCACCAGGTTTGTCCTCTATAAGCTGAGCCCACCATCAGGAAGCTCTTGTATAAAGCATTCTAGAATACTTTATATAAGTCCCCAGGCTGATCTGTTTAACATAAGAAAGAACTTTCATTATTCTAACCTGAGGGGCGGCCTGGTCCGATGGTTGTTGCTGTTCTTTTCCTGTGCCTCTTCTTGGTTAATGTAGATTATGCATCCTGTCACCCACACACAGTGTCCTCCATTGCGCTACTGAGCATGCGCATTTCTCTTTGTCCTGCTGAGGGCAAAGCAAATTATTGTAGTGCGCATGTGCGGGTGTTCTTTGACCTTTCCCTACGCATTACAGTACTTTTCACTACCCACAGCAGGACAGAGAGAAGTGCACAGGAGCACAATAGAGGACAGTGTGGATGACATAGTACGCGTCATCCACACAAAGCAAGAAGAGAGGGGGTGCTGGAACCTGACCAGTGATAGCCTTTGACGTGACCGCCCTGTAGATGGCTATAATAAAAGCTCTTTTTTATGTTATACAGATTGGTCTGAGGACTTTATAGTATTCTGTAATGTTGTACATAAGGCCTTACTGGTGGTGGCCGCATCTTTTATGGGAAAAACCTGATGATAGTTTAATTTTAAAGTCTATTTTATATGTACTTATATGTATTTGAATGTACTCTAGTCTCTGGAGTGATATTATGTATGCCAGCTATTTTGCAACATTTCAGCAGAACATGTCACTTTTTGCTGAAAAAATTGGTTTATGGCCAAAATAAGCAGCATTTGTATTTGTGAAAAATTTATTGACTTCCCGCTCCACTTTGAAGAATTTGTTGCAAATAATCGAACACTAAAAAAAACAAGTTTAAAAAATCAGATAATGAAATGGGCCCTTTGTGTTTTATAAAGGATCTCTTGCTCCAATTGGTAAAGGGGGCGGAGGTAACATTGCTGCACCGTCAACTATGAGGTTAAATGTCAAACCATTTATAGTATTGGTTGCAAACGTATAAATTTACAGAATACCAATATTCAATTTTTTACTGGAATATCCATCTGACTTTGCTGATTGCTTTCTTTGTTTGTACAGTGGATGTCAAATAGAAAAGTCATAAAAGCTTCCATGTTGATACCCCAGTGCCTAATTCTGTACATTCTCATCACAGTAATTCCCCCTGCAACCATCTTTGCTGTCAGCCATTAGTTGAGCACATCTGCCAAGTCTAATGACCACTGTAGTGTACTCGTACCTGTCTACTATGTGCTGCAGACATCACCCCCAGGACACAAGTCCTGTCCCCTCCAGGGGCTGCTAAATCCTAAATTATTGACTATTTGCAGTTTGCTTTGCCGTGTGGAGGTGAAGTCATTACATGAGGGGTTACCATAAGGTGAGATTCCTCTGCTCACATTCTGGGTGTACAGTAAAAATAACCAGAGAGGATGTTAACGCAGCAGCTTCTACTTATAGACACACGTAGCATATATTTGATGTCTAAATATGATGAATATTAATGCATAGTGTTTATGTGTACAGATGTGTTGCTTTTCTCATTTAACCCTAAAAAAGAGAATTTGTCTCCAGGTTTTTGCTGCCCCATCTAAGAGCAAAATGATGTAGGAGCAGAGACCCTGATTCCAGTGATGTATCACTTACTCGTCTGCTTGTTGTCAATTTGATAAATTCGCTGTCAGATCTTCTACAGATCTACCAGTTCTCTAAATGCTGAGCTCTGTATAACCCAGCCCTCACACCACTAATTGGCATCTTTCAGTGTACACCGTGCATAGGAAGAAAGCTGCTAATCAGTGTTGGTGTGGGGTTATACAGAGCTCCTTCTCCTGCAACTTTTGCCTCATTCACTAGACACTGCCATATTCACCCTGTAGGTGATGCTGGTGATAGGGAAGAAGTCTGTACAGAAAATTCTGATGAGTGCAGGCTCCACTCATTCACTAGGGTTAGACTGGTTGGGGCCTGTAGTACTTCACAGTCTGACAGTGTTAATAAGTGGGCTGTCCAGGTGAAGTCATTAGCTTCTAAGCTCCAGCCTATTGGAAGGTTTCATACCCTGCATATACCTTCAGCCTCTTCCTGCAAGCTGCCAGAAATAGTTTTTCGTTTTCCTGACTAGCCCTGTATTGCATCTTCTGTTTACCAGTTTTACCTCAGCCTGTTTTTGTACAATTCCTCTTCCTCATGATTTTGCAATTTACTGCTATCTCGGTTTTGACCCAGCTCCCTGACTACACCTCTTGGTCCTTATTTTATTCTTGTCCTCACCTCACTGCTTTAACCCTGCTTGGCAACCACCCTGACTACACTTTCAGATCCTGTTTTGTCCTTGTCCTAACCTCTGGGTTTTGACCCTACTTGATGATCATTCCTGTCTCTGGACTCCCGCTTTGCATAACCAGTTACTTCCTGGACCGTGTTATAATTTAGATCCCTGTATAGGGGTTAAAGAGTGTCAGGGTCACTGGGGGTTCTGCCTAAGTGAGTGGCTTGTGTTGGTAGCTTGGATGCACATCACATCATGAATATGGAGGACAATATGACAGCAGGTTTACTAGTCCTCTAATAATAATCTCCTTCTGATAAAACAGTGATTTTTGTCAAAAATACAAAAGACAGCCCAGTAGGTGACAAATCTCTGGAATCAGGGTCATTTTTCATTATTGCACTTTCCGTTTTTCCTCCCCTGGTTTATTTTTACATCAACATATGAGGGTTTCTTTTCCTTGCAAGATGAGTTGAGCATTGAATGATACCATTCAATTTACCGTATAATTTACTGGAAAACAAGGAAATTAATTTTATGGTGAAAAAAATTAAATTTCATAATTTGTGGGGTAGGGAGTATTATTATGGCATTCATTCTGCAGTAAATATTAGGCTTATGCTCCAGGTCAGTACAATGTTGAAAAGAGTGAAAAATGTGTCTGTGTTGCTCTTTCCTGAGAACTGTAAGGGATTGTGCATATGGTAAGTATTTGGTGCATCATTTCTGCATCACTTGGCAGTAAAAACGCGGAGTTGTTGACCCTTTTTTTACACGCACTTAAAGAATTGACATTATGCAGATTTAAATCTGCACCAAATCTGCAAGTCAAAAATAAGGTACGTGTGCATGAGACTTCAGGATTCTTATTCACTTTGCTCAAATCAGGAAACCCCTCAAGTTTTGTGAATCTGTGCAGGAAAAATGCAACAACACCCCAACATGTGTACAGACACAGTTTTATTGTTATGTCTATAGAGCTGGGTGAGGACTTGTCTTTTGTGCAGTGAGCTGACATTTCATCTTTTGCCCATAACCTCTGATAGGAAGTTAGAAGTCACATTGCGCTCAATTCAACTCTATGAGACCCTGAACAAGGCCAGATTTAGGTTCTCATAGAGTTGTATTGATTTGTGATCTTTGGCATGCTCAATGAAACACAGGAGCAGCCAGCAGGTCACAAACTGCTGAGGAAGGACTGGAGCAATGCTAGAAACAGATGAGTTTGGCAGCAAGTGAGTTTACTAGAAGGGGCAAGGGACTTATGTGGCACCCCTGCAGTCTGTCTGCCACAAAGGGGTACTGAACCCATCCCACGAGTGTGGTATTCCTGTTCTCAGTAAACGGGATGGTAAGTCTGAGACACCCACAAAACCAGCCAATACACCCAGTCCCAGGGATGGAGGGCGGACCAGATAGAGGGAGGGCCCAGTTAGTCAATGGGATGGAGGGAAGAAAGGTGGAGGGTGGAAAGTTAGTTGAGGCAGCCGGGATGAAGTAGTGAAAGGAGGAGGATCCGGAAGACTTGAGCAGCGAGGAGCTCGTCCTGGGTCCCAGGAACAGCAGACTGCAAAAGGGGCCTTGAAGGTGGCAAGAAGACTCTACGCTCCAACCATGGAACCGGAGACAAATAGAACTTGAGGAGCTGTGGCCATCTCCCGACACATCTGCCAAGAAGGTAGCCGTACTAGGGTCAGGGAACTTGGTATCGGTCGCCCGAGAAGACCCATGGTTGCTGGATTGGGGCACTGTGTGTGGAGGCGCGAGCAGGAGAAAGGCGCACAGGCAGTGCTGAGAGAGCAACCTGTGAAGGAAGGAACATAAAGGGGGTGTCTTATACAAGCTGTCCCGGTTCACTGAGGACTATGCGGACTAAGGTCTAAGATTGTGCAAGGACAGTACCTTGTGGTGCCACCAAAGTAAAATCTAAGTAAACCAGGTATAGAACTCAGAACTGTGTGTGAGACTGTTCATTTCCCACCTGCGGAGCAGTAGACTGCTAAGATGCACAGGCCACAAGAGACCTGCCTTCGAGATGTCCCAATTCCCCTCTCCTGCCAGAACAACCCTCACCGAACATTATACCGGTTGCCCTGGGGAACTGCTGCACCGGTGAGGAGCGAATCTACCAAAGCTGCAATCCCATCGTCCCGAGCACCGCAGCATCGGCCACTAATAGCTGAACACCACGGGCTGTGTCACGATCACTATCCCTAAATTCCTATTCCCTGAATTTTTATTGACACCGCCAGGGTCACAGAGCCAGGTCTCGACCCCCATAACTCCCTGGCAGAACTGTTGCCCGGTTCCGAGTACCCCATGGCCCTGGGGGGGCATGTCAGCTTGGCGTCATGAACAGGATGAACCGAGCACCTGCAGGAATGTATTGAAAAGACTGTACTTTTGAGACTGGATTAATGACGGATGCAACGAAGTCAAACCATGTGCTGGTCGTGGGCCTGGCCAGCACAGCGTGGGACAAATGGCCTTCACCCTCTTTGTCCTTTGAGAGCCAGAAGGGCTCCCCAAGAGACTTTATTTTTCCACCCTGAGGTGTGCCTCACAGAAAAAGCGAAGGGATCCACTCACGAAAGGAGGGGGAAGAAGAGAGGTCTGGTGCTGGCAGAGCAGCATGAAGTGGCACGAGAGACGTAGCAGAGATCCAGGTTGGCGCCATGGCAAGTGGAGGTCAGGAGAACCCTGAGCGCGGTAGGGAAATGGAGGACTTCCCCAGCTGACCAGAGAAAGACCTGAGCCAGCTGCCTGTGATGGACCCTGACTTATGAAGGAAGAGCTTGCAAGAGCCACAAGACAGAGCGATGGTTGCACAGAGCCCTGGAGTGAAGCTGCCAACATGGAGCCTGCTGAGTTAAAGCCAGCAGCATTCATGGTTGCTGATGTGAGAGAGAAGCAGCAGCCATGGAGAATCTGTGCACAGAGCAGTGTGGGGTGAAGATAAACAGAGCCTGCCAGGAAGGGAAAGATCTTATCTCTGGGTGTGAGCTGAACTCAGTCTGGGCTCTGGAGCTATGGTTACTGTGTTCCACAGAGCTGTGATTGCTTGCTTGCCTGCACCATGAGGAATCATTGAGCTGCAATGATCTTGCAGTCCCCACCTGCAGAGCCTCACACTTGAAGGTTTTATCAGGAGGAGAGAAAGTGGTGATACTCAAAGGACTGGCTTGGAAGAGGGAGTAATGGAAGATGGTAGAATGTAATGTATATAGTTATTTTGCATAGTATGAGAGTGTGTATTTGTTGCATATGGACTATTGATTATGGACAGTGAATGATCGGGACTCATTTTATATAGTTGGCACATCACGGTGTGCTCCCTATTGGTTTTAGACATGATATTTTTACAGTGACCTAATTAGTGCCTAAGTAACCTGTTGACCACGAAGCAAAACCCACTCGATGTGGCCGAAAAATGTTGGTCCATCTAGTCCTGTCGCCCACCCAGGACCTAGGTTGGGGTTTTTTTGGAAGTGGGTCCCCCATGAAGAACAGAAACAGACAATCATAGAGAAACCCGGTGAGGGACGCTCGACAAACTAACTCTGCGCACTTTCCTTTTTACTTTTATATCAATGCTATTTTTACTTGATCATACATAGTATGTTTTTTGTTAGGTAACATTTAAACAAAGAACCTCCCGTTTGGGAAGAATCACTCTTGTCAAGTTTTATTGTTGTTATGCATGCATGCATGCTATAAAAATGTGAGTTCTATTTGAAACATCCATTTAACCAGTGTAGTCGAACGAGAACATGCTAATCTTTACTAAGGGGGAATGTGAAGCCCCTGCAGTCTGGTTGCCACAAAGGGGTACTGCACCCATCCCACGAGTGTGGCATTCCTGTTCTCAGTAAACCATATGGTAAGTCCGAGACACCCATAAAACCAACAAACACACCCGGTCCCAGGGATGACAGGCAGACCCGATAGAGGGATGGCCCAGTTAGTCAGTGGGATGGAGGGAAAAAAGGTGGAGGGTGGAAAGTTAGTTGAGGCAGTCGAGAGGCAGTAGTGAAAGGAGGAGGATCTGGAGGAATTAAGCAGCGAGGAGCTCATCCTGGGTCCCAGGAATATCAGATTGCAAGAGGGGCAGAGAGAGCCCTAGGAGCATGGCCAGTGAGCAGTCCACATGTGTGCCCGAATCTGAGTGAAGCGGAGGGACACATTGAGAACCAGGGGACCAGCCTTGAAGGTGGCATGGAGACTCTATGCTCCAACCACGGAACCGGAGGTCAAGAGATCTAGAGGAGCTGTGGCCAACTCCCAACATATCTTCCAACATGGTAGCCATACTAGGGTCAGGGGACTTGCTACTAGTCGCCCAAGAGGACCTGTGGCTGCTAAATTGGGGCACTGTGTGCGGAGGCGCAAGCAGGAGAAAAGTGGACAGGCAGCACTGAGAGAGAGAGCAACCCGTGAAGGAAGGAACAAAAAGGGAGTGTCTTGGATGAGCTATCCCAGTTCACTGAGGACTATCCGGACTTAGATTGTGTAAGGACAGTACCCTGTGGAATGGTGCTGTAATGTAGCGAGTTGAAAGGTTAATGGCTGGGTCAAAGAGTCATCGCTGTTACCTGGTGTCCTCCCCGCCCCCTTCCTCTCTGTGCCTCCTCCAGCCCCCTCTGTGCCACCTCCTTTATGTTTCTCCCCTCCTCACCCGCTCATGCTCCTCTGCATCTAAAGTCTCGCAGGCGCAGAGCGAGCAATGGTCTGGAGCGAGTCCGGGCAGCTGAAACGCCTCCTGCCAGTGATGTCAGCGCCGGAGCCCGCCCTGCTCTAGATTATGCTGTATTTTTAAACCAGAGACCTATATGTCTTTACGGTACATAAGATGACACAATGCTGCTTATGCATTACAAAAGTTTTATTTGTTTATCACAAGTGAATGTCACACTTGTAAGCACAAGTGCATCAGTGAAAAGGGGGGTTACAAGGATAAAGTGCATGGTGCAAAGAGAGATCAAACACAGGACCCAGTATCTTACATGACAGACAACCCTAGGGTAATGCAGTTAAAATACAGAAGTAAAAGCACCTCAGTACTGATAACAATAGCAGATTTAACAGTTTAGTTGCAGCTTTTTGGTAAATACAGCTTAAATCATAACATTACAAACACTGCTGCTGAAATCAAATGCCTGGGGAGCAAGGAGTTAATAGTAAGTTATCATACCCACGGGTGTCTGCTGCCTGGGGGCTGTGTCAGGGAGGAGCCCCGACACGTGTTTCGTTTGTCTTCCTCAGGGGGGGGGGGGCAGTGGGATCTCTTTGCACCACGCACTTTATCCTTGTAACCCCCCTTTTTTCACTGATGCACTTGTGCTTACAAGTGTGACATTCACTTGTGATAAACAAATAAAACTTTTGTAATGCATAAGCAGCATTGTGTCATCTTATGTACCGTAAAGACATATAGGTCTCTGGTTTAATAATGTGCAAATGTCGGTACTATTACAATAGATCATTTTTGATCCCTTGGTTGTTTACTTTAGATTATTCTGTATGCGGACGACACCGACAGGAGGCGTTTCAGCTGCCGGGACTCATTCCAGACCATTAATCGCTCTGCACCTGTGTAACTTCAGACGCAGAGGAGCATGAGCAGGTGAGGAGGGGAGACACATAAAGGAGGCGGCACAGAGGGGGCTTGAGGAGGCACAGAGAGGAAGGGGGCGGGGAGGACACCAGGCAACAGCAATGACTCCATACTGAGTAAGTCTCTCTGGATTTCTTATCTGTACACTTTCTAAAGTGTTTTGTACAACTTCCGGGGGGGCTAGAGACATGGGGGGGCCCTTCCCTGAATGCAGCAGAAATGCTGCATTCAGTGGTGCTTTCAGTTTGGAAAGCACCAGGGGGTGACAGGTCCTCTTTAAAAAAGTTTATGTGATTGTAGAGATAGATACTAAATGTTTTGTCTAACCACAAGGAACATTTTATGTCTATAGCTTCACAGAGGTTAAAGAAAAACAACTTACCGTACGTGTTTGTTGGAGGTGGCATATTATATGAGAAGGACACACATAGCATTGAGCTGGTTTATATTATAGATGGACAAGTCCTCCAGACTCTTTTCTTACTATAAATATTCAGATCACATATGACTAGGAGTAAACATATTATGATTTTGATTGATGCAAATGCTATTGCACTTTTCATTTATGAGCAGAATGACTCAATCTTCTACACAGGAGAGACAGAGTCATTATTCCAGCATATTTCATTTTAGAGGTCTAAGAAATATGTCCAAGGTTTTTATGTACCATAAGGAAATAAAAAGAAGACATTGTGATTACCATAAAAGACATATTCATTAATGTATGAATATGCAAGTTTATTAGGAACCAGATGTTTCCTAATCGTGTTACTCTTACTCTGCAACTATTAAAATCCAAAGCTACAAAAACAACTATATTTCTTTTAAATATGTTTGGATAAAAAAAATTAGTTTGATCGATGTCAACTTTCTTAGTGTTAGGACTAAAACTTGGATATTGGTTCTTCCACTGGAAAACTTGTTCTTACGCCCAATTTTGGATGTAAAAACTATGATCTGAGTGAAGACAATGTTTGTGAGCTCATAATGAGATTAATGGAAGTAACAAGTCTATCAGCTGCATTATAGCAAGTCTGTTTGTGACTTGATACATAGGGGTAGACATCACTTCACTTTGGAAGAATATGGTGGTCGAGTAGAGATCCAGTCCACAAACACAGAAAGAGAAGAATTCTACCCTCAAATATTGTGGAGAATAGACAGAAAATTTTAATGGTAATCCAATTACAGAAAATAATTACCAGTAATGCTTCAGTTCCTCATTCCGGTCCTTCCTCAGAGTAAACAGATCGCCGTGGGGGGACAAGTTCCACAAAATACAGTGCAGTAGTAGAGTGACATCGGTTGGCAGGCACTAGCGACATGTTGCTCTAGTACTGTGCTGATTTCTCTGATACTCAGGGGCGTAACTACAATAGGTGCGATCGCACCCGGGCCCTGCAGCCTAGGGGGGCCCCAAAAAACCCTTTAGTCTATAGAAAAAGACTAATACTATTAAAGATTTGCAATAATTGGGGGCCCCGTTGGAGCTTTCGCATCAGGGCCCCTGGGCCTGAAATTACATCACTGCTGATACTTGAGTTTCCCAAAAAATAGTTACTGCAAATGCTACACATACAACCATTTCCTTACCCTGTAACAAATAGAGAACATTTTATCTTGAAGAAGCTTATGAATCTGAGGTTCAATAAAGACGCCTTCCTTTATCTTTACTTCACTCAACCTTGGAAAGTTATCTATGAGATACTTGAATTCTTTTGCATTTTTATCTACTGCCTTTACAAAGTTCTTCATTAAGCCCTACTTGATCTGTAATAATGGCAACAAAATCTTACGTGGGTCAACAAGTACTGGATGCAGGACATTTTTACTCCCTAGTTGAAGCGAACGTCAGAGAGGTCAGTCTCTTTTATTGTAGTGATATTCTCTTGCATGACTCCCACAGAAAGCAGCAGTACTTTGTGTATCCACTATAGAGAGCAAGTAAGGGGACAACTACCTTTAAGTCACCACAGAGCAGCCACATATGTTGGTCATAGTTCAAGCACCTCAACAGCTATTTCATGTTGCCATTGATTTCTTTTATATGTATTGCATAACCAACTGGAATTGAAGGTGGTGCATTGCCATTACGCAACAAGACTTCTTATAGGCTTTCTTTGGTTGAATCGATGAAGAGCTTCCATTCCATGACTTATCTTCACAGCTTCCTTTAAACTGTTGATGTTGTTGCATGCCACAAGATCACTCTCCATGAAGTATCAGACAAAATCTTTATCACAGTGTGGAATATAGAAATCCCAATATTTCCCGATTGTAGATTCAAATGAAGTAGCCTGCAAACTCAGAGCTCAGCCTTATTCTTGGGCAGGTCCAAACCCTGTGCTTTGTGGTAAGCTTGGCTGTGCTTTTTTCTGTCCAATTGCCTTTTTGGTGTGGCCATATATACCTTCCCCCTGAAAATGTTTCCTCCTAGTGCTATTCTCATTTGGATGTCAAACCATATTACCATTGTACAAAGTGGGCCGTTTGTATGGATGCACCTAAATAAAATGGGAATGGTTGGTGATATCAATTTCCTGTTTGTGGCACATTAGTATATGGGAGGGGGAAAACATTTCCAGATCGGTGGTGACCATGGCGGCCATTTTGAAGCCGGCCATTTTGGATCCAACTTTATTTTTTTCAATGGAAAAGGGTCATGTGACACTTCAAACCTATTGAGAAGTTCATAAGAAAAACAATGGTGTGCTTGGTTTTAACGGAACTTTGTTCTTTCATGAGTTATTTACAAGTTTATGACCACTTATACATTGTGTTCAAAGTGCTGCCCACTGTGTTGGATTGTCAATGCAACCCTCTTCTCCCACTCTTGACACACTGATAGCAACACCATGGAAGAAATGCTAGCACAGGCTTCCAGTATCTTCTGTTTTAGATGCTGCACATCTCGTATCTTCACAGCATAGACAATTGCCTTCAGATGAGCGATGAGGCAAACTTTTTTGTGAATGGTGAAGTTAACAAACAAAACCATTTCAAACAAGTTATGTCATCTATTATGCGAGATGTAGCTGTCCAAAAATATAAATAGGGATGACAACCAGGCAGATAAAGGTAAGAACTAGGCAACATGTCAGGGACATAATAGGATCAAAAGGGATGACTAATTTGGATGTGTTAAAAACTATCCCTCGCCATTTCAAACTATTCCATCAAAGTGACCCATCTTCATTTAAAGTCCGTGGGAATGAGAGGGTAAAGTCAGGGGTAAGAGGAGGTGATATAAAAAGGCGCTTGTTGCAATGTGAATGCCATTGGGTTACGATGTTGGGGACCCAAGCACCATTGGACCTAAATTAAACTAATAGTTATGCGCCATTTTTGTGACCATATTACTTTTCGGATTGCAGCGGTGTCTGAAAGGCGGTAATCTGGTGCCCTATAATTGTCTCCTTGTTGCTTCTTTTAAATTGTAATTTTTTTTAATAATTTTATTTTTTACATTTCGGATAGATCAAGAGCTGCATGGAGCTACTCACAACTATTATCCTCCATATTGACCTGGAAAGTGAATATGGGATGCATCGCAAGAAACTGAATGGCTCCTATAAAGAGTCGATTCATTTATAGGATTATGACTATATATTTGCTGATGTACTTTGTATTTTTGTATTTATGTTCAGGTGCCGGGCTAATTACCTATTTAATTTGATGTAGTGACTGGGGACTTGTTCCCTAAGGGTACCTTTACACGCCGCAACTTTTGGCGGCAATCGGAGGTAACCGAACGTGCGCGTACACGTTTTTCATGGTTGCCTCCGAACGCCGAAGGCGCTTGTACACGCCGCAATTGCGCTGTCAACCCAATGGAACACGGCTCCCCGGAAGTCGCCACACAAACTGCGGGAAACATCCGGTAGCCTCCCGTCCCTGCTTCACACGCCGCAATCTCCAATGGATTGTGGGCGTACCTGTCCAGCGTCGCAAAAACATAGGCGTGCCAAACTTCTGTACACGGCGCCGAAAAACATGATCATTGGACAATGCAATAGCATCATGATTGGCCAGGCTGCGCTGGAAGGCTGGCTAATACGTGACGCCATTGTGGCGCATTTTGACAAGGAATACACGCTTGTGTCATGACAAGTGTCTGCTGCAATTCACTTTCGAGACGCTCAAGCGTCACACAGGAGCGGTTTGGAGCTGCACAGTGGCTTACACTACACTATGGTTTGCTATGTGTGCATCTGTAGGTGAAGGTGGGAACATACACACAATACTTGGCACATATGTGCCTACATTGGTACATGCCATGGGCCAGCTGCCATGGCACCACTCTACTATGTGTGTCTACACATCTTTGTGTCAAATTGTCTATACCTACATGCCCCACAAAAACATGTCCTGGATGAATGTGTGTGGACAGGTGTCCCTCTGCCCACAAACACATCACAATGGATATGTACACACAGTTGCTCCATACACTGTAGGCCAAAGGGCTGAACCTGGGTATTGCATATTAACACACAATGTTTCACAGACCCATCAATAGCTTTGGATGGGTCACATACTTCTGTGCACAGCATAAAGCTATGTGCAACTGCCCTCTATCTGCAAGTAACGAGACACACACGTAGTTGTTTGGATCCAAAATTGTATTCTTATTATTGTTTAGAACAAAGAACAAACAGGTCAACAACACACAAACAATTGTTAAAAAAAAAAGTGTTGACATCGCAAAATTACAATTGTACATTATAATAAATAAGGTAGATAAAAAAACATGGCAAAGTGTGCACCAACCCCAAAAACTCAAAACAAAAAAAGCCTAACTAGCTAACTAAACAATGTGCACACAATAATAATACCACAAAATAGACATGGTGCAGCCACCCTGCTGAGTACACCATGCACAACATGTTCAGGCCTCACAGCACCAGGCAAACTACACCTGCTGGTGCTGCCAGGCCACTGCCCCAGGGCCATTAAAATAGGAGCAGTATGTGTCTCTACTGTTCCTCGCATCCTTCTGAGTCCGACCCTGGCTGAGCGGCTGGAGTGGTGCCACACCATGGTCGGTATCACCCCAAGCCCCTGGACGGACCTCCACTGTTGTGGGGTCCACTGAATCCACATAACTTGCTGGCGTGTATGATGACTGATCCCTACGACGCAGGAAGTTATGCAGCACACAGCAGGCCAGCACTACCACATCAATAGAATCCAGTTTCATATGCAGACATGTATGAAAAACCCGGAATGTATTGGCCATGATCCCGAACACATTTTCAACCACACGGCGGGCCTGGGATAGCCGGTAATTGAAAATTCGCTGCTCAGAAGTAAGGGTCCTCTGGGGATATGGCCGTAGTAGGTGTGCCTGAAGTGGGAAGGCTTCATCCAATACAAACGCAAAGTTGAGATGATGGCTTGTCTCTTCATTTGAAGGCAAGTTCAGCCCACTTGTCCTCAGTTCTTGCGCCAAGGAGCAGTGTGCAAGCACACCCCCATCTGAGACGTGCCCGTTCATACCAACGTCCACGTAGAGGAACTCATAGTTCGCATCCACCAGGGCCATCAGGACAATACTAAAATAACCTTTGTATTTATAATACAAAGACTCCAAGTTTGGGGGTTTAGTTATCCTCACATGCTTACCATCCAATGCCCCTCCGTAGTTTGGAAATTGCCAGCGGTTTTCAAAGCCTCTGGCTACTTCCATCCATTGAGTGGGTGTTTCTGGAAACTGCATATAGGATAGCAGCAGACTACTCCAGATGGCCTCACACGTCTCGGGGATTAGGCGGCTCAGCAGGGACAGTGATACACGTGAAGTGTATTGCAGATCGGTCCTTGACCGACCTGTAGCCAGGAACGGCAAAGTTACTGCCAAACGCTCCTCAGCTGATACTGATCGACGCATCACAGTGTCCTGACGGGCTATCAATGACCTTATGCGTTCCAAAAGGAAGGTGAAAGAGTCCTCGGACATACGGAGGTAGTTTCCGAAATCATGCGGACTACGATCCTCCAGCTCACGCAACAGCTGCATGTGGCTCCAGGTGTCCCGGCGGCGAAGCCAATCCCGAGTCCACACGTGCGAGCCCGCAACCTCTCATATCTATCCTCCAGCCACAATTGCTCTTCCACCAAGACAAGAGCCACGATAACATCTCCATCAGGGTTGAACATCATCTCACGTATCAGCACGTGGAAAAATGAGATAAAAAACATCACTACAAGAATAAATCTTCACATATCATCTACACAAACCACCTCCTTCTCTATACATCTTCGGCCTACTTGGCCAAAGCATACCCAACTGTGTTGAGCAGCGCACACACAGATAGTTCCCCTTTCCAAGGGCCAAACAAACATTGCCCTGGAAGATAAGAAAACATATTCACTCAACAGCCCTGGCCCTCCTGGATCCCTTTAGAGACGCAAAACATCCTGAGCGTAATGCCATATACGTGGCCCTAATGTACATGTCTCAGCACAAGGCATGTCCGTACATGTATGGTACATTTTTTACATATAGTATTTAGGAATCATGTACACTATGTAATAATACACGTACCACAGCCTTTGTGTGTCATGCTGAATATATCTGACGCCACGAAGAAGACTATTGATTGCTCATCATGTCCAAAACACTTTCTTGATGTGTTGTGAAGGCTGGATGTCCAGAGCCATACATTTGCTGCTGCCACAAGGCCAAATCCATTTCTGTTAATAGCCGTCTACGTCCCTGTGTGTGTGGTCGACGGCAGTACTATGTGTCCACAATTCTGAGGATCCCGCAAATAAACACACACGCATCCTTCAAACATGATCCTGTATGGCAAAGGCAAAAAGGCCAATCAAACACAATACTGGTGTGTAGTTTCTAAAAATCATGTATCCATATGCCAGCACACAATAGTGTATCTGGGCCCCATTAAGCAAACACTACATGGCCTGGAGGAACCCGTCCCTTTGGGATGGTGGAGATCTCTACAGATAAGACACTTCCTGGGTACATACCAACCACGGAGTCTCTATTCCAAACCTTTGACACAGTTTGAGACCCTCTGCGCTGGAAAAGGACCGATGAGACATGTGCTATCCTTGGTCTATGCGATGTTGAACGCCCCCCCGGATCAAAAACCCCCTTACTTTGTAGCTAACTGGGAGAAAGAACTGGGAATGACATTCTCAGACACCCAGATTAACAGAATCTGTAGTTTAGCACACAGCACCTCAATCAGCTCAAAACAACAAGAGGCGGGGTATAAAATCGTGACTAGGTGGTATAGGGTACCAGAGAGGCTGCATACTATGTACCCATCAGCGGATCCCCAATGCTGGCGCTGTAAAGCGGAGTCGGGTTCTATGGTCCATATTTTTTGGAACTGCGAAGGACTCAGGGCATTCTGGGAGGGAGTAGGAACTGTGGTGGCTCAGGTAACGGGGTATGCGGACCCTCTTACTCCGGAAGCGGTCCTCTTGCACTTAACAAACATGCCTGAAAAAAGATATAAACATTCTCTGTTAAAGTTCTTGATCATAGCAGCGAGGGCATCTATACCTACCCTTTGGGGTACGACAACTTCGCCCCGTCTTTCTCAATGGGTGGGTAAAATTAATGAATTGAAGCTCATGGAAGACCTGACAGCTTCCATGAATGACTCTTACCTGAGACATTGGACCACATGGTACAAGTGGATGGATTTTCAACAAACCCCCGAATACGATCGGTTGTTGATGGACTGCAGGACATAGTCTGAAAAAGATTGCAAAGTATTCACTGATCTCAGGGAGACCAGTCCAAGAAAACACTGCGGGCAGCTGGCTAAAGCACTCAAACACAGTGAATTCCTAGGCACATTGCCCCCTGGGAAATATGAACATGCAAATAGAGTCTGTGGAGCCTCGGTTAGGAGTCTCAAACACAGGACTAGCCATATATCCCTCCAGGGAAGGACCCAGCCAAGGGGTGGCTCCTTGCCTGGAGGGATATATGGCTAGTCCTGTGTTTGAGACTCCTAACCGAGGCTCCACAGACTCTATTTGCATATTCATATTTCCCAGGGGGCAATGTGCCTAGGAATTCACTGTGTTTGAGCGCTTTAGCCAGCTGCCCGCAGTGTTTTCTTGGACTGGTCTCCCTGAGATCAGTGAATACTTTGCATTCTTGGTCTACTAGGCCTTGCTCCCACCTAGCCAGAATCCTACTCCACACTGATGAGGGGCAACACCCTGAAACAGCTGTATGTGGATGGATACCTGGCCTTGGTATTCCCTTGTCATACTTGTAAAAGAGTTGGATATTGACTTTAAGGGCCACTTCATATGGTGGTTATGGTGTTCTCCGCAAGGAGCCACCCCTTGGCTGGGTCCATCCCTGGAGGGATATATGGCTAGTCCTGTGTTTGAGACTCCTAACCGAGGCTCCACAGACTCTATTTGCATATTCATATTTCCCAGGGGGCAATGTGCCTAGGAATTCACTGTGTTTGAGCGCTTTAGCCAGCTGCCCGCAGTGTTTTCTTGGACTGGTCTCCCTGAGATCAGTGAATACTTTGCAATCTTGGTCTACTAGGCCTTGCTCCCACCTAGCCAGAATCCTACTCCACACTGATGAGGGGCAACACCCCGAAACAGCTGTATGTGGATGGATACCTGGCCTTGGTATTCCCTTGTCATACCTGTAAACTTGTAAAAGAGTTGGATATTGACTTTAAGGGCCACTTCATATGGTGGTTATGGTGTTCTCCGCAAGGAGCCACCCCTTGGCTGGGTCCTTCCCTGGAGGGATATATGGCTAGTCCTGTGTTTGACTCCTAACCGAGGCTCCACAGACTCTATTTGCATATTCATAGTCTGAAAAAGGCGTATCATGAGAAGCATACTTGGGCTGGACCTCTCCCTCTCACCACTCCGGCCTCTCGGGGTCTTGGGTCTGGGCAAAAGCCACTATTCTCCCACCCATGGGGCTGGGGGCCCACCTTCTTACTTTTCTCCTTCCCCTCCTCCCCCCCCCTCTCTCTCTCTTCGCTTTACTTTTCTTTTGTTCTCCCAGACTGTCTTCTATTCTGTTTTCTTTGATCTTTCTTTAAGATCATATCGGTTATATACAATATGATGTTCGGATAGTTAAGTTAGAGGTAAATTTGAGAGTATGTGTGGTCTCCCTGAAAAAGGAACAAGCGGACCCCGGAAAGGGTGATTTCGATGGAGAAACAACAAAGAAGCTGTCCGACTGTTGAAACTAGTTGGAGCGCGGACTCCTTCCTATTGTAATATGCAGACTGGCAAGCAGGATTGCTCATCTTTGCGGGTCTAGAGAGATGTGACAGGTTTATATGTTGTTATTGTCACAAGTTGATAACCCGTATAATTGTACGAGAAACATTTGAGACTGTAATATTGTCTAACATGCGCAATATGTTTCTGGTTTATATGAACTTAAAAACGTGAAAATAAAGAATTAAAAAAAAAAAAAAGCAAACACTACATATCACACCACTTGTGCATCACGTAGACTACACTATAGCGTTCCCAAATTTTATGGGTTCGTTAAAACAACAACACACAATTCACAGATCATGTTGGCACATCAGTACTTACTTAATGACTCTGGGCAGCAAGCGTGTCAGACATCAGCCTTGAGGGCATTTTATATGTGAAGTAATAAATCAGAACGCAGCGGCGTCTTGTAATCAACGTTGGCGCCTGGCCGTATGCAGGTGGGGCAATTTTATGTGCATAATTGCTTTTTTCTGATTGGTCAAGTTGAGCTAACACAAGTTCTCTGTTGGACAGACGGTAAGTGTGGTCACGTGCTCTTTTGTTATCGTAGACATTATTTCCCGTGTTCTCAAAACACATTTGTTTGCTGCTGTTTGTGCGCATTAGCAGAGACTTCAGGTAGCATCATGTAGAAAGCATCATAAATACACGCTTTGTCCTGTACTACACATTGTTATGTGTGAATCTTGCCAAGACAATGTGTAATGCTGAAGTTTTTTTTGGCCAAACTATGTGTAAGCCCAATCTGATACTATGACCTCCTCAGCTTCACCCTGGGCCAAGAGGGGCCTCGTGGAACACGGTGCAGCAGGCGCCGTTCGCAACCAGCTGTAGGCCCAGCCCAAGACCCTGCCCCGTCGCAGGAGGTGGGTAAATGTGTTTGTGTGTTTGAGGTACCCAGCATGTTTTGGGCACAGATGTGTTGTTTTGCGTGCATTTGGTATTCACCATTGTGCTTTTGTTCCACCTTTTCCTTTCACTGTTGTTTGCTATGCATTTTGGGGTTGGCTAAAATGTAAAAATTATTTTATTGTTTATGACCACTTTACCTAGCAATGTGGACCCTCAGGTGAGTATACGGCACTAGCGTACTTGTTTGGCTTTTGGGACTGTCAACTCTGCTCCTGTGTCTTTTGGTGTTCTCCATGGTGTGCTTGCCTCTATGTTGGGTGGTCTCTTTGCTTGTGGTACTATCATCAATTATAGTGCTTCATGTGGCTTATGTTGTTCTTTTGTTTGTTTATTTTTCAGGCCCCTCTGGCACCTGGCTCCAGTGAGGAGGAGTCAGCAGCTGGCGAGGCTCTCCCATCGACATCTGCGGGAGAGCCAGTGCCCAGGACCAGTGGTGGGGGGCCGCGCCAAGGTTCCAGCTCTGAGATTAGACAAAGAAGACCTCAAGCTCCACCCAACACGGAGCTGGGTACCTGGGCATAACAGGTCCTCCTAGATCATGAGAGGACCCCCAGCTCTGGTTTTGGGTACATCGCCAGCAAAATGCTGGCCCGCATGGAGCCAGAGCAGCTTAAAATCGCGGAGTGGGCCATGTTTTGTGACCTGGAGGCGGGCGTGGATCGATCCATGCGATGGGGAGCGTCGTGGACGTTCCCCCGGAAGACCACCTCAGGGCCCACTGCACCCGCCAGTCGCATGGTGAGGAGGACACAATCTTGTGATACTCCACCTCCCCCGAGAAGAACCAGCAGAAGAGCTGCGGCCTCCCAAAAAATTTTGGGATCATTCTGTTGCCCTTGTGTGGGCCTATTTTTTTTGTGACTTAAATATCTACATTTAAAAAAAAAAAACAAAGAAAAAATAAATATTTCAGTTCAACAACAGTATATCCATATCTGTGTTACATACACGAGTGTGTGTGTGTGTGTGTGTGTGTGTGTGTGGGTTGATGTGGGTTTCATATAGGGGACATTCATGACAGATTGTGGCCCATGGTGGTAGTTATGGTACAGTATGGTGACATGTTTACTATGTGCCGACATATAGCTGTGGGTCCAACGTGGCCCCGTGTGTTTTGAACATTTAAAAGGCATTTTAATTAACCTGTGTGTGTTGCAAAAATGGATGATACAGGAGGTTGTTGGCCAAAATTTTATTCACAAACAACATGTTGGAAAAACATTGGCATCACAAACCACAAGGCTGGTTTAGGTTAGGAGTAGCCACGACACACTACCCACTGTCCCAATGTGGGACACTATAAAAAAAGAGACCAACGTGGCCTTAAAAAAAAAAGGTGCCAACAGGGCAACAGGGTGCAAAAAAATGTCCAACATGGACAACAAAATTTATCGGCGTGTGGTCCCATTATTGGGTTTGGTGAGATGCGGGCCTGGGCTCTCTGGAGGGTGCCGATCATGGCACCCAACTGGGGAAGTTGTTGCTGCCCTTGTTGGTGTGCCCTCTCCATCAGCTGCTGGGCCTCCTGGTGAGCCTCCATCAGCTCATCAATAGTTGGTACACCTGTAGGGGAAATAAGGCGATTATTATTTTTTCGACTTCAGTTTAGGTGGTTATTTGACTGAATTTTTAAAGATCATATGTACGGTCCACATCACCATCACGGTTCTCATGAGGATGAGATGGTGATGGGCTGAGAACCCAGCCGGCCGCACATGCTCGTTGTCCTTCTGCCAAAAATGTATAAACCAAGAAACAATTAAGTCACATACTGTTGTCCGAAGCACACAACACTAATTACATTGTTAAGGTTGTATGCGCCAGCAGACACCACCATAGGCAACAGCTGCAGGCTCCATTTGAGGGTGTGGGGACATCCGCACACCAGGGCTTGCAAGGGAGCTCGAGATACTGGGGTGTCGTGTCGCTCCTGGGCTGGGGGTGTGTGGCCACAGGATGTGGCTTTGTGCTCCCAGGGGGCCTGGCCTGCCTGCAGCCAAGCCTTTGGCCACTGGTGGTGAGGGCATTGTGGCGCCCCGCAACGAGTGTGTCACAAGAGGGTATTGCAGCCATAAATTCAGCCGCAATATTCTCTGACTCAGCAATGATCCGGTTAACATAGAGATCCAACCCTACATGCAACACCTAGAACAGAGGGCCAATCATAGGTCCTGGGGGGTGGAGTGTTAGGGTAGTGTAGTAGAACACACAAGAATCTAGACAGAAGGAGAATAGTCTAGAACTCGGAGAAGAAGGGTCTAGGACTAGGAGAGGAGCGGGGGCTCCGCACCCCGTGCGGGCCCCTGGGCCGTCACCGGTCGGGTGTCAGCACCTGAGGCCTTAACCACCGGGATTGGGCATTATCTACACGGGTTCCCAAAAGACTCCCGTGCCCACAACTCACAGCCGGTTCACTGGTACCGAAGCTGGCAGCAGTTCACCTCTGCCACGCGAACCAGAAGAGTGGAGGAGCAGCTTCAAAGGAGCACCCCACCATCAGCAACTTCCAGTCGTCTAACCAGCGGTGTACCCACTGAGGGATCCAAGGCTCCCCAAAACATCCAGAACGTACATCATGGATAGGGCATTGAAGCAGCCTCCCCGTACCCGACCTGGTATTCCTGGGCGACACTGGCAACTAAGTAGGTAGAAAGGAGGAACACTGCGGATCTCTAAGGGACACCATCACTGCTGAGTCCACCTGGTCTACTACTCAACCACTGTATGCCATGTACTGCCTGCTGGTTACAGTAAAGACCCGTTGCAGAGACTACCTGTGTCCGTGCTTCCTTATGAACTGTCCGTCCGCACTAAAAGGTAACCGCAGCTGCTGCACAACATCTTGAGCAGCTCCAGCCCCGGGGATCACCGCTCAGCCTGTGGGGAGCGTAACATCTTGCTGCTATCCATCCCCCGGGGGCTCCGCAGCGTCGGTAGCCCTTACCGAACTACTCATAGGTGGCGTCACGAATAAATTAAAACCCCTTTAATCTGTTCCACCAAGACGTCTTCACTTTTGATCTGCACTACACCGGGCCCACTACCGGCAGGCGCGGTCCACCCGTGACAAGGAGGAAGGAAGCATCGCCTGTCTAAACCGGAGTCCCGGCCGCGGTGAGTCAGAAAATGGCGTCACAAACAGGATACGAGCAGGCCCGTTACCCAACGGGTATATTGTGCTTAAAATGGACTTTATTGTCTACACTGGACTTTGTTCGTCCCTAAAAGAACTTTCCCGCCTTTTTCACCATTGGGTCAAGATGGCGCCCAAGATGGCGTTCCCACCACAAGAAGCCGCCACGTGCAAGCCCAGGAGTGAGTCAACCCCCCCTCATCGTGGGAGGGCTAAAGACAAAAGGCGCCAAACTCTTTGTCCGCCCTGATTGCTCGAATCAACCATGGGGCGGACCCCAAAGACTTTTCCCACGATTGGACTACAAAAGCCCTGAGGAAATGGGAGTGTCAGACAGACTTCTTCACCAGCTCTACCAGAACGTTTACCGGTTGAACGGGTGTGGTTTCCCTCCAAGAAGAGAATGGCCAGCACGAGACTCCAAGACCTAATGCGGGAGGTCGAGGCGGAGGCCAGAGCAGCCATAGGCCAACCGGGTCCGGATCCTGCCCTTACCATAGACGGCAGCCCCGACTTCTGGCTAGAGGCTCTACAAGACCTCCGGGTGCGACTACTTGAGACTGTGGAATGGACGATTCGCAGCTGGAGCGCGACCCTAGGCAGAAGACTCCATCATGCGATGCAGCAGAGCCGACCGGGTACAGCTTCTCCAAGCCCAGACGACGTCGCCAGCTTTTCAACAGCCTCACCGTCGCCCACCACCTGTCCTGCTTCGTCACCGGAGCCCATAGACTGTGTCATCCCCGTGAGAGTTACCCCTCGACCCGTTCCAGCGGACGAAACCGCAGCCGACCCCGTTCCAGAGCCGGAGCTTCCAATATGCTCCCACGAAGAAGCTGACATCCACCTGGTTCCACCTGCGGAACCCGCGACTAGTTTCCAAACTACCGAGACTGTCGCCTGTTTCTCCCCTGAACCGGAGGCCTCCTCTGCTATTACAGAGGCCTACCTGGTGACCGGGATTGAAACACCACTTCCCGCTGCTACAGAAGAAGAGGCAGGCAGCCTGGAAGTCCTGCACAACGACCCCGAGGAGAACTTTGCAGCACAGCCACCCACCGATCCAGAGGATTCCATCCCATCGTCTTCGTCAGCCGAGCAGCCCGACGTAGTCATCGAAGGAGAGGTCGAGGAGGATGACGAGGAGACCTACAGTCCAGCTGAGGATCTCTACACCGGGTTCGCCTGGGGAGACACAAGGAACCCTTCTGCCGGGCGATCAGCTCGGGTGCACTGGTCGGGTGCCGCCGCAACAGCATCTTCTCCGGTTCCGTTGAACCGGGCTCCACTCCAGACTGCCCACCAAGCTCGAGCGGTTCAACAACCAGCACGCCGTAGTGACTTTATCCACACGCCGCATCACTCCTACGAAGAGGTACGTCGTATCCGGAGAGACGAGTGGCACACTCGACTGCAAGCCAACATGCAGGCTCGCGCCGAGGCCCGCCGCCAATCTCCATTGCCTGAACAATTCCGTAAAACCGGGTGGGTAAGCACATTTAACTTGTCCACCGGGTGGGGATTCGTAAGGGAGGAGGGTGTGAGTACTGAAGTGTTTGTGGGGCGCCGTGATGTGGAATCGCATCTACCGCGAGGTCATCCTAACCGAGACTTGTATAGAGGGGACATTGTAACCTATGAGCGACATGTATGCCGTGACGGGTGGTTCGCTATACGAGTCCGGAACACTGCCCTCCATCAGTGACTGTTGTTGTTTGAACTTTGCTACTAAAAGAGACTTCTTCCTGTTTGCATCGTAACACCGCGACTTGGCGGCTACAGCCTGAACTTTTATTCTAAGGACAGCCGACCGCCCGCCGGGTCCGCGCAATGTGTTAACCTGTTATTTACCTTTTCACTTTTATGCATACAATGACTTGTCATTAATAAAAGTGTATTACCTGTTATAAAATATAAAAACCTCTGTAATGTGAGTAGTGTGACGCTTGGGGACAAACGTATTCAACCAAGGGGAGTGTGGCACCCCGCAACGAGTGCGTCACAAGAGGGTATTGCAGCCATAAATGCAGCCACAATATTCTCTGACTCAGCAATGATCCGGTTAACATAGAGATCCAACCCTACATGCAACACCTAGAACAGAGGGCCAATCATAGGTCCTGGGGGGTGGAGTGTTAGGGTAGTGTAGTAGAACACACAAGAATCTAGACAGAAGGAGAATAGTCTAGAACTCGGAGAAGAAGGGTCTAGGACTAGAACTTGGAGAGGAGCCGGGGCTCCGCACCCGTGCGGGCCCCTGGGCCGTCACCGGTCGGGTGTCAGCACCTGAGGCCTTAACCACCGGGATTGGGCATTATCTACACGGGTTCCCAAAAGACTCCCGTGCCCACAACTCACAGCCGGTTCACTGGTACCGAAGCTGGCAGCAGTTCACCTCTGCCACGCGAACCAGAAGAGTGGAGGAGCAGCTTCAAAGGAGCACCCCACCACCAGCAACTTCCAGTCGTCTAACCAGCGGTGTACCCACTGAGGGATCCAAGGCTCCCCAAAACATCCAGAATGTACATCATGGATAGGGCATTGAAGCAGCCTCCCCGTACCCGACCTGGTATTCCTGGGCGACACTGGCAACTAAGTAGGTAGAAAGGAGGAACACTGCGGATCTCTAAGGGACACCATCACTGCTGAGTCCACCTGGTCTACTACTCAACCACTGTATGCCATGTACTGCCTGCTGGTTACAGTAAAGACCCGTTGCAGAGACTACCTGTGTCCGTGCTTCCTTATGAACTGTCCGTCCGCACTAAAAGGTAACCGCAGCTGCTGCACAACATCTTGAGCAGCTCCAGCCCCGGGGATCACCGCTCAGCCTGTGGGGAGCGTAACATCTTGCTGCTATCCATCCCCCGGGGGCTCCGCAGTGTCGGTAGCCCTTACCGAACTACTCATAGGTGGCGTCACGAATAAATTAAAACCCCTTTAATCTGTTCCACCATCACGTCTTCACTTTTGATCTGCACTACACCGGGCCCACTACCGGCAGGCGCGGTCCACCCGTGACAAGGAGGAAGGAAGCATCGCCTGTCTAAACCGGAGTCCCGGCCGCGGTGAGTCAGCATGTCCTGACCCTCTGGCCCTGGGGTGGGTGGGGTCCTGGCTGACGAGGGCATGTCCTGACCCTCTGGCCCTGGTGATGGTGGTGTCCCGGCTGACGAGGGCATGTCCTGACCCTCTGGCCCTGGGGAGGGTGGAGTCCCGGCTGATCAGCGAATGTCTCACCATCTGGCCCTGGAGATGGTGGAGTCCCGGCTGGCGAGGGCAAGTCCTCACACTCTGGCCCTGGGGATGGTGGAGTCCCGGGTGTTGCTGGAGGGGCTGAGCCCTCCAGGACAGGTAGCGTGGGTGACCCAGGTGCCGTGGGGGAGTGGGGTCCATCCCCAGACAACGAGTCCTCATCATCTGTAATATCAAACAGGATGAGACAGCTATTAGAAAAAGGGACACAACATAGGGAATACACCTTGTGTGTGTGTTACAATGTTCTTACAGCATGAATGATAGGGTAAAAGGTAATGTTGTACGCATATACTATGGGTAGGGGCTGCTATGGTTTGTGACAGGAGTCCAACAAAAGTGGGCACATATTTTATTTTGGGGGAAAAACTTGCCTTGCCATGGTAGGTGCTTGTGTTTATAAATTTAGATCTGCCAGTAAGCAACAGGTGTTTGCACCATGGCTGCCAACACATAGTGTAGATGTAGTAATCAGTGTTCTGCTGTGTGATCATTGTGTGGCTACATTTTATGTGTCACAGGTTAAACATATGTGGGCCAAAGTGTCATGTGTGTATGTTGAACATGGCATTGATATGTATTTGTCACATTTACAGTCAGGACACACCTCTTTGTAAAAAAACACAGGTCAAGGATCAGTATAGGCGACACCATTTGTGGCACAAAGGAGTGTTTAATACACCTTCATGTTGCAGTGTAACCAACAAGATGATGCATATTGGTGACACACCAACATGGTGGCAAAGTCCACATTATGTGGTCTAGCCCAATACAACATGATGTTTGTGTAGTGTTTGTTAAATGTACAGTACCTTGCAAGGTGTGTGTTAGCCATTGGCACATACTCACCACGCAGCCTGGCAATCCTGGCCCGAAGATCCACAATGCGGCCTGGGCACTTGTGTTTTAAGTCCGCTATCTTCTTTTGGATCTGTTTACAGGTCCTCTCCACCCCTAGTTTGTGGAGCAGGGCCCACTGGATCCTTCTCAGTATGCTGCGTTTGTGCAGCCGTGGGTGCCGGTGATGGTGTTCATACCAATAATCATGGCGGTCTGCGATGTCTATGAGTAGCATTAGCTCCGCCAGACCCCATGTGGCAGCGCGCTGTGCGGCGGCCATGACTCTGCTGCTATGTGCAGGCGAGGGCCAGGCACCTGGCAGGCAGATCGAAAACGAAAGAAACGTCATGATGTCATCATGCACACTAGCGCCGCCCAACAACATTGTTCACACTAACATGGTAGCCGTCCGCGGAACGGGAGTAGCGTAATTAATACATCAGCGTCACCAAATTCGCTAACCATTGCAGTGCATTGCCTATGCCACCCATGTGCGATGTGTAGGCCAATATATGAACTGTCATGTGTGGCAGTATAATGTACACAACTCATCTTCCAATACACGCACCAACATTAGCTTGCGCTATTGAATGCGCGCGTAATTGGAGTGGTGTAGTGGATGGTTGTGTAGGTGCAGATGCGTGTGGTGCTGAAGTGACAGCTCATCCAAAATGGTGCCCTGTGAAGGGACAGCCAATGGTAACACAGTAGCCCCCACCAATCATCGCTGAGGGGGCGCACTGTCCAGCACGCTCTGGCACGCCTCCGGGAAATTAGTAGATGATTCCATCCCTATCGCCCCCTTCACATGCTAAAAGCAGGGAAATTTACCTTCATGGATGTGTCTGGTTTTCAAGCAGTGCTCTGAAATCGCAACCGGACGCAACTTTCAGAAACACCCAAATACACACCGCAATTTCGTAGCAATTTCACAACGGATTGCTTGTCAGTTTTCACACCATAGTTGCAGCAAAGAGGGCAGCAACGCTGCGGTGCGTATGCGCGCTCTCCTACGCTTCTGAATCACCACATCAGAGCCTATCTCTATGGGAATGATTATAACAATCTGCGGTCACATGACGGAGTTTACCTCCCATGACGGGCTTCCGCTGACGTAGGTGAGGGAGACTTAGTGCAGATTGCATGCGCCGTTATAGCAGCAATGACTGGATAATGGGTAACATGTGACCAGGTAGGAGGCGGATAAAAGGTGCGAGCAGAGCCTGTGTAGCCACGGCCCCTGAAGAAGCCTACGTGATACGTGCGTAGGGGCTGTGTGACACTGGGAACTGCATTGGTAAATATCACCCTCGTATACCTGCAGGTCGCCATGGTAATGGGCGAACCAAATGTCAATTGAGTAGGTGTTTGAAACTTTGGGACATGGATCAATGATGAAATTGTATGTAACGTAGCACTGGCACTTTATAAGTAATGGGGATATGTGCAATCTATGTGGTTATTAACAGTGGGAGTGTGTGGTAACCTCAGTGAGGATAATAATAATATTTACTTGCAAACACTGTGTAATGCCAATTGGAAAGAGTATTCTCTCTGGATAGGCACATGTGCCCAGTCAAAATAAAGCTGGGCTATGGAGATCTATTAAATGATTCATGCACATTTACTTGATTGTAATCTCAATTGCATTGTGAGGCCCATTGGTACTGAAGGGTGTATACTGTAATCCCTGGGTGTCATGCAACGTTTAACTTTAAACGAAACACCCATGTGATATGTAACTTTGAATCCATTGTAAGTGCTTTGATATTGTCTGTTTTAAACTTGATGTAATATAATGTAGATCTTTTGTGCAAATCAATGTTTTTCTTGAATTGAATTGAATGCTTTATGGTAGAGCACATAGTAAAATGATGTCCTGCTGGAAATTTTGGTTATTGAGATTCCAATAAAGTAGCCTGGAACCTCAGAGCTCAGCCTTATTCTTGGGCAGATCTAAACACTGCACTTTGTGGTCAGCTTGGCTGTGCATTTGTCTGTCCAATTGCCTTTTTGGTGTGGCCATATATACCTTCCCCCTTAAAATGTTTCCTCCTAGTGCTATTCTCATTTGGATGTCAAACCATACTACCATTGTACAAAGTGGGCCATTTATATTGATGCACCTAAATAAAATGGGAATGGTTGGTGATATCAACTTCTTGTTTGTGGCACATTAGTATATGGAAGGGGGAAAACTTTTACAGATGAGTGATAATCATGGTGGCCATTTTGAAGTCAGCCATTTTGGATTCAACTTTATGTATTTCAATGGAAAAGGGTCATGTGACACTTCAAACTCATTGAGAATTGAGAAAGTGCTGTCCAGTTTATTGAATTGTCAATGCAACCCACTTCTCCCACTCTTGACACACTGATAGCAACACCGCAGAATAAATGCTAGCACAGGCTTCCAGTATCCGTTGTTTCAGATGCTGCACATCTCGTATCTTCACAGCATAGACAATTGCCTTCAGATGAGTGATGATGTAAACGTTTTTGTGAATGGTGAAGTTAACAAACAAAACCACCGCTATTGGTCTGACACTAACCCACTGTGGATAGATCCCTCCAAGATTGTTGGAATACAAAAATTGATGGTATGGTGTGGTATATGAGGTGCAAAGAAACTGCTACATGATTCAGATATCCAGTAGCATTGAGGTTTCCATTGATGAAGAAAGGCCCCACTATCTTTGTACCCCATATATCACACCATACCATCAATTTTTGTGTCTTGGAGGGATCTATCCACTGTGGGTTAGTGTCAGACCAATAGCAGTGGTTTTATTTGTTAACTTCACCATTCACAAAAATGTTTGCCTCATCACTCATCTGAAGGCAATTGTCTATGCTGTGAAGATATGAGATATGCAGCATCAAGACTAGCCAGATATCCCTCCAGGGAAGAAGCTCTCACTGCGGGCAGCTGGCTAAAGCAAGGAGTCCACCCCAGGGCTATGTCCTTCCCTGGAGGGATATCCGGCTAGTCCCGTGTTTGAGACTCTTAAACGATGCTCCACAGACTCCATTTGCATATTCAAATTCCCAAAGGGCGATGCATCATGGATTTCACTGTGTTTGAGCACTTTAGCCAGCTGCCCACAGTGTTTTCCTCGACTGGTCTCCCTGAGATCAGTGAGAGCTTTGTGATGTTGGTCTACCAGGCATTGCTCCCACCTAGCCAGAATCCTACTCCACACTGATGAGGGCCAATACCCCGAAACAGCTGTCTGTGGATAGATACCTGGCTTTAGTAATTCCCTTGTCATATACTTAAGCTCGTAACTGAGCAGGATAGTGACTGAAAGGGCCACTTAATATGGTGGTTATGGTGGTCTCCACAAGGAGTCCACCCCAGGGCTAGGTCCTTCCCTGGAAGGATATCTGGCTAGTACCGTGTTTGAGACTCTTAAACGAGGCTCCATGGACTCTATTTGCATATTCAAATTCCGAGGGGGCAATGCACCATGGATATCACTGTGTTTGAGCGCTTTATCCAGCTGCCCGCAGTGTTTTCCTCGACTGGTCTCCCTGAGATCAGCGAGAGCTTTACAATAGGTTTGATGTCTCACATGACCCTCTTCCCATTGAAAAAATAAAGTTGGATCCAAAATGGCTGACTTGAAAATGGCCACCATGGTCACCACCCATCTGGAAAAGTTTTCCCCCTCCCATATACTAATGTGCCACAAACAGGAAGTTGATATCACCAACTATTCCCATTTTATTTAGGTGCACTTGCAGATTGTATATGCAGATGTGAGTGAAGCCAAAAAGTGAGAAATTTGGTGCTAAAGCAAAATTTCTGTAAAAAAAAAAGAAAATTTTCAATATGACGACCTTTTGTTAGCGAATTCTGTGAAGAGCCTGTGAGTTAAAACGCTCACTACACCCCTGGATAAAATCCTTGATGAGTCTAGTTTCCAAAATGGATCATTTGTGGGGGTGTCACCTGTTAGTACCTTAGGAGCCCTGCAAATGCAATATGGTGGCTGCAATCTATTTCAGCCAAATTTGCTTTCCAAAATTAAAATATTGCTCCGTCCGTTCCAAGCCCTGACATTTGTCCAAGCAAAACTTTTGACTACATGTGAGGTATTGTCATGCTCATAAGAAAGCGGGTAACAAACTGTAAGGTCCACTTTTTAGTGTTACCTCTTGCTAAATGGATAAATTAGGTGCTAAAGAAACACGGTTGTGAAAAAAAAAAATTGTCAATATTATGAATTATTGTTATCAAATTCGGTGAAGTATCTGTGGGTTCGAAATGCTCACCATACCCCTAGATTAAATCCTTGAGGAGGTAGTTTCCAAAATAGGGTCACTTGTGGGGCATTACGTTTCTGCTGTTTAGGTATTTTAGGGGCCCTACAAATGCAACTTGATGCCCATTTCAGCTAAAAAAAAATAAAGTTTCTGACCACAGGTGGGGAATCAGTGTGCTCAGAAAAAAACTGGGTAACAATGTTTGGCACCCATTTTGTCATGCCTCGTAAAAGGGAATAAATTGATGCTAACACAATATTTTTAGGTAAAATGTAAATTTATTTTTTCATTACACTTTGCATTCATTCCTGTGGAGCACCTGAAGGGTTAATAATCTTCTTAAATGTGGTTTTGAGCAGTCTGAGGTGTGCCGTTTTTTGAATGGTGTCACTTTTGGGTGTTTTCTCTGATCTAGGCCCTTCAAAGTCATTTCAAATGTGATGTGGTCCCTAAAAAAATGGTTTTCTATATTGTGTTGTAAAAATAAGAGATTGCTGATAAACTTTGAACCCTTCTAACTTCCTAGGGGAAAAAATGATGTTTAAAAAATTGTGCTGATGTAAAGTAGACATGTGGGAAATGTTATTTATTAACTATTTTATGCAACATAACTTTCTGGTTTAAGGATATAATAATAGTTTGAAAATTGCAACATTTTCAACATTTTTGCCTAATTTCTTATTTTTCATGAATAAATGCAAAAAAATATGGTGCTAAATTTACCACTCACATGAAGTTCAATATATCATGAAAAAACATTCTAAGACAAGATCTCGCTTTCAAATTGAAGTCACACACAGTCCCAACATTAGAGGACGTCTGGCAAAGGAATGGACTCAATTTTCTCATATGAACTGATTCTGGCATGGGATGCTTACAGAAGGGACAAAATTCAACAGAGATGGAGCGCATGGCCAGATATTAGAAAATTATTTTGAGTACTTTGTAATTTATGCATAGAAAGTGCACTTGTTTTATATAGATATAAGAGATTGTTACGTTTATTACATGTAAAGATTCAGACCACCCAGGTCACTTGGTTGACTCTTTGAGAGCCCTAACTTGGAGAGTATACCCTACCCTGTTTTTTCTCCCCTTGTTCTTTGCTTATCATCCCCAACTTTCACCTTTTCCCAATGGAGAGGATTGTTTAATATTCTTTCTATTTTTCCTCTCTTCTTCCCAAGGTTCAAGTGTGATACTCCTTAACTACTATTGTTAGAATTGTTTCTTCATGTTGTACCTTGATTGTGAATCATAGTGAACCTGTCGATCCATTCCTTCTTTGTAACCGTTCAGAAATGTTATAAAAATTTTATTGATTAAAAAAAATGAAAAAACATTCCAGAATCTCTGGGACCCATTTAAGCTGTCCGGAGTTATTACATAATAAAGTGATACTGGTCAGAATAGTAAGATTTGGCCTAGTCATTTAGGGTCAAAACTGGCTCCTTCAACTAGGGGGTAAAAATTGACAAAAAGGTAAATGGGTCAAAGCAAAAGTTTGAGCGCCCCTGGAGATTTGTATGCTCAGATAACTTTGGCCAAGGCTTCAGACTTTAATTACCTTGTTAGGGTTATGACTTGTTCACTATCATCATTAAGAAAGGCCAGGTGATGCAAATGTTACAGCTTTATAAAAACCCACCCAGCCTCCTCTAACCTTGTGCCTAAAAACAGCAGCAATGGGTTTTTCTAAGCAGCTGCCTAGCACTCTGAAAATGTTGGAGGCCCACAAAGCTGGAGGTCGATAAGAAAATAGCAAAGTGTTGCAAGTTGACCTTTTTCCAGTTTGAAATGTCATTTAAAAATGGGAGTTGACAAGAACAATGGAGGTCAAGATAAGGTCTGGAAGACCAAGCTAAATTTTAGCGAGCTGCTCGACAATTGCTGGAGAGGCAAACATAACACCATCTGTAAAAAAGTTGAAGTTGAAAAGAGCCAAGTATAAGAAGAAACGGCACTCACCGAGGTATTATAGATGGTCCTTTATTCCACAATTCTAGAAACGGACAGGGTGCAGGGAGGAGGCCACGGGGGGCCGACGGACGACGACGCCGTTTCGCGACAGCTGATCGCTTCTACGGGTCTGGATATCCGGACCCGTTTCGCGACAGCTGTCGCGAAACGGCGTCGTCGTCCATCGGCCCCCCGTGGCCTCCTCCTGCACCCTGTCCGTTTCTAGAATTGTGGAATAAAGGACCATCTATATTACCTCGGTGAGTGCCGCTTCTTCTTATACTTGGCTATCTTGATTTGTGCTTTGGCTGCGCACCACCAGAGGGGGATCCGCCTTAACGGGAAGTTCTCCCGGACCTGACTTTCAGCACCACTTAGTGCCCTGAATATCTGTCTTTAAATTGACTTTGAAGTTGAAAAGAGGATGGCTTCTACAAATGGATAATGATCCTAACACACGTCAAAATCTACAATAGACTATCTCAATTTGTGCAAGGTTCTACAATGGCCCTTACAGTCCCCTGATCTGAACATTAATTTGTGGCAAGACCTCAAAAGAGCAGCACATGCAAGACAACACAGGAATCTCACAGAGCTGGAAGAATTTTCCAAGGAAAAATGGATGAAAATCCCTCGAATAAGACCTAAAAGACTGTTGGCTGCTGCAAAAAGTGTTTACAGGCTGTGATACTTGCAAAACGGGGTGCAACTAGGTGCTAACCATGCAGGGTGCCCAAACTTTTGCATCGGCGTATTTTACCCCTTTTTGGTAATATTAAAATGTAAAAGATGATTTTTTTTTTTTTTTGCCCAAAATGCAAAGGAAATGAGTCAGCCTTAACCTTATACCTTTTAAAGATCATTTCATCTTCAGTTTGCTAAACTTTTCACAACAACAGGAATTTGCACCACGATGTACAAATTATACATGCCACTGTATAAAAATACATGGCATATACAAAACCTGTTTGCATACCAAATGTATTAAAAGAGTATAATTAAGTATATAAATTATATCAAAATAAAGACATTCCGCTGACAAATAAATTATTATAAACCACAACACATACTATATATCTTAACTCACATCTTAACATTGTGAACTTGGTGTTGAATGTTTCAAATGGAATGACTCACACTAGTAACCTGTAATCAGGCACCTCATGACAGTACAGCCATAGAATAATGCTAAAATATAAGGTCATTATAGAATGAATAGCAAGACTCTAAAAAGTAATACTAGAGCTACAAACATAGAAACCCGGAGAGGTAAGAGAGGAAGGGCACGTAAAGAAAAAAGAATAACCAACATAAATACTGAACCAACCCAGCTGATATTTAATCTTAGCACATACAAACTGACACAGGCACAAGAACAAATATTAAAGAAAGGGCTAAAGTTTGCATCATCAAGGGAGGTAGATCCATTTAACCTATATATAAGTGTAAAGAAATTTATTAGAAACCTGAATCTGAAGAAATATTTTATTAGGAGCACAAAAATGCAAGAACCAGAGAAAGAAGAAGACCCTTCTGCCCATTCAGGACTGAGTAAAAAATCAAATTTTAATCCGACGTCTGAACAGTTAAAAGACATGCCTACTTTTGAAATGATGGTGGTGCAGGATATAAGGAAAATAAAGAAAAGGAATATGAAATATGTTCCACAAAATATAACGAAGAAGATAAGGAAGCCATACAAGAACCAAGAGGAAATAAAACATAATAATTCGACCAGCCAACAAGGGGGGAGGAATAGTGGTGATAGACACCACTGAATACCATGCAGAGTCCATGAAGTTGCTGGAAGACAAAAAAAACTACCAGTACTAACCAGGACCCCACTAAAAACTATTTAAAAAAATTAGGGAAACAGGATTCGGGGATTCTGAAAAAAAAAAAAGTATGGATTTATCTTCAACAGGCATTCTAAAACAGCAACTTTTTATCAAAATCCAAAGATACACAAAAATCAACAAAAGCCCCCAGGTCGGCCGTTCATTGCGGGTATTGATAGCTTCACATCTAACCTCTCTAGGTATATTGATTTGTATCTCCAACCAGAAGTCAGGTTCTTACCAGCATATCTAAAGGTTAACTAAGGATATACTTAACAAGCTAGAGCAAATAGAATGGAAGAATACATATATAATGGGGACTCTGGACATTACCTCATTATATACAATTATTGAGCATGATAGAGGGTGTTTAGCTACCAGATACTTTCTTGAACATTCAAAACGTTTAAATCAACTACAAATAGATTTTGTGATGGATGGGATCAGATTATTTTAGATCATAATTTCTTCATATATAATGGGCGGTACTACAGACAAAGATGGGGGACCGCCATGGGCACACGCTTCGCCCCGAGCTACGCAAATCTCTATGTAGGAAAGGGGGGAGGGGAAACATATTCATAAAAGGAGAGTAACAACAGGCAATATCAAATTATGGTATTGCTATGTAGACAATGTGATATTCATATGGGATGGCCCAAAATATGAACTTGAAGAATTCCTGACAAGACTAAATATAAATAATTATGGATTAGAGTTTACAGCACAGTAAAGATCGAATACAGTACCTGGATCTTGAAATCTTTATTGAAGATAATAAAATAAAGACCAAAACCTATAGAAAACAGAGGATTGTAATAGCCTATAGATATAAGAAGTTGCCACCTCCCAAAGTGGCTGGAAAACATCCCAAGGGGACAATTCACAAAACTAAGAAGAAACTGTTCCAGGATGGATGACTATCAAGAAAATCAAGACTGATGGGAGAGGAGTTTGTGCAAAAGGTTATGACCCAGTAAAGGTTGAAAAAGTAAGGGACGAGATAGCCAACATAAACCAACATCATCTATTACAAGAGAGTAACAGAAATATTGGAGTGAAAAATGTAGAAGAACAAATTCGTCAACTTCCATTTATAACCAACTATCATGACAACCATAAGAACTTCAAAAGAACATCGAGAAACATGCACATTATAAAGAGGGATAAGATCATTGGAGAGTTTTTACCAGAGATGCCTAGGATCATTTTTAAGAGAGCGACAACACTTAAAGAAAAGATAGCCCCGAGCTCCTGGGAAGGAAACACGAAGGAGAAGAGAGAAATAACTAATGAAGACGGCTTCAGATACTGCGGACACTGTAAAAGCTGTCAGGCAACAAACATCTCCAAGAAAGTATGGAAGGAATTCCAGGATTCCGCAGGGAAAAGATTTATAAAATCAGAGAAAAACTTACGTGCCAAACAAAGGGGGTAAATTCAGTGTCCCTGTAATAAACTATATATAGGAACGGACGATAAGAGCCCTATCTGTTAGGATGGGGGAACATGTGCGAAATATTAAAAAGAGTTTTGAGGGACACCCTCTGTCAAAGCATTTTAGGGATCATCACAGATCAAGTAGCAAAAACCTAAAAATTTTTCCAATAGAAAAAGTGGAAGAAGACTGGAGAGGAGAACAAGATCAGGAAGATGTCAAGATATGAAGGTAGATGGATATTTAAAACAGATAGCCTAGCTCCTAAAGGCCTTAACCATGAAATAGAGCTATATGGGTTTTAATGAAGAGAAGCTAACGCTATCTAACAATAGACCTTAAACTCTAGACTGTATAATAAGGGGGGTTTATAATATGCAGATTGAAGATATATGAATTTAGTATAGCATATACCCATTATATCCATCTAGTGTAGTATAAATATAAAGCCCCAACCTCTATATTGAATTGGCAGCAATGCATGCACTTACTACACCCAACCAAAGTTCCAAGGACAAATAGCTATAAATCAGAGTTAGGGCATTCATTAACGCATGGTAAATACATGTACCATGGGTTAACGGATGCGTTTCCCATAGACTCCCATGTTAAAAAAAGCATCCGCTTTCCATAACAGGCCCAAAAACACTGAAGACTGCATTTGTATGTGCGCTACAAAAACATATAGCGCCAAACGCATTGCACTTTAGCAATGTGTTTTTTGCATTGGAGTCTATGGTGCGTTAAGGCATGTGTTTTTACACATGTGAAAAATGCATCCTTCTGGCGGATGCGCGGCGCAAGCCTGACCCTAACTTCAGACTAGGGTAGGGGACTTGCAGTTAAAGCTCCACTACAACAGTGCAGTAAAAAAAACAATGTTGTGGTGCTTTACGTTTCAGAACCATCACACTCACAATATAGCAAAGTTTCAAATTCAATCTCCTCCTTTAATGTGCAAATTAATACGGAAATATCACAACAAATGAATTTCATTAACCCAGTTCCTTAACAAGATAGGACATAAATATATTATAAAGTGACTTTAATACCGCATTGTAATCATCTGTAGATCTGAATGTATGTATATGAGCTCGTAGGCAGAGCACCATCTCGCCAGGCATCATAGATGAAAGCATATGCTTAATGTGTATATATTGATATATATATATTTATATATATATTGTACTTATTTCATTGTTTGTCTGCATTTGCTATAACCGTGCCTCATACATTCTCAGATCCTCTAATACTCATACGTACAGTGTGGCGCTTTGCTAAATGTATTCAGTTCTCCAATATATGCAGGGTTTGTAGAGAATGTAAACCAGATTGATTGTGAATAGGCACCTGATGTATTTGTGCTATCTTAGGCGATACACAATGGCACATGAAAAGCAAACTAGTACAGTATTGTTTCATATGAAGTCTGCAGATCTTGATAAAAAAAAATGAAATTTCAATTATACAAGGACAAGTTATCAAAAGCCAACACAACCTATTTTTTCTGAATAAAGCGGCACAGCTGCTTCTCTGTTCTGAACGCCATTTACATGTTTATGTCATTCTCATGAATTTATACAATGTAAATATCTCTTTCAATGACGAACCCTCTTGGTTTAAAGATGTCTTGTTGGTAAATCATGAATGGTAATGGGGTGGGATGATCTTCAGTTACTGAATCACTAAGGATTAAGTCATTTCAATTATCTAAAACTGCTCTGTCCAAAACTGATTATTTAAAGGTGCTTTACTATCAGAGATAGTAGTCTCAGTAACATTACATTAGGGGTTATTATACTGATATGTGTAATGCCAGCACTGGCATCCCTGTGGCAAGAACACCGGTGCATTCACCATCCCGGCTGCTCAGCGGTGTCTTCGGTCCTCGCTGCTGCTTTCTACTGCCGGGACCTGCACACATTACACAGGTCCTCGAGGGAGCGCGCTTATGGTTCACTGCCTGCCTAAAGTAGCAGTGCATGCACTCTGTAGGTGTCCACAGACAGTGGCTGAAGGACAGTAGGTTCTTAAGGCACCCTCCCCCTCAGGGACGTGCCTGAGCAATGTGTCTGATTAGTCGTCCTGGTGCATAATGCTAGTGAATCGCCCCGTGGGGGGCCATGGGGTACCCGGGCCAGGTCTGTCAATGTTGTTGTAGGGATGTCACAGTGGTGTGACCCGGTCCATGGCCCTTTTGTTGGGTGGTTAGTAAAAAGGGGTAGGGATTAAGTTTTGTTCTGGGGATTATTGGCTTTGGGATGCAGTCTTGAGATGTTTACTCACAGTTCAGTTATTCCTGGGTACAACAATCATTACCGTTGCAACAGCCTGCAGAACACTGAGTTCTTGGAGGAGGGGATCCAGCTAACTCCCGGGTAGCTTGGTGGCACTTAACCGGTACCCCCTTCTATCGTTCTCTCTCAATCATCTCTTTCTGTGCTGACTTCACCCTCCTGCCCTGCACCTCACATACAGAGCCTTGAGCCAGTGGCCGCAGGCCTTTATCGGGCAACTTCTCAGTCCCCTGGACCCTACGTGGCCACCTTTTCGGTGGATGTGTGCGGTTTCAGCTGCGGCACCTGAAGATACTGCAGCCTCCAGGTCGCTAGCTGAGCCTAATCGTTCTCCACTAGTCTGGGGCTGGTCCCCCTCCATTGCGGCCTGGTCCCTCCACACCGCTTCTATCAATGTGGATGCGGGCGCCCACGGGTGGGCTGCTCACTATTCGGGCCACTGGGACCCCTTCTGTCTTCGGGAGCACCCTCTCTTTCTCGGCTTCACAGTCAGGTGTTGTCTCTCCCAGGTCTTGGGATGAGCTCCCACTGACCCCAGTTCCCAGGATGTCTCGTACAGGCTCTTGTCCCTTTCTGACAGACTTTCTGAACTTCACAGACTCCTGTAGCTCTTGTCAGCCACCCACCAACTGTCTTCTAGATGTTTCTACTGGTCCTTTTAAACTCTCTGTCACGTGTCCTACGTCACTAATGTACGTCCTCTCTGCCTTCACTACTTCCTGGGTGCTCCCCTAAACTCTGTTCTCTACCCATCCCTTCTACCTTGATTCCTCCCTTCCAGACAGATCAGGGACTGTGCTCTCCCTTAGGAGCAATCTTGCCCTATCCCTGACCTGGAGTAGTGTAGTGTTGGCTATGGGTGTTTGAATACCGGTCAGTGTCCCCTCCTTACCCGAGAATGGGGCACTACATCTCTGGTGGAGGTGCAGATCCTCTGTGGCGATTGGACCCCCTGGGGCGCCACACTATTTATCAGGTCCCTGATAACCTGTGCTCGTCTTGTGTGCACTAACCTATGTTCATATGTTCTTACTTGCCGTTCTGTGACCGTACCTTCCACCCTGCCAGTTCCAGCCTCCCTGACTGTACCAGTTTGCCACGTTGAACAGGAAAAGACAGCGCCTCTCAAGCTGGTGTAGATTCAAAACTTCATTTTTATTCCGTCCATCCCCCCGAACAACGTTTCGGTACGTAGACCTTTCTCAAGTGCATTTCAAATAATTGGCTGCCCATGTGACAGATTGGTCTGCTAAAGACGAGGCTTGCTCAACACCACAACTTTCCATTCTCTATAGTGGCTGTCCATGAGCCAAAGACCCCTTTTTATATGTACATATGAAGTTGTCTACATGGCACAACCATTTAAAGAGGACTTGTCACTACAAGTAATGAGCGAGTAGTGAAATATTCGGATTCGGATAGTTCTAACCGAACTGAACTGTTTCATTACTCAGTGCTCGTTACTCATCCAATGCAAGTCGATGGGAAACTCACTCGTATCTAAATACTGAAACATTTCAAAGTATTCGGTTAGAGCTATCCGAACCCGAATATCTCACAACTTTCTCATCACTAGTCACTACCTATAAAATGAAAATTGTTTTATGTAGTCTGATTACTCCTTTCCTGAATCTGGTGCTGTTTTTCTTTTCTTCATGAGATAAGGCCCCCTCTTCCATGTATATGTGTCTAGTATTGTTAGCCAAACAGGTGTGACACTCATGAAAACACCCTCAGGAGATATTTGACCACAATGCATAGGCAACTAAGGCTGCCTTCACACTTGCGGTCCCCTCCGCAGCATCCTGCAGAGGGGAACCGCAAACTGAGCGCATCCGCCTGCATACAAATCACCCATGGCAGTGAATGGGTGCGCACGCCAATCTGCACCCGAGCGCAGGCACCTGCGTCTCCATGTTAAACATAGGAACTTGCAGTGCCAGCGCTCAGCTTGCGGTTCCCCTCCGCAGGAGGCTGCGGAGGGGAACGCTAGTGTGAAGCCAGCCTAAACTATATTTACATACAAGGAAGAAGCAACAAAAAATGGATTCAGGGAAAAGCATAATTTACATCAGTTTAAAAAAAGTACATATTTATGTTGAGTAATTAATAGGTCATTTTGAAGGGAACTTTCTTTTGTTGTTTTACAAAAACAACAGTTGTTTGTTTTTTTAAAGCCAAAGAATATGAGTCTGCACACATTGGAAGCAGCAGTGTGAACTGCGACCAATCCCCACCAAAAACATGAAAAAACAAATGCAAAAACCGTATAAGTGTCAGACAAAAGGCGCTCTGCTGTAAAAATTATAAATAGCAAGTGCCGTGACAAAAAACAGGGCTTTTTGGTTTATACGTTTTTGCAAGAAAACGTACAGTAAGCTGCCTCACCAACTTCACGGTGGGCCCTGGTAGAGACAGTCCTAACTCTGTCCCTAGTACTACGTTAAAAACCTGCCAATGTGTACATACCTCTAGGCAGGACGCGGGAGAGCACAGGAAAATCTCACCTTGTAAGGGTGTGTGGCAGGCAGCTCTGTGTGCAGACTTAATAGGGGAGGGGCAGGTGCCTCCAATTTCTGCTGTACCAGCAGGGTTATACATGAAGCCAAAGAATATGAGTCTGCACACATTGGAAGCAGCAGTGTGAACTGCGACCAATCCCCACCAAAAACATGAAAAAACAAATGCAAAAACCGTATAAGTGTCACACAAAAGGCGCTCTGCTGTAAAAATTATAAATAGCAAGTGCCGTGACAAAAAACAGGGCCTTTTGGTTTATAACGTTTTTGCAAGAAAACGTACAGTAAGCTGCCTCACCAACTTCACGGTGGGCCCTGGTAGAGACAGTCCTAACTCTGTCCCTAGTACTACGTTAAAAACCTGCCAATGTGTACATACCTCTAGCAGGACGCGGGAGAGCACAGGAAAATCTCACCTTGTAAGGCTGTGTGGCAGGCAGCTCTGTGTGCAGACTTCATAGGGGAGGGGCAGGTGCCTCCAATTTCTGCTGTACCAGCAGGGTTATACATGAAGCCAGAGAATATGAGTCTGCACACATTGGAAGCAGCAGTGTGAACTGTGACCAATCCCCACCAAAAACATGAAAAAACAAATGCAAAAACCGTATAAGTGTCACACAAAAGGCGCTCTGCTGTAAAAATTATGAATAGCAAGTGCCGTGACAAAAAACAGGGCCTTTTGGTTTATACGTTTTTGCAAGAAAACGTACAGTAAGCTGCCTCACCAACTTTACGGTGGGCCCTGATAGAGACAGTCCTAACTCTGTCCCTAGTACTACGTTAAAAACCTGCCAATGTGTACATACCTCTAGGCAGGATGCGGGAGAGCACAGGAAAATCTCACCTTGTAAGGCTGTGTGGCAGGCAGCTCTGTGTGCAGACTTAATAGCGGAGGGGCAGGTGCCTCCAATTTCTGCTGTACCAGCAGGGTTAAACATGAAGCCAAAGAATATGAGTCTGCACACAGTTGAAGAACCTCAGTTCTCTAATTTCTAGCTCCTGGTTTCTGTATTGGAAATTATCCTGACATTCGATCTCGGACCTCAGGCTCCAACCACTTAACGATCACCAGCTATATTGGAAGATATGTAAATACAGTTAGGTGCACAAAATATTGGGACAGTGACACAAGTTTTAGCATTTTAGTTGTTTACCAATACATATTCAAGATACAGTTATATAATCAATATGGGCATATAGTGCAGACTCTCAGCTGTATTGGAGGGCATTCACATCCTAATTGGAGTAAATGTGTAAGAATTACAGCTTTTTAACCTGTAGTTGTCACTTTTTCAGGGGACCAAAGGTAATTGGACACTTATCTCAAAAGTTCTTAAATGATCTGTATGGGCTATTCCCTCTTTAATCTATCATCAATTAAGCATAGAAAAAAGCTCTGGAGCTGATTCCAGGTGTGGCATTTGCATTTGGAAGCTGTTGCTGTAACACCACAACATACAGTCAAAGGAGCTCTTAATGGAAAAGGAACTGACCATCATTAAGCTGAAAAAAAAGAAGATATCCATCATAGAGATAGAGGAAATATTAGGAGTGGCCAAATCAACAGTTTTGTACATTTTGTTAAAAAAGGAATGCACTGAAGATCTTAGGATCTCAAAAAGGTCACAGCGGAAGAACTGTCGTACTGCATTATATGATACGGAAGTGAAAGGGTGACCATGTCATAGATAAGGCTGCCTTCACATTAGCGTTTGTGTCTGCATGCTTATGGCATGCAGACGCAAACGCAGGCAAACAAAGTCCATAATAATGTGAACGCAGTGGAGAATCTCCGCATGCGTTCACATTACTATGGTGCCCCGGCAGCCCATCAGCTGTCCCTGGGGGCGGCCGGGAGGTGGAGATCAGCGGCAGAGATCTCCTCCTCCCAGCACAGCTGATCTCCCGCCAGTGTCAGCGGGGAGATACAGCTAATCTGACAGCTGTTTAAATCTCCCGCGCTGACACTGGATAGGGTGATATCAGGGTGGGAGATAAGAAACAGCTGATCGCTGCTTCAAATCTCCCGCGCCGACATCACGTATTCGGTGTCAGCGCGGGAAATTTAAACAGCTGTCAGATCAGCTGTATCTCCCTGCTAACACCGGCGGAAGATCAGCTATAGCTCTGCATGATCTCCCGGTGAGAGATTTCAATGAGATCCGCAGCATTCTCCTGCGCTGTCATGCAGAGGACACTGCGGATCCATTGAGATCCATGCATGGTGTGTGCGCTTGCTGGTGCTTGTGGATAAAACAAGCGCCGCGACCGCACAAAAAATGCAACAAGCTGCATTCAGAGGGTGCACAAATTATGCGCATCCGAACGCAAAGGCAACCGAACGCAGCCAAACGCAGGCACATGCGTTCCCATGTTAAACATAGGAACGCAGTGCGCCAGCGTTTGGCTGCGTCCGGTACGCAGCGTTCACAAACGCTAATGTGAAGGCATCCTAAGTACACCGAGTCTTCATTTATGAGTCGCCAAGAAAATAGAGGAAGCTCCCAAGCAATCAACTCAATTGAATGAATGAATGACTGAATGTCATTCATTTTTTTCATTCAATGAATTATAAAGTGGAAAATAAATTGCAAGCGTGATACAACAGCAAAAAAACCTTGCAATTATGCCATAGTTTTTTCCTTTACATTTTGTTTGCATCACCATTTTCTGAGACTTATACATTTTCACCTTTTACATTCAGGTACCTAAGTGAAGGTTTGTTATCTGCACTCTGGGCTGACATATTTATTGCTACAATTCCAAGTGATGTGATATTTGATTAATTTTTATTATATTTTTGGGGATACGTGTAGTGACCATATGGTTTCAATACTTTTTTATTTTGATAGCTTGGACTTTTTTGGGATACGATGATATATATTTTTTTTTAATTACCGTATATACTCGTGTATAAGCCGACCCGTGTATAAGCCGACCCCCCTACTTTTGCCCCCAAAACCTGGGAAAATCTATTGACTCGTGTATAAGCCGAGGGTGGACCCTAGCACAAGTATACAGCCCCCAGCAGTGTGGTATACACTAGTCCCAGAGGTAGATACAGCAGCCCCAGTGGTAGTATACACGCAGCCCCAGTAGTATATACAGCCCCAGTGGTATATACAGCCCCAGTGGTAGTATACAGCAGCCCCAGTGGTAGTATACACGCAGCCCCAGTAGTATATACAGCCCCAGTGGTATATACAGCCCCAGTGGTAGTATACAGCAGCCCCAGTGGTAGTATATATAGCCCCAGTGGTAGTATACAGGGCCCCAGCAATATATACAGCCCCAGTGGTTATACAGCCCCAGTGGTATATACAGCCCCAGTGGTAGTATATACAGCCCCAGTGGTAGTAGATTGCAGCCCCAGCGGTAGTATACAGGGCCCCAGCAGTATATACAGCCCCAGTGGTATATACAGCCCCAGTGGTAGTATATACAGCCCCAGTGGTAGTATATACAGCCCCAGTGGTAGTAGATTGCAGCCCCAGCGGTAGTATACAGGGCCCCAGCAGTATATACAGCCCCAGTGGTATATACAGCCCCAGTGGTAGTATATACAGCCCCAGTGGTAGTAGATTGCAGCCCCAGCGGTAGTATACAGGGCCCCAGCAGTATATACAGCCCCAGTGGTATATACAGCCCCAGTGGTAGTATATACAGCCCCAGTGGTAGTAGATTGCAGCCCCAGCGGTAGTATACAGGGCCCCAGCAGTATATACAGCCCCAGTGGTATATACAGCCCCAATGGTAGTATATACAGCCCCAGTGGTAATAGATTGCAGCCCCAGCGGTAGTATACAGGGCCCCAGCAGTATATAGCAGCCCCAGCGGTAGTATACAGGGCCCCAGTAATCCAAGGCCCCCCCAGCGTCTCTCCGGTCACCTGAAAAGCAAACTATACTTATCAGTGTCCGCTGTCCGCGCCCGCTCGCCTCTGCCGTCTGCGATCCTCCATCTTCATGCGGCGTCTTCCGGGTTCCTGTGCTCGTCGCAGGGAATGACGTCAGCACTGACTCGCGTATAAGCCGAGGGGGGTACTTTTCAGCCCAATTTTTGGGCTGAAAAACTCGGCTTATACGCGAGTATATACGGTATGTAATTTCTTTATATTTGACTAGGCTGATAAGAATTTTCATATTTTGTAATTTATTTAAATATTTTTTAATCTTTTTTTTTTTTTTTACAGTTTTGCTTTATCTTTTGATCCCCAAGGGAGATTTGAGCCTGTGATTGTTTGATTGCTAATACCATAGTAATGCAGTATTTGGGTATATCACACTTCTCCTATGAAACTCAGCATGTGCTGAACGTTACTTGAGGACTAACATTGCAATTACTGGGTCTTTCAGTAGGCCTCCTCCTGCCATGATGATAGCTCATAATTACATCACTAGAGGAGGATTAAAAAGTACAAGTACAAAAACAACAAGGTCTCATAAAGCCACAGTGACAAAAAAACCAGTTATGATTCTAAAAAGCCAGAGGTGGATAGAAAGTAAAGCAACACATGAAAATGACCACGTAATAAAGGGGTTACATTGCATCAGTGGCGCACCCAAGGGGGGGGACCTACGTGTCTGGACCCCCCCTTTGGACGGCCCTGAGAAGCTGGGGGGGCCCACCGGTGCAGTATTAAGCATTAATTAGGTATTCAAATTTACAAAAAATCGCTTGGCTTTTAGGAGGGCTTCGCTCCCCCAAACCCCCCCACCGGGGGCTTTGCCCCTCGGAACCCTGCTAGGGGGTGACACCCCCCCTTTCAGGGCCGGTGTGTGTTTCTTGGACCCCTACCTTGGGAAATTTCTGGGTGCGCCACTGCATTGCATGATATAAAGACAAAGGTGTAATGGAAATCTGCCAAGTCCATTCCCAGCATTGCTGATTAATCCAGCGGTCTGACCCCAGCGGATACTAAGTTATTGTTTATCTGTTTGGTGGCCACTACAGGAGAACTGTGGTATTACATTACATGGCTTTAATGAATGTTATTTCTTAATAAGGCATAGTAAGATTATTTCAACACTTTATCCTCTACTAAAAAACCTTGCGTGATTGACAAGCAAATGAAATAATGATTTCCTATTATAAAACATGCATGCATGTTTATACTGAGCCTTGAGACCAGGTGGATTATATAAAGCTTGGATGATTTATTCATCAGAATCTAGGTGCTTTCCAGACAAGATCACATAAATTAGATTAAATTATTTTATTATGAAATTTTCAGAACAGCATCAATTCATACAGTCATCTTTGTTGATTGCATATTTTAGTTAAATGTACACATTTTATAAATATTTGTTTTACATGTAAGATTGGTTATCCAGTATTTGAATATTTTGCTCTTATTCTCTTTATTTGGTGTCATTAGTATTCACTATTCATGTTTAAGGATGGCGAGACATAATGTGTCAAACTGAACTAAAGGGGTTGGCTACTACTCGGACAATCCCTTCTCATTCCCCATGTGGGTCCCCATAAAAATAAAAAAGCCTATACTCACCTTTGGTGTCGGTGTGGTCCTGGCAGTGTTGGAACTCTCAGTCTCGGGGCCCACATGACATTTTTATGACCTGCAAGCCCACTGACCAATCATCATCTGGGTTCTGTCTTCCGGCCTTTGGACACAGGAGTAATTGCTAGGACGTCAGCTCAGCGCTCATTTATTGTTAATTATGGTACTTAATAATACAAAGGTGGTGAGAAGGAAGCTGGTGGTCATTGTTTGCAGAGCTTGTGTGTCATGACAATGTCACCTAGGCCACAGGTAAAGGAGTGCCGAGATCGCTGGAACCATGTTGACACCGGAGATGAGTATAAGATTTTTATTCTCATAGGATGCACATGGGAAATAATACTAAGTTGTCCAAGTAGTTGACAATCCCTTAAAAGGGACTTTCAGCACAGAATGACTGTTCAGACCAAGTACAGGTTCATGCATTATGGTGGGGCCAAACATTTAAATATTCTTTCACACTCCATGAATGCAGATGCAAAGTAGACAGGGTGGAAATAGAGGGAAAACAGGCAGGTGAGAAGGTGTATTTAAATTATTAGCCTCTCCATGATGCACCAAGCGCCTGTACTTGACTTCAACAGTCATTCTGTGCTGACAGAGTCCTTTTCAGGTACATCTAAACTATGTAATGGCCTATTTTAGATGACTATTTACCAGTAACATACTTGCAAATAGGCGGTTGTTTACAAGGCTGCTTACCCCAGCCAACCTGACTTCAGAGCCATACTGAACGATCCATATAGAACATTCTGTGCACATAGTAGGATGGACCAGACAGGCAGTGGATCGCATCAATCGCAACACTTTAACAGTAGCAACGTCCTCAGGCTGCCATTGGTTCTCTCCTCCGCCACTCACTCCAGCAGGTCAAAGGCTGAGGGCTGTGGTGGATGGATGTGTTACTTGATATGGAGGCTGGGGCTCAGTATATGGAGACCCTGAAGTCTGCAGAGTGTAACCCTGAGATATCCCACAGTCAGAGGTCTGAGCTGATGGAGGTGCTCAGTGAGGTCACAGGAGTCTTCACAGAGAAGCCTGGGAAGACTCACTTAGCCATTCATCATGTGGACACTGGTACCAATTTGTAAGACTGTCTGCATACCGGGTGTCAACAGAGGTGAATGCCCACATGAAGGAGCAGGTAGAAGAGATGCTGAACCTCGGGGTAATACAGGACCAAATAACACTAGGGAGCCGACCTGTAAGTCAGCCCCCATGGACATTCATAAGGAGGGAGATGTAGTGAAATATGTATCTCAGGGACTGGACACCAGAACAGTTAAGGGGTTAAATTCAATGTCAGTACACAAGAGGTCACAACCTGTTTTATTTAAGCACAAAGCTAGGTCTCCAGTCATAGTGACTCCAGTCTCCCCAAGGGGAGCATCTTGGGAAAGGCACAGAGTGAAACATTTCACACCTGTAGCTGGAAAGAGAAGGGGATCAAAGGCTCCACAAAATCGGTTTAGTATAGCAGATATTTACTATGGGAAAAGAATTGGTCTAGACAAAAGAGCATTTGAAAAACTAATATATGCATGGCTAAATTAGTGAGCGTCCAATCATAGACACAGAATTAGAATATTAAAATGGAAGGCTGGTCTAGAAATCTGACCCCCAGTCTGAGTCTATAACTGGACTCTCCAAGCTAAAGCCTGGTGTCACAGAGATGGGGCAGCTGAAGACTGCTGTGATCATCATTCCATATCTCCGCTCCCCCCATCGGGCAACAGAAGTCAAAGTTTAGGTTTTTGCAAGTTTTCTCCATGTTATTTCATACTGTGTTGCATATGTGTATGTCACTTTTTATTTCTATTTTTATATATTTTCTTTTATGTAAGCACTGTACCTTTTTATATTAAAGCTTAAAACTTTAATAAGTCAGAATCTTGTATGTCCTAAAAAACTCATAGCCTAGAAAGGGTGTGATTTTGTTGATTGTCTGATAAGTCTTAGTTTAGGGGAACTCATCGGCCCCCAATCCGATGGGTGGTAGCAGCGTTTGTGAAGCGGGGTGTGCGGTCTGTGATGGGATGTGATTGATGCTCCCTTTCAGCACAGGACAGAGGTCGAGTGCTGGATTGAGTGAGAGGAGATAGATTAACCCTTGCAGGCGCAACCCCAAGTCATGTGCTGAGAAGTGGGTACGTGACATACCGTATGAGTTTATTTTTTATTTTATTATGAGGCTTGTGAGGCAGAAGACTGTCATGCTATGGGAGGTATGTACTGTGGGGGTCATAATACTGTGTGCGGGGGGAATGTATTGTGGGGGTCAGCATACTATCGTACTGGCATGTGTGGTATATACTGTGGGGCATCATAAAATGTGTGGGACAAAGTACTGTGTTGAAATTAAACTGTGTGGGAGGAAAGGTCCATATGACGACATCATACTGTTGGTGCATGTTCTATGTTGGTAACACACAATATTTATGGGCTATTTTCCATCATACTGTGAATAGAGGGTTATGGGACATCAAAAACTGAATAGGGGGTACGGGGCTTCATACTGTGCATAGGGGTATGAAATAACTGCATATTAGAGTTATTGAGGCATTACATTGTGCATAATGGGCTATACAAGCCATACTGTATATGTGGGGCTATGGGGAATCATACTATGCATGGGGATGGTCAGGAATGATATGGACTATCATACTATATACAGTACAGGGCTCTACAAACCATCATACTGTTTATAGGGGCTATTGGGGAATATATTCTGAATAGGGGGCTATGGATCATTACATTAAAACTGGGATGGTATCCTGAAACATAAAAGTACACAAAGCAAATGGGAGACGTTTATTAGCATCCTGAATAGGACCTGTGCACAATATATACCCTATGGGAATAAACATGCCAGAAATAGAAGGAAACCACTATGGCTAAATAAAGCTGTAAGGGGTGCAATAAGTGCCAAAAAAAAAAGCATTTAGGGAATTAAAGCAAGTAGGTAGTGATGAAGCATTAAATAAATACAGAAAATAAAATAGTATCTCTAAAAAGCAAATCAAGGCAGCAAAGATTGAAACAGAGAGACTCATTGCCAGAGAAAGTAAAAAGAATCCCAAAATATTCTTTAACTACATAAATAGTAAGAAACTAAAAAATGATGGTGTTGGCCCCTTTAAAAATAGTCTGGGTGAAATGGTGGATGAGGATGAGGATGAGGAAAAAGCCAATATGCTAAATGACTTTTTTTTCAACAGTATTTACACAACAGAATCCCATGACAGACAATATGATCAGTCATAACAAAAAGTCTCAATGTCACCTGCTTAACCCAACAGGAAGTACGGCACCATCTATAAATCACTAATTGACAAATCCCCGGGCCCGGATAGGATACACCCCAGAGTGCTGCAGGAATTAAGCAGTCAGACCATTATTTGGTGCCAATATTCAAAAAGGGGACAAAAACTGAACTTGAAAATTATAGGCCAGTAAGTTTATCCTCTACTGTGGGTAAAATCCTAGAGGGTTTTCTAAGGCTGCTTTCACACTGGCGTTTTTGACAAATTGCGATAGATCCGGCAGATTTACCGCATCTGCCGGCTATTGGCCGCACTTGTGGCACACTTTGCGGCAAGCTCCATGCGCTGTCTATGGAGCTTGCGGTCGGGTGCGGCAAGTGCGGTTTTGCTGCTTGTGGCAGAAGCAGCACTTGCGAACGCAAAAAAATAAGCGGCAGAACTGCACTTGCCGCATCTGACTGCAAGCCCCATGAATGGAGCTTGCCACAAGTGTGCCGCAAGTTAGGTGGCAGATGCGGTAAATCTGCTGGATCTGCCGCATTTTCAAAAAAGCCAGTGTGAAAGGGGCTTAAGAGATGCTATACTGGAGTATCTGAAAAAAAATAACCTCATGACCCAATATCAACATAGTTTTACGAGGGACCGTTCCTGTCAAACTAATCTGATAAGCTTCTATGAAGAAGTTCTGGACTGGACCAAAGAAATGCAGTGGATGTGGTGTATATGGACTTTTCAAAAGCTTTTGATACGGTACCACACAAAAGGTTGATACATAAAATGAGGGCAATGGGGATAGGGGAAAATATGTGTAAGTGGGTTAAGAACTGGTTTAGTGATAGGAAACAAAGGGTGGTTATTAATGGAACACACTCAGAATGGGTCACAGTTAACAGTGGGGTACCACAGGGGTCAGTGTTGGGCCCGCTTCTTTTTAACATATTTATTAATGACCTTGTAGGGGGCATACAGAGTAGAATCTCAATATTTGCAGATGACACTAAGCTCTGCAGGGTAATCAATACAGAGGAGGACAATTTTATATTACAGGAGGATTTATGTAAACTAGAAAATTGGGCTGATAAATGGAAAATGAGCTTTAATGGGGATAAATGTAAGGTCATGCACTTGGACAGAGGAAATAAAAGGTATAATTATGTGCTTAATTATAAAACAATGGGCAAAACTGTCACTGAAAAAGACCTGGGTGTATGGGTAGATGACAAACTCACATTTAGTGGCCAGTGTCAGGCAGCTGCTGCAAAGGCAAATAAAATAATGGGATGCATTAAAAGAGGCATAGATGCTCATGAGGAGAACATAATTTTACCTCTATACAAGTCACTAGTGCGACCACACTTAGAATACTGTGTACAATTCTGGTCTCTGGTGTATAAGAAAGACATAGCTGAACTAGAGCGGGTCCAGAAAAGAGCGACAAAAGTCATTAGAGGACTAAGGGGTCTGCAATACCAAGACAGATTATTAAACTTGGGGTTATTTAGCTTGGAAAAACGAAGGCTTAGGGGTGATCTTATAATAATGTATAAATATATGAGGGGACAGTACAGAGACCTTTCTAATGATCTCTTTACTCTTAGGCCTGAGACTGGGACAAGGGGGCATCCTCTACGTCTGGAGGAAAGAAGGTTTAATCATAATCACAGACGCGGATTCTTTACTGTAAGAGCAGTGAGACTATGGAACTCTCTGCCACATGATGTAGTAATGAGTGACTCACACCTAACATTTAAGAAGGGCCTGGATGCCTTTCTTGAAAACTATAATATTACCAGTTATATATACTAGATTCTTTGATAGGGCATTGATCCAGGGAACTAGTCTGATTGCCATATCTGGAGTTAGGCAGGAATTTTTTCCCCAATGTGGAGCTTAGTGTTGCCACATGGGGTTTTTTTTGCCTTCCTCTGGATCAACATGTTAGGCACAAAGCACAAAGGGAAGAGCATAATTATAAGGAGGTAATATAGGGGATAATTATCATTGTAGGAAAACAAAGGGCGAAGTTACTTGATTATTATTATTAGTAGTATCAGTATTACAAAAAAGCACCAGGGATTATTATTATTATTATAAGGAGGCACAGTGGGATCATTATTATCATTATTATTATTATTATTATTATTGTTGTTATTGTGCACAGAGGGATTATTATTATTATAAGGAGGCACAGGTGATATTATTTCTATAGGGTTCTGTATAACTGTAAGAAAACACATGAGAGCATTCTTACTATGAGAAAATGCAGAGGGAATATTATTACTTTGTAGGGGTACAACTTGGGTATGAGTATTGTGGGGGCACAAAAAGAGGTTACCAGTATTGTGCAGGGCACAGAGGGGCATTATTATGACTCACCCAGGCCAGGGGCTCAGAACTCAGGCGCAGTCTGGAAGTCACGGGTGGCAGTGCCTGAGGCTGTGCCCCTGGTGGTCAATGAAATATGGGAAATAAACTAAAAAAATAACAAAAGAAATTTGTTCGTGATGCCACTTGTTGGTCCCAGTGATGGCACCGGCGCCGCGGGAACCTCCGGGGTGATGGGCGGCAGCACGGTGGAATAGCTCCCTACAGGATGAGCGGGATCCCCGGGGTGTTGGAAGTAGGAATGGTGGAGTACGGCAGCATAGTCACTGTGGAGAAAGGCAGGTAAATCACAGTTCAAAGAAAGAAATCGCTGACACGCTGCTCACTCCGAACGGGTACTTTACTCCGGGATCTGCAGGGTTACAGGGTAATACAGTTCTCTTTGCAGAGTAGTGGACCGGGTGGTTCTGGCAATGAGCAGCCTCCCTCTGAAGCTCCACTGGTGTTCCTTTTCTATCACGCTCTCTGTCCCTTGCTCTGCTGCCCTGCACAGATCCTGCTTGTTAGACCAGGCCCATCGTGATATATGGGATCCCCTTATCTCCCCAAGGAGAACCCAACTCAGTCTAGTGCTTCTGGTGGGGACCGTGCTTAGTGTAGGGCGGTTGGGTTGTGCTCCCAGGAAGTCATTGACCACTCCGGGTTTGTGGTTCAGGGATTTAGCCGGCTGGACCACTTCGGAGCCAGTACTCCGAGTTGGACTGGGCTAGGGTATTTGGTTACCCTTTTCTTTTGGCCCCTTTCTCTTCTGGGTCACCAGGTTGAGGTGCCCTCCCTGTTAGCTTCACTTCTGCTGTTCTGTAGCTCGCCAGCTCTGCTTCATCTGCTGCTTCTCACTCTTCCTCTCAACTAACTCTGTTCTGCTCTCCCCACTTGCTTTATCACCTAGCCTCTCCTCCCACCAAGATCAGTTACCCTAGTAACGGGCAGTTTGATTGGTCCCCAATCACTAGATGTTTGCATGTGGTGCTGGAGCTTCAGGCTTATTCCACTCATTACCAAAACAAAGCATACTGCACCTTCAGTCAGGGGTGCAGTACCCTTTTGTAGCGCGCTCTTAGCGGGGCGCTACAATTACTGTTTATATCACTATGGTTTGTGCAGAGGTGGTGGAACTTGAGGGGAGCTGGAAAAGCAGAAAAACAAAGATCTCCGTGTGTTACATTTTGCATGGCCAAGTTACGGATACGTAATGAAACAGGAAAATAATTTCTACATTAAGTGAGAACCTCACTGTGAGGGGTGACTACATATAACTTACACACATACATGTTCTGCAGAGCACTGGGGTGGAGCTGATATTACCATTACATGGTAGCTGTATGGAGGTGACATCACCAGCTTTACCTCAGTGGTTTTGGTGAATGATCAGTATTGTGGTATTAACATTACTGTATATGCAGGTAACATATGATTTTATTTGATTATGGGCTAGTCAAAGTATAGTAATGTTTGTTAAAAGAGATGTACCATCTCACCATGGCCTGAAGCTTGGATTTTAGTCCCAGTTCAGTCATAGAACAAAATCTGCCATTATTCTCAGTATCACAGGTCATGTTTACACCGGACAATGTGCTAGGACACCTGTACTCTCAGCATGTGCTACTCATCCGTGCTGTCTGTCTCCTGATGGTACTTGTTCCTGCCTTTGACTTTTTCCTGGATAGCGTCTTTCCTCATTGCTTGGATAGTTTGGTACCTGCAGTGTCGCTCCTGGTATCAATACTTTTCTATGTTCCTGACTGCTCTCCTGCCTCGTCCTCTTGCCTGTCACTTTCCTGACTGATTTGGTTTGTTTCCAACTACGAGTATATGATCGCTAATGCCACAAAGTTGTGTATGATTTGAATTGCTCTTCCCATGGACAAATATTAAAATGATACATTTCTGCCTGTCTCCAGTCACCTCTAGGAAGACGTCAAGTGTTTACAGCTTCTGTTTTAAAAGAGGATTGTTAAAATCCAAAGTATGACTACTAGTGATTTGAGGTCAGACTGATGTGACACAGAGAATAGAGCGATTGATCCTGGGAATGGGGCTGAGCCCCATCTTGCATGGCACAGAGGTGCACATCAGGGTTACCAAGAAAATTCAGGACAACTGTTAAAAATACGACACTTTCTACCCTTTCTGTAAAAACAATTTAAAGCGTTCGTTATTTTTTCAAGCTGAAGAGACATACAAATAATAGTGAGTGTAATTGTCATCCTAATAATGTTTGTAATAACTCTATATAATAAATACATTTATGTATTAAATTACTGAAAAAAATTAACTTTTTGATTATATTCTAATGTATTCAGATGCACCTGTATATACAGTGAAGCAAAAAAAAGGCTCTTTGCCGCTTCCTGATTCCTATTTATTTTGCATGTTTGTCACACTTAAATATTCACCTTTCAAAAAGTTCAACTTTTGTCTTGTCAGTCCACAGATTATCCTCCCAAACATGTTGGGGATCATACAGATGTTTTCTGACAAAAATGAGACAAGCCTTTATGTTCTTTTTGCTCAACAGTGGTTTTCCTCTTGGATCTCTGCCATGCGGGCATTTATGCCAAGTTTCTTTCTTATGGTGGAGTCATGAACACTGATGTCAACTGAGGCAAGTGAGGCCTGAAGTTCTTTGGATGTTGTGGGGTCTTTTGTGACCTCTTGGATGAGTCATTGCTGTGCTCTTGGTGTACTTTTGGTCAGCTGGCCACCCCTGGAAAGGTTTACCAATGCTTCATATTTTCACCATTTGCGGATAATGGCTCTAACTGTAGTTCGCTGGAGTCCCAAAGCTTTATAAATGACTTTATAACATTTTCCAGACTGATAGATCTCAATTACTTTGTTTCTCATTTGTTCCTGAATTTCTTTGGGTCGCGGCATGATTCCTAGTTTTTGAGGTTCTTTTCATCTACTTCACTGTGTGAAGTAGGTTCTATTTAAGTGATCTCTTTTTTTTTCTTTTAAACAATACATTTTTTATCCAAATAAATCTTCTAACAACATATATAACTTGTTTACACAACAAGGATTTCGGAATCCTGTGTATTCTATCCACAATGAAGTCCTTGCTGTCTGCAGAAGGAATCACTGTGTGTATGAAGCTTTGCAGAAGACTTGGCGAGTCTTTGTCAGGAGTAGATTCATCAATCCCTCCAATGCGAATATTATTCCTTCTGGATCTGTTCTCAAAATCCAGGGTTTTGTTGTGGATTTGAGAAACCTCCTCATCTAAAGCCTCATTAGCATCTATTAGTTCGTTTTGAGATTTAGTAGGCTCTTCCAGCTTCTGCTCCAGATGATCTATTCTAGCTCCCAGGTCCTTTAGTTCTCCCCTGAACTCTGCCTTAAACTCAGCTATCATTACTTTCAAATCAGCTTGGAGTTCTTGCCTGAGGGTTTTAAGCAAAGCCTTCATTGTTTTCTGTGTAAAAGGAATATCTCTGTAAGGTAACTCCCCCTCCCCTTCCCCCCACTGTCCTGAGACTACCATGTGCGAGTTAGATTGTGAAGACCAGGGTGAAAGAGCTGGGGAGTGAGAAGTTGCAGCCATGTTAGAGGCTGTATTCAGTACCTGGTCTCTGGAGAAATATGAAGTCACCTTCCTTGGAGAACTTATTTAGGACTTCCCAGAGCGGTTTCACCTTGTAGTGCCAAATTGAAGCAGATGTCTGCTGGAGCTCCTGCACTAAGCAGCCAGTGCCATTCAAAGCTCGACCTATTTAAGTGATTTCTTGATTGAGAACAGGTGTGGCAGTAATCATGCTTGGGTGTTGCGAGGGAGATTGAACTCGGCTTCCCAAAGATGTGAAAAACCACAGTTAATATATGTTTAAATGTGGGGAGGAGGAATCACATTTTCACACAGGGCCCGGTAGGTTTGGATCTTTTTCGCTTATTAATATAAACCTTTATTTACAAATTGTACTTTGTATTTACTTGTGATTTTTCTGTCTAATATGTAGATATGAAAATGTTTGGTGATCTGAAACATTTAAGTGTGACATATATGCAAAAGAATAAGAAATCAGGAAGGAGTTAAACACTATTTCACACCACTGCATGTATATATGTATATGTTGAAACCAGTAGTTTACATACACTATATAAAGACACATATGCATGTCTTTCTCACTATATGACATAGAATCAGAATAAACCTTTCCCGTTTTAGGTCAATTAGGATCACCATAATTATTAATATTTACCAAATGCCAGAATAATGAGAGAGATAATGTTTCAAGGCATTTTTAATACTTTCTGCAAAGTCACAAGTTTATATACTTTTCTTTAGTATTTGGTACCATTGCCCTTAAACTGTATGACTTGAGTCAAACGTTTTGGATATTCTTCAACAAGCTTCTCACAATAGTTTATAGGAATTTGGGCCCATTCCTCCTTACAGAACTGGTGTAACTAAGCCATGTTTGTAGGTCACCTTGTTCACACCTGCCTTTTCAGCTTTGCTCATAAATTCTCAATATTATTGAGATCAGGGCATGGTGATGACCACTCCAAAACATTGACTTTGTTATTCTTAAGCCACTTTGTAACCAGTTTTGCAGTATACTTCAGGTAATTGTTCATTTGGAAGATCTATTTACACCCAAGTTTTAACCTCTTGAGATGTTGCTTCAGTATTGCCACACAATCTTCTTTCCTCATGATACCGTCTATTTTGTGAAGTGCACCAGTCCCTCCTGCAGCAAAATAATCCCATAACGTAATGGTGCCACCCCCATGTTTCACAGTTGGAATGGTGTTCTTAGGCTTCCAAGCTTCTCCCCTTTTCCCCCATACGTAATGGTGGTCATTATGGCCAAACAGTTCAATTTTAATTTTATCAGACCACAGGACATGTCTCCGAAGATGTAGATCTTTGATTCTGTGTGCATTTGAAAAAATGTATCTAGCTTCTTTATGCTTCTTTTGGAGTAATCGCTTCTTCCTGGCAGAGTGGCCTTTCAGCCCATGTTGATACAATACTCATTTCACTGTGGAAAATAACACAATCTTACCAGCTTCTGCCATCATCTTTTGCTTTTGTTCTTGAATTGATATGCACATGTTGGACCAAAGCACAAACACCTCTCGGACACCGAACCTGTCTTCTTCCTGAGCGGTATGATGGCTGGACATTCCCATCTTGTTTGTACTTGCGTATAATTATTTGTACACATGAATAAGGCACCTTCAGGTATCTAGAAATTACATATTTTGCAATGTGCCTCTCTTGCGGTATAATGCTGTATGTGTGGGTTTTTATGCCTCTATATACAAATAAAACCGTCTCTGAGGGGTTGTCCTGGACATGACTACTACAAAATGGATACCAAACATGACTACTGGGCGGGGCAAGGGAGCTCAGTCAAAAATAAGTAATACTATTAAATAATGAAGGACTGGCATCACCTTATGTCTAGGTGCAAGCAAGAAAAAGCACTAACATTTAAAGTGATAATCTGCTGCAACACTAGACAATACATGGAAATAGCATAATGGCTAAATGTGAATGGCAGGGCTTTCTGCACAGCTAATAAAGACATAGGGAAAAATGACATAGCAGACAGAGTCGGTTTTATTTGTATATAGAGCCATGAAAACCCACACATACAGCATTATACCGCAAGAGAGGCACACGGTTGGGACCCGATATATGAGAAAGACCGTGACGTGGTTATCGGGCTCTTCTCAGAGGCCACTGCTGAAGCTAAGTTTTCTCATGTTTCTTTTAGATTCACAAGCAGTCACTGCTATGTCCTTTTTCCCTATGTCTTTATTAGCTGTGCAGAAAGCCCTGCCATTCACATTTAGCCATTATGCTATTTTCTATACATGTATTGTCTAGTGTTACAGCAGATTATCACTTTAAATTTCATGTACAGGGAGACCAGTGCCCATCACTTAACTCTAGGAGCCTCACCTGCTCTGTCCCTGCTGCACGGCCAGTGTCTTTTGAGCAGCGAGATCATTGCCCATCACGGAGCTTCGCTGGATCTGCTTATCCTTATGCCTTCCACTGTTCACACTGACTGTGGTTTTATGTGACCATCTTCTTCCTTCTCATCCAGGAACCTGCATCCTCTTGGCAGGTCTCCTGGGAATGCTCTTAGACAGCGCACGCCACACCCTGCAAACATTTAAAGAGACAGTACACCTGTTCCCTATTAGGTCCCTCAAGCTGAGTGCTGAGCTGCCCTGTGTATAAAAGGCATCCTCCCCCTATGGGAGGTGCGTGGGCAATGTGTTCATGCCTGTGGAATGGTGCCAGTGTCTACGTCGCACTCCTGCAATGCTCTCCACTAGGAAGACTATTGCTTATTGTGCTCTGTATTATTCTTATGTCTTTATTTCCACAGAATCCTCTGCTGGCAGTCCGTTATCCTGGATCTCTCTGGAAATTCCAGATCTCACCTCGGGATGTCCAAGCCTCTCCTAAATTGCACAGGACCTTCCAGTGTCATCTACCGGCTAGATCAGCCATTCCAGGATCAACAGAGCCAGCATTCCACAGTCATCCCATTTCTTCTGCTACGGTCTGTACAGGACACCCCTCTGGTCCTGGATTTGTGGCATTTAGGCCTCCTAGAGCTGTGCCAGATTTCTCCCTGTATAGTCGTTACCTTGCCGGTTATCGTGATTCAGAGGGTCCTTCCTCAGACACTTTTCCTTTTGTTAACCCTTTCCTTAATAAATATCCTTGGTTAATTGAAGCCTCTCTCCAGTCTCTTGCTGTATCAGGTATTCAGCTGCCACTGCTCCACCAATGGCCCAGTGAGTTCACTTTACATCTCCTCGCCCTTTGGGGCGTAACACCCCTATTGCTAATGTCAGCCATCAGTATGATAGCAATGAAGTGAAATAATTTTAAAAAAAGACACAGACATCAGAAAATCCTTTATTGAAAGAAAAACTCAGACATCTCATTCACACTTTTATTAACAAAATTCCAAGATGGTGGAATTTCCTGTTCCCCTGTGACATCACATCCTGTAATTACTCTGTTTTTGGCTGGAAAAGCCCTGCAATAGCGGATTGTGTGAATAGCGATCTGTTATTGCGTTTTTTTCTTTACAATGGAGCCTATGGAGGACACGCAGCTGAAAAAACACCAACACATTCACATGCTCATTATTTTTGCAGATCCGTTTTCTACACCAAAAGCGAATCCGCAAACAATGCCGTGTCTGAACAGCAAATCTTGAAAATCCATTCACTTTGCTGTTCGACACAGACATTGATGCGTTTTTAATGCAAAACAGATCCGCAAAAAATGGGCCAAAAACATTGTGTGAATGTAGCCTTAGTGTATGTAAACTTGTGACTTTTCAGAAAGTAATAAAAAAGCTTTAAAACATTCTCTCGCTCTCATTCTGGAAATTTGGACACATAATAATTATGATAATCCTAATTGACTTAAAACAGGAAAGGTTTATTCTGATTTCATGCCAGATAGTGAGAAAAACATGCATGTGTGTCTTTTTATATAGTGTAAACCTCTGGGTTCAATTGTATATGTTTGTATAAAAACAATGCATATGCATATATACAGTATATATGTGTGTATATATATATATAGATAGACACATGTTAGATTTCTATATGCTAAATTTGGTTTTACATAGGGCTGTAGGTAGACCATCTTCATTCTCCCCTATAAATAAGTCAGTCTCATAGAGTTAGATAGAGAATGTATATCTGTACATCTCTATACCGTATGAGTTTTATTCCCACTTCTCCTTTAAAATCCAGCCCTATTTTTTTTTTCTTCATGTGGAAATGTCACACACTTCAGTAAGCAGATCCAATGTGTCTCCTGCAAACACGTCAGGCGGCTTTTGCTATAATCAGATGCATAATTTGCATTGTAAATGAGTTTAATATCTTCATGCATCTTATAAAAAAATTCCTCGGCGTTAAGATATGTTGCAGAAATAAATATTAAATACAAAACAACTTTATATTTAGATAAATGTACAAAAATGAGGAATAATTTGAAATCAATTTTAATTAGAAAAAAAATGTGTTATTTAAATTCACTTCATCTATTATAGATTAGAATTATTCTGTTTTCACACAAACAGTTCTTCAGTTATTAATGCAAAATACTCCGAAAGGGAATTATCTAGTATAAGAGCAGAAAGAAGAATCGAAGGGGAAGAAAACAATATATTCTGCATTATGCAGGCGTATACAATCGTTATTTAATGTAACCGACTTTAGATGATATTTCAGGCAGCAGTGTTATATGAATTAGCCATAGTGTTATCTATTGCTGCCCCCTAGTGGTGCATAAGCAGGATGTAGCATCACCTATGCAGCAACTTGGATTTTTCTTGTGTAAAAAAAATAGTTAACATTCTTCTACATACTTTCTGCATCAGTCCTGTACAGTTTTTTGCATTCAATGTATGACTCACCTTCAAAGGGTCAAATCTACGGTGTTCATTTTAGGACATGGTCATTTATCGAAGTCAAAGTCAAAAAAAGCTGTTCCTGATGGTTGATTATGACTTTGACTTGGACAAATGACCTTACTAAATGACTTTGACTTTGATAAATGACTTTGATTATGACTTTCATAAATGACTTTGACTTTCATAAATTACTTTTACTTTGATAAATGACTCTGACTTTGATAAATGACTCTGACTTTGATAAATGACTTTGACTATGACTTTGATAAATGACTATGACTTTGACTATGACTTTGATAAATGACTATGACTTTGATAAATGACTCTGACTTTGATAAATGACTTTGACTTTGATAAATGACTCTGACTTTGATAAATGACTTTGACTTTGATAAATGACTTTGACTCTGACTTTGATAAATGACTTTGACTATGACTTTCATAAATGACTATGACTTTGACTATGACTTTGATAAATGACTCTGCCTTTGATAAATGACTCTGACTTTGATAAATGACTTTGACTTTGATAAATGACTCTGACTTTGATAAATGACTTTGACTTTGATAAATGACTTTGACTCTGACTTTGATAAATGACTTTGACTATGACTTTCATAAATGACTTTGAAAAAATTTGATAACTTACTTTGACAAATGATACTTCACTTCTCAAACATCAAATTATGATTTATCACTATATCATGTGTCTATTCACTAACATTATGTATTAAAAAAAAAAATTTCTACAGTCGGTCCATTATGGATTAGAACCATCAACGCTCGCTTCCAAAGGCTAAAGCTTATCCACTAGCCCATGAAGCCAGCTACTATAACAGTCTGATCTTGTTAGACTAAGATAAATAACCTGCACACAGCCTGTGTGCAGACATTTTCTGATTATGATGTCTGACAGCTTCTCAGTTATCGTGCTCATACTCACTTTCATTTCTCATGGAAGTTAGCAGCATAATCAAACTACAAATCCCCAAGCAGTGCCAATGTTTCCTAGTTTGTTTTTCTTAAGTTATTATAGTTAATAATATTATTATTATCCTCTGAAACAAAAATAATGTAAAAGAAATGTTTCCTTTGAAACACTAATTACTGCATTTACCAGTGTCTGTAAATTTCTATAATTGTTTACAAAATAATTTAACATAATATAATAATAATATGTTTACCACTGACTGTACATTTGTATAAATTTTTAGGAAACTGTTTAAGAAAATATAATAATAAAAATGATTATTATTATTATTATTATTATTAATAAATAATTAATAATCCACTACATCGATTTGAACACCAAAGATGCAGACCTGCAAACATTTTTATTTATCACTATATTTTATGTCTATTGACTACCATTGTTTATTAAAAACAAATATCTATAGGAGGTCCAGCAGGGATTTGAACCAGCAACGTTGGATTCCAAAGGCAAAATGCTTTTCCACCAGACCACCAAACCTACTGTTACAAAGCAGAGATTTTGTTCGCCTAAGAAAATGAGCATGTAGGCAGCCTGTTTGCAACATGAGTCTGAGGATGATGTTTGAGAAGCCTCATAGTCATTTGTCATGGTCAGAATCAGAATCAGACTCACTTATGAAAAGTCACATGACCTCAATGTGTCACAGAGGCTTGCCAGTGTAAAAGAAGGTTCACATCCCCAAGCAGTAGCAGGAGTTTCTAATTTTTTTTTTTTTTTTAAAGGTATTATTGTTTTTATTATTAGTATTAGTATTATTATACTTTCCAACAAAAATAATGTACAAGAACAAAGTGTTGACTTTGTGTTTCATTCTCATACCTGAGTATGATAAATCACTTTCACAGATGACACTTCACTTCTCACACATAAAAATGAAAATATTATTTCCATACACAAAAGCTTTAACCCCTTTTTTCAGTGTGGCCGGACACATTGGACCTTGCTTTATTTAAAACCCACATTTCAACAATTTTTATACCATGATTTGTTTTCAAATAACAACAATAACTTAATGATAAACAAATTACATGTCCTGAACTGTACATTTTAACCCCAAACTCTCCAACACAAAGCCTATGTCCACCCACCACTAAACTATAGACACTTAATAGAGGCAGAGACATCTTTCATTGCTTATATGCCTTTCAAAGCAGACATGATTACGCTCATTTAAACTGTTCTGTGACCTTATTGTATGATTTTCACACTTCACAATGATATCTGAGTGATACACATCATCACATTTTTTGCACCTAGTCTGCACGTTTGGTCTGTTCAGCAAACAAAACCAGTGAAGTTACTCATATATACTGAGTGGCCTAATGGTTAAGGCTCCCGCCTCTGGTGCAATTGAGAACCTTAGGTTCAAATCCCCCAGACTTAGATTAATTTTAATTTTATATATATTTTTTGTCTTCTAAATTTGGTTGTTCAAATTAAACATTACTGTAAATTGTGTATTAAACAACCAAATTTAGAAGAAAAAAAATATATATAAAATAAAAATTAATCTAAGTCTGGGGGGATTTGAACCCAAGGTGCAAGAGCTCTCAATTGCACCAGAGGCGGGAGCCTTAACCATTAGGCCACTCAGTTATATGAGTAACTTCACTGGTTTTGTTTGCTGAACAGACCAAACGTGCAGACTAGGTGCAAAAAATGTGATGATGTGTATCACTCAGATATCATTGTGAAGTGTGAAAATCATACAATAAGGTCACAGAACAGTTTAAATGAGCGTAATCATGTCTGCTTTGAAAGGCATATAAGCAATGAAAGATGTCTCTGCCTCTATTAAGTGTCTATAGTTTAGTGGTGGGTGGACATAGGCTTTGTGTTGGAGAGTTTGGGGTTAAAATGTACAGTTCAGGACATGTAATTTGTTTATCATTAAGTTATTGTTGTTATTTGAAAACAAATCATGGTATAAAAATTGTTGAAATGTGGGTTTTAAATAAAGCAAGGTCCAATGTGTCCGGCCACACTGAAAAAAGGGGTTAAAGCTTTTGTGTATGGAAATAATATTTTCATTTTTATGTGTGAGAAGTGAAGTGTCATCTGTGAAAGTGATTTATCATACTCAGGTATGAGAATGAAACACAAAGTCAACACTTTGTTCTTGTACATTATTTTTGTTGGAAAGTATAATAATACTAATACTAATAATAAAAACAATAATACCTTTAAAAAAAAAAAAAAAATTAGAAACTCCTGCTACTGCTTGGGGATGTGAACCTTCTTTTACACTGGCAAGCCTCTGTGACACATTGAGGTCATGTGACTTTTCATAAGTGAGTCTGATTCTGATTCTGACCATGACAAATGACTATGAGGCTTCTCAAACATCATCCTCAGACTCATGTTGCAAACAGGCTGCCTACATGCTCATTTTCTTAGGCGAACAAAATCTCTGCTTTGTAACAGTAGGTTTGGTGGTCTGGTGGAAAAGCATTTTGCCTTTGGAATCCAACGTTGCTGGTTCAAATCCCTGCTGGACCTCCTATAGATATTTGTTTTTAATAAACAATGGTAGTCAATAGACATAAAATATAGTGATAAATAAAAATGTTTGCAGGTCTGCATCTTTGGTGTTCAAATCGATGTAGTGGATTATTAATTATTTATTAATAATAATAATAATAATAATAATCATTTTTATTATTATATTTTCTTAAACAGTTTCCTAAAAATTTATACAAATGTACAGTCAGTGGTAAACATATTATTATTATATTATGTTAAATTATTTTGTAAACAATTATAGAAATTTACAGACACTGGTAAATGCAGTAATTAGTGTTTCAAAGGAAACATTTCTTTTACATTATTTTTGTTTCAGAGGATAATAATAATATTATTAACTATAATAACTTAAGAAAAACAAACTAGGAAACATTGGCACTGCTTGGGGATTTGTAGTTTGATTATGCTGCTAACCTCCATGAGAAATGAAAGTGAGTATGAGCACGATAACTGAGAAGCTGTCAGACATCATAATCAGAAAATGTCTGCACACAGGCTGTGTGCAGGTTATTTATCTTAGTCTAACAAGATCAGACTGTTATAGTAGCTGGCTTCATGGGCTAGTGGATAAGCTTTAGCCTTTGGAAGCGAGCGTTGATGGTTCTAATCCATAATGGACCGACTGTAGAAATTTTTTTTTTTAATACATAATGTTAGTGAATAGACACATGATATAGTGATAAATCATAATTTGATGTTTGAGAAGTGAAGTATCATTTGTCAAAGTAAGTTATCAAATTTTTTCAAAGTCATTTATGAAAGTCATAGTCAAAGTCATTTATCAAAGTCAGAGTCAAAGTCATTTATCAAAGTCAAAGTCATTTATCAAAGTCAGAGTCATTTATCAAAGTCAAAGTCATTTATCAAAGTCAGAGTCATTTATCAAAGGCAGAGTCATTTATCAAAGTCATAGTCAAAGTCATAGTCATTTATGAAAGTCATAGTCAAAGTCATTTATCAAAGTCAGAGTCAAAGTCATTTATCAAAGTCAAAGTCATTTATCAAAGTCAGAGTCATTTATCAAAGTCAAAGTCATTTATCAAAGTCAGAGTCATTTATCAAAGTCATAGTCATTTATCAAAGTCATAGTCAAAGTCATAGTCATTTATCAAAGTCATAGTCAAAGTCATTTATCAAAGTCAGAGTCATTTATCAAAGTCAGAGTCATTTATCAAAGTAAAAGTAATTTATGAAAGTCAAAGTCATTTATGAAAGTCATAATCAAAGTCATTTATCAAAGTCAAAGTCATTTAGTAAGGTCATTTGTCCAAGTCAAAGTCATAATCAACCATCAGGAACAGCTTTTTTTGACTTTGACTTCGATAAATGACCATGTCCTAAAATGAACACCGTACAAATCTCTTCTGATCGTATGATGGGCACACAGGTCCAAGGTTTGTTACAAGATGTAGCCTAGAGCATCCATGTCCAAATCAGTATTATTTTTTTATTATTATTTATTTATTTATTGCTTATATAGGGCTATCATATTCTGCAAAGCTTTACAGATGCCATCATTCCTGTCCCCACAGGGGATGTAGTGATTTGCTTATTGAGCGTGTTGGGGGACACTCAAAGGGTAGCGGGATTGACGCAAACAAGCACGTTATTAAAGTGAAATTTCAAGTCCATTTGGTTTATTACACATCATAAACCTCATACATGATACAATCCATTAACATCAACGGAACATTCATGATCTTAAAGAGGACCTGTCACCCCCCCCCATACTTGCTGATCTAATTGCAGCACTGAATGCAGCATGTCTGCTGCATTCAGGCAAGGGGTCCCCCATGTCACTAGCCCCCCTGTACCCCGAGATAATTGAATTTAAAAACTTACAATGTGGAGCCAAAGAGATGGGGTTTAGTGGCTGGAGCGACTTCTCTTCACAGCCCCCTGTATGTATTATCCTCCCTCCACCGCCTCCCTCCTGTCACTCATGGTCCCCTCTCCTGCGCCTGCAGCATGAGAAGCTGGACGCCTGCCCCACCTCCTGCGGTGACGTCACCGCCTTTCCCCGCCCTGCTCCGTGAATGACATGGAGCAGGGCGAGTAAAGGAGCTGACATCACCACAGGAGGCCAGCCGCCTCGCCTCCTGCCGTGATGTCACCGCTTATCCCTGCCCTGCTCTATGTTATCCACGGGGCAGGGCGGGGAAAGGCGGTGACGTCACCGCAGGAGGCGGGGCAGGCGGCCAGCACTCCAAAAACGATCCCTTGCTGTGCACCTGCGTCCAGCTTCTCATGCTGCAGGCGCAGGAGAGGGGACCATGAGTGACAGGAGGGCGGATAATACAGATAGGGGTGTGAAATTGCCCTGTGAAGAGAAGTCGCTCCAGCGACTAAACCCCACCTTATTGGCTCCACATAGTAAGTTTTTAAATTCAATTATCTCGGGGCACAGGGGGGCTAGAGACATGGGGGACCCCTTGCCTGAATGCAGCAGACATGCTGCATTCAGTGCTGCAATTAGATCAGTATGTATGGGGGGGATGACAGCTCCTCTTTAAGTCTGTTCCAATGGCGGGGGCGCCCGACTGACATTATATACATAGTCCCTTTTAGACACATGGTTACCTTACAGGAGCTATTCCCAGCTCCATTCGCTGACTCCTGCCAGTCCATCATTCAGGAAACTACCTCTCTGGTTTCACCAACACCTGTCAGTTCCAGTTCCTCAGCAGGACTGTAGATCTCTGTGGTCTCCTTGTTGCATACCTTCCAAGACGCTGACCGTTTCCATGCTTACCATACAAGGTGCATTCCAGCACAACAATCGCTCCAAGGACCAAGAGCGAGCTCTCACAGGTTCCTTCCAGGGTACCAGCTGGACCCAAGCAAGAGAGGGGTCCTATGGTCCCTGAACCTCATGCCTTCCAAGGAGCCGTCTGCTCCTAAGGTTGTGTTCAGACACGTCGTATTTGCAGCGTATTCCTGCATTTACACTGCGCTTATGAGTGCTCGCGTAAATGCAGTGCCAAACAAAGCTCGATACACCTTCCAGCGAAAGCTATGGCTTTTGCTGAAAGGCGTGCAGACGCTAAATTTTACCGCATAGTTTTGCACACTTGCTTACACTGCAAAAGCATGCATGCAAAAAGAATTGACATGCCAATTCTTTGCGCTTTTTTCGGCGCGCTTTTCCCATAGGCTACATGATAAAATGGATTCTGGAAAAAAAGAATGCAGACGCAATTTTTTACGCAAAAAGCGCACAAAAAAGCACCTCTGCACAATACGCAGCAAAAGACGCCGTGTGTGAACGCAGCCTAAGCATGAGATCTGGGCTCCTGGTCATACGTCTTCCAGGGCAGCTCCTGCTCCCAAACGCACAGAGACATGTGAGTTTATTAACACAGATTATATTCAGGTGTGTGAAGAATCAGGTTTGCTAGGCACCCCTGTCTTTTTGCTCACTTGCACTTGTAATGCATTACCTGAACCTGTGGATCCTTAAGGTCTCGTGCACACGTTCGGTATTTGATGAGTTTTTTACCTCATGATTTGTAGCCAAAACCAGGAGTGGATAATGAAATACAGAAGTGGTGCAGGTGTTTCTATTAGACTTTTCTCTGATTGCTCCACTCCTGGTTTTGTCTACAAATCCTGAGGTAAAAAACTCATCAAATACTCAGCGTGTGCACGTGGCCTTATGGTGGGTTTACACGTCCCTATATCGGTGTTCAACTCTGACCAAAAGTGACGTGGTTCGTGCGTTGGACCCGATATCGTTCATGCGTTGTATGGTGTAAATGACCAATACGATGCACGAACGATGTCAATCCGATATTGGGGATCGAATGAGCGTGCTATTCAACGGGCCGATATTGGATGCAGGTTGGAGCCGGATCGTGCTGTGTAAACACCCAACTCCGATGTGAAGTACAACGTCCCCTATTCACTCCCATGTTAAATGGTCATTCCTGGGTCGGGGGCGTAGACCTCGTAGAGACGCTGTATGCCGATATCGCGCTGTGTGACAGCTCCTATGCGATGTTGGAATTCTGCCCAGAAAAAGCGCGCTCCCGCGGCGTTGGATCCAGTATCAGACCGACGTTGGAACGTGTAAACCCACCATTAGTCCCAGCATAATGCATTACTTAAACTTGCTGAACTACTAGTCCCAGCATACATATTTGCAATACAGTAAACCGCTGCATCACAGGGCTCACTATCTAAATTCCTTATCAGTACCGTATTTTGCAGATTATAAAACACACCAGTTTATAAAATGCACCCCAAATTTAGATGAAGAAAAATATTTTTTTTATATTAAAAAAGGGGGTATGTCTTAAAATCTGAGTCAGTCTTATGCTACATTCACACGTAGCATATTTGCTGTGTCTTACTACATTTACACTTCGCTATCTTGAGCTTGCATAAATGCAGTGAAAGGCAATTATGGAAATGCATTTCTGCAAAAGCTATGGCTTCTGAAGAAATGTGTTCACACCCTGCGTAGTTTTGTGCTTTTTTGCGCGCGCGCTTTCCCTGCAAAGCGCGCATGCAAAGAAAATGACCATGTCAATTCTTTGCACTTTTTTCAGCGCACTTTTCCCATAGGACACATAATAAAATGAGCTTGAGAAAAGCACGCCAGGAAAAGAACACTGTGTGAAGGCAGTTGCACTTTTTTGCGCTGTATGTGAACAAAAAAGCACCACTGCAAAGAAACGAGGGAAATACGCCATGTGTGAATATGGCACCCTACACTTACAGGAAGCCACAGAACCACCTAAGGCATGGAGGGATTTCCACAAGAGGTACCCTTACACACAACACCTTCCACCCCAGACCTGAAGGGGAGCTCCACTTGCTGCCTTTAAGCAAGATCCCCTATAAATACTCTGGGGGCAGAGTTAGTTAGTCCATGCAGTACGGAGTAGTACTGTGAAGACTATCTGGTGAACGGTGCTGTGTTAGGCCCGTACCAGAGACCAGCCTAGCCAGTGTGAGGGCCCGAGAGTGAGGATCGTAGGCAAGGCAAAAGACAAGTTAAAGAGCAGATTGGGGGCAGAGGAGCCATACCAGTTCACCCCAGGATGCAACCCGGACACCGGAGTCCGAGTCTGCAGGAGAGCATTGTGGCACCCTGGTGGGGCACCACAAGAACTCTAAGGACACGAATGGAAAAGTACACAGCAAGCAGATCCCACTTACTAACAACACCTTTCACCCCAGACCTGTAGGGGAGCTCCACTGGTTGCCTTGAGCCAGTTCCCCCTATAAATACAGGTCCTGGAGGGAGAAACTGCGGAGTGTGCAGTCACTTTAGAACTGTAAACAGCTAGGAGTGCTGACCTGGTACTGGTGCCACACTAGGCCACTACCAGAACACCCGGGATGTGGTAGACCCTCGGAACAGGGGTCATAGGAACAAGAGGCAAATACCTTATAGGGGCAGAGGAGTCATCTTGACTCACCCTAAAGAAGTCCGGTCACTGGGTCCGAGCTGCAGGAGCCATAGCGCAGGCTGTAGAGAAACCAGCACCACAACAAGGGGGTTTAGCCCCCTGGACGCCCGAAGCACCGCCAGATGAGAGACCGGAGTCGAGAAATCGATAGTATTCCTTTAAAAGTGCCCTCAGTGCAGCAAACTCGGGTGTAACCAGTCACACCAGAAAGTGCAACTCCTGTTTGGTTGGATTTCATATCTACTAGACCCCACTAGAAGCTACGTACACCAGGAAGCCTATACCACTCCTTGCTATGGAACATCCAGAAGTGTCTACTTCATCCCCCGGTCGAGTGTACCTGTCAACACCAGTAAAAGATACCGAAAAGACTTTATGTGTCTGTACATTCTTTCCGGATTAATACTAAACTAGCTGAGCTGCCGTATTCCACTCGGTGCAGCTCCTGGCCCCGGGGACTACTGCTCATCCTGTGGGGAGCATCCCATCTAGCTGCCGCACATCCCTCAGAGGCCCAAGCAGCGCCGATGCCATCACCGGCACCCACAGGTGGCGTCATGACACAAATAAGACTTTATTCCAATCCCCTAACCTGTCCATTTGACCACCGGGCCCCACAGCCTCAGGCACGGAGCCGTGACAGTGAAGCAACGCCTGAGACCTGAGAACCCGGCAACGGTGAGTCAGCATCAAGCCCAGCAGAAAACATCGGTTCACCAAGGAGATTCCAGTCTCCCGGACACCTGTCGCGCAACCAACCCGAGAGCCAAGAACCGCAGCAGAAGTCATAACGGTAGCCACCAAAAGGTTCTCAATACTACAATACGGATGAGAGAGACACAGAGGAGGCCATGGGGAAAGAGACAAGGAGGCCTTACAAATCATTCACTGTGGAAATCCTGAAGTACTTCCCAACCACCTGGAGTGTAGCCTGGACCGTGCCTGCCATAACATCACTAAAGGTATGGAAACGATTCCTAGCATGTTTGTCAGTCGTTTCAGCCCTGGTCCTGTCCAGCCCAGAGACTGTAGCAGCGGCCCGGCTACCAAGCCGACTCCCTGTGCAAATTCCCCCATCACCGCATTACTGCCCCGAGGACCCCTCGCTCCACCTACAGGAAGCGTTGTCATCTAGCTGCCTGTTCATCATCCCCGGAGGTCTGCAGCAGCACCGATGCCTACACCGGTCACCGTAGGTAGCATCACAAGACTTTATACTTTTTCTTTTATTTTTGTTCCCCAACTTTTTAGCGACCACCAGGGTTACGGGCCTGGGCAGACCACCCGTGACATTCCCCTTACAGGAATTGCCCAGGTACCGAGTCCCTACGGCCTTGGGTTGGGTCATGAACGTAGCCACATTGGACTTTATAAGGCAAGGGAGGCAGCGGTGGTGGAGTGGGGTCACAGGAGGCATTGTCGCAGGTGGTGGTGCAGCAGGTGTCCCTGCAATGCTACGGGTGCTGAGAGGCAGGAGTCAGTCTCAGCAGTTCTAGTACAGTTCATGTCAGCAGTGCAGGCTTCAAGAAATTGGCACCCAGAGGCGGTGCCTGCACAGATTGAGATCTCAGAGGACATCGAAGGGATACCCGCTGCACCATCTCCCTGAAATCTGTAGCATCGCCCTGACACCAGCCGCTCCACAATCTGTGGCACCAACTGCAGCACTGCCCGCAACACCCACACCATTATCCTGACAATTGTAACATCGCCCTGATACCTGCGGCTCCAACGCCCACAGCACCTGCATCATCACCTGCGACAATGCCTCCCGTGTCCCAGCTCCACCACCGCTGCCTCCCCTGCCCGTTAAACTACAACCGGATTATGAAATGCACCTCCCATTGTCATTCCAAGTATTAGGCAGGAAAAGTGCATTTTATAATCCAAAAAATACGGTGTGTCTTTGGAGGAAACCGGAGAACCTGGAGGAAACTGGGGAGAACATACAAGCTTCATGCAGATGTTATCCTTGGTGGAATGACCAGAACACAATGTATTTTTATTTACTGAGAACTAATGAATTGTTCTATTGCATGACAGCAAGCAGTGATATCTGTGATGAAATTGTACCAAATGTTTACATTATATATAAACAAATATAAACAAATAACTTTTCTTTTCTGAAATGAGAATTCTAATGAGTGACTTCACTACAGTTAAGAAAAGCTTTCTGGCAAGTGACAACGCCATCATCTATCATTGGCAATCTCAACTATTCAAGGTGCTGTCATGATGGTCTCTCTCACTTGGGAGACTTGTGACACGCCTCTCCAGGGCCTTAAGATACTAGTCGGACCCTGGCTTTTTTGAGGCTTCATCACGGGGTTCACAGGGACCAAGACCCAGCTCCGTGACCCTGGCGGTGTCATTAAAGGTTTGGTGTGGGTGGCGCTCTCTCTCTTAGGGCAGGTTATCTGGCATGGAGGGTTTATTCTGGGAAGTGAAAACATGACCTGGGAATACTTGTGTTTTCACGTGACACCACCCGCAGATTGCGGTTATAGGTGGCCGCCCGCCGCTGCATGACAGTTCTCCTAGGGGCCGATGGTAGGGAGGCAGCAATGTTCTTAAGCCCTCTACGGTTAGGGCTGACTCCCAGGGCAGCTAGAGGTACTTTAGTGAGTTGGTAGTTGTGTTTCTGGTGCTTTTGACACATTAAGAAAGTCCACAGACACAGCGGGGAGCAGTCTTCAGGTATTTTACGCACTGTTACTAGGCACCAGCTCGCTGAGCACTGGGTTCTCAGAGACAGGGATCCAGCTACTTCCAGGTAGTAGGATGGTACATAACCGGGACCCCTTCTCTCTCCTTTCCTGGTCATCTCACACAGCGATTGCCTCGTTCATCCTGCCTTGTGCCTCGACACACAGAACTCTGAGCCAGTGACTGTGGTCTAGTACCTCTGTGGTGACTGGATCCGCAGGGGCGCCACACTTGTGACGTGTTTGGGCCCTCTGCCTCATGTCCATATTGAGACTTCATATTAAACGTGCTTTTTTCCTTTGGCACTTGAGGAGTTAATGTCAGTCTGCTGCCAACAAGTTAGCCAGGTCTTGTTCAGGTGTGGCCTTTCTGTCTGTAATTACTCCTTCCCCTTTATATATCCTAAAGTCCCAGCATGCTCTTCTGGGGATTGAACCTCATTCCTAGCCAAGCTCCTGAGGTGAAGGGAGCTCTTTGGAAAACCTCTTGCTGCCAAGCCGTCAGCTGTCTGGAGAAGTGACAACAGACGTGAAGTTACTGCCCTGTTGTTCTTTGTTTGTTTTCCCCTTCCCCCTTGTTCCTATATTGCAGTGGTTGTGGACTAGTGCTCCCTCCAGCCATTCCTTATTGAGAGCGAACATCAGGGCCAGCGGAGGGCCTAGGTATCCTGCTCAGCGACGAGTTGAAAGAACTCGTATAGGCTGGTAGGGAGATCAGAGCACAGCCGCAGGTGAGTGCAGGAGGTCACCTCTCCCCCCTTCCCTATGAGCAGGGACATCCTCTGTATTTATCCCTCTGGTGTCTCCCTGTCTGTTTTTCGTTGTGTGGCAGACATCGTAGGTCCATGCTCACTATCACGCATGGTAGTCGGACATTCCCCTTAGTCCAAGCGTGACAGATACCTGCACATAACACCCACTTCCTCGTAGAATACACAAAGTTAAGAGCTAGGTCTTCGGTTACTGCATGTGGTAGGCGTTGAAAAGACTATCAAAACTTTATAGATTCATGTAGTCAGCAATTGAGGTTCAGAATAGTATCCAAATATTATAGAATTCCAGGAGAAAGCAGTGCCACACTTGAATGAGGTGTTGCACAGTGACATAGCCATATTTAGAGAGCTTATTGTTGCACCTGTGACCTGGTGCCAATGAAGGGTCTAATTGGGAGAGCCCTAGTACCAATTGTGTGACCTAATGATGTGATGACTGTGGATTATCAATGAATTAAACGAATCTGTCAACAGGTTTTTGCTATGTAAGATGAGGACAGCATGCTGTAGGGGTTAAAAGACAAAAAACAACTGTGCTCTGTGCTATTGTTTACATAAACTAAAGGCTTTATCAACTAGTGACTACCATTACAGGACTAGATTGTCACATGCGTGGCAGTCCAATACGCCTCCTCCTGCGATTGACATATCACTGTCAATGTATCATCTCTATTGAGAGCCTGGTGGGGCGACAACAGCTCACTCAGCTCTGGTATGTTTGTATAACTAATGTTTTGATAGTGTCAGAACGGCTTCACCCAGTAAATTAAGTTAAGCATATTTGGATTCAGAATCTCTTTACCTACATCATGCTGCTCTCAGATGAGGTAGCAAAACCCTGCTGACAGATTGCCATTAAGGGTGGATTTATTGGTTATTGGATATGTAATTAACAAAGGAAAATTGAAAAGGGTGGGCTTATACTTTTAAAGGGAATCTGTCAGCAAGTTTTTCCTAGTAATCTGAAGACAGCAGAAGACAGAGGCTGAGACAGACTTCAGGATCATGTCAACTATTAGGCTGTGTGCTGTTGTATACTTACAATTTACTTACACCAGGTGATTATCCCTTGCCGAACTAGGTCTCATATGCCTGCTAGTAGAAAAGTGTACACAGAGAGCTGTGGTGTGGGTGGGGTTAGCTTTCTGAGCTTTGCTACATGCTATATCTAAAAAGTCTGATTGTGTCCCATCTGCCACACCCAGTAAAGTAAATGATCCATCCTTGGAATCAGGGTTTCTTTTCATACATTATGATGCTCTCAGATGAAGTAGCAAAAACATGGTGACAGATTCCCTTTAACCCCTCATGATCTATGACCACACTGAGAGCCCGCATCATCCCCAGCATATCTCATCTGATCTGATCGCTGCTATTAACTCTTTGGATTATGCTGTCAATCACTGACAGCGCGATCCAAAGCACCCGGGGATTGCGGTGTTCCCCCGTCGGATCACAGTTCCTTTGAAGCGATCACAGGACCTGCATCCTGTTAACTGGACAATCCCGGGGTCCTGTAGTGACCCCAGAAGCTGTTCTGATTCACTTCCTGCCTGGGATGTCCTAGTGACATCATCGGTAGGGAATGAACATTTCATCTATGCTTGGATGGGCTGTAACCCATCCAAACATAGGGGAAGCAATCAAACTGTGCAGTGCTGACGCCTGCTTGTGGGAAAAGTAAAGTAGTGAAAAAAATAAAGTTTTTAAAAGTATGAAAAAAACCCACAAAAGTTCAAATCATTCCCTCTTTGCGCCTTTAAAAATAAAACTATTAAAACAATTTTAAAATACACATATTTGAAATCGTTGTGTTCAGGAATGCTTGATCTATCAAAATATAAAATCAATTAATCAGATCTGTAGACTGCGTAACAGAAAAAAGTCCAAATGCCAAAATTACAGTTTTTTGGTGACTGCAATATTGAAATAAAATGCAATAAAAAGCGATCAAAACAGTGTACACTGTGTGCAGAATTATTAGGCAAGTTATATTTTAGAAGATTATTTTTATTATTGATCAACAACTATGTTCTCAATCAACCCAAAAGACTCAAATATCAAAGCTTCATATTTTTGGAAGTTGTTGTGGGTTTTTTTAGATTTAGCTATCTTAGGAGGATATCTGTTTGTGTAGGTAACTATTACTGTGCAGAATTATTAGGCAACTTAATAAAAACCAAACATATTCCCATCTCACTTGTTTATTTTCACCAGGTAAACTAATATAACTGCACAAAATTTAGAAATAAACATTTCTGACATGCAAAAACCACACAAAAAAATTAGTGACAATATAGCCACCTTTCTTTATGATGACACTCAACATCCTTCCATCCATAGATTCTGTCAGTTGCTTGATCTGTTTACGATCAACATTGCTTGCAGCAGCCACCACAGCCTCCCAGACACTGTTCAGAGAGGTGTACTGTTTTCCCTCCCTGTAGATCTCACATTATAGGAGGGACCACAGGTTCTCTATGGGGTTCAGATCAGGTGAACAAGGGGGCCAAGTCATTATTTTTTCTTCTTTTAGACCTTTACTGGCCAGCCACACTGTGGAGTAGTTGGATGCATGTGATGGAGCATTGTCCTGCATGAAAATCATGTTTTTCTTGAATGATACCGACTTCTTCCTGTGCCACTGCTAGAAGAAGTTGTCTTCCAGAAACTGGCAGTAGGTCTGGGAGTTGAGCTTCACTCCATCTTCTACCTGAAAAGGTCCCACAAGTTCATCTTTGATGATACCAGCCCATACCAGTACCCCACCTCCACCTTGCTGGCATCTGAGTCGGAGTGGAGCTCTCTGCCCTTTACTGATCCAGCCTCTGGCCCATCCATCTGGACCATCAAGAGTCACTCTCATTTCATCAGTCCATAAAACCTTTGAAAAATCAGTCTTAAGATATTTCTTGGCCCAGTCTTGACGTTTTATCTTATGTTTCTGTGTCTCCCCTATGGCAGGACGCCACAGGGAGGTACTGCACCCCAAACAGAAGGAGTAGTGCCTTCGTAGTCATGGATAAGGAGGAAACGCAGAGGCTGCACCAAAACACACTCATAGGACACCTTAATACAGGGGACTGGTATTCAGTAGGTCCCAGAGAGCGGGAAGACCTAGAGTGAAAGTTACTGACAAGTCAGTCAGACGGTGACAGAGTGGAAAGGACGGTTGCAGGGGACCCTGCGGTAATGACAGGAGGGCATCTCTCAGAGGGAAGTGACCCAGACAACGGAAGGGGACTCTCCAGGACTGGTCAGAGCCGGCTGGAGAAAGTCCGGGTCAACACCGGTGACCCGGAACTGTGGCGGTTAGTTGACGATTTATCCCTAACCGCAGACCGGCAGGCTGTGGGCCTTAAATTAGGAGTCACATCACCACAAGACTAGATCCCACCTCTGTCCCAAAGATGGTCCAAGACACTAAAAGGGAAGGACTAATTACCGAGAGAGTTCATGCTCTCACCACTCTCGTCAGAACCGGAAAAAAGTCAGAAGTACCTTAGTAACAGACCTGGGGACCGGCGAAGGGGCTCCTTAGTGTGGCTAAGAGCAGTGAGCTGAGGGCCACTGGAAGTAGAGACCAAGAAAGTTGTTGTAGAGACACCTCTGACAGACTCTGGGAAAGCCTCCAAAACCCGCGGCTACAACCCCCGTTAAACCAGACTGTACCGTGTACCATTTTCACCTGATGCAAGTAAAGAACTGTTTGGGCTGATCTGGTGATTGGTCTTTTATCATCTGCTGCCAGGAGGGCCTCTACAGAATCACAGAAGTGAGGACTACTACTCCCCTCATCCACCCCACTGCCCTGAGGTAAAGCTCCGCCTGTGGGGAGCTGTACTACTCAAAGCTGCATCACCATCACCTCAGCGGCCGGCTGCAGTGCTGGTAACCACATTACCAGGTACAACCGGTGGCGTCACGTATAATAATCCCCCATCCCAAATAATCTTCCCCTCAGCCATTGAGGGTCCAGGGCACGGGACCAGGACCCGACCAGCCGTGATCCCCACTGAAGTACCTTGGCCATGTTCCTGAGTATAGCACACCTTGTGCTTTTTGATACTCCAGTAATGTTGCAGCTTTAAAATATGGCAAAACTGGTGGCAAATGGCATCTTGGCAGCTTCACGCTTGATTTTCCTAAATTCATGGGCAGTTATTTTGCGCCTTTTTTGCCCAACACGCTTCTTGCGAGCCTGTTCCTTATTTGCCATGAAACGCTTGATTGTTCGGTGATCACGCTTCAAAAGTTTGGCAATTTCAAGACTGCTGCATCCCTCTGCAATTCATCTCACAATTTTGGATTTTTCAGAGCCCGTCAAATCTCTCTTCTGACCCATTTTGCCTTAGGAAAGGCATTTGCCTAATAATTAAGCACACCTTATATAGGGTGTTGATGTTGTGGCGCCCCGCAACGAGTGCGTCACAGGAAGGTATTGCATCCCTAACTGAAGATGCAATATCGTCCGTCTCAGGGGTGATACAGTTAAATCCAAAGCTCCATGTACCACATACAACATCTAGAGTCAGAGGGCCAATCGGGTCCTGGTGGGAGGAGTGTAGGATGTATAGTGTGTGGGGAAAGAAGAACAGGAGAAGTTAGAGAACGTGGGAGAGACAGGCTCAAGGATGGAGGTCCAGACAGTCTAACCGGGAGGGCACCAACAAGCGGTGACCCAGACAAGAAAGTGAGCGAAGCAACTAAAGCAGCGGGTCCAAAATCACCCAAGCCCAGTCCTACGGGACACCGATTCCGAGGTGGACAGTCGTTCTAAGGGACACCATCACTACAAGGTAACCGCAGCTGCCGCACAACATCTTAAGCAGCTCCAGCCTCCGGGGATCACCGCTCAGCCTGTGGGGAGCGTAACATCTTGCTGCTATCCATCCCCCAGGGGCTCCGCAGCGTCGGTAGTCCTTACCGAAACTACTCATAGGTGGAGTCATGAATAAATTAAAAACCCCTTTAATCTGTTCCACCAAGACGTCTTCAACTTTTGATCTGCACTACACCGGGCCCCACTACCGGCAGGCGCGGTCCACCCGTGACAAGGAGGAAGGAAGCATCGCCTGTCTAAACCGGAGTCCCGGCTACGGTGAGTCAGAATTTGGCGTCATGAACAGGATACGAGCAGGCCCGTTACCTAACGGGTATAATGTGCTTAATCTGGACTTTATTGTCTACAATTTGGACTTTGTTCGTCCCTAAAAGAACTTTCCCGCCTTTTCACCGTGGGCCAAGATGGCGCCCAAGATGGCGTTCCCGCCACAAGAATCCGCCACGTGCAAGCCCAGGAGTGAGTCAACCCCCCCCTCATCGTGGGAGGGCCAAAGACAAAAGGCGCCAAACTCTTTGTCCGCCCTGATTGCTCGAATCAACCATGGGGGCGGACCCCAAAGACTTTTCCCATCATTGGACTACAAAAGCCCAGAGGAAATGGGAGTGTGACAGACCTTCTTCACCAGCTCTACAAGACCTCCGGGTGTGGTTACTTGAGACTGTGGAATGGACGATTCGCAGCTGGAGTGCGACCCTAGGCAGACGACTACACCACGCGATGCAGCAGAGCCGACCGGGTACAGCTTCTCCAGGCCCAGACGACATCGCCAGCTTCTCAACCGCCTCACCGTCGCCCACCACCTGTCCTGCTTCGTCACCGGAGCCCATAGACTGCATCATTCCTGTGAGGACCACAGCTCGACCCGTTCCAGCGGATGAACCCGCAGCCGACCCCGTTCCTGAGCCGGAGCTTCCAATACGCTCCCATGAAGAAGCCGACACTTACCTGGTTCCACCTGTGGAACCCGCGACTAGTTTCCACACTACTGAGACTATCGCCTGTTTCTCCCCTGAACCGGAGGCCTCCTCTGCAAATACAGAGGCCTACCTGGTGACCGGGATCGAAACACCACTTCCCGCTGCTACAGAAGAAGAGGCAGGCAGCCTGGAAGTCCTGCACAACGACCCCGAGGAGAACTTTGCAGCACAGCCACCCACCGACACAGAGGATTCCGTTCCATCATCTCCGTCAGCCGAGCAGCCCGACGTAGTCATCGAAGGAGAGGTCGAGGAGGATGACGACGAGACCTACAGCCCAGCTGAAGACCTCTACACCGGGTTCGCCTGGGGAGACACAAAGAATCCTTCTGCCGGGCGATCAGCTCGGGTGCACTGGTCGGGTGCCGCCGCAACCACATCTTCTCCGGTTCCGTTAAACCGGGCTCCACTCCAGACTGCCCACCAAGCTCGAGCTGTTCAACAACCAGCACGCCGTAGTGACTTTATCCACACGCCGCACCACTCCGACGAAGAGGTACGTCGTATCCGAAGGGAGGAGTGGCACACTCGACTGCAAGCCAACATGCAGGCTCGCGCCGAGGCCCGCCGTCAACCTCCATTGCCTGAACAATTCCGTAAAACCGGGCGGGTAAGCACCTTTAACTTGTCCACCGAGTGCGGATTCGTAAGGGAGGAGGGTGTGAGTACTGAAGTGTTTGTGGGGCGTCGTGATGTGGAATCGCACCTACCGCGAGGGCATCCAAACCGAGACTTGTATAGAGGGGACATTGTAACCTATGAGCGACATGTATGCTGTGACGGGTGGTTCGCTATACGAGTCCGGAACACTGCCCTCAATAAGTGACTTTGTTGTTTGAAATTTTCTGCTAAAGAGACTTCTTACTGTTTGCAAAATAACACCGCGACTTGGCGGCTACAGCCTGAACTTTTACCTAAGGACAGCCGACCGCCCGCCGGGTCCGCGCAATGTGTTAACCTGTTATTTACCTTTTCACTTTTATGCATATAATGACCTGTCGTTAATAAAAGTGTAATACCTGTTATAAAATACAAAAACCTCTGTAATGTGGGTAGTGTGACGCTTGGGGACAAGCGTATTCAACCAAGGGGGAGTGTGGCGCCCCGCAACGAGTGCGTCACAAGAGGGTATTGCAGCCATAAATGCAGCCGCAATATTCTCTGACACAGCAGTGACCTGGTTAATTTAGAAATCCAACCCTACATGCATCACCTAGAACAGAGGGCCAATCCTAGGTCCTGGTGGGTGGAGTGTTAGGGAAGTGTAGTAGAACACACACAATAGTCTAGAGAGACTTGAGCCTAGAACGGACTTGAGAACTTGAACTTGGAGAGGAGCGGGGGCTCCGCACCCCGTGCAGCCCCCGGGCCGTCACCGGTCGGGTGTTAGCACCTGAGGCCTTACTAACCGGGATTGGGCATTATTCACACGGGTTCCCAAAAGACTCCCGTGCCCACAACTCACAGCCGGTTCACTGGTACCGAAGCTGGCAGCAGTTCACCTCTGCTACGCGAACCAGAAAGCGTGGAGGAGCAGCTTTACAGGAGCACCCCACCACCAGCCAACTTCCAGTCGTCTAACCAGCGGTGTACCCACTGAGGGATCCAAGGCTCCCCAAAACATCCAGAACGTACATCATGGATAGGGCATTGAAGCAGCCTCCCCGTACCCGACCTGGCATTCCTGGGCGACACTGGCAACCAATTAGTTAGAATGGAGGAACACTGCGGATTTCTAAGGGACACCATCACTGCTGAGTCCACCCGGTCTACTACCCAACCACTGTATGCCATGTACTGCCTGCTGGTTACAGTAAAGACCCGTTGCAGAGACTTTCTGTGTCCGTGCTTCCATATGAACTGTCCGTCCGCACTACAAGGTAACCGCAGCTGCCGCACAACATCTTAAGCAGCTCCAGCCTCCGGGGATCACCGCTCAGCCTGTGGGCAGCGTAACATCTTGCTGCTATCCATCCCCCGGGGGCTCCGCAGTGTCGGAAGTCCTTACCGAAACTACTCATAGGTGGCGTCACGAATAAATTAAAAACCCCTTTAATCTGTTCCACCAAGACGTCTTCAACTTTTGATCTGCACTACACCGCGCCCCACTACCGGTAGGCGCTGTCCACCCGTGACAAGGAGGAAGGAAGCATCGCCTGTCTAAACCGGAGTCCCGGCCACGGTGAGTCACACCCCTCCTCATTACAGAGATGCACATCGCCTGATTTACTTAATTGGTAGTTGGCTCTCAAGCCTATACAGCTTGGAGTATGATAACATCTATAAAAAGTATCATGTGATCAAAATACTCATTTGCCTAATAATTCTGCTCACAGTGTGTGTACCCAAAAATGTTATTAGAAATGTCACCTCAAGCAACAAAAACTAAGTTATCACACAGCTCAAGATCCCGAAAAATGAGGACGCCACCAGTTGTGAAATGGCACCAAAAGTGCAATTCTATTTCTTTAAAAATGTCTGAATTTTTTTCACAACTTAGATAACTGTAAAAGTATATATGTTTAGTATCTATGAACATGTATAATTTCATATTTTCTGCAATTTCACCGCACTTTTAATTTTTTTCCAATTTTCCTTTACACTATATGGTAAAATAAATTATTTCATCTCAAATTATAACTGTAGTACAACTTCAGTTCTGCAAAACACATGCCCTCATATGTCTATATTGACTAAAAAAAATTTATGGCTTTTGGAAGAAGGGGAGGGAAAAATGAAAACCGGAAAAAGGAAAATCGTCGGAGGGTGGGGGGGGGGGGATTATGAAGGGGAAACGATGGGAACATGTGTCTAGTCATAAAGAAGAAAAGTAGTCTTGAAAGTTTATGTACAGTGGTTGTCTACTACATGGGCATTCCAATCTTGAACACTAAATTCCACCATGTAAGATAACATTCTATACTCACCTCTGGTGCCTTCCCCAATCCAACTATGGGTCTCCAGGGCTCACGTGACGTTGATATACAGCATGAGTCCGGCAGCCAATCACTCTCTCACTTCTTCCAGGTGTCACTTTCATATCAAGGAAGTGAAAACAAAGTGAACGGTAATTGCCTTCAGCTCTCATATGGCATAATGTGATCCCTGGCGTCGACATCACTGGAACGACACTGGCATTAGAAGTGAGTATAGGCTGTTATTATTTTACATGGTGGATTATAGTGATAGTTAAAGGGTTGTCTGAATAGTGAACAACCCCTATAAGGAGAGGAAGAGGAGAGGGGGCAGCAGTTAGAAGAAGAATCAGAAAGTGCCAGTCTCATCTTCTGCCATGAAGATCCAATCGATTGTTCATTTGGGTCCAATTCTGCCATTGTTTCTTAAAAAGGACCTGTCACCAACCATACATGGTGATCTAATTACAGCACTGAATGCAGAATGTCTGCTGCATTCAGGCAAGGGGTCCCCCAGTTTCACACGCCCTCTATGTTTAATTCGCCCACCGCCGCCTCCCTGATGCCAATCATTGTCCTCCCTCAACTGCTGCATAGTACACAGAGCTTATTGCAGTGCTGGCCGCCTTTCCCCGCCTCCTGCGGTGATGTCACCGCCTTTCCCCACCCTGCTTCAAGGTTAACATGAAGCAGGGCAGGGAAAGGCGGTGATGTCACAGCAGGAGTCTGGCCGCCCCACCTCCTGCTGTGACATCACCGCTTATACACGCCCTGCTCCATGTTAACCATGGAGCAGGGCGGGGAAAGGCGGTGTCATCACAGCAGGAGGCGGGGCAAAGCAATAAGCTCTGTGTACTATGCAGCAGGCGAGGGAGACAATGATTGGCATCAGGGAGGCGGCGGTGGGAGGATTAAACATACAGGGGGTGTGAAACTGTCCTTTGGCTCCAGCCACAAGCCACCTCCTATTTGGCTCCACAATGTAAGTTTTCAAAGTGTATTATCTCGGGGTACAGGGGGGCTCAAGGGCTGGGGGACCCCTTGCCTGAAGGCAGCAGACAAGCTGCATTCAGTGCTTTAATTAGATCGCCATGCATGGTTGGTGACAGGTCCTCTTTAAAAGTTTGAGCCATTTTTGAAATGTAAACACTTTTTCTTTTCTTTACAGCACACTGCCTATGTGACCAACCACTACTGCAGCCTAATAGCAGTGGCTGAACAAGCTTAGTGCTTATAAGGTCTTTTCCATTGAGATTGTAAGCGCTGCATTGAAGCTGGCCAGGATCTCTGGAGCATGATGTTAGCTCCTGAACTTGGCCAGATTTAGGGCAGCGCTTACAGACAAAATGGCAGAAATAGTAGGTCTCTTAGGCAACAAGCTGTAAACAAAAGTGTTCATCACTGAAGAATGGCTATAAATATTAATAAACTAGAAATTGCAAAACTTCTACTTTTGATAAGGCCAATCTGACAATATCCCTCTATGAAGATGGGAATAATTCTTTAAAGGGAACCTGACCCCTAAAAATGACCCCCCAGCCTATTAATACCTGTCCCTGCACCCTGAGTATGCTAATCTAGCGATCCTTTTCTGTAAAAATAGTGTATTTGTGAAGTTTAGAAAAGTGCTTTTATTACCTCCGGATCTGGGGCTTCTGAGATTTTGAGAAGTCACACAGGGTGTTCCTGTGGCTTCTCTCCAACACCTATATTGTAATTAGTCACGCCCCGATGGGCGTGATAATCCTTATTGATCATCATCTTCCCCTCTATGGGCACGGAATAGCCAGTATGACGCGATTCGCATCATATCAAGCTCTCATGACTTCGTACACCCACGTACACCTCGTGATGCGCATTGCGCATGCGCGAGGTTACTTTACGGCAACATATCTGTGATGAGCTGCCGTAATGTAACCTCGCGCATGCACAATGCGCATCACGAGGAGTACGAAGTCATGAGAGCCGGATATTCCGCTCCCATGGAGGGGGAGATGATGATCAATAAGGATTATCACGCCCATTAGGGCGTGAATAATTACAGTATAGGTGTTGGAGAGAAGCCACAGGAACGCCCTGTATGACTTCTCAAAATCTCAGAAGCCCCAGATCTGGAGGTAATAAAAGTGTGGCGCCCCTGCGACCAGGAGGCCACATAGGAAGCTGCTGCCAGGTAAGAAGGGAAGACTGTTTACACTAACACCCTCACAGACATCCCACACACCACTAGAGGGCAGCACCCAACTCGGAGCCCGGGACTCTAGGCGGGCAAGGGGTGGTGGGTTTAGAGAACAGTGGGTGGGATAGCAAGCAGGTCAGGTGACAGACGGTAGAAATTGGGAAGGAGAGGAGGAAGGAGTCAGTAGGCCGAGGTAGGCTGAGCAGTAAAGAACAGAAGCACACGTCCTGGAGGAGTGGGGTGAATGTAGTGCAGAATCCGAAATGCCAGTGAAACCACGGAGGGAAAGTACGTCCAGAGCCAGCACCACAGGAGTGTGAGGAAAGAGAGGACCAGTGCTACTGGGTCCTAGGAACACGACTGAAACGACCAACTGCCGGCGGAGTAGCCTTTCATAAGAAACCTGAGTCACACGGATAGAAGGGAGCCTGATTGAGCCTTGCAGAGAAAGGACTATTGGAGGCTAGGCTAGAAGCAGAGTGTCGGCTCTGAAGGGAACCGACGATTCACCCGGTTTCCCCGGATTCATCGACTGGGAGCTCTAACTCCATGTTAGAGTTCATACCCCAAGGACAGGCAGCTAAGTGGCGACCACGAGGACCCACAGGGTCCGAGCTACCGCTAAACTGTCCGGAGAACGTACAGAGAGCAAGAGGGAGAGTAAAGCCTGGAAAGGACAGAGAAAGAGTGAGGGGTCACTAAGAGGAACAACCTGGCTGCAGGGAATAGAAAGGAACCCAGAGGGGAAAGTCTGAATCCGTGTAAGAACTGTAACTGAACTGTTGTACTGAACGAACTGCAAAGTAAACACCGTGAACCCTGCTTCTGACTCCCTTGCCTGATAAAGACAGAACTGTATTGCCCGTGCATGATTCCCTCCAGCAGGACTGCAGACAGAGCCCGCCTGGAGAGCCACAGCCTGTCAGCTCTGGACACTGAAGGAAGGAAGGCTGCAGCAGGAGAGTAAGTGAATTGCACTGTTCACAGCCAACAATCATACACTTCAATTATCACTGCCCCGGGGAACCCAGCTCTACCTGCAGAGAGCTATTCCATCTACAGCTGCCCAACATCATCCCAGGAGGTTCTGCAGCAGTGGTGGTCCCACTATTGACCACAAGCCGTGGGTGGCGTCATGACAAACTCTAATCCCTTGTATATATTCCCCTTTTACTTGCCAGGGCCCGGGACACGGTCCAGACCAGGACCTGCGTGACATCCCCAGTAGCAACCCGGTCCGGTACCGAGTTCCCCGTCCCAGTGGGCTCGACAAAAGCACTTTTCTAAACTTCACAAATACACTATTTTTACAGAAAAGGATCGCTAGATTTGCATACTCAGGGTGCAGGGACAGGAATTAATAGGCTGGGGGGTCACTTTTAGGGGTCAGGTTCCCTTTAAAAGAGAAGAGGTTTAAATATTACTGTTAGTAGGAATGATGGATTCTGGACCTCCCGGTATTGGTGATCATTGTCAGGAATTTGTATAAATATAGTTGAACTGAATTTATATTGGTGCCCTTGAATCAGGTGGAAATGGTTGAGAATAATGGGTAGTTGATGCACTATAGTGTATGGGACAGCGATGCTAAGACGGTGTGAACATCTCCAGCGACTTCGACTGTATTAACGGCGATTTTATGTGCAATTTGTTAACATTTTAATTTATTTAGAAAAAAAACATTCACAGAGTATTCACAAAATGTTTTTAACACTAAAACCTTAATTTAAACAATAGGTCATTTTTAGATGCCACTTTCCCTTTACAATGTTTTGATGTATTATTGCAATGTGATTCTATTATTTGATGAGCCATGACAGACCGTATAAATGTGAATGAGGTATAAGGAGCCACTGCAGTGGCCTATTCAATGAAAATCAGAGTCTGTGATTTTTTTTAGCAGGGTGGGGAGGATTGGAAGCAGCAGTGAGAATGGGGATAGGGTACAAGATATGTATAATTTTTGCTTTTATTATTATTTATCGCCTTTCAGCCTAATCTCGAGCTATGGTGACTTGAAGGATGAACACTAACTCCAATTTTGATTCATTCAACTTTATTGGCATGCCTAGCTTTCCTTAAAACAGCTTTTTCACATAAAATAAAGCACACAGCTGGGGGTTGTTATTCTTACCCTTGGGAGGCACAATATCCAGCCATTACCAATTCGGTAAGTAAATAGTTAATAAACACACACACAGAGAACAATCCTTTATTTGAAATAAAACACACGGACAACCCTCATTTTCCCATTTGTTAACCCCAAACATACCCTCTGAGGGTAATCCACAACAATGCCCCTTGAAGCACAATCAGCTCTGTTACATCAGAGGTCGCGATGACGAATAAGCATCCTATGTGTGTGACCTCCGGGCACACAATAATTGCGCCAAAAGCTTCAGGCAAGCTGCGGTCACACACCAAGAGCTGCATCCATGCTAGCGGTGCTGTGACTTAGGTCACCTCAGAACACAGCTGAGGCACCATGGTAACAGAGAGCTGTGTCTTCAGGTGACCTCACTCACAGCACCACTGGGTCGACCACAGTGAGATTATGTTTGAGGTTGTTAAATGGGAAGATGAAGGTTGTCTGTGTGTTTTATCTCAAATAAATCTTCTAATGAATGCACCAAATTTTGGGGTGCCTCCCAAGGGTGAGAATAACAATCCTCAGCCCATTGACTTTTCTCATGCTGCCATTTTTTAAAATTATTTAAATAATTTTTAAAAAATGCATGAGGGCCTGTTTTTGATACTCAGCCAATATAAAGCCCATAGCTGGGGGCTGTAGCCCACTTTATCTGTGCTGGGAATTAAAAATTTGGGGGACCCCTAAACATTTTTTTCCACTATTTATTACTTTTACACACATATGGCAGCAGGTTGGTTGGCATACACTAATTTATATGGCAACCAAATACAGATACCAGAAGCAAGCAGCGGGAGACTGGTAAGATCGATCTATCTATCTATCTATCTATCTATCTATCTATCTATCTATCTATCTATCTATCTCAACTTTTTACTACATGGAAAAGACCATGTTAAAAATGTCATCCATGTGCTGTTCGATTTTTACTTGCACCCATTATTGACGTGCATAGGGGAATCTCCGGCGAGATACGCTGCCATACTTAGCATGTTGTGATTTTTTTCAGCTTGTTTCTCGAAAAGTAAAAACTCGCAGATGGGCATTGTTCTATAGTTTAACACTGTTGTGAGCGCAACCTGATTTTTTATCAGATTGCACTTGCCAAGTTTATATGGTGATGTGAGCGAACCTAATTGTATTCAATTAATTGAAATCCCTAGTGTTTCTATGTATATAAGTCCAGTGAGAGGTCCTACTTGTGATTGACAGCTCTCTGCATAAGTGGCACCCCAGGGGTTAATGTGACACAGTAACATCACCCGGGTTCCCTCCCCACAACACACTGACCTACACTAGCACCTCTGGGCTAGGAGGAGGAGCACAACCTGCTCCCTTAAATACTCCAGGTCAGCAGGAGGTAGTCAGAAGAAGTCAGCTCTGAGTTGAGTGCAGAGTTAGTTTCAGTTTCTGGGAGAACTGAGAGAGGCTGTAGTGTAAAGGGAGCTGCGACAGGCTTCCCTACAGTCTGCTCACTGATTCCAGGCCTAGCCAGGGTCTAGGAGAGGAGAACTAAAGGACAGAGAAACACATCTGGGAGCTTGAGTGCCATCACCATTCGCCCCAGAGGAGCGCACAGAACGGACACCGGATCCGACACTGTGACTGACACACACAGCACAGTAAATCCAGGAGTAGTGGAGTCTCTAGACCACCACAGTACCAGAGCAAAGCAACACGGCGGGGTCAGTACAACACAGAAGACTCAAGTTGCCTAGCCAAGTGGTACCAGCCGAGAGAAAGAGAGTGAGACAGTGCCAGCAGCTAAGCTAGAAGCAGCAGCAAGGACACACACACACAGCGCAGCATGAGGAAGCTGATGACCCGGACAGGGTGGGAGAAACCCGGCCCCAGTACAGACTCCGTGGACTATACTCTGTTGCCAAAATCTTCAGTAAAGACCTGGAAAACTGCAAAGCTGTGAGTCTGTGTGTTAATTGCACCCTTTGCCCTATATTCAACAGCAGAGATCCCCATCTGCAGAGCTGGACACATGGCTGCAGTAGCAGGAGAGTAAGGGAATTGCATCTATTACCATACCTCATCCAGCACCAAGACAACCAGTCCTGCAAATGCAAAGTAAATGCCTGTGTTAACTACAGCCCTCATTATAATCCTTGCAAACCCTGCTCTCCCTCACAACTCCCTCACAAGCAGCCACCATCTCCACTATCATCCCCTACTATCACATCCACCATAGACTATACCAACCACTGCCCTAGGGACCTTGCTTCTACCTACGGAGAGCAGTACCATCTAAGCTGCCTAACATCATCCCCGGAGGTTCTGCAGCAGCGGTGGTCCCCCATACTGACCACACACCGTGGGTGGTGTCACGATAAACTCTATCCCCTGTACATATCCCCTTATTATTGCCAGGGCCCGGGACACGGTCCGGATCAGGACCTCCGTGACATCCCCCGCAGCAACGCGGTCCGGTACCGAGTACCCCCGTCCCAGTGGGCTCGACACATACACATACAGGGAAGACTGTCAATCACTGCCATTAGGATCACCCACACGACTCATATACATACTAACACTAGGGATTTCAATTAATGAGATGCAAGGGTACTCCAACTTTTCCCACAAAAATCTCTATCCATTTGATCGGCTCCTCCATCTCTACACTATCCTGTCTGCAGATTCAATTCCAATTTCTTCTTCAAGTCCCCTTTAAGGTTACCTTTCATTAGATTCATCAATTTGAACATTGGTCTGTTATTATGACTAATATATATTTATGTTGCATTTTTAAAGATTTAGACAGAAATCTACTTGCAAAATTAAAGACATATTCCCATCTTTTGAGATGTTGTGTACTATACATGTAGAACATGTCCTCTGGATATGCCAAAAAATGTTTAGTAGATGCAGGTTCCACAAATGAAAGCTGCATCTCTCTTAAAAACATGACCCTAAGGGTGCCTTTACACACCGCAACCACGGCGAGATATGTTGACGGCGATATGTTGCCCTGGAACTATCGCCGTCAAAATTCCTTCCAATTGCGGCGTGTAATTTGGGAATTTGGCGGCGATATGTCGCGTCGCCCTGGTCGCCAGATTTCAGAGCAGTGCTCTGAAATCAGGTGACCGGGGCGACACGACATATCGGGAGGGATTTTGACGGCGATAGTTCTTCCAGGGCGACATATCGCCGTCAACATTTCTTGACGCGGTTGCGATGTGTAAAGGTACCCTAACATGTACCCCTGTAAATGAGATATGAGAATCCTGACCAATTCTTCGACAACAATAGGAGAACACTTCATGGCCCCATTCTCCTATTATCGAGTCCCCCATCTTCGGTCAACAGGGTAGGGGGTACTCGGGTAGCGGGGCTGATGGCGGCTTCGATGGGGAATCATCGCTGGTCGATCCCTGGTCCCGTGCCCTGGACCCTAAATGGCGGAAATGGTGGGGGGGAAATAACGGAATTGGTAATGTGACGCCACCTATGGTACCTGGTAACGGGTATGCCAGCGCTGCAGCCGGCCGCTGAGGTGATGGTGGGTACAGCAGAATGTGGTACAGCTCCCCACAGGTGGAGCTTTACCTCAGGGCAGCGGGGACGGATGAGGGGAGTAGTAGTTGCATCTTTGCAGACAAGGCAGTGAATTGCGGCGGTTAGACAGGCACACAGACACACAGGAATTGTTGTTTCGGTACCTTTTACTGGTGACAGGGTAACAGGTACAGTCCAGAGAAATAACCAGGTCCCCGGTGCAACTTGGGACTTCCACCTTAGAAAGTTATGAGGCCTCCTCTGTCTTTGTGATTTGGGATGAGTCCTGTCTGTGCTCGAACCCACCGCTTCTTCTCCCTCCCAGGGCTTTGCTCCAAACTGACTATGAGGTCCTTCTGTGGGGTCCCTGTTTCTCCTATGGCCCCTAGTCCTGTACTTGGTCAGTTTTAGCGTCTCTTAGTTAACTTGCTTTAGAGATGACCTCCTCCTGAGTTTTCCGGGCTTTTGCTGTTGCACTAAATGCTGGCTGCGTCGGACTTCGATGTCCGGGTGTACTATAGGGAGACCTTAACTGGTTCCCTCTCTTGATTCCCTGCTTTCTCCACTTGCCTCCGACCCTTTCCCTAGGGTGCAACACAGCGGTCAGTGGTCCCTGGTCCTGGGCCTGGATCCTTCCCAGCGACCAGCTCCTCACTCCTCTAGCTCTCTCCTCAGACAGACTCTTGGGACTATCTAACTCCTCCCCTCAGGCCTGGATGTTTTAAAGGGGAACTGGCTTAAGACAGCCAGTAGAGCTCCCCCTTCAGGTCTGGGGTGGAAGGTGTGGTGTGCTGTGCGAACCAAGGTGTAACTCCCTCCTTGCACCGGTAGATCCTGTGGCAATCCCCCGCAGGGGTGCCACAGAATCACCAATGGATATACCATTCATGTAGAAGGTGTAGAATTACTGGAAAGGAAAAAAGCGCACAATAGTGTTTATCTGCAACAGCACTAATGCAGTGAACACGTTGTACAGGCTCACCTGAAAGAGTTGTGATCTGTCACAACTACTATATAAGCATGCAATATCCTCGATATCAGTGGTGTGCTGCAGTCCTCCCACGTGTAGTAATCCACAGGATGGATAGAACGAATAGGGATGCAGACTGCGCTCCCACTCGAATAAATCAATGTATTGAGTTTACTTGGAGGTTTATAACTCCTTCATCAGGAAAACCACGATAAAAGATATACCGCAGATACAAGCAGGCACCTGTGGTACATCTTTTATTGTGGTTTTCCTGATGAAGGAGTTATAAACCTTGAAATGCATTGAAATAAACCACCATATGAATTCTAAGTAAACTGAAAACATTGATTTATTGGGGCGGGAGCGCAGTCTACATCCTTATTCCTCATGTCCATCCACTATGTCACTGTGGTCACTGCAGGTCATGATGTCAAAGAATGGCATCATCTTTGAAAAAAAAACTCCGAGTAGCCAAAAAGTCTTCCATTGGCTCTCTTGGTTAATAAGAAGAACTGAGATGTCTTGAGTGCCTGGATTGACATATATTCAAAGAGTCATAAAAGTGTGGAGTTGGAAGAGACATCCTGGGTCATCTGGTCAAACCCCCTGCTCAAAGCAGAATTCACTAAACAGATGTGTGTCCAGCCTCTGTGTGAAGACTTCCATTGAAGGAGAACTCACCACCTCTCATGGCCACCTGTTCCACTAGATCACCGTAACTGTCAAAAGGTTTTTTCTAACATCTAATCTGTGTCTCCTCCTATTCAGTGTCATCCCATTGCTTCTAGTCTTTCTTGTGAAAATGAGAATAAAGCTGATACCTCTACAGTATGACAGCCCTTGAGATATTTCTAGACAGCTATTAAGTCTCCTCTCAGTTTTCTTATTTGCAAGTTAAACATTCCCAAACCCTGTAATGGTACCTTTACACGCCGCTACCGAAAGGTAGAAACCGGCAGGTGTCGGACACAATTGTACATTTTACCTTCAAAACACCGCAAAGTGGCGGCGTGTAATTCAGGTTGTACCTTCCTGTCTCTTTGGATATACCTGTCTTTCAGCCGTGCTGAAAAACATGCAGGTATAAACCCTATGGTAGCGGCGTGTAATCGGGGCACAGGTACGGTATTTGAGTTCCCTGGGGCGTGCTTGAGCGTCATGTATACCACATCCCATCAGCCATCATTGGTGGGGGCTACTGTGTACCCATTGGCTGTCCCTGCACAGGACGGCATATTTAACGAGCTGACCAGTCACAATACGCATTTGCAATAGCGTCATGTATTAGCCAGCCTCCCTGCGCTGGCTGGCCAATCATGATGATATTGCATTGTCCAATCACCGTACGAGTGTCGCGTAATACACTACTCTGTCACGCCTATGTAGTTACGGCGAACAATATGTACGCCCATATTACCTTGTGGTGGCGGCGTGTAAATCAGGGAATATGCTCCACAGAACGTAACCTGCGGCATCCGTCGGCACTTCCGGGGAACGAAAATACCTTCTGTGCAGCACCTTGTGGTGGCATGTATTTGCGGCATCAGGTACCATTAGCAACAGTTGCAAACGCACGCGTGCACGTGCGGTGCCTACCTGTTGCTACCCTCGGTAGCGGCATGTAAAGGTACCATGATGGTACCTTTACACGCGGCTACATTTCTAGGGTGGCTACAGGTAACTTACTGGTTGCAGTGAAATCATGGAGACAAGGTTCTATCTTGTTGCTGTGTACAAATGGAATAATCTCTCCATGATTTCACTGCAACCAGTAAGTTACCTGTAGCCACCCTAGAAATGTAGCCGTGTGTAAAGGTACCATAACTGTTCCTCATAGGACATGGTTTGCAGACCGGTCACCATTTTGGTCGCTCTTCTCTGAACTTGCTCCAGTTTTTAGTTGTCTTATTTTAAATGTATTCGGTATTCTTTAGTTAATGCCAGGAGCACACACTTTGCTAGAAGATTACAGTTGATATATGCCCTAAAATAGAGAATCCTGTCTGATGACAGATGCTCATTACCATAAATGTATATATAATTACTTTGTCAAATGAAGTGGAACAATGTAATAAGTTGTCTGTGTTCTGCTAATGTGAATGTATGCTCTAGGAAATTAAGAATCTTGATTTAAAGGGGTGTCCCAACCCTCTTAAACTTGGGACCAAATGTAAGATCATTAATTTCCTAGAAAATACATTTCAGAGAACGTCTTCTTTATAATTTCTTCACTTATTGAAATTGCAGATGGTCATAGTTTTCTCTTGATATAGATACATGAAGCAGCCATGTGAAATTTGATTTGCACCCATCTGGTTTATTGAATTATCACAATCATAGTTTGTTCAGGAACAATTCAAGAAAAAAAAAACTTTAAAAGTTCTAAGGAACAGCTGACATTACTGAGGAAACTGCTACCCTTTAGGGAAAATGCAGTATTACATATTATCTATATAACATGTAAAACCCTTCTATGAAAATAAGGGAGGCTCTTTTCATATTTTTTATATGTTTTTTTCTTTTAGTTTTTCAGTCTTTTTCATTACCCTCTTCCCTCTAAGGGTACCTTTACGCGCCACAACTTTTGGCGGCGAACGGAGGCAATCTAACGTGCGCGTGCACATTTTTCATGGTTGCCTCAGAACGCCAAAGGCGCATTTACACGCCGCAATTTCGCCCTCATCCTAAGGCAATGTGTTGCCCCGGAAGTTGCCACACCAACAGCGGAATCAGTCTGGTGGAGTACCCTCGCCGCTTCACACGCCGCAATCCCCAAAGGAATGTGGGGTACATGTTTAGCGCCGCAAGAACATAGGCGTGACAGACTGGTGCATTCCACGCCCAAAAAACGCGCTGATTAGACAATGCAATAGCGTTATGATTGGCCAGCCTGCGCAGGAAGGCTGGCTAATACATGACGCCATTGCCATTGTGTAGTGTGAATGGACAGCTGTTCAAATATGGCGCCCTGTGAAGGGACAGCCAATGGAAACACAGGAGGCACCACCAATCATCGCTGATGGGGAGCGGTCTCCAGCACGCTGTGGCATGCCTCCGGGAAATCAGTAGGCAACGCTGATTCCATCCCTATCGCCCCTTCACACGCCAAAAGCAGGGAATTTCCCCTTCATGATTGCTTCTGATTTTGGAGCAGTGCTGTGAAATCGGAACCAGGGGCAACCTTTTTGATCGCCGCCATATTCCCCAATTACACACCGCAAATTCGAGGCTATTTCACGGCGATGGTGACGGGACTACAGGTTGCCTGTCAGATTCTCGCAGCGATTGCGGCGTGTAAAGGTACCCTAATAAGGCATAGAAGATGGGACCTTGGTCCTGGCCCCAAAGTGACATTAATCTTCTTACAATGAACCTCGAGTTTTTTCAGCCTCCATTACTCTAGCTAATATCCTACGGCATCTGTACTAAAAGTAGCCATCTAGTCCAGTCTCTACAGCCTCCATTGCTTCGACCACCTCACTGCATTGTATAGTTATTATTCTGTGCTGTATTATATCTATCCATCTGGACCAAGGGCTTCAAGGTGAGGCAGTTGCCTACATTATCCTCTTTTCCGTGCTTTTTTTATTTATTGCTCATTTTGCTCATTGCCAATGGTATCAGCCATTGTTGCTGCCTGGAAGCAATGGGCAAACATTTGCAGCCCTTATACAATGCAGAGTGGAATACTGACATGCAATTGGGGTTCTGGAGCTTTAGGAGTACAGATTCTGAAGATGCAAAACTTGTATGCTGTTAGAAAAGGGTTCTGAGACTTTTGTAGATTATAGTGGAAGAGTGGGTATAGTAAGAGGGCTGTACAGACCTGGGAATCCTGGGTTAGTTGCATGGCTACTAATCGTGTGTGGCCTACTGGAATGGGGTACTCGGTACCGGACCGAGGTTGCACTGGGGATGATCAAGGCGGTCTTGGTCCGGACCATGTCCCGAGCCCACAAGTAAAAGGGGAATATTTACATGGGAATTTGTTGTGACGCCACCCACGGGTTGTGGTCAATGAGGGGACCACCGCTGCAGCGTACTTCTGTCAGAAGGATAGATGGATGCTGCAGCAAGGTGAATGAGCCCGCCGCAGGTCGGGGCTGCTCCTGACAGGGTGTAAAGATGTAATATAGAGTTCTGTTTGCAGGGAATCACACACGGGAGACTGAAGCAGGGTTCACCGGGTTTTACTTGCAGGTTCTTAATGCAACTTAAACAGTTCACGGTACAGTTCACACAATTAACTCCGGACAGTCTCTGAACCCTCTGCAGCTGTATGGGGGAAGATCGGTGTCTTTATCTGACTTCCCCCTGTGTGTGGGCGGCAAGTCGGGTCCTATGCGCTGCTGATCCTCCAGTCTGTGTGTTGGGTGACCAGACCCGGAATCTGTGCCTCCCCGTTGGTGTGTTTATGTCCCGGCGTAAAGCTACGGCCACCCAGAGCCGACACTCTGGTCCCAGCCTAGCTTTGGGTGGCCCTATCTTGCAAGGGATCACCGGGCTCTCTCCGACTTGTGTGACTAATTGAGTACCTCAAGAGAAACCTGTCCTGCCTGTAGTCGGTTAATGCTGCCGTACTCCTCGAACCCAGTGGCACCGGTCCGGTCCCTGTCCTTCCTTTCCTTTGGGCTGCAGGCTATGGAGCGGGCTTTCTCTCCATGGAACGGTGTCTCTGTGGATTCTGCGCCTCCGGGTAGCCCTGTCCCTCAGGAAGGTGTCTCTCTGTCAGTTCTTGGCTTCTCGGCCCCCACTGGCCTACTAACTCACTCCGCCTACTGTTCTTTTTGTACTGGTTCTGTCACCTGACCTACATTCCACCCACTTCCCTCTAAACCCTGTCACCCCTTTGCTCGCCTAAAGTCCCAGGCTCCGGGTTGGGTGCTGTGTCTTGTGGGTGTGTATTCTGAAGGTGTTCCTGAAGAACTGTCTCCTTCCTGCCTGGCTGCAGTTTCTCTTGTGGCCTCCTGGTCGCAGGGGCACCACAATGGCACATGCAAAAGTACTTGAAGCAAATAGCAAAAGGTTGCAGTGGAATGGGAGACCCTCAATCTTTTTCAGCCGCATGCAGTAGGTTCTTTAATATACTCAGCATGCACAACCGTCTAGAGAAGCACATGTACAGTGTCTACAAGTAGTATTCAACCCCCCGCAGATTTAGGTGGTTTGATAAGATGCAAATAAGTTAGAGCCTTCAAACTGCAAACGAGAGTAGGATTTATTAGCAGAAGCATAAATCTTACAAACCAAAAAGTTATGTTGCTCAGTTGAATTTTAATAAATTTTAAACATAAAAGTGTGGGTCAATTATTATTCAACCCCTAGGTTTAATATTTTGTGGAATAACCCTTGTTTGCAATTACAGCTAATAATCGTCTTTTATAAGACCTGATCATGCCGGCACAGGTCTCTGGAGTTATCTTGGCCCACTCCTCCAGATCTTCTCCAAGTTATCTAGGTTCTTTGGGTGTCTCATGTGGACTTTAATCTTGAGCTCCATCCACAAGTTTTCAATTGGGTTAAGGTCAGGAGACTGACTAGGCCACTCCATCACCTTGATTTTTTCCCTCTTGAACCAGGCCTTGGTTTTCTTGGCTGTGTGCTTTGGGTCGTTGTCTTGTTGGAAGATGAAATTACGACCCATCTTAAGATCCTTGATGGAGGAGCGGAGGTTCTTGGCCAAAATCTCCAGGTAGGCCGTGCTATCCATCTTCCCATGGATGCGGACCAGATGGCCAGGCCCCTTGGCTGAGAAACAGCCCCACAGCATGATGCTGCCACCACCATGCTTGACTGTAGGGATGGTATTCTTGGGGTCGTCTGCAGTGCCATCCAGTCTCCAAACGTCACGTGTATGGTTGGCACCAAAGATCTCGATCTTGGTCTCATCAGACCATAGAACCTTGAACCAGTCTGTCTCAGAGTCCTCCAAGTGATCATGAGCAAACTGTAGACGAGCCTTGACATGACGCTTTGAAAGTAAAGGTACCTTACGGGCTCGTCTGGAACGGAGACCATTGCGGTGGAGTACGTTACTTATGGTATTGACTGAAACCAATGTCCCCACTGCCATGAGATCTTCCCGGAGCTCCTTCCTTGTTGTCCTTGGGTTAGCCTTGACTCTTCGGACAAGCCTGGCCTCGGCACGTGAGGAAACTTTCAAAGGCTGTCCAGGCCGTGGAAGGCTAACAGTAGTTCCATAAGTCTTCCACTTCCGGGTGATGCTCCCAACAGTGGAGACAGGTAGGCCCAACTCCTTGGAAAGGGTTTTGTACCCCTTGCCAGCCTTGTGACCCTCGACGATCTTGTTTCTGATGGCCTTGGAATGCTCCTTTATCTTTCCCATGTTGACCATGTATGAGTGCTGTTCACAAGTTTGGAGAGGGTCTTAAATAGTCAGAAAAGAGATAATTAATCCACACATGTGAAGCTCATTGTTCTTTGTGCCTGAACTACTTCTTAATACTTTAGGGGGACCAAACAGAATGCTAGTGGTTTGAGGGGTTGAATAATAAATGACCCTCTGAATTAACTTTTAACGCTTTAAAAAATACAAAATAAAACAATAAAAAATCTTTTTGGCTGCAGTGCATTTCCCACTTCCAGGCTGATCTACAGTCCAAATGTCACAATGCCAAGTTAATTCCGCATGTGTCAACCAGCTAAATATGCAGGGGGTTGAATACTACTTGTAGGCACTGTAGATCCGGACAGCGAGCATTAGGTATAGAAAAGCTTTAGCATGCTGTCTGTAGAAGTCAGAGTAGAATCCGAGGCTTTGGGAAATTCTAGCTCTGTCTTTCTAGACAGAAGCTGGAAGCAGCTCCACCTATTGAGCACTGTGACTGAGCCACCGGCCAATAACACAACACTCAATTTACATTTCAGATTCTTACAATGCAAAGTGATATAAACCATATATTTTCCCAAGCGGATGGTGCAGGAACACAACTAATGAGAAATACATGAGAAATGCATTATGGATTTAACTGAAAATGCATATCTACAACTCACTAATAACCATAGAGGGATAACTAGGGAGTGAGCTGTAGTGTGCAAGGGCTACTTAATGGGACAGACACAATCTGGACCAGGTCACTACAGAGTCATACAGCAGTTTGACTCCAGCCTTACTGGAGGCCGCAGAGGTCAGACCTCCAGTGATAAGCAAGTTATCCCATATTCTATGGATCAGAGAGAACTTTATTTTGGGGGGTAGTTACCCTTTAAATAAAATTAAAAGGAATATAGAATTTTCTGCTATAAAAGCTTTTTACATTCTGTTCTACAAGTCACAAAAGACTCAATGATGCCAATAACAGAAGCCATTATCGTTTAAGAAGTGTTGCTAGAACACAGAATTGATTGGCAAAAAGGAAAGCAATTTGTCTATTGAAATCGACTACATTAATTTCCAGGTTTTTTAATCCCTAAATACCTATGCATTTCTCAATTGCTTTACTGCATTCACCCTAATGTACCATAAGTGAGGTTTGCACCCATTTGCAGAGTATGTTAAAATACACCATAGATTGGTCACCACTGGCTTCATTAAAAACCATCACGGGCCCAGCTCAATGACAATTCAACCCACTTTAAAGCCCGGCACATAAAGTACAGCTCTTTTATGTGTAAAGCTATAGAGCATGGGATAATCATACCATTTCTAAGCCTTATTTTAATAATGGAGGGCTTTTCAGCAGACGTCCAAACTACTTAACTGCCTTCAGGGAAAGTAATGGTGGCAAGCGTATTATTTAGCTATTTCACACAATGAGGGTTTGGAAAATGTCAATATACTTTTATTTATCTGGACTCATTGGGATCCTTTGTAATCATTGGCATTGCAATGTAATAACGCTGAGCTCACATTAATAAATAAACCCTGTAAGATGAATGTTGGTGCATTATTACTTATATTGCGTAGGCAAAGCATTATATCATAATGAGCTCTATTACATCCTATTATGACGTCAGCTAAATGATGGACACACAAAGCACACATGGGGCTCCGCTTTGTCACAACAGGTATACAGTACATTAGACACATTAGTGTGTAGCACATGTGAGCTGACATAGGTAACTGGAGACCATAGACAGGGAATCAGTATATTTGTCCTTACAGGGAAGGGTTTTTTTGGTGTGGGATATTTCTCTTCTTTAGGAGTCCAGCTGAGTATGGAGCCTTATTGGCGAAGTTTTATAAGAATAAATGTAAATTACTTAGCGACAGGCAGCTAGAGCTACCTAGCCTTTAAAGGGATAGGTGACAATATGTTGATCGGTGAGGATCCAATGTCTGGGACCTGCACCAGTCGTCAGAATGTGGAATTATACCCACGTTAGAATCAAGTATCAAAAACTAGGTGTGGTATGTTGGCCAGCTATGGTCTGAATGGCTGGTATACATTGAACAGGGAGAGGTCTGATGCAAAGTGAATGTTTCACTGTGTCTTACAGCAGTAGAAAGAGTTAATGCAAGTGTATGTGTGTATGAGTTAACACACCTCCTCTAGGAGTGTGGTCAGGGATGATATCATGTGACTTTTGACTGGTCAAAGGAGGTGATGTCAGCTCAGGTCCCGGAGGCTGGAAAAGCCTGCTGCTGAGCACATGTTGTGGCTGCAGTAGGCTCTGATGACGGACAAGCCCCGGCTGTGGAAGCTGGCTGGGTGAAACACATGAGCAGAGACCAGGCCTAGAACTATGGCCTGTGAGTGGAGTCAGAGACTGTTCCACTGGGATAGTGCTGGAGAAGCATACCCAAACCTGTGCACCCGTGTGTGAGGTAATAACAGACTGTATACTGGGTGGTATGTTACTGTAAGCCAAAGAAAGGCTCCTGTTTATGTGCAGGAGGGCGGTTTATGCTGAATTAATAAACCAACATTAATTTATTTACATTCAGAGACTGTTGCTGTGTTTGAACATCGCTGCCAAATAAGTGAACCCCAACCTGGTCTGTGATCACTACTTCACATTTGGTGGAGAATGCCGGCACAGTAGCAGCCTTGTTGATGGAGGCAACGGGCGAGGCCTACAAGTTCAGTTGCTCGGGGGCAACTCGACCCAGTGGCACGTGTCTGGTTTGTGGCCTGGTTGCTAGAGGTAACCACACGATGAGTGGGGATACAAGCATCTGGCTGGTGGCTCGGAGGGGTCACAAACTTTGTCACCGCTCTCGACCCAGGTGCAAGTGGGAGGAGGCAAGCAACTGGCTGTGAGACATGGGCTCTGCTTGGTGAGCAGTAATACACCACAGGCTGGAGATCCTGGTTGTATGGGCGGTACAACCAGGAAAGCTAAAGAAGCCTGGCTGCATGGAGAAGCTCTAGAAACACCCGCTGCAGAGTCAACAGCAGCAGCGCCAACAACATGTGGGGTGTCCCTGGAAAGTGTTCCAAAAGGGGATAGTTACTGTGGCGCCCCACTAAGAGTGCGTCACAAAAGGGTACTGCACCCCTGACTGAAGGTGCCGTATGCTTGTTTTGGTAATGAGTAGAATAAACCTGAAGCTCCAGCACCACATGCAAACATCTAGTGGAAGAGGACTAATTAGATGCCCATTACCTGGGTAACCGGTTCTGGTGGGAGGAGAGGCTAGGTTATAAAGCAATGGGGAAAGCAGTAAGGAGTTGGTTAGGAGAGGAGTTTGGAGTTAAAGGGAACCTGTCACCTAATTTTAAGCCCCTACACTATCTCTAGCTGTCCCTACACCTTCCTAGCAGCTCCCTATCTCTCCCTTTCTTATCTAAAGTCTCCCTATGAAAGAAGTGTAAAATAAGATAAAACTTACTGCAGTCCCCGTAGTTAGGGGACTGGGTAGGCGTGGCCACGCTTCCACAGCACTCCTCCATGCTGTATTGCACGCCCCGCTGGGCGGCATTATTCAGGGCCCTCTCTGCCCCCATGTCTTTGTAATCTGCCGCCATGTTTGTAGTTCTAAGCACCGGCCGGACGTCAATTCCGGTGCGGTGCATTATGGGGCCGGTCACATGATCGGCCCTAGTGCATTATGGGGCCGATCACGTGACCGGCCCGGCTTCAGTAAGCGCATTGCGCATGCGCGGAGCCGGGCCGGTCACGTGATCGGCCCCATAATGCACTAGGGCCGATCACGTGACCGGCCCCATAATGCACCGCGCCGGAAGTGACGTCCGGCCGGTGCTTAGAACTACAAACATGGCGGCAGATTACAAAGACATGGGGGCAGAGAGAGCCCTGAATAATGCCGCCCAGCGGGGCGTGCAATACAGCATAGAGGAGTGCTGTGGAAGCGTGGCCACGCCTACCCAGTCCCCTAACTACGGGGACTGCAGTAAGTTTTATCTTATTTTACACTTCTTTCATAGGGAGACTTTAGATAAGAAAGGGAGAGATAGGGAGCTGCTAGGAAGGTGTAGGGACAGCTAGAGATAGTGTAGGGGCTTAAAATTAGGTGACAGGTTCCCTTTAAGAGAAGCTGCAGATGAAACAGAGCTGGAGAGCTACAGAACAGAAGAGAGAAGCTAACAGGGAGGGCACCTCAACCTGGTGACCCAGAAGAGAAAGGGGCCAAGAGCAGAAAGGGTAACTGAATGCCCTAGTCCAGTCCAAATCCGGAGTACCGGCTCCAAAGTGGTCCAGCCGGCTACATCCCTGAACCACAAACCCCTGAGTGGTTGATGACTTTTTAGGAGCACGACCCAACTGCCCTACACCAAGCATGGTCCTCATCAGAAGCGCTAAACTGAGTTGGGGTCTCCTTGGAGAGATAAGGGGATCTCATATCTCGACGGGCCTGATCTAACAAGCAGGATCCGTGCAGGGCAGCAGAGCAAGGGACAGTGAGCGTGATAGAGGAGGAACACCCGTGGAGCTTCAGAGGGACACTGCTCATTGCCAGAACCACCCGGTCCACTACTCTGCAGCAAGAACTGCATTACCCTGTAAACCTGCAGAATTCAGGAGTAAAATACCCGTTCAGAGTGAGCAACGTGTCAGTGATTTATTCCTTGAACTGTGATTTACCTGTTTTGCTCCACAGTGACTGTGCTGCCGTACTCCACCATCCATTTCTACTTCCAATACCCCGGGGACCCCGCTCCTCCTGTAGGGAGCTACTCCATATTGCTGCCGCCCATCCCCCGAAGGGTCCAGCAGCGCCAGTGCCATCACCGAGACCTACAGGTGGCGTCACGAACAAACTATTTTATTTATTTTATTTTCCACATTTTTCATTGACCACCAGGGCCACAGACTCAGGCACCGCCACCCGTGACTTCCAGCCTGCGCCTGAGATCTGAGTCCCCTGACTTGTGTGAGTCATTACCCAAAGGGGGTGGAGTCCCAAAAGGGGGAGGTGTCCCTGAAGGGGATAATGGCCCAAAAGGGGGCAATATCCCGAAAAGTAGTAGTTGCCCAAAAGGGGGCAGAACATCTCAAATCCCAAGTGGAGGCGCAGATGGACTGTAGCCGACATCAACTTTGTTGGTACTATAAGTGTCGAGTCTGCCATATGGACTACCCACCCGGAGAGGGTCCACGCAGCTGTTCCGTGGAAGTTAATGTGGAATTTGTGACTGGTCTTGTAGACTCTGGGAACTTGGTGACCCTAGTGAGGACCACACCTGAAATCCATCTGGTGCCTGGACAGCGAATAGAAGGACGCTGTATTCATGGGGCCCCTAAAGAGTATCCACTGGGCAGAGTGATGATTCAGACAGGGGTGGATCAAGAGCGACCCAATGTTGGTGTCGTGCCTGACTTGGTGTGTCCGATGATCATAGGCCCGAACTCTAGATTTTATTTTTTACTTTTGGCAAAAGGGGGTCGTGTTCAGTTGCTCAGATGAGAGCTGGAACAGTCCTAAAGAGGTCCTTCTACAGCAGGAGGATGAAGGGCTCTCTGCTGATGGGATTGTGTCCAATAAGGAAGTAACACCTCCTAAAATTGACGGTTCTGAGGTAGGGGTGACCCGTGAAAGTCATACGTCTGCCCAACGTAGTGACCTGACGTCCCCTGAAGTGTACCACAGGATGACTGGTAGTGATGTGGTAGCTAAAAAGAATGGTGCTGACACCAAGTTAGAGACCGATTTGGGGGTTCACCAGACTTTGGAGTGTGACATGGACTCAAGAGGTGACTGTGACTCTGAGAAAGAAAGGGACTACAGTAAAGAAGGGCCCAGCAAGGAAGACAAATACTCCTGTCACAAAAGGAGCAAGCACCACAAAGAAGCTGCCCAGGTGACCCCATCTGATAATATAAGGTCATGTGCTTCTAGTCTATGTGTGAGTTCTCTTCCAGACACCGAGAAGATCAAGAGGGAAGGTGAAGTGTCATTGCCTGTAGCAACCGCTGGGGCTGAGACAGATGTTGTGCTAACACAGGAACTGACACAGTGTGACAACAAGGCTCTACAAGATGAAGTCAGGGAGATGGAGCCAGGTAAGAAGATGGTGTGGATGTCCTCTCCAAGTTCTGAGCAAGCCACTGATGGTCGGTCAGTTGGTGGCACTATAGGAGAAGAAATCCTGTGAAGTCCTAGTGGAGCAGGAGTCCACCATGGTCAAGAAGAGCAGACCTATAATATACCCACTTCTGGAGAGGCTGGGAACACAAACAGCGCCATAGGTGAAGTAGTCAAGAAGGTTGGAGATTCCCAAGACCCTGAGAAGGAAGAGAGGGGAGGCCTGAATCTTTCTGACGCTGATATCGTTGAGACCCTGTTGAAGATGACAGATAGGGCTGCCGATGCCCAGGAGATGCGTGACGTAGCAGAGGTCACAGGTGAAGAACGGGAGACCCCTGGACAGGCACAAGGAGATGTGGCCAAAGGTTGCCAGGGGTGCTGTCGGTCCCCAAGTGGGGCAGGTAACTGCAGTAGTGGAGAAGGTTGAATACTCCAAAGCCCCTGAAGGTGAAGAGTTTGAGGGAGTAAAACCCTCTGAAAGTAACACTACTGAGACTCAAGAGAGGGTTAAAGGAGACACTGCCGAGGTCCAAGAGAAGGCTGAGACCCAGGTGAAAACTGAGGGTGGAGAAGCCACAGAGTAAGTGAGGTCTGAAGTAGATACCCCCTCGAGTGATGGAAGCTCAACACATCTGGAGGATGGCTCAAGGAGATGACTGAAAGGACTCTGCTAATAAAAGAGCTGAGTGCCGAGTAAGTGTGTTAGAGAGAGAGATATCCGAGCTCAGAGGTCGCCTGGCAGAAAGCTAGTCGATGAATAAGGCAGTGTTGGAGAAGATGGAGCAGCAGGTGGCCGTTCTGTTAAATCGTCTCGAAGAGGTGGAAGTCCGGAGAGAAATGATTCCGGACACTGAGCAAGGTGATCATATTGTGGCAGAAGAGAAGGGTGAGTCTCCCTTGTTCAAGTGCCTGGTAGAGGTTCCAGAAGACTTGAGAGACGAGTGTGCCAGAGAGACTGTGCATGACAACTTTAAGAAGGCTGTCCACATCCAAAGTCACCATGGGTTGGGTGGCTATCCTGAGAGACATGCACTTGAGGTGTATTCGCTTGAAGCAGTTGATTCGGCTGAAAAATGAAGAAGCTGGTAGGCAGCTGGGGCTTATGAAGAGAGCCCGAAGTCTACTGGAAGATGTTGTCCAGGTGCCTAGTGCTCTGCTGAGAGAAGTTCTCGGGGAAAATGGACGACTCATGCAGAAAATGGTGGATAAGGCCAGAGTGATGAGAGTACAAATTCCCAATGATAGTGAAAAGAAGATACCCAGGAAAGGGGGTATGGTTCCGTTCTTATGGTGAGGACAATGGAGAATCTTGACAATATGCGCATTCTTCTCACATATAGGGTGACTCATCTAAAAGAAGTACAGCAGTTGAAGCTGGAAAGAACGAGAATGGAGAGACAGTGTCACTGCAGAAGATGGAAGTCAGGCGGTCGACAGGGTATGGGGTACTCGGGTACCGGGGCTGATGGCAGTTCTGATGGGGGATCACGGCTAGTTGATCCCCGATCCCGTGCCCTGGACCCTCAATGGCGGGGAGCGGTGGGGGAATAGTGTGGAACAGCTCCCCACAGGTGGGTCTTTACCTCAGGGCAGCGATATTGGATGAGGGGAGTAGTAGTCAAGTCTTTTCTGATACAGTGGTGAATTGCGATGGTTAGACAGGCACACAGACACACCGGGGTTGTTGTTTCAGTACCTTTTACTGGTAATAACGTAACAGTCCTGAGTAGTAACCATCCCCAGTGCAATTTGGGACTTCCACCGTAGAAACTTATGAAGCCTCCTTTGTGGCTGTGCTCTGCAGTGTGGGATGAGTCCTGCCTGAGCCTGAACCGACCGCTTCTTCTTCTCTGATCTTAGTCCTAAGCTGACAATGAGGCCCTTCTGTGGGGTCCCTGTTTCTCTTGTGGACTTTGGTCCTATGCTTGGTCAGTTTAGTGTCTCTTACTCTATTTCCTCAGGGCTGCACTCCTCCTGAGTCTTGTGGGCTTTATGCTGAAGGCTGGCAGCGTCGGATTCCAGTGTCCGTGTGTACTAAAGGGCTGAAGCTACAGATTCCCTTTTCTCAGTTCCCTGCTTCCTCAACTTGCCTCCGGCCCCTTCCCTGGGGTGTGCACAGCGGTCAGTTGTCCCTGGTCCTGGGCCTGAATCTCTCCCCAGCGACCAGCAGCTCTCTCTCCTCTCTCTTCCTTCTCCTCACAGGAACCGAACAACTGAAACTACAGGGACTAACTAACTCCTCCCCTCAGCCTGAGTGTTCTTAAAGGGGAACTGACTTAATGCAGCCAGTACAGCTCCCCCTTCAGGTCTGGAGTGGAAGGTGGTGTGTGCTGTGTTAACCTAGGTGTAATTCCTTCCTTGCACCGGTGGAACCGGTGGCAATCCCCCGCAGGGGTGCCACAGAAGCCCTCTTTTCATCATGGTACCCAGCAAAGTGGGGGTCCTCCCAATAATAGATGGGTCACAGCAGAAGCTAGAGACAAATGGAGCAACGGGTCTCTGAAGGAGAGGCCTCATGTCCACAATAACAAAGTGGTGTCATTTTAGCAGACAGGAGCCTATCCCTAGGTGACGTGTAAGTTTTGAGAGATTACGAGTCTTCTCTGGCCGACGTAGACGAGTATGTTTGTGTCTGTGTGTTTGTTAATGTGGGTGTGATATTGGAGACAGTGATGTAAAATAGGGTTTTTTCCGTGTTGAAATGGTACAGTATGGTTAGGTCTTTCTCATGTCACACTGCACACCTACCCCAAATCCTTAGCCATGTGTTGGGTTTAAAAATTTGATCTCCCAAAGGTGTCCCTGTGTATGCTGAGACAAGGGATCAGACAGTAGTTTTGTTTTCACGAACGTTTATTGGGGGTTTTTTTACATTTGTAGAAAGATTTTTAACTTTCAGATTAGTAGTAGGCAAAGGTCCAACATCGACAACGAGAACAAATGGCCATTGGCCACATTATCGGGGGGGGATATGGTGGAGTAGGGGCGATGGCGGATTGGGCTGCCTCGAGGGCCTGGATCATGGCACCCAAGTGGGCAAGATCATGCTGCCCTTCTCTATGTGCACGCTCCAGGTGCTGCTGTGCCTCACGGTGAGCCTGCAGCAGCTTCTCAATAGTTGGTACACCTGTATGAGAAATAAGGACATTTGTGAGTGACATGTGTAGGTGTGGGTGGGTGTGTGACATCATTGGTCAGGATTTCACTTACGTGCCATATCACCATCCTGGATTCCATCTTCCGGCGATGGAGAGGTGCTCACAGCCCATCCAGCAGCACGAGCTCTTGCACCTTGACAAAGAAAGGAAAAAAAAACAACATCATGATCACATATGATGTCAGGACACCACAACATGTATTGCAAGGTTGGAGCCCATTGCCAACACTTACCACCAAATCCAAACCCAGCAGGCTCCATGTGAGTGTGTGGGGCCCGGGAGCGGAGATGCTGGAGGTTGTCGGTGGGGGAGGATCAGTGGATCGGGCTTCTGTCCTAGGGCGTGAGGGGTGAGTCAAGGGATGCGGGGGGCTTCCTGTCCCTCCAGGGCAGGTGAGGGAGGGTCCCGGGGGGCACAGGACTTCCTTGTCCCTCCGGGGCAGGTAGGGAGGTTCCCAAGGGGTGCGGGACTTCCTTGTCCCTCCAGGGCAGGTGAGGGTGGGTCCCTGGTGGTCTAGGGGACTGTCGGGCCTCCTCTGACGGGGAGTCCTCCTCATCTGTAATATCAAAATTGACAAGACACAGATTTTACAAAAGGTACACAACATGGGGCAACCACGTACTGTATGTGTATCAATGTCATTAGGGCATGAAGGCTAGGCTGAAAGGTTTGGGTCTTGAGCGACAATATGGTTAGGGGCCAGTCTGTTTTTGAACACGACCACAACACCAGTGAGCACATATTTAGGATGTTAAACACCCTGTATTTAGCAGGGGATGGAATTTTACACCAAACACAAGAGCAGACAGTAAGCAACTGGTGCTGCCAACATGGGGGCAAACACATAGCAGTCAGCTTGTAGTCACTTTTCCAAATTGTGATCAATGTGTTGTGAAATGCTATGTGTCAGAGTGCGCACATATGTACTGCCAGGTGTGATGTGGCCCTTCAAATTAGCATTAATATGCTGTGGTCAACTTTGCTGTCATTACACACCTATGTTCGGCCACAACAGGTCAAGGACCACTATAGCCGTGAGCATTAACCAACATATGAGTGTATTCTGCACCTTCATGTTACAGTGTGATCAACATGCAAATGCACATTGGTGACAGATGCACATGGTGGTTTATGTCACACTATGTGCCATGGCACAATACCACATGATGGTTGGGTAGTGTTTGGAGTAGGATGATTGTCATGTGTGTGTTTGTCATTGCGACATACTCACCGCGCAGCCTGGCAATCCGGGCATGAATCTCCACAATCCGCCCTGGGGACTGTGTTTGAGGTCCACCACCTTCTTTTGAATTTGTTTGCGGGTCCTCTCTACACCCACTTTCTGGATCAGGGCCTGCTGGATTAGGGGCAGTATGTGCTGCTTGCGCAGCCGTGGGTGGTGGTGACAATGGTTGCACCAGTAATCATGCCAGTCACACAGGCTATTAGTATTAGCAGTTCTGCCATCCCCCATGTGGCAGCGGCTGTGCGACCGCCATGACTCCTCTACTTTGTGCAGGGGAGGGGCAGGCACCTGGCAAGCAGGGAGAATGACAAGAAACGTGATGACGTCACCACGCACACTGGCGCCGCCAAAACAAGGATGAGGGCGCTAACAAGTTAGACGGCCGCGAAGTGGGAGCAGTACAATGTACCCATCAGCGTCACCAAAATCACACTTGGGGTGATTGTAGTGTGTGGCCATGGCACTCATCTACGATGTGTAAGCCAACATCTGAGCTGTCATGTGTGGCACTATACTCGACACAGCGCAACTTTATACACGCGGAGAACATAGCTTGCGCTATTCAATGGCGGCGTAATTGCACTGAGTTTGCGGACGGTTGTGTAGCTGAAGGTGTGTGTGGTGCTGAACAGACAGCTGTTCAAATATGGCGCGGTGTCAAGTGACAGCCAATGGGGCACAGTACCCACACCAATCATCTCAGACAGGGCAGGACTACAGCACGCTGAGGCACGCCTACGGGAAATCATAGACAAAGCTCTTTCCACCACTATCGCCCTGTCACACGCCACAACACGTAAATATCGCCTTAACGATTGCGGCTGATTACTGAGCACTGTTGCAGTGCTGTCTTTACATCCAGATGTTTCAGTCCCATTTGTTTCATTGCTGCAACTGCAAACAAAGTTCTTATTGTAGTATGTTTGACAACTCGTGCAAATGTTTCATCATAGTCTTCTCCATATTTTTGAAAATAACCTTTAGCTACGAGTCTTGCTCTGTATCGTTCAGCTGTGCCATCTGTTTGGTACTTTACTTTAAAAACCCATTTACATCCTATAGCTTTTCTTCCTTCTAGTAATTCTGTTAGTGTCCATGTCTTTGAGTCATGCATGGATTTTATTTCTATTTCTGTTGCCTCTATCCATTTATTAGCTTCTTCTTCAGGAAGTCGAGATATGTCTTCCCAAGAGGTACGCTCATAAATTTTACGTGTACTTGCCTTACATGAGAGGTGTATTGGTGGTTTTCCTTTGTTTTCTCTTATTGAACGTCTTGGTTCTGCGTCCGTTTGTAGTTGTATTTCTTCACTTTCAGTATTCTGTTCTTTATCAATTTCAACTTCTTTTTCATCAGATATTCCTTCAGCTATATCACTGCTTTCTTTCTCATTTTTTGTTTCCAGTGAAATCGTAGTGTCTTCATTTAGATCCTTAATGAGTGTCACACTGTTACTCACTGTGACTCTGTCTGTTTTGGGATCTAGGATTCTATATCCTTTGCAATTTTCACTATATCCATCAAATATTCCTTCTATGGACCTATTTTGAAGTTTGGAACGTTTTTCTGTTGGAATGAATACAAAAACTTTACAACCAAAAACTCTTAAATGATTCACACTTGGTTTCATACTTGCCACAGTTCATATGTGTTTTTTTTTTCACTTTTCTGGAAAAAATTGGTTTTGTAGATATGTAGCTGTCATCATTGTTGCTTCATCCCAAAATTTCTCTGATAGTTTGGAATCTGTCAGCATACACCTTATCATTTCAGTCAGAGTTCTGTTTTTCTTTTTTGCTACTCCATTTTGTTCAGGTGTGTATGGAAGTCTTTTGATGCTCTATACAATTTTGTCTTAGGTAGTTTTCTATTTTGTGTCCTGTAAATTCACCTCCATTATCACTTTTAATGACAATTGGTTTCCTCTATAACTTGTTATTCGACCTTGTCACGTAGTCTACTAGTTTATTGAAAACTTTGCTTTTGTTCTTGATCAAGTATGTGACTGTGTATCTTGTGTAGTCATTTATAAAAGTCACCATATATCTATTGCCTCCTGATGTAGTCACTTTCATGGCTCCACATATGTCAGTATGCACCAAATCAAGTGGTCTTGTGCTTTTTGTTTCACTCTCTTTAGGAATAGATATCCTTGTGGCTTTAGATTTTATACAATATTCACATCTTACAATATTTGAGCAATCAGATATCAATAGATCCTTTGTAGCTCCATTATACTTTCAGGATGTCTGTGTCCTAGACATCTATGCCACATGTGAATACAATTCTTGTGATCATGTGTACACAACTTCATCTGTTCCTTTAATGTGTCTAGATGATTGTTCATCTGCCTTGACATTGGTTATTTACCTTATTTCCTGCTAGAATTTTGCATTCATCGTCTTTGAATTTTACAGTAAGTCCTTCAGCTGTTAGACATTTTACAGATAACAATCCGCCCTCTAATCCTGGAACACATAACACATCCTGTACAAGTATTTTTGAATCATGCCCAAACTTGTTAGAACAGTTTAGCATTCCTTGTCCAACACCTTCTGCAGTAATTTTGCAAGATAAACGGCTTCCTTCTTATTTAAATCAAGTTCAGTAAAGACATTTTTATTACTTGTCATGTGACTTGTTGCTCCTGAGTCAATAAACCAACCCAATGATGATTTCTAATCAGTTACTTTAAATGTGCCATTCCAATCAGAAAATGTTTTTTCACCTTCTATGTATTCTCTTTTTGGTCTAATTTCTGTTGTTCTGCTTACCATATAGGCATGGGCGCGGCCAACAGATTTTTTTTTCCTATAAGGTATATCTGCAATGTAAGAAAAAATGTGCCTAAGCACTAACTGGCAGGTAGATGCTACGTACCTGCCTGTTGTGTCCAGTACCATTCACCACCGACAGGGAGCAGTCAATGACCACTCTTAGGGTACCTTTACACGCCACAACTTTTGGCGGCGATAGGAGGCAATCTAAGGTGCGCGTGCACATATTTCATGGTTGCCTCTGAACGCCGAAGGCGCTTTTACACGCCTCAATTTCGCCCTCAACCTAAGGCGAGGTGTCGTCCCGGAAGTTCCCACACCAACAGTGGGATACATCCGGTAGACTCCCGACGACACTTCACACACCGCAATCCCCAAAGGAATGTGGGCATACCTGTTCAGCGTGGCGAGAACATAGGCGTGCCAAATTGTTGTACACCGTGCCGCAAACACAATCATTGGACAACGCAATAGTGTTATCATTGGCAAGCCTGCTCTGGAAGGCTGGCTAATACATGAAGCCCTTGCCATTGTGTGGTGGTGAATGGTCAGCAGTTTAAATATGGCGCCTTGTGAAGTGACAGCCAATGGAAACACAGTAGCCCCCACCAATCAGCGATCTCCAGCATGTTGTGGCACGCCTACGGGAAATCACTAGGCGACGCAGATTCTATCCCTATCGCCCCCTCACACGCCAAAAGCCGGGAATTTTGCCTTCATGATTGCTTCTGATTTTGGAGCAGTGCTGTGAAATCGGAACCAGGCACAACCGTTTTTATCGCCACCAAATTCCCCAAATACACACCGCAATTTTGAGGCAATTTCACGGCGATGGTGACAGGGCTACAGATTGCCGGTCAGATTTCTCACCATGGTGGCGGCGTGTAAAGGAACCCTTAGGGTATCTTTACACACCGCCACCGCGGTGAGAAATCTCACTGGCAATCTGTAGTCCGTCACCATCGCCGTGAATTGACCTCGAAATTGCGGCGTGTAATTGGGCAATCTGGCGGAGTTTAAAAAGGTTGCGCCTGGTTTCCGATTTCACTGCTCTGCTCCAAAATCAGAGGCAATTAGGAAAGGGAAATTCCCGGCTTTTGGCGTGTGCACGGGCGATAGGAATGGAATCTGCGTCGCCTAGTGATTTCCCGGAGGCGTGCAACAGCGTGCAGGATACCGCGCCCCGTCCGCAATGATTGGTGGTGGCTACTGTGTTTCCATTGGCTGTCCCTTCACAGGTCACCATATTTGAACAGCTGTCCATTCACACTGCACAATGGCGTCATGTATTAGCCAGCCTTCCTGTGCAGGCTGCCCAATCATAACGCTATTGCGTTGTATAATCAGCATGTTTGGGGTGCGGTGTAAAACAATTTGGCACGCCTATGTTCTCGCAGCGCTGAACAGGTACGCCCACATTCCTTTGGGGATTGCGACAAATTACTTTGGGGGGGAGGGCACCACCAATATAAATATATATAAGACAGATGGGGATCGCTGGACCATTTTTGGAAATATTTAGAGAAACTAGCAAGAAAAGGTCCAAAAAAGCGATACAACCTCCAAAATTAGTGAAAATATTTAACAAATTTTATTACATATCAAAATTTCACACAGACATAGAATGATCACACAAAAAAGTAAAAACAATTAAAATAGCCAAATAAAGCTATAACATTTCATATGACAGTAATATATAATTGAAAACCTCATTGCCAATTGCCCAAGAAACCGGTTTCAGTAGTATTTATATAAAGTACAAACATTTTACCTATGGGGTCCAAAATACCATTCAAAAAGATTCTACCATGTGGATCCCCATCAGCAATCAATAAGATCAGTGTATAACCTGGATTCCCCTTTTTTTTAGCATGAATTAAACATCAGGGAACTCCCCCTGAATTTGTTAATATCCACATTAAATGGTCAAAGATGAATGAAAGCTCCCCAATAGGCATAAACACATATTAGATGCAGAAAAAAGAAAGAAGATTCTGCAGCATAACCACAAGTTATCACATCAGGTTATAGTTAGCCCAAATTGGGTGAGAATGAAGGAGTTCCTTTGAGACAGGATGGAAAAGCAAGGGGAACAACAGGCAGATTGAACAATCACCAGTTACCAGTTTAAGGATGCATAGAGGCACGAGGTATGGCGTTCCCCACGCGTATCGCTGCCTGCGCCTGGCAGCTTCGTCAGGGGAAGGTGACCATCTCCTGTTCCGTCCACAGTTTTTATAACAATGTAAATTGGGGATTGGTGGCTTGCTGGAGAGGCCTTGCTCTTATGTGGATTTCTATCTCCAACCGTTAGCTATCCAACAAAAATCTTATGTCAGAGATTCGGCAGATTTGATTGACCAATTGGAGAGTTTGGAGATCCCGGAGGGTACCTTACTTCTGACACTGGATGTAGAATCACTCTACACAAATATCCAGCATGAATTGGGATTGGAGGCAGTCTCCTTCTTTTTGGAGTCCAATACAACAGGTACGAGGGTACATGACAATTTTTTGTTAAACCTCCTTTCCACCATCCTGAATTGTAATTATTTTGTCTTTGATCGTACATTTTTTAGACAAGTCTCCGGGACCGCGATGGGGGCGCGTTGCGCGCCTTCATACGCAGGTATCTTTTTGGGTTGGTGGGAGGAAACTATTGTCTACAAATCAAGTACCTTCAACGAAAAAGTTTTTCGTTGGTTTCGATACCTGGATGATATCCTAATCCTCTGGTCAGGTTATGAAGAAGAATGTACTAAGTTTGTTGAAGAATTGAATAGTAACTCCTTAAAAATCTATCTGACTTCACAGGCCCCCGCTTTGTCTGTTGATTTTCTTGATCTTACATTACGAATAGTAGGAAGAAGGATTCATACTGATCTATTTCGTAAATCGACTGCGACAAATAATCTTCTACACTTCGAAAGTTTCCACCCAAAACATCTGAAAAGAGGAATCCCGAAGGGTCAGTTTATCCGTTTGAGACGAAATTGCAGTGAATTGGCGGATTTTCGGAAACAAGCATTGGATATGACAGGACGATTTAGAGCGAGAGGATACCCAAAAAAGGTAATTTCACAGGCCTTCCAACATTCCCTCAAGTTAGAAAGGCAGACCCTTTTGAAACCCAACCCCCTTAGAGCTTTGGGGGATCAGGGATTGGGGGTGATCACCCAATATAACAACCAATGGGAAGATCTGAGGGGAATTTTAAGGAAAAACTGGGATATCCTCCTGAGTGAACCGCTACTATCCAATTGTATTCCGACTCATCCACGCCTGATTGCTTGAAGAGCAAGGAATTTGAAAGACACTCTCACAGCAAGTCATTTTACTAGACCTGGGTTGAAACTTGGGAGGGGTACCTCCTTGGGGGATCCTTCCCGTGTGGGAATTGTAATATATGCCCCCTGATGATATCTAATGATACTTCCTTTTCTGAAATTTTTTCAACAGTGAGGAAACCGAGAGGTTATTTTAACTGCAGAACAAGGAACCTTGTCTACGCGCTTATCTGTCCATGTCCCAAGGTATATATCGGTCAAACTTCACAAGAACTCAGGAAAAGAATCCAACAACATCTATCTAATATTGGAACAGCAAAAAGGGACATTGAGAACAAAGAAAAACGTATTTCATCAGTGGCCTTACATTTTGTGGAAAAGCATAGGTGCAATACAAGAAACATAAAGATCATGGGCCTGGAGAAGGTCCAGACTAACATCAGAGGAGGAAATAAAACCAAGGAACTAGGAGTCAGCATGGATCTATAGACTTAACACTCTGACTCCTCATGGAATCAATGAGGAACTCCTGTACACGGGGTTCTATAAATAATCCTCCGTAATTTTGCATAGAAGTTGTTAAATAGGGCGGTTGTTTCTTGTTTTTGCTCTCTCCCTAATATCAATAATATTAAAAATATTGATAATATATATATATAAAAAACCACTCTAGTGAACCAGTCTGATTATCGTAAAATACGGACTCAGTTTGGTTAACTGGCATTTGGTTTGACTGGGAATACCATTTGAGTGGGCGGACGTTCTTTTTGGACCAAAGAATTTCCCCCGTAGGTGATGCTCTGTCAACAGGCCTTGGGATTCCCATAAGTTTGGAGATTGGGCTTTCACTTCCGGGGAATCGGTTTTTCCCTCTCTAAAACCAAAACAACAAAAAAAAACCTCCCCCATAAAAACACCCCCCCCCCTCATTCCTTACCCTACTTATTAACATCACCCTCCCCCCCCCCTCTTCTCTTTCTCCCCCTTTTTTCCTCCCCTTTGGAGAGGTAATAGAGAGAGAGGGGGCTGGTTTGAGGATTGCTACTCATTAATCAAAAATTTCTTTGTACTGCTCCAGTTCGCCTTGTTCCAAGCCTTTTTCTAATTGTACAACCTTGTTGAAATTAGAATTAAAATCAAATTTACTTTTTGGGCATGCTCCTGTATATTTCATCTCCAAAGCTCCTTGATATTGTTGTATTTGTCATTATATTCCAGTTCCTTTACTTTAGTACATGTTTAGTTGGTGTGGAACTCCAGCTTAATTATACTATACTAGATTGTGCATTTTCCTCTTTCTCCCTCCCTGTGTATATATAAAATACTAATTTTGATTTGAATATGTCCCTGATAGCTGTCGGGATCTATTTGGGCAGTCCCTTGCCCTCCTAAGACAAGCTATACCAATTCGCTTGTAACTTTTGTGATTATCTCCGTGAGCATGCGCGCTCCGGCACCGACGCATGCGCAGATGCGTATGTCCCCGGTGCGCGGACGGCCATGTTCTGGGAGCCTGACATGCGCAGTAGCGCTAACGCGCACGCGCATTCTGGATATAGGAGGGGCGGACTGGCCACCCGGCTTCCTCCTGCATCCAGCTGAGAGGGGGATCACTAATTGGAGACTGGTACATTGTTATAAAAACTGTGGACGGAACAGGAGATGGTCACCTTCCCCTGACGAAGCTGCCAGGCGCAGGCAGCGATACGCGTGGGGAGCGCCATACCTCGTGCCTCTATGCATCCTTAAACTGGTAACTGGTGATTGTTCAATCTGCCTGTTGTTCCCCTTGCTTTTCCATCCTGTCTCAAAGGAACTCCTTCATTCTCACCCAATTTGGGCTAACTATAACCTGATGTGATAACTTGTGGTTATGCTGCAGAATCCTCTTTCTTTTTTCTGCATCTAATATGTGTTTATGCCTATTGGGGAGCTTTCATTCATCTTTGACCATTTAATGTGGATATTAACAAATTCAGGGGGAGTTCCCTGATGTTTAATTCATGCTAAAAAAAAAGGGGAATCCAGGTTATACACTGATCTTATTGATTGCTGATGGGGATCCACATGGTAGAATCTTTTTGAATGGTATTTTGGACCCCATAGGTAAAATGTTTGTACTTTATATAAATACTACTGAAACCGGTTTCTTGGGCAATTGGCAATGAGGTTTTCAATGATATATTACTGTCATATGAAATGTTATAGCTTTATTTGGCTATTTTAATTGTTTTTACTTTTTTGTGTGATCATTCTATGTCTGTGTGAAATTTTGATATGTAATAAAATTTGTTAAATATTTTCACTAATTTTGGAGGTTATATCGCTTTTTTGGACCTTTTCTTGCTAGTTCCTTTGGGGATTGCGGCATGTGAAGCGGCGTCGGGAGTCTACCGGATGTTTCCCACTGTTGGTGTGGGAACTTCCGGGACGACACATCGCCTTACGTTGAGGGCGAAATTGCGGCGTGCAAAAGCCCCTTCGGTGTTCAGAGGCAACCATGAAAAATGTGCACGCGCATGTTAGATTGCCTCCGAACGCCGCCAAAAGTGGCGGCGTGTAAAGGTACCCTTATGGGGTAACTGTGCAACTTTGGCTGATGCCACATCGACAGAGAGTCGGCTTCTTTGCTCTGCTGAAGGGTGTCATAGTCACTCATTCAGGGAGCCAGCTGTCAATCAGCGTGATGTTTGCTGTCTCTCCCATTCTACAGAGCAGAGTGAGTGGAAAAGAAGCTGCTGCTCTGTTTGACAAAGCCATTTTATCGCCAGCAGGACCAGTCTGTGACCGCTGTGTGCCAGCGGTGAATGGCACCAAGCACGTAAGGCAGGTATTTGGCAACTATCTGCCTGTTAGTGCTTGGGCACATTTTTTTTTCTTATAAAAATCCCGAATAGGTTTTTTGCATTATATTGTTTGGCGGCATGAGCGTGTTCACACAGACACGTTCTTTTTGTGTGCAGGGTTCATTAGTTTTCTTTTTCTAAAGATCCCGAATATACCATTTAATGTCTATGTCCTGAACCAAACTGGCTGCCTGTAAGGCTGCTTCCACACTGCAGTTTTTTCACTGATCAGTGTCCATCAGATTTGAGTGCTAAAACCAGGAGTGTCTCCAAAACTCAGAACAGGTGTCAATCTTTCAATTATAGTTTTTCTCTGCAAGTTCCTCTCCTGGTTCCTCTCCTGGTTTTGGCACACAAATCTGATAGACACTGATCAGTGAAAAAACTGCAGTGTGAAGCCAGCCTTAAGTACAGTTCAAGATGCCAACAGAGACTTTTTTCCACCAGTAATCACACAATTATGCAATAGACTTATTTTTATTAAAGAAAGACAATTATACCATTTACAAATAACAGTTATAAATATATTAAATATTATTATTATTTAAATATTATTCACCTTTTTTACATATCAAAATATAGAATTATTTTTACATTCATTTACATTCACATTCAATTACATTTACATTAATTTAATTTTAAGGCGAATTACGATTATGACAAACTATCACCTCTTTGCAGGAAAGGTCTAGATCAGTAGTAATCTAATTGCTGATCACTGATCACCTGAGCAGGGGTCTGATGTCACAATGGAGCTGTTGTGCATTAATTTTGACACTATATTTAAACTCCTTACCCCTGACATAGACAGCTGAGCGATGGACTCGGATTGCACCACCAGTCCTATAGACATGGAATGGATCGGCAAAGCATACATGGGACTACTGTTCTCTTCAAACAACGGACGAGGAGCTGTATTCCGGTTGTAGCAATGGTCAGATCTCCAATGATCTTGCAGTTAACACTTATCATCTGCATAGGTGATAACAATTATAACCAAAATACCCCTTTAAGGCCAACCCAATTCTAGTGCTACAAGTTAGAGCATTCCATGTAAAAGGTAAAATATGGATACAGTCATCGATGTAATAAAAGTGTCCTACAACTGACATTACCAGATTTTTATTTTAGCTTTGCATACTATAAAGAGCAGAGGAAACTCATGAAGTCTGCAAAGACCTATACTACCGCTCAGATGCCCATTAGAAGGCCGCCACCGCAGCAGCACTGTGCACCACTTGTTTAGACTGATGGACTTGAAGAACAGAAACAGCTTCTTGGACCTGCAATAAGAAACCGCAAAATAACACTGTAACTTTACATTATGGTTGTGATAGTCATTATAAGAAAGTATACATTACATTTATGCTCTTAGACATTACACTTTTGCTTTTATATGTCACTCTTCTGCTCTTATCCATTACACTTCTGTTTTTATCCATGACACTTCTGCTCTCAGCCATTACACTTCTGGTCTCACACATTACACTTCAGCTTCTATCCATTATACGTTTGCTCTTACCTTTGTTTGGAGAAATTCTCTTGACTCCAACATGTGTAGGATTTCAGCATTATCAAGTTCCAACAACAGTTCGGTGATTTTTGCAGCTAGGGTCGGGTGCATGGCTTGAATTAGTTGGAAGAGATGTTCATCTAAAATCAAAAACCTTTATGTCATGTCTTATGTTCTTTCCAATGCACAGGATACAATAATATTGTAGTCTTACATACCATGAATTTGCTTTTGGTCAGTTGGAGGAGGAGGAAGTGCCAGCATAGAGGTAGTCGAATATTCTTCCATTATGATAGTGGGCTAAAGGAAAAAAATACAGAAAATATTCTTTAACTTTGGCTTCATTTAGCATACTTTCTTTTCTGAGCAGCAGTTGAAAGCAGCTTCTAAAGGAGCATGATTGGTCCCTTTAATATAAAGATAATCACCACTGTGACCAGGAGTGATGGTATGTTGTCCATACAGTCCTACTACTATACAGCCAAACATTGTCAGGTTAGTATGGATAGGACGTCATCACTTCTAGCCGTAGAGAAGGATGCTGGGGGTTTCAACAGGTAACTCTCATTTCTTTATTTGAAAGAAATCTCTTCTTTCTGGACAGTTTAAAAAAGTGTAGAGGTAGCCTATAGTTATAATGAGGCAGTGAATACGCAACTCTCACCTGCTGTACAGCAGCCTGTGGGTGAATAATGATCTGCTGATAAACTGGAGCGAAGTATTGATGTGGAGCAGGGTACACAAACATGTTGGCGGCTGCAGCAGTGGCGTGGGTTGGGTGAGGCTCCATTGCCTGATGTAGATAATTTGCTGCACAGAAAAGTTACAAGACATTAAAAAATGCAAGGAATGACCTTGAATGCATCATGGGACATGAATAAGAGACCCAGTGATCCCACAGTAATAGTAAAATTAATGTGACATTACAGTGATAAATTACACAATGTTGTCACATTACAATTATAATGTACATAGTGATGTCATAAAGTAAAAATGCACCTTGTGATGTTATATTATTTTGATGCTACAGTGATGATGTATAGTTGTAAAAGCTTACATACCCCGGCAGATTTTTTTCTTTCTTGGCCTTTTGTCAGAGAATATGAATGAAAAAACTTTTTTCCACTCATGGTTAGTGAAGCCTTGGGTGAAGCTATTTATTGTCAAACTACTGTGTTTTCTCTTTTTAAGTCATAATGACAACCAAAAACATCCAAATGACCCTGATCAAAACTTCACATACCCCAGTTCTTAATACTGCTGTATGTATTGCACCCGCTAACATCAATGACAGCTTGAAGTCTTTTGTGGTAGTTGTGGATGAGGCTCTTTATTTTCTCAGATGGTTAAGGCTGCCATTCTTCTTAGCAAAAAGCCTCCAGTTCCTGCAAATTCCTGGCCTTTCTTGCATGAACTGCGTGCTTGAGTTCTCCCCAGAGTGGCTCAATGATATTGAGGTCAGGAGACTGAGATGGCCACTCCAGAACCTTCATTTTGCTCTGCTGTAGTCAATGACAGGTTGACGTGGCCTTGTGTCTTGGATCATTGTCATGTTGGAACGGGCTGATGAACGCAAATTTTCCTCCAGTATTTGCTGGCAACGTGCTACATTCATCTTTCCTTCAACTTTGACTAAGTTTCCTGTGCCTTTGTAGCTAGTTTCCTGTACCTGTATCCCTAGATCATCAGCGATCCACCTTCGAGCTTTACAGTAGAAATGGTGTCCTTTTCATCATAGACCATGTTGACACCGCTCCAAATGTATCATGTTTGATTTTGGTCTCGTCCTCCAAATTACCTTGTTCCTGTTGTTTGGCGTTATTGTAGGTGAGATTAGGGATGAGCGAGTCTACTCGTTACTATTCGTTACTCGCCGAATAGTAGGGTACTCGGGCTACTCGTTACTCTGCGAGTTTCCTAGTGATTACTTGTACAGTAACGAGTCCAATGTAAATCAAGGGAAATTCAATTCCTCTGCTGCTGGACCCTATAAAGAGGTCTGGCAGCAGAGGAAAAACCTGCAATTCCCTAATTCATTGTTTAGAAGCCTGCGGTATAAAGCCGTAAGCTGTAAAATCAAACCGGATTCTCCCGGATTGCCCCAGTCCGGAGCAATCTCGGTACCATAGAGTCCCATGTTACGGGGTGTTGGATTGCACCAGACCAGGTAAATCCGGTTTTGACCGATTTTTAGCATCGTACCCTAAATCGGATTCTCCCGGATTGCCCCAGTCCGGAGCAATCTGGCGCCCCGTAACATGGAACTCTATGGTACCGGATTGCCCCGGACCTGGGCAATCCGGGAGAATCCGGTTTGAATTTACAGCTTACGGCTTTTTACCGCCGGCTTCTAAACAATGAATTAGGGAATTGCAGGTTTTTCCTCTGCTGCCAGACCTCTTTATAGGGTCCAGCAACAGAGGAATTAATCGCAATACTCGCTTCACCATTGACTTAAATAGGACTCGCCATACTCCGTAACAAGTACCGAGTATCGGGACTACTCTTTACGAGTCTAGAGAGTCCAAATATTTCAGTACTTGCTCATCCCTAGGTGACATACTTTGTGGCATTTGTGCAGTAATGGCTTTCTTTTGGTGACACCACCATGCAATCCATTTTTCTTCAAGTGTCTCCTTATTGTACATCTTGAAACCACACTGCTAGTTTTCAGTGGTCCTGTATTTCAGTGAGGTTATTTGTGGGTTTTTCTTTACATCCAAAACAATTTTTCTGGCAGTTGTGGCTAAAATGTTTGTTGGTCTCCCTGATCATGGTTTGTTTTTTTACAGAGCCCCTGATTTTCCATTTGTTAATCACAGTTTGAACACTGCTTACTGGCATTATCAATTACTTCAATATCTTTTCGTATCCCTTTCCTGTTTTATACAGTTCAACTATCTTTTGCCATAGATCCGATGACAATTCTTTTGCTTTCCCCATGATTCACAATCCAGAAACATCAGTGACTGGATGAAAGATGCAAGAGTCTGCGATCCCAGAAACTCACTCAGCTTTATGCACACACTGATTTTAAGCAAACAGGTCACAGGTGAGGATGTTACCTTTATTATCCATTCAAACTCATTTGTGTCAACTTCTGTGTATGTTATCAGGACAAAATCACCAGGGTAGTTAATTTTTCATCAGGGTCACTTAGATGTTTTTGTTTGTCATTGTGATTTAAAAAGAGAAAACACAGTAATTTGACAATAAATGGCTTCACCCAACCACTAACCAGGAGTGGAATAAAAGTTTTTGTGTTATCATTCATATTCTCTCAAACAAGTCCAGCAAAGCAAAAAATCTGCTGGGGTATGTAAACTTTTGAGCACAACTGTATACAGTGATGTCACATTACAGAGATATATATGCAGTGATGTCATATTACAGAGATAATATATGCAGTGATGTCATATTACAGAGATAATATATGCAGTGATGTCACATTAATAATATAATATCTCCAGTGATGTCTAGAGATGAGCGAACTTTCCCCAAACATGTACCGTATTTTTCGCTTTATAAGACGCACCTGATTATAAGTCGCACCCCCAAATTTGGTGAAGGAAAAGAAAAAAATAATTTTTAATGTTAAATGGGGTCCATCTTACAATGCCAGTGTCCGTCTTACAAATCATATCGGGTATATGTCCCTCATAGCCTCCTCATCCTGGTACATGGTCCCTCATCCTGGGATATAGCCCCCTCATCCTATAATTAGCCCCCTTAATCTGGATATGGCCCCCTTATATTGGATATAGCCCCCTTGTGCTGGCATATGTCCCCCAGTGCTGGCACACGTCCCCTATTGATGGCACATGTCCAGTACAGCTGGCACGTCTATTTTGTGGCTCACTCTCCTACAGCTGGCATGTGTCCCATATTGATGGCACCCATCCCCTACAGCTGGTACACGTCCCCTACAGCTGGTACACGTCCCATATTGATGGCACACGTCCCATACGGCTGGCACATGTCCCCTATTGATGGCACACGTCCCCTGTAGCTGGCATACGTCCCCTATTGATGGCACATGTCCCCTACGGCTGGCACACGTCCCCTACGGCTGGCACACGTGACCTGCAGCTGGCATACGTCCCCTATTGATGGCACACGTCCCCTGCAGCTGGCATACATCCCCTATTGATGGCACACGTCCCATGCAGCTGGCATACTTTCCCTATTGATGGCACAGTCCCCTGCAGCTGGCATACGTCCCCTATTGATGGCACACGTCCCCTTCAGCTGGCACACGTCCCCTGCAGCTGGCATACGTCCCCTATTGAAGGCACACATCCCCTGCAGCTGGCACACGTCCCCTATTGATGGCACACGTCCCCTGCTGCTGGCACACGTCCCTCATTGAAGGCACACGTCCCCTGCAGCTGGCACACGTCCCCTATTGAATGCACACGTCCCCTGCAGCTGGCACACATACCCCATTGAAGGCACACGTCCCCTGCAGCTGGCACACGTCCCCTATTGAAGGCACACGTCCCCTGCAGCTGGCACACATCTCCTATTGAAGGCACACATCCCTGCACTGGCACACGCCCTGCAGCTGGCACACGTCCCTCATTGAAGGCACATGTCCCCTGCAGCTGGAACACGTCCCCTATTTAAGGCACACGTTCCCTGCAGCTGGCACACGTCTCCTATTGAAGGCACATGTCCCCTGCAGCTGGCACACGTCCCCTGCAGCTGGCACACGTCCCTCATTGAAGGCACATGTCCCCGGCAGCTGGCACACATCCCCTATTGAAGGCACACGTCCCCTGCAGCTGGCACACGTCCCCTATTGAAGGCACACGTCCCCTGCAGCTGGCACACGTCCCCCATTGAAGGCACACGTCCCTTGCAGCTGGCACACGTCCCCTGCAGCTGGCACACGTCCCCTGGAGCAGGCACACATCCCCTGGAGCAGGCACACATCCCCTGGAGCAGGCACATCCTGAGCAGGCACCACCCTGCACAACTGGCACATGGGAGCCGCCATGTTTTTTGTGGCCGGCTGCATTCAGTAACAGTAGAGGCTTCAACAAAATGGCCGCCGCCATAGTGGAGACAGGCGGCCAACTAAGGTTTCTACTTCTACCGGTCAGCTGCTGCACAGTGACTGCACAAAAAACATGGCGGCGCCCACAAACGCTGCAGCCGGTAGATCTCCATTGCTCCGTCCTGCAGCTGTGCCCCTCACCCACCGGAACCTGCCGCTAAGCCGCCGCACCCCTCACCACCCCTCCACCGGTAATATTTAATTTTTTTTTTGTTTATTTTTTTTTTTTTACATTTGCTTTTTAAGGACGTACCTCCATTCTCCCCCCCAGTTTGGGGGAACAAAAGTGCGTCTTAAAAAGCGAAAAATACGGTACATCAATTTCAAATTCGCCACAAACATTGCAGATTTTGTTTGTTATCTGAAACACAAGCAATTTAACAAAAATCAACACGGCTTTGTTCGTTAAGTGATCGGATAAAAAAGTATTACTACATTTAAGTTATGCTTTTACACTCAGCGTACACATTAAACCCCATTCCCAGAATTTACCCCTCATACCTTGTGGTGTCCAACTAAGACTTGGCATAGGCTGTGGTATCAGTCCTGTTGGATAGTATGCTGCATGGTGCTGGGCATAAAAACAAGTTTGGGTTGTATTAAGCGGTTGTATATGGTTAGAAAAACATGCCAGCTTTCTTTCTGTAACAGTGCCCTTATCTCCTCAGGTCTTGTGTGGTATTGTAATTCAGCTCTATTCCCTGGAATGGAGTAGAACTGCAATACCAGCCACAACCTTAGAACAGGTATGGCGCTGTAAGAAGGTGTGCCTGCAAAGCTTCTTTAAGTTTATCTGGTGACATACCTGTTGAATAGGTGCCATTAAATAGCTGGGTGGTTGCTGGTAAGTATTGATGACTTGGTTCGGTACCATTCTGGTAAGATCCATCTTCTGCATAAATTGGTTGGCTAGAGGCACTGGCCAGTTCTTGTTGCTTTTTGCCAGGGCGACATACAAGCGTCTGGAGGCTACAATCCTACCGTTCATCTCTGTGACTGCTATGGTTGCATCTTCGGGGGTGGAGAAGCAGACAAAACCAAAACCTTTGCTGGTCTACCGTCCATGATGACCTGAAATATTGTGTCACAGTCAACATCTTGCCATCCTCATAATGGACCATTGGCAGGTGGTCACAATAAAGGGTCATTCCCTACATTAAAAGTTATCACCCACTCACCACTTTATATATACATGATCAGTGGAGTTCCGGCAGTTGGACCACCACCAATTAGCAAGCAAGTTATCACATATCCTTTGAATAGATGAAAACTTCTAATGTTGGGCATAATATTTTATGGTGTGTAGATGAATGTGAGGATAAAAAGCAGAAAGAAGCAGATACAAGCTGAGCTGACCTTAGCACTGGTGATGTTGCCATAGGGGGAAAACACCTGATGTAGTAACTTGTCATCAATGCAGTATGCAAGATTTGTAATGTAGAGATTGACCCCCTAAAATTGGAGAAAAAAAATATTAAAAATTTGGAAATGTTTTCCAATCCTCACACAAATTACTCACAAAATGAGTGAAGTTGCTCACCTGAGATATGGTGATCCGTTCTTGCTTTATTTGCTTCTTCCTAAGCTTGGCTTGTCTTTTCGACCTCTTGGCTCTTTCAACATAAATGGCCTGACCATTCACATCCTTGCCATTCATTTCTTCCACAGCCTTAGAGAATTAGGATAATAGTTATTTTATTCCCATATATTTGGTTAAGTTAAATGGGTATTGACTGCATTATCATTTGATGCCATAAATGTTTGATAGATACAGGTGCCACTTTTGGAGCAAGTGCTATTCCTATCTCCAGAAAAGGGGTCCCAAAGCCGCTAATCTGTCTGGTTGGCCAGGGGCTGAATATGACACCCAGGTGGAGGATGAATAGTGGCGGTTGCACATGGCACATTCCTCTCAAATTATTTCTAGTGGAGTCAGTCAAGAGTGCATACCTGGCTGTGAGTTGAGATAACCACATACATGGGCAGCCACCGCCTCCCAAAAGACAGCCCCCTGTCTTGTTAGTATTCCATAAATGTCTGAAATAGGAAAACCCCCTTGGGCTATGTACACACAACGTCTTTTAGATGCCAACATACCCACTGTGCTTTTCAAAGCAAAGACACTTCAGCAAAACAACAGTGGCGTTTTTCCTGAAGAGTCTTTGTGGTCATTTGTTCGTGAAATTTTTGGGGCGGTTCTGCAGTCGAGAAGTTGACATCTTTTTCTGTTATTTTTGTGGTAAGCCTATTTGTAGCATTTTTGGAACACAAAAAGAACATAATCTCCAAGTTTTTGAGTTTTGAGCAGGATCTGGAGAGTTTTGCACACAGTTTCAGCCGCAAAATCACCTTGATAAACTGCATGTGCACATTGCCCAAACCTTAAATAGCGATTGGCTTCCAAGAGAAAAAAACATCCAGGAATGAACAAGCTACTTATCATGTTTTGAAAGTCCAAAGCAGTTAAAAGAAGTGACAAAAGACTGGACATGTGCGCACTAAGTTGTTTTTATGTTGATGTGCATATGTTCATTCTTTGGAGTGTGTTCCCAAGTGGGTTCAAGTAAGGAATCTGACTGAAAGATGTTAAGTAAAAATAAACTTAGGATATGTGCACACTGGGTCTTTTTACTATGAGTTTTTGGAGTGGAAACTCTAGATTTTTGAGTAGGATTTGTAGAGATTGCACTCAGGGTCTGCTCCAAGAACTCTTCATAAAAACAATATGTGCCTATACCCTTAAAGGGGTTATTCACTACCAGGAAAACCCCTTCAGAAACCACTCTTTTACTCCCTTTTAAATAAAAGACCCTGTACTTACCTCCCGTGGTGCCGCCATTCCAACAAGGTCAGTTATCGCGGCTCGAGGCTCACGTGACATTGTAATGTCACGCGAATTCAGCGTCCAATCACTGCCAGCTTCCATCTCCCTGCCTTCGGACCAAATGAGCTATCAACAGGAAGTGAGTGCTGCGGCTGCCACTAACTTCCTGTCATTAGCTCATTTGCTCCGAAGGAGTTGAAAGAAAAGCTGATTGGACACGTGCCTTGCGTGACATCACATTATCACATGTGCCCCAAATCATGATTGCCGACAGTGCTGGAACAGCCGCAGCATGGGAGGTGAGTACAGAGTCAATTTTTTAACTGGGGAAACAAGTGGATTCAGAAGGGGTTGTCCTAGTTGTGGACAACCTCTTTCATGCAACTAACAAGCTTCTGACAGGTGAAACACTGTGATTGGTTGAGATCCAGGCCCCGAGATGCCCACTAATTTGCTCAGTCCCACTTAGCAGTGGGGAGTCATACAGACTGCTAAATGGTTATCGTTGTTCATCAGCCTAGTACAAATGAAATTCAAATCCTGATTCCAGATATTTTGTAAGTCTTCCACTTACTTTTAGGGCGTCCTTGTGTTTCTTGAAATTGACAAAGCCGTATCCCTTGGCCTTTCCATCTTTATTAGTTATGACTTTAACGCTCATTATTGGCCCTAAGGTGAGAATATTGACCATATTTAGTGCTGGAAGGTTTAGAACCCAAATATAAGTCTGACTAACAGCTATTACAGAATACTGCATTGTGGCCAAATTTTATAGTCTGTATTATTGCTCAGTCATGTCAGCAGGTCTCATGGCCACTTTACACGTCCCAATATCGGCGTCCAACTCCGATAAAAAGTCACGTGGTTCGTGCGTTGGCCCCTATATCGTTCGTGCGTTGCGTGGTTTAAATGTCCAATACGATGCATGAACGATGCCAAAACGATATCGGGGATCAAATGAGCGTGCTCTCCAACAGCCCGATATTGGATGGGCGTTGTGGCCGGATCGTGCTGTGTAAAAGCCCAACTACGATGTGGAGTACAACTTCCCCTATTCTCCCCCATGTTAAATCGTCGTTCCTGGGTCGGCCATAAAGGGGGCGTACACATCGTAGTGGCGTTGTCTGCCGATATCGCGCTGTGTAAATGCGATCTTGGAATTATGCCCAGAAAAAGTGCGCTCCTGCGGCGTTGGATCCAATATCGGACTGACGTTGGGACGTGTAAAGTGGCCATCACAGCCTGAACCTAAAGCATCTGAACTGGCTACGATGCTGTTCGCTCAGATTATGAGACTGCTGACAGGAAGGAGTTTGCAGCAATAACATGGCTATTAGATAAGGCCACAATATGCTCTTCTGACATAGCCATGATACATGTAACTACACAGTTAATATTTACCATAGTTGGTGAACAATTCCTTGAGCTGTTTGACGTCCATATTCTTTCCAAAGTTCTTGATGTAAACATTAGTGAATAAAGCTCTGGAAATGAGTTCAGGTTCTCGCTCTTTACGTGGCTTGAAATGTCCAATAAACCTTTACAGAAAACACAAAGATGTCTATCCACAGCTGTGACTCATTCATGGCAACAAAAATGTCAAAGGGATGTTCTAAAGACCTTGGTGATCATAGACATTGGATCCGTATCAAACTTATGGATGTACCTGTCAAAATCTATGGCACACCCACAAGATATAATATTCCATAGATGTGGTCCTAGATGGGCCTGATAGGATAGGGTTAGAGAACCACAGTTTTCCCCTATAGGAGGGGGTCCCCAATGACAGAGGTTGTCCACCTTCTGAGACATTTTTTTTCTTACTTTAAATACATATATTTTTATTTAAAAATCATTTTTGCAATTGGGTTTCATTAAAAGTGTTGCACCATTTGCCTTCTATAGCCTGTGTTGCACTCTCTACTACTGTCAGCAGAAATACAGGTGCATCTCAATGAATTAGAATATCATCAAAAAGTTCATTTATTTCAGTAATTCAATACAAAAAGTGAAATGCATATATTATGTAGAGTCATTACAGACAGAATGATCTATTTCAAGTATATATTTCTGCTAATGTTGATGATTATGGCTTACAACCAATGAAAACCCAAATGTCATTATTTCAGAAAATTAAAGTACAGAGGATGAAAGGTTAAAAACCGTGACATCAAAGGGTGAATGTAATATTGATTTGTTAGTCAACGTGTTTCAGGGCTCCCAGAAACTCCAGGAAACATGGCAATATGATATTGATTTTTCATGATAATTTAATTCATTGAGATGCGCTAGTAGTTAACAGAGAGTCCATAAGTGAGCTCATTCTGAAATTGTTACATGATTCAGGTATCCAGTAGCATTGAGGTTTCCATTGATGAAGAATGGCCCCACTATCTTTGTACCCCATATACCACACCATACCATCACTTTTTGTGTTCCAACAGTCTTGGAGGGATCTATCCACTGTGGGTTAGTGTCAGACCAATAGCGGTGGTTTTGTTTGTTAACTTCACCATTCACAAAAAGTTTGTCTCATCACTCATCTGAAGATACGAGATGTGCAGCATCTGACACAACGGATACTTGAAGCCTGTGCTAGCATTTCTTCTGCGGTGTTGCTATCAGTGTCAAGAGTGGGAGAAGAGGGTTGCATTGACAATCCAACACAATGGGCAGCACTTTGAACACATTTTATAAGGGGTCATAAACTTGTAAATAACTCATGAAAGAATAAAGTTACGTTAAAACCAAGCACACCATTGTTCTTCTTATGTAATTCTCAATATGTTTGATATGTCACATGACCCTCTTTCCATTGAAAAAAATAATCTTGGATTCAAAATGGCTGACTTCAAAAAGGCCGCCATGGTCACCACCCATCTGGAAACGTTTTCCCCCTCCCATATACTAATGTGCCACAAACAGGAAGTTGATATCACCAACCATTCCCATTTTATTTAGGTGCATCCATATAAATGGCTCTTCCTGTAAAACATGCAGGGATACAAAAAAAACTCTAAACGCAAAACAGTGAAACATTTTTAATAAAACCGTATTGCAAAAATGAATTTGGTAAATAGGTAAAAAAAAATTCCCCAGAGGTGGACAACCCTAATTAAGTAACTATATTGATAACGTGTAAGTCAATGTTTAATTAATTGTGGATTCTTTGTAAGATCCGTGAACAGGCCTTGGTTTCCACATAGGCAAGCGTTTCCCCACTCAAACTCTACAGCCTCATATATTCCTATTAAAACATTAATTTGGGATCAGGAGACCAGCAGTTGTTCCAGTGATAACAACCGGGCAGCTGGCCTTAGGTGAGGACATACTTACACTTTCTGGTCTCCTAGGATCATCCCATTCAGCGAGTCAATGGCCTTCTGGGCTGATTCGTGGGTCTCGAAGTGTGTAAACCCATAGCCCTTAGATCCATTTTCATCACACACGACCTGCAACACCTCATATTATTAAATGACATAACTACTGCACTGACCTCATCGATCTGGATATCGGTGGTCACTTACCTTACATGACAGGATATTGCCGAAAGCAGAAAAAGTGTGGTACAGTATTTTACTATCAATAGTCTTATCCAGGTTTTTGATAAAAATGTTGCCGAGTCCGCTCTTTCTTAGGGATGGATCCCGCCGAGACCACATGATGCGCATCGGTTTACCCTTCATGTCAGCAAAGTTCATCATATCCAGAGCGCGTTCAGCTGGTGGGAAGGAAGGGGGGAACTTTACTGAAATGGCATCTGTAAGGTCCTACAAAGGGTTTGTCCACCTCAGTGACAATAATAGGAATTGCTGATCAGTTCTAGTAATCTGTGCTAATACATTTTACATGAAATCTATTTTTGCAATACATGTATCTTTCAGTCGGGTCATTGGCGATATTTTAGACCCATAATTGTTGTCATTTTAGGTAAGTTTTCAGCAAACTCCTTATCACTAGAGACAGGATTACAATGACAAATAACATCTCTTCAGACCACTTCTGACCCTGTTCCAAAAAATGAAGTACTGTATTTTTCATTTTATAAGACGCTTCCGATTATAAACTTCACCCCAATCTTTGGAAGAAAATATGGAAAAAAGAATTTTTAAAATCAAAATTGGTGTCCGTATTATAATCAGGATGTAGCTTACTGTGGGGGGCGCCGCGGCAGTGGAGCGGGGTCGCATGAGGCAGGGTCAGCGATGCTGCTGCTCAGGAGGAGGGGATGTCACGACGGAGCAGTTCAAGTGTTATTGATCTCCCAGCAGTGATGCAATGGACGTAAGGAAAATGGCTGCCTCCTGTGACCCCACTCCAAAGCCACCGCCCTTCCTCCTCTCTCGGTAAGCTAAATTCAGATTTTAAAACGCACCCCCATTTTCCTTCCTATTTTGGGAGAAAACAAGTGTATTTTTTAATCTGAAAAATACTGTATTATGTTTCTGTGTCAGCAGTGGTGTCTTCTTGGGTCCCCTCCGAAGCGTTTCATATAATTCAAATATGGACAAATAGTTCATGCTGACACTGATGTATCCTGAGCCTGCAGGAAAGTTTGAATTCCTTTGGAACTTGATTGGGGCGGTTTAGCCACTATCTGGACTCTCCTGCATTGAAACCTTTCATCAATTTTTCTGTGCCATCCACGTCCAGGGAGATTAGCTACAGTGCCTTGGGTTGAAAACTTCTTGATTGTGTTGCTCACCATAGACAAAGGAGCATCAAGATATCTGGAGATGGACTTGTAACCTTGAGATTGCTGATATTTTTTCACAATTTTGGTTCCAAAGTCCTCAAACAGTTCTCTTCTTCTCTTTCTGTTCTTCAAGCTTAGTGTGGCACGCACAGACATACAATGCAAAGATTGGGTCAACTTCTCCCTTTTTATCTGGTTTCAGGTGTGATTTTCATATTGCCCACTCCTGTTACTTACCACAAGTGAACAGGTGAGTTTGAACGAGCATCACATGCGTGAAACAAAGTTGTTTACCCAAAATTGTGAAAAGGCACCATCCATTTCACTGGACTATTATCAATTTGCCGTTTTTCTCAGTTTTTTCACTTGTATATGTGCATGTGCATATGTATATATATAAATATATATGTATATATATATATATATATATATATATATATATATACAGTATTTGCCGGCGTATAAGGCGAGTTTTTAACCCCTAAAATTCTCCTCCCAAGTCGGGGGTCGCCTTATACGCCGGGTCAGCGCGGGGTACTGAGGAAAAAAATGCCGGCATCGGTCCGCCGTGCATAATATAAGGGCCCCCCCCGAAAATGAGCGGTGGCAGGTGGCAGGCAAGAAAAAAAAATGATACTCACCTGCCTCTGCCGTCCATGTCTTCCGGAGCTTCCCGCTGCCACCACCGCTGTGTACATAGCCGCCGGGCGCCATAGATGTACGATCAGGAGGCTGCTGGTGTCTGATTGGCTGAGGCATTACCGTACATCTCCTGAACGGAGGTAACTGCGCCGCTCAGTGTGTATGTACGGTAATGCCAGGGCCAATCAGACGCCAGCAGCTGCCTGATTGGCTGATGGCTTATTATCGTACAGCTACGGTGCCCGGCTACGTAGAGCGGCGGTGGCGGTGGCGGTGGTAAGCTCCGGCAGGGTCCGGTGGCACAGCAGTGGCACAGTGTGTCTTACTGTGTGTGTGTGTGACTGTGTGTGTCTGACTGTGTGTGTGTGACTGTGTGTGTCTGTGTCTGACTGTGTGCGTGTTGTGTGTCTGTCTGACTGTGTGTGTGTGTGTGTGTGTGTGACTGTGTGTCTGTGTCTTACTGAGTGTGTGTCTGACTGTCTGTGTGTGACTGTGTGTGTCTGTGTCTTACTGAGTGTGTGTCTGACTGTCTGTGTGTGACTGTGTGTGTCTGTGTCTGGCTGTGTGTGTGTCTTACTGTGTGTGTGTCTGTGTCTAACTGTGTGTGTGTCTGACTGTGTGTGTCTGACTGTGTGTGTCTGACTGTGTATGTGACTGCAGAGGAATATTGGGGGTTGATGGAGGCTGTACTCCCCCACCACCACTGTAATACTATAATATATGGAGGACTACGGGGGTGCATTACACTATATGGAGCACAATGGGGTGCATTATATTATCTAGGGGACTATGGCGTGCATTGCACTATATGGAGGACTACGGGGTGCATTACACTATATGGAGCACAATGGGGTACATTATATTATCTAGAGGACTATGGAGTGCATTGCACTATATGGAGGACTACGGGGGTGCATTACACTATATGGAGCACTATGGGGTGCATTATATTATCTAGGGGACTATGGCGTGCATTACACTATATGGAGGACTATGGGGTGCATTATAATATATTGAGGACTTTGATGATGCATTATAATTTATGGAGACAATTATACTATATGGAAGCCATTATAATACTTAGAGGGCTCTGTGGGAGCATGATAATACTTGAAGGGGTATGAGGGAGCTTCTATACTTTATGCAGGGCTATTTTAGGGCTGTGTGGTGGCCATAATACAGTGTGAAGAGATGTAGGGGTCATTATTCTATATGTGGGTCCATTATATTGTGTGGGGGTCATAGTGGGAATCATGCCGTAGAAGAGGGGGTAGTCTTATACGGCGAGTATATCCCAAACTCCATATTTTAAGTGGAAAAGTTGGGGGTCGTCTTATACGCCCAGTCGTCTTATACGCCGGAAAATACGGTATATGTATATGAAAAAAACGGAGCAGCACCAGACATTACTAGACTTGTGCAGCGCTTTCTCAACACCGGTCAAATGTCCATGTAAACAATCCAAAAAAGGAAAAAGCAGCACCGAATAGATGTCAAGTGAACCTTTATTGCCAATGGCGTGGCAACGTTTCGGACCGGAGGTCCTTTCTCAAGCTTGAGAAAGGACTTCTGGTCCCAAACGTCGCCGCACCATTAGCAATAAAGGTTCACTTGATTCTTTGGTATTATTATCTTCATTTAATTTGTCTTCAATGAAAAAACACAAAAGAGAATGAAGCAAAAAGCAAAACATTGATGATCACAGGTAAAGTACAAGAGAGGAGATGTGTATCATCCAGATTGTTGAACTTGGTGATGTGAACCCTAATGTAGTGCTCCAGTATAATAGGTGATGAGTGAGTTAAATTGTCTTTAACAGGGCCAGGTTTCTTGCGATAAGCTAAAGAGATGGGTGGGACGGCTGTTCACCATATCTCCTCCTCAGGACGCGCCCCGTGGGGGCCGTGGGGTACTCGGAGCCAGGCCGGGGCGAAGTCGTTGGGGAATCGGATGTCACGGTGGCGTGACCCAGTCTGTGGCCCCGGAGCAGTCAATAATAAGGGGAAAGAAAGTTCATGGATTAGAGGCAGGAATTTATAGGGTATAGGGGTGGTCATCGTGATGCCACTCGTGGTGTTCGGCTATTGATGGCCAACGCTGCAGTCCGGGACCCCTGGGGATGGTGGAATGGCAGCTGTGATGATTTCGCTCCCCACGGGTGGAGCGGGTCCCAAGGGCATCTGGTGTAGAGGGCTTGGTGGTGGAGGGCCAGTGGGGCTGATCCGGCCCGAAGGAGGGATCGGAGTGCATAACAGGCAGGTCCCTGCAGCCTGTGCGGCTTATCAGTCTACTGCTCCGCAGGCAGGAAAGGAACAGTCTCACACAGTTCTGAGTTCCAAACCCGGCTTACTTAGCTTTTACTCTGCTGGCACCACAGGGTAAAGTTCTGGTTCAGTTGCAGTCCGGATAGTCCTCAGCAACCCGGATGGCTTGTTCAGTACACCCCCTTTGTGTTCCTTCCTTCTCTGGTTGTTCTCTCAGCGCTGCCTGCTCGCCTGACTCCTGCTCGTGCCTACGCACACAGTGCCCCAATCCAGCAGCCATGGGTTCTGTCGGGCGACAGGTCGTGTCACCTGACCCTCGTACGGCTGCCATCTTGGTGGATGTGTCGGGTGTTGGCCAGAGCTCCTCTAGATCTCATGGCCTCTGCTTCCGTGGTTGGAGCGTAGAGTCTCCTCGCCACCTTCAGGGCTGGTCCCCTGGTTCTCAACCTGCCCTTCCGCTTCACTTCAGATTCAGGTGCACAGGTGGGGCTCACTGCCCGTGTCCCTAGGGCTCCCTCTGCCTCTCTGCAGTCTGCTATTCTGGGGACCCGGGACGAGCCTCATCTCCACTCAAGTCCTCTGGGTCCTTCTCCTTTCGCTGCTCCCACCTTCTGACCACCACTTCCTGTTGTTCTTCCTTCCTATCTCCTCACCTACTTCCTGACTGCTCTTCTACTAACTTCCCACCCTCCACCTCTCTCACGCCATCCCGCTGACTACCTGGGCCCTCCCCCTATGGGGTCCACCCGCCATCCCCGGACCGGGTGTGTTGGGTGCTTTCGTGGGTGTCTGGACTCATTTGAAAATATGACAGAAATAGGGTTGCACAGGAGCTGGGGGTTGACACCAGATTCCCCTACTTTGAAAGTAAACAGTGAATGACTGTTACGGGTTACCAGATGAGAGGTGAGGTAGTTGAACAGCTATTGGTTCTGGAGCCCTATAGGCGCAGAGTATTAGACATGGCCCACTCTCATGTCTTGGGTGGTCATCTAGGAGTAGCTAAAACCCGGGAGCGGATACTTCGGAGGTTCTACTGGCCTGGATGCCATCGGGAGATTTTAAATTATTGTAAGTCGTGTCCCACTTGCCAGCTAATCGGTACTGTTGCTCACTTTCAAAGTCCCCTAATGCCATTACCAATTATAGAGGTCCTGTTTAACTGAATTGCTATGGATATGGTGGATCCCCTGGTCAAGTATGCAAGAGGGCACCAGTACATCTTAAGGTACCTTTATACGCGGCAACTTTTCTAGGAATTTCACTGGCAACTTACTGTTTGCAGTGAAATCATGGAGACATTGTTCCATTTGTACACAGCAACAAGATAGAACAATGTGTCCATGATTTCACTGCAACCAGTAAGTTGCCCGTGAAATTCCTAGAAAAGTTGCCGCGTGTAAAGGTACCCTTAGTGGTTCTCGGTACTTGGAGGCGGTACCTTTGAGAAAATCCACCACTAAAAATATAGCCCGAAAATTGGTACACATCTTCTCTCGAACTGGATTTCCAAAGGAGATTTTAACAGACCAGGGAATCCCCTTTATGTCCAGAGTCATGAGGGAACTGTGTAAAGCGCTGCAGATTGCCCAATTGAAAACCTCATTGTATCGAGACAGATGGCCTTGTGGAGATATTCAACAAGACCTTAAAGTCAATGCTTAAGAAAGTGGTGGAGACAGATGGCCGAGACTGGGACTGCCTGCCTCCTTATTTGGTGTTCTCTATCAGAGAAGTTCCCTAGGCCTCCACTGGGTTCCCTCTTTTTGAACTCTTATATGGTCGACATCCGCAAGAATGTGTAACTTCAGCCCCATGTGCGACCCCAGCTCAACATGCGACCCCAGCCCCACGTGCGACTCCAGCCCCATGTATGACTCTAGCCCCATGTGGGACCCCATCCCTATGTGCGACCCCAGTCCCGTGTGTGAGCCCTGTCCTGTGTGTGACTCCAGCCCCATGTGTGACTCCAGCCCCGTGTGTGACCCCATGCCCCATGTATGACCCCAGCCCCATGCGAGACCCCAGCCTCATGTGTGACCCCAGTCCCGTGTGTTACTCCAGCTCTGTGTGCGACCCCAGCCCCATGTACAACCCCGGCATAGAAATATGTTTTCTTGCTCACAGGGTTGCAGTGTCTTATAGCTGTATATATACAATGGTTCTTACCATCTGCCAGCTGCTGGAAGTTAACATAAGCGTAGCCAAGAGACTGATGGGTGAGCTTGTCTCTGCATACTCTGATGGACAAAATCTTGCCGGCAAAACTGAACTTTTCAAAAAGCAAAGCCTCCGTGACGTCTGGACTGAGATCCCCAACATATAGAGATGTTGTACAGTGGTTGACAATGCTTGCAGCCATTATCAGCAGGTTCACTAAAACAAAGGAAAGTATAAGAAAAATATCTTATTAACAGGTCACCATGATATGGTAGTCACACTGGAAGGCCAGCCATATACGTTACATTCCTCTATACTGGGCCGCTACCGTGTCCTCTATAAGAGAGAGCTGCTGCCCTAATCCTCTGTTGGTGGCCAGTATCCACCCCAGACAAAAGCAAATTCAGCAGGCCAGATCATTCTTTCCTCTAACATATTTAGGGTGAATCCGCAGGCCCCAGAGACATTGGATGGCCTGCCGATCCTGCTGGAATCTGCCAAGTTTTATCTAATGTGTGTAAAGTCCTTAAAGAACTGATATATTGCAGCCAGTCACCAAAACGTAAAGTAAAAAGTACACTTTTGGTGACTTTATTTTTAATTAAATGCCTGCGTGTATTACTTAATATAATTTTTGCTATATGTTTTCATTAAATATGTTAGACCATTTAGTCTACAGCCTCTGTGTATCACAGTACGTAACAGACTGCAGAATGAGCTAACTGTATTAGCGTGATCCGTGAGCTCAGCTGATGACTGAATAATCTTCTGTCATTTATAATTATAAATTATTAATATAATAAACCCCATCCAAACAGTTCGAAAATTTTTAATTAGAAAATGCCTCCTAAAAGGTATCCAAGTTATGTCCCATGAATGGAAATAATTCATTGTGTGTTTTCTGTGCTATGTATAGCATTTTCGCTGTTGCTAGGCAGAAGTACTGCCTTTGGTATTTTGTCCCTTCCTTCTTCCTACAACCTGTGATGTTAGCCTTGCTCCTCCCTTCTTCCCCATGTAGTTCTACTGTGGACATATTTGGATCCACATATTATGCTGCTCTTACTTGGATCACTCTTTCTACATACAGCATTGTACTTTGATACAAGATTTCAGCGAAAATCATCTCCTTTTCTCCTGGACTCTCATTACAAGTCAGTGTGGTTGAGTTGGAACTATCTGGGGACACTTCCATGTGAGTACAATGGTCAATACAAATTTCAGAGGAATTGATGCCTCAGGCACTAGGCACTTGCACTGCACTGAACAGCCACAATAATCCATATCCTCTGTCTGTCAACAGAGAGAGGCATTTTTATAACCTCTACAAAAGCACTGTTTCTCTTTATGGGCATGTTCACAACATGTTGTTTACACTGAATCCACACTTTAAAAAAAAAATCTTTTTTTTTAATTTTTTGTGTATGGGGGGATTTTCTTCTGATTTAGTAATGTTTTATCAAGCACAAGTGTCACAAGAATTGACATGTTGCTTATTTATCCATGTGAAATAAGAACAGTCCCATATGCTCCATTAGTATGATTCCCCAATTAATAGGATGTTTATTACAAAGGCTATGGAAGCAATTTTTAGATGTGAATTCACTCCAAAAAATCAATATTAAAAAACCTTTGTGTGTACATACCTTAGGGTACCTTTACACGCGGCTACATTTCTAGGGTGGCTACAGGTAACTTACTGGTTGCAGTGAAATCATGGAGACAAGGTTCTATCTTGTTGCTGTGACAAATGGAATAATCTCTCCATGATTTCACTGCAACCATAAGTTACCTGTAGCCACCCTAGAAATGTAGCTGCGTGTAAAGGGCCCTTAGGATCTTGTCTGTAAACAGACCCAATATTGTGAGGGGTATCCTGTGACTTTGTGCTTTCCTGCCCAACCTTCCACTTATATAGTGCTTTGCTGAAATACCAAACGTGGCCTGTGGGCAAGGATGGCGCTATTTCAGGGAGAATCAGTGGAGATCCAAGATGTGGCAGCTCACAAATGATGGCGTATACTGGTCATATACCATCCCTTACTGACAAAGGAACACCCCTTTAAAGAAGCCATCAAGCTTTGTTGCATTTGTTGGCAGATGCAGCCAGGGGTAACAGCAGGGGTCTAGAATCAGAAGTTTGGCTTACCGACTCCAAGATTGAAATGTTTTTTTCTTTAAGTTAATATTTTGGATCTCACTGTACACCAGATGTCATTCTCTATTGCCAGCAACACTGCAGAAGTGGAATTTTAAGGATAATCATCATTGTGATGTCGCAGCAGAGATACGTTCAAAATGTAAACATTCTGCTCAGTGATGTCATGCTGCCTAGATAATGCACACAGCAATGTCACAGCACAAAGGAAACTTAACCAGAGATGTGACAGTAGATAACTAATGCACACAGCAATGTCTGAAAACATACAGAGGCCACAAAGGGATGGTCACAGCCACGAATAATGCACAAAGTGATGTCACAGCACTAAGAAAACACACAGAGATGTGACACTACACATAAATAAAGAATAAAAAATGCTGGAAAGAAAGGGGAAAAGGTGTATAGTGTTATCTATATTATTACAAAGAGTTGGGAAACACATGGAAAATAGTACCAAGTAGTTGGGTCTCTCCTCAAACAGCTATAACTACTCTGGGGGTAGGAGAGTTCAAACCCATAATGATCATTGGTAAAGAAACATGCCAATTGCAGTAAAACATATTTGATTTAGAAAAACACACCATTATAGCAAGGCATCTAGACTTTACAAGACTTTTAAAAAAGACAAATTACATACATGGATCGGTCACAGAGTTAACAGAAGGATTTTTGTGCCTTCCAAAGTGAAGGTGAAGCTGTTAGTTCTAGAACGCGTGTACAGGAATCAAAACTACTACCAGGATAAAGTTAGGGGGGCGCTAATGGTTGGGTAACCTCTGCTTTAGTCCCTTGGTGTGGCTGGTAATGCTGGCACTTAATCCCCACTAGCCATTTTGCCTCTAAAGGTACGTCACACGTGGCAATATGGCTTTCATATCGACGTAAATTAGTGTATTTCGGCAATGTGGAAGCGACATCGCCTGTGCGTAGTGGCGTGAGACAGGGAGATTTTAAGGCGAGAAATTGCCGGTGAAGCGTGCCTGATCGCCTTGCTCTGCTGAGAAATCAGGCGATTTCCACCAGGCGATTTCAGCACATCATGGTGTGTGACTGGGCGATAGCGATGTAGAAAGCGAGCTCAGACCATCTGGAAGCAATTCCAGAGGTGTGCCTGAGCTTTCTGTTTGGCGCACCCCGTCTGCCGCGATTGGTGGTCACTCCTGCATTCCCATTGGCTGGCCATGGCTAAGGCGCCATATTTGAATCGCGATATAGTAGAAAGGACACATGCGTCATGTAGTGGGCAGATTTCCTGACAAGGCTGACCAATGGCGATGCAGTTGTGTTGGCCAATCGGAGTGGTAGGGCCGCGGTGTACAACACTCTGGCACACCTGTCTCCTCGGTGCATTCACACTCTACACCCACATCGCTGATGCAGTGGAGGCGTGTGACGCGCAGATTTGGCAGCGATGTGGGTATGTGAAATTCCTTCTGGTCTGCAGCAGAGGATTTCCGGAACACAGGATCGCCGAACATTGCACGCGAGATCTCTGTGTGGCTGGGCGACGTGTAAAAAAGTGCCCAGAATGTGCACGCTCACATCAAATTGCCAATCATATGGCGGCGATATTGCTACTTGTGACGGTACCTTAAGTCACCTCATCGTCACACCCCAACCAGCATTCATTAAGGTATGTAGATGTTTAATAAAGGTCCTGCTTACCCATGTCACATCAACCTCACACTGTCACCAGGAGGGTTTGAAACGCCCCTACGTGTTTCACTACCAGAGCTTCCACAGGGGGCATACTCTGCTCATATTAGACCCTGTGTTGGGGATATTTAAGGGTCTAATCTGAGCAGAGGAGCATGCCCCTTGGGAATCTCTGGTAGTGAAACATGTAGGGGCGTTTCAAATCCTCCTAGTAACTGTGTGAGGTTGACGTGACATAGGTAAGCAGGACCTTTATTAAACATCTACATACCTTAGGGAATGCTGGGTGGGGCGTGAGGATGAGGTAATTTAGAGGCAATTTGGCTAGTGGGGATTAAATGGCATTATTACCAGCCACACTAAGGGACTAAAGCAGAGGTTACCCAACCATTAGCGCCCCCCCTAACTTTATCCCGGTAGTAATCTTGATTCCTGTACACCCGTTCTAGAACTAACAGCTTCACCTTCACTTTGGAAGGGACAAAAATCCTTCTGTTAACTCTGTGACCGATCCATGTATGTAATTTGTCTTTTTTAAAATTCTTGAAAAGTCTAGATGCCTTGCTATAATGGTGTGTTTTTCTAAATCAAATACGTTGCACAGCAATTGGCATGTTTCTTTACAAATGATCATTATGGGTTTGAACTCTCCTACCCCCAAAGGTTCTAGTGTTATCTGTGTGGATTCAAAAGTGCAAAGTACCAATACAGGCTCACCTAGGTCATTTGTGATCTGTCACAACTACTGATATTGCATAGGATATCATTGATATCAATGTTCCACGGTGTGCAGCAGTCTCCTATGTGTTGTAAATCCAGTAATGTACATAGAGGAGAAAGGGGACTTCGGACCGCGCTCCCGTTTCAATGAATGAGTACAATAAAGTTATTAAAAACTCATTTGGTGGTTTATTCCACGCGTTTCATCGTTAAAGATGTACATTTTGTGGTTGTCCTGATGAAGGGTCTTTAACTCTGAAACATGTGGAATAAACCACCAAATTAGTTTTTAATAACTTTATTGTGCTCATTCATTGAAACGGGAGTGCGATCTGAAGTTCCCTTTCTCCTCCATGTATGAGGCGCTCGACAGGGTAGGGGGTACTCGGGTACCGGGTCTGATGGCGGCTTTAATGGGGATCACGGCTGGTCGGTCCCCGGTCCCGTGCCCTGGACCCTCAATGACGGGGAATGGTGGGGGGAATTAGGGGATTGGTAACATGACGCCACCTATGGTACCTGGTAACTGGTATACCAGCGCTGCAGCTGGCCGCTGAGGTGATGGTGGGTGCAGCAGAGTGTGGTAAAGCTCCCCACAGGTGGAGCTTTACCTCAGGGCAGCGGGGATGGATGAGGGGAGTAGTAGTCGCGTCTCTGCAGACAAGGCGGTGAATTGCGGCGGTTAAGCAGGCGCACACACACAGTGATAGTTGTTTCGGTACCTTTTACTGGTGACAAGGTAACAGGTACAGTCCAGAGAAATAACCAGGTCCTCGGTGCAACTTGGGACTTCCACCTTAGAAAGTTGTAAGGCCTCCTCTGTCTCTGTGGTTTGGGATGAGACCTGCCTGTGCTTGAACCCACCGTCGAGGGGACCCGGAGAAGAGTCCTCCGCAGATAGATCCGTGGGAGCTGGCTTCAGACTAGGCATGCAGGAGTGCTGGAGGAGACAGGAGAGAGTGCAGGAAGGGACCGGACAGGAACAGCAGGCAAACCACCAGGGGTCCTGAGAAAAGCATCCCGATTCCCAATGACTATCCAGTCCAGGCAGACCCGAAAAGACTGTTTCATCAAAGAACTGCCAGTAAACTTGTACAGAGTGTAAAGACTGTGTGGCGTCCTTTTCTATCTCCACCTGAGGAGCCGCCGACCGCAGCAAGGAGAGGACAAGTGACAAGGCCTGGCGCAGCTGCATCTCTGTGTGAAACCACAAATTTCCACTACTGCCCCGGGGGTCCCGCTCCACCTACAGGGAGTGTAACCATCCTGCTGTTCTACCATCACCCCGGAGGGCTGTCCCATAGCGCCGGTATAATTACCGCAACGGTAGGTGGCGTCACGAAACACTTTTATTTTATTTTCCATTGACATAAAAACCCCTTTTTAGTGACCACCAGGGCCACGGTACCGAGCAACAAGCCCCGTGATATCCCCGTGAACTACAACGCACGGGACCGGGTTCCCCGTGGGGCAGGTCACGTTCTTACCTCTGCAGACACATCTATCACATATATATCGTATCTCAAGGTACCGTCACACGTAACAATATCATTGCTGATATCGTTCAAAAGTCACGTGTTCTGTGATGCTTGAACGATGTCGAAACAACATCGTTGCGTGTGATACTACAAACGATGAACAATCAGTCGGCTGATCGGACAGGACCTCAAATCTATCGTTGGTCGCCCTGTGGACACGCAGCATCGCTGCGTGTGAAGGCCGCTTTACACGTCACAATATCATTCCGATATTGCATACGATCTCATGGGAGCACGCACGTTTTTGGCACTTGTCCAAAATCGCATAGGAAATGTTACACAGGGATATATCGGCAGGCAACGCAACTAGTTTGTCGTACGCCCCTTTTTCACATTGTGTCTGAGCAACTTAGGGAACGACAAATTAACATTGGAGTGAATAGGGGAAGTTTCACTCCAAATCGTAGTTGTGCTGTCACACAGCACGATCCTGCCAGATCGCCTAGGCCAGGGATGGCGAACTCCAGGCCTCGAGTGCCACCACAGGTCAGGTTTTCAGGATTTCCTCAGCATTGCACAGAGGTTGGATCATTACCTGTGCAGGTGATATATTATCACCTGTGCAATGTAAGGAACCCTGAAACCTGCACGTTGGTGCACCGAGGCTGAGTTCGCCATCACTGGCTAGGCAATATTGCACGTTGAAGAGCCTGCACAATCAAAATGATATTGTAGTCGCATCGTTTTGAGTTGCGTTGCCCATTTACACGACACAACGCACGAACGATATCAACTGCAACGGCCGTACCACGTGACTTTTTATCGTAGTTGTGTTGCGATATCGCGACGTGTAAAGCGGCCTTGACACCGGGAGACGACCGATAAGCCAGCTCCCAGCGCCTCTTTGCAAGTGCTAGGTATCCAAGGTAAACTGGATACCAGCCGGTGAGCGGAGAAGGCTGGTAACCAAGGTATACTTCTGGTATCTAGGCAACGCGCGCTGCCTAGTTACCTGTAGTTTACCTTGGATACCAGCCTGCTCCCGCTTACCGCAGCCTGGCAGCGGGAGCAAGACATCATGGAAACGATATTTAAATCATTTCCACGATGTCTCTGGTCCACTGATCGCTGGTGAGTCTGCCTGTGTGACAGCTACCTGCGATCTGAACGATATTGTTAGCGATCGCGCGTGCACGTGATCACTAACAAATCGTTGAGTAAATTGATGAGTGTGACGACACCTTTAGGGTCACACAACTCTCTGATATTGGCCAGACGCTGACCCCGGGGTTATGGTACAGAGCAGTGGAGTAACTTGATGCTCATGGGCCCCGATGTGAATGCTCCAACAGGACCCCCAATTACTGAAAATCTTTACTAGCAAGTCTTTTTCTATAGGCCAAAGGGACTATTGGGGCCCCCTAGGCTCCAGGGCCCGAATGTGGTTGCAACCCCTGCACCTATTGTTGCTATGCCTCTGGTGAACAGTTATTTTTCTAGGAGAACAGATGGTGATGTGTGCATCATTGTGGGTGCTGCAGTTTGAAGTCTGAACACTAGATGTCGTAGTCATACAGGAGCTGTGAGCTTTTTTTTGTAGCTTACAAACCACAGCACGGCTGCCGGGAGCGCCCTCTGCTGGAGAATTTAGCGATCACCGCGGTCAGGACAGGCAGCGCTCGTCCCTCCTCCGGCCACAGACAAACAGTCCCCGCCTCCGTCACGTGATTCTCAACCGCTCGACGCGTCCAGCAGAAACCATAGCAACCGCGCCCCCTAGTGACTGAGAGGAGTGAGGCGGTGCCAGAGCGGCCATCTTGGAGGGTGCGTCATCATTATCGTCACCATGAGCGAAACTTCAGACATCAGATTGAGGTGAGGAGGCGGAGTGAGACAAGGATAGGGCGGGGAGATGTGAGGAGGGGCGAGGAAGGGTGGAGGGGCGAGGAGATGGGTGGAGGGGCGAGGAGATGGGTGGAGGGGGCGAGGAGATGGTGGAGGGCGGGAGATGTGAGGGGCGAGTGTGGGAGAGAGAGGCAGGTGGATGAGGTTGGAATCATCCTCTCCACATATCTCGTCTGCAGACCCCCGGCAGCCATGTTTCTGCAGCCCAGGTGTGTATAATGATGGGGGCGCATATCGGTGTGTACATTAGGGGATGAATACATAGAATAATGGGGAGGAGGGCTGTGCTGGGGGAGGTGTGACCTGAACCCAAAGAGGGTCCAATAATCATCGTCCCTGACCAGTGACAGTCTGCCCCATCCTGTGATAGGGGGGGATGAACTGCAGTGAAGCATGGGACAGTCCCTCATCTGGGAGATGTTATATGGCCCTGCACCTGATATGTGACCGATCACCATCCTGGGAAGAATTAGGGCTCCGGCGTGCTGTGTCCAGTTGTCGGGCTCCTGGCACGCTGTGTCCAGTGTCGGGCCTGGCACGCTGTGTCCAGTTGTCGGGGCTCCTGGCCGCTGTGTCCAGTGATGGGCTCTGGCGTGCTGTGTCCAGTGATGGGGCTCCTGGCGTGAGCCGCTGTGTCCAGTGATCGGGGCTCCTGGCGTGCTGTGTCGTGATGGCTCCTGCAGCTGGTCCAGTGATGGGGCTCCTGGCACGCTGTGTCCAGTGATCGGGGCTCCTGGCAGCTGTGTCCAGTGATCGGGTCCTGGCAGCTGTGTCAGTGATTGGGGCTCCTGGCACGCTGTGTCCAGTGATTGGGGCTCCTGGCACGCTGTGTCCAGTGATTGGGGCTCCTGGCACGCTGTGTCCAGTGATCGGGGCTCCTGGCGTGCTGTGTCCAGTGATCGGGGCTCCTGGCGTGCTGTGTCCAGTGATCGGGGCTCCTGGACGTGCTGTGTCCAGTGATCGGGGCTCCTGGCGTGCTGTGTCCAGTGATGGGCTCCTGGCGCTGTGTCCAGTGATCGGGGCTCCTGGCGGTCGTCTGTGTCCAGTGATCGGGGCTCCTGGCGTGCTGTGTCCAGTGATCGGGGGCGTCCAGTGGGCGGTGCTGTGTCCAGTGATCGGGGCTCCTGGCGTGCTGTGTCCAGTGATCGAGGGCTCCTGGCGTGCTGTGTCCAGTAGGTCCGGGGCGTCCTGACGGGCTCGTGTCCAGTGATCGGGCCGGCGCGTGCCAGTGATCGGGGCGCCAGTGTGCTGTTGTCAGTGATCGGGGCTTCTGAGGTCACGCTGTGTCCAGTGATCGAGGGCCACGTCCAGTGATCGGGGCGCCAGTGTGCTGTGTCCAGTGATCGGGGCTCCTGACACGCTGTGTCCAGTGATCGAGGCGCCAGTCCAGTGATCGGGGCCGCCGTGATCGACGGGCTCTGGGGCGCCGTGTCCGGTGATCGGGGGGCTCTGGGGCGCCGTGTCCGGTGACCGGGGCTCTGGGGCGCCGTGTCCGGTGCCGGGGCTCTGGGGCGCCGTGACCGGGGCTCTGGGGCGCCGTGTCCGGAGCTCTGGGGCGCCGTGATCGTGGCTGTGGGCCGCCGTTCAGGTGATCGGGTGCCATGTCCGACGACCGGGGCTAAGGGGCGCTGTGTTTAGTAATGCTGCCATCATGGATTCTGTAAATAACAACGATGTCGACGGATTCATCAGGAAATTGCTTACCTTTCATTTCCATCGAGTGGCGTACATAGACATGGGCTGGTTGGCACATTTCAGCCTGGGGGGAATCGCAAGGCAGTGCCCCCCAAATTGCGGTGGCCCAAAATATGAGAGCAGAACCGAGCTTACTACAGAGATAAGGGAGCAGAACCGAGCTTACTACAGAGATAAGAAAGCAGAACTGACCTTACTACAGAGATATGGGAGCAGAACCGAGCTTACTACAGAGATAAGGGAGCAGAACCGAGCTTACTACAGAGATAAGAAAGCAGAACTGAGCTTACTACAGAGATATGGGAGCAGAACCGAGCTTACTACAGAGATAAGGGAGCAGAACCGAGCTTACTACAGAGATAAGAAAGCAGAACTGAGCTTACTACAGAGATAAGGGAACAGAACCGAGCTTACTACAGAGATAAGGGAGCAGAACCGAGCTTACTACAGAGATAAGAGAACAGAACCGAGCTTACTACAGAGATATGGGAGCAGAAGCGAGCTTACTACAGAGATAAGAAAGCAGAACTGAGCTTACTACAGAGATAAGGGAACAGAACCGAGCTTACTACAGAGATAAGGGAGCAGAACGAGCTTATAAAGAGATAAGAGAACAGAACCGAGCTTACTACAGAGATATGGGAGCAGAAGCGAGCTTACTACAGAGATATGGGAGCAGAACCAAGCTTACTACAGAGATATGGGAGCAGAACCAAGCTTACTACAGAGATATGGGAGCAGAACCAAGCTTACTACAGAGATATGGGAGCAGAACCAAGCTTACTACAGAGATATGGGAGCAGAACCAAGCTTACTACAGAGATATGGGAGCAGAACCAAGCTTACTACAGAGATATGGGAGCAGAACCAAGCTTAATACAGAGATATGGGAGCAGAACCAAGCTTACTACAGAGATATGGGAGCAGAATCAAGCTTACTACAGAGATAAGGGAGCAGAACCGAGCTTCAGAGATAATGGAATGGAACCGAGCTTACTACAGAGATACGGGAGAAGAACCGAGCTTACTGCAGAGATAAGGGAGCAGAACTGAGCTTACTACAGAGATAAGAAGGCAGAACTGAGCTTACTACAGAGATATGAGAGCAGAACCGAGCTTACAACAGAGATAAGGCAACAGAACCAAGCTTACTACAGAGATATGAGAGCAGAACCGAGCTTACTACAGAGATAAGAGAGCAACACTGAGCTTACTACAGAGATAAGGGAGAAGAACCGAGCTTACTACAGAGATAGGAGAGCAGAACCGAGCTTACTGCAGAGACAAGAAAACAGAACTCAGCTTAGTACAGAGATAAGGGAGCAGAACCAAGCTTACTACAGAGATAAGGGAACAGAACCGAGCTTACTACAGAGATATGGGAGAAGAACCGAGCTTACTACAGAGATTAGGGATCAGAACCAAGCTTACTACAGAGATATGGAGCAGAATCGAGCTTACTACAGAGATAAGGGAGCAGAACTGAGCTTACTGCAAAGATAAGGGAACAGAACTGAGCTTACTACAGAGATAAGAGAGTAGAACCGAGCTTACTACTGAGATAAGGGAGCAGAACTGAGCCTACTACAGAGATAAGGGAGCAGAACCGAGCTTACTACAGAGATATGGGAGCAGAACCGAGCTAACTACAGAGATAAGTGAACATAACCGTGCTTACTACAGAGATAAGGGAACAGAACTGAACTTACTACAGAGATAAGAGAACAGAACCAAGCTACCTACAGAGATAGGAGAACAGAACCAAGCTTACTACAGAGATTAGGGAGCAGAACCGAGCTTATACAGAGCTAAGTTAACATAACCGTGCTTGCTATAGAGCTAAGTGAACATAACCGTGCTTACTACAGAGATATGGAGCAGAACTGAGCTTACTACAGAGATAAGGGAACAGAACCGAGCTTACTACAGAGATATGGGAGCAGAAGCGAGCTTACTACAGAGATATGGGAGCAGAACTGAGCTTACTACAGAGATATGGGAGCAGAACTGAGCTTACTACAGAGATATGGGAGCAGAACCGAGCTTAAAACAGAGATATGGGAGCAGAACCAAGCTTACTACAGAGATATGGGAGCAGAACCAAGCTTACTACAGAGATATGGGAGCAGAACCAAGCTTACTACAGAGATATGGGAGCAGAACCAACCTTACTACAGAGATATGGGAGCAAACCAAGCTTACTATAGAGATATGGGAGCAGAATCAAGCTTACTACAGAGATAAGGGAGCAGAACCGAGCTTCAGAGATAATGGAATGGAACCGAGCTTACTACAGAGATAAGAAGGCAGAACTGAGCTTACTACAGAGATATGAGAGCAGAACCGAGCTTACAACAGAGATAAGGCAACAGAACCAAGCTTACTACAGAGATATGAGAGCAGAACCGAGCTTACTACAGAGATAAGAGAGCAACACTGAGCTTACTACAGAGATAAGGGAGAAGAACCGAGCTTACTACAGAGATAGGAGAGCAGAACCGAGCTTACTGCAGAGACAAGAAAACAGAACTCAGCTTAGTACAGAGATAAGGGAGCAGAACCAAGCTTACTACAGAGATAAGGGAACAGAACCGAGCTTACTACAGAGATATGGGAGAAGAACCGAGCTTACTACAGAGATTAGGGATCAGAACCAAGCTTACTACAGAGATATGGAGCAGAATCGAGCTTACTACAGAGATAAGGGAGCAGAACCGAGCTTACTGCAAAGATAAGGGAACAGAACTGAGATTACTACAGAGATAAGAGAGCAGAACCGAGCTTACTACTGAGATAAGGGAGCAGAACTGAGCCTACTACAGAGATAAGAAAGCAGAACCTAGCTTACTACAGTGTTGGCCAAAAGTATTGTCACCCCTGCAATTCTGTCAGATAATACTCAGTTTCTTCCTGAAAATGATTGCAATCACAAATTCTTTGGTATTATCTTCATTTAATTTGTCTTCAATGAAAAAACACAAAAAGAATTGTCCTAAAGCCAAATTGGATATAGTTCCACACCAAACATAAGAAAGGGGGTGGACAAAAGTATTGGCACTGTTAGAAAAATCATGTGATGCTTCTCTAATTTGTGTAATTAACAGCACCTGTAACTTACCTGTGGCACCTAACGTGTTGGCAATAACTTAATCACACTTGCAGCCAGTTGACATGGATTAAAGTTGACTTAACCTCTGTCCTGTGTCCTTGTGTGTACCACATTGAGCATGGAGAAAAGAAAGAAGACCAAAGAACTGTCTGAGGACTTGAGAAACCAAATTGTGAGGAAGCATGAGCAATTTCAAGGCTACAAGTCCAGCTCCAAAGACCTGAATGTTCCTGTGTCTACCGTGTGCAGTGTCATCAAGAAGTTTAAAGCCCATGGCACTGTGGCTAACCTCCCTAGATGTGGACGTAAAAGAAAAATTGACAAGAGATTTCAGCGCAAGATTGTGCGGATGGTGGATAAAGAACCTTGACTAACATCCAAACAAGTTCAAGCTGCCCTGCAGTCCGAGGGTACAACAGTGTCAACTTGTACTATCCGTCGGCGTCTGAATGAAAAGGGACTGTATGGTAGGAGACCCAGGAAGACCCCACTTCTTACCCCGAGACATAAAAAAGCTAGGCTGGAGTTTGCCAAAACTTACCTGAGAAATCCTAAAACGTTTTGGAAGAATGTTCTCTCTTTTTGGGCAAAGGCATCAACGTAGAGTTTACAGGAGAAAAAAGAGGCATTCAAAGAAAAGAACACAGTCCCTACAGTCAAACGTGGCGGAGGTTCCCTGATGTTTTGGGGTTGCTTTGCTGCCTCTGGCACTGGACTGCTTGACCGTGTGCATGGCATTATGAAGTCTGAAGACTACCAACAAATTTTGCTGCATAATGTAGGGCCCAGTGTGAGAAAGCTGGGTCTCCCTCAGAGGTCATAGGTCTTCCAACAGGACAATGACCCAAAACATACTTCAAAAAGCACTAGAAAATGGTTTGAGAGAAAGCACTGGAGACTTCTAAGGTGGCCAGCAATGAGTCCAGACCTGAATCCCATAGAACACCTGTGGAGAGATCTAAAAATGGCAGTTTGGAGAAGGCACCCTTCAAATATCAGGGACCTGGAGCAGTTTGCCAAAGAAGAATGGTCTAAAATTCCAGCAGAGCATTGTAAGAAACTCATTGATGGATACCGGAAGCAGTTGATCGCAGTTATTTTGGCTAAAGGTTGTGCAACCAAGTATTAGGATGAGGGTGGCAATACTTTTGTCTGGCCCATTTTTGGAGTTTTGGGCGAAATGATCAATGTTTGGATTTTTGCTTCATTCTCTTTTGTGTTTTTTCATTGAAGATAAATTAAATGAAGATAATACCACTCTACTGAGCATTATCTGACAGAATTGCAGGGGTGTCAATACTTTTGGCCAACACTGTATAGAGATAAGAGCGCAGATCCGAGCTTACTACAGAGATAAGGGAGCAGAACTGAGCTTACTACAGAAATATGGGAACAGGACCGAGCTTACTACAGAGATATGGGATCAGAACCGAGCTTACTACAGAGATAAGGGAGCAGAACTGAGCTTACTACAGAGATATGGGAACAGGACCGAGCTTACTAGAGAGATATGGAAGCAGAACTGAGCTTACTACAGAGATATGGGAACAGGACCGAGCTTACTAGAGAGATATGGAAGCAGAACTGAGCTTACTACAGAGATAAGGGAGCAGAACTGAGCTTACTACAGAGATAAGAGAGCAGAACCAAGCTTACTACAGAGATAAAGGAGCAGAACTGAGCTTACTACAGAGATATGGGAACAGAACCGAGCTTACTACAGAGATATGGGATCAGAACCGAGCTTAGTACAGAGATAAAGGAGCAGAACTGAGCTTACTACAGAGATATGGGAACAGAACCGAGCTTACTACAGAGATAAGGGAGCAGAACCAAGCTTACTACAGAGATAAGGGAGCAGAACTGAGCTTACTACAGAGATATGGGAGCAGAACCGTGCTTACTACAGAGATAAGGGAACAGAACTGAACTTACTACAGAGATAAGAGAACAGAACCAAGCTACCTACAGAGATAGGAGAACAGAACCAAGCTTACTACAGAGATTAGGGAGCAGAACCGAGCTTACTGCAAAGATAAGGGAACAGAACCAAGCTTACTACTGAGATAAGGGAGCAGAACCGAGCTTACTACTGAGATAAGGGAGCAGAACCGAGCTTACTACAGAAATAAGGGAGCAGAACCGAGCTTACTACAGAGCTAAGTTAACATAACCGTGCTTGCTATAGAGCTAAGTGAACATAACCGTGCTTACTACAGAGATATGGAGCAGAACCGAGCTTACTACAGAGATAAGGGAGCAGAACTGAGCTTACTACAGAGATACGGGAGCAGAAACAAGCTTACTACAGAGATAAGGGAAAAGAAAGGACTTTACCATATAGTTATGGGAGCAGAAGTGAGCTTACTACAGAGATAAGGAAACAGAACGGACTTTACTATAGAGTATATGGGAGTAGAACTGAGCTTACTACAGAGATCAGGGAGCGGAACCGAGCTTACTATAGAGATAAGGGACCAGAACCGAGCTTACTACAGAGAAAGGGAGCAGAACTGAGCTTACTACAGAGATATCGGAGCAGAATCAAGCTTACTACAGAGATAAGGGAGCAGAACCAAGCTTACTACAGAGATAAGAGAGCAGAACCGAGCTTACTACAGAGATAAGAGAACAGAACCTAGCTTACTATAAAGATAAGAGAGCAACACCGAGCTTACTACACAGATAAGAGCGCAGAACCTAGCTTACTACAGAGATAAGGGAACAGAACCGAATTTACTACAGAGACACGGGAGCAGAACCAAGCTTACAACAGAGATAAGGGAGTAGAAACCGAGCTTACATCAGAGACAAGAGAACAGAACCGAGCTTACTACAGAGATATGAGAGCAGAACCAAGCTTACAACAGAGAAAAGGGAGCAGAACCCAGCTTACTACATAGATAAGGGAGCAGAACCGAGCTTAATACAGAGAAAAGGGAGCAGAACCCAGCTTACTACAAAGATAAGAGAGCAGAACTGAACATAATACAGAGATAAGAGAGCAGAACCAAGCTTACTACAGAGATAAGGGAGCAGAACCGTGCTTACTACAGAGATAAGAAAGCAGAACCTAGCTTACTACAGTGTTGGCCAAAAGTATTGTCACCCTTGCAATTCTGTCAGATAATACTCAGTTTCTTCCTGAAAATGATTGCAATCACAAATTCTTTGGTATTATCTTCATTTAATTTGTCTTCAATGAAAAAACACAAAAATAATTGTCCTAAAGCCAAATTGGATATAGTTCCACACCAAACATAAGAAAGGGGGTGGACAAAAGTATTGGCACTGTTAGAAAAATCATGTGATGCTTCTCTAATTTGTGTAATTAACAGCACCTGTAACTTACCTGTGGCACCTAACGTGTTGGCAATAACTTAATCACACTTGCAGCCAGTTGACATGGATTAAAGTTGACTTAACCTCTGTCCTGTGTCCTTGTGTGTACCACATTGAGCATGGAGAAAAGAAAGAAGACCAAAGAACTGTCTGAGGACTTGAGAAACCAAATTGTGAGGAAGCATGAGCAATTTCAAGGCTACAAGTCCAGCTCCAAAGACCTGAATGTTCCTGTGTCTACCGTGTGCAGTGTCATCAAGAAGTTTAAAGCCCATGGCACTGTGGCTAACCTCCCTAGATGTGGATGTAAAAGAAAAATTGACAAGAGATTTCAGCGCAAGATTGTGCGGATGGTGGATAAAGAACCTTGACTAACATCCAAACAAGTTCAAGCTGCCCTGCAGTCCGAGGGTACAACAGTGTCAACTTGTACTATCCGTCGGCGTCTGAATGAAAAGGGACTGTATGGTAGGAGACCCAGGAAGACCCCACTTCTTACCCCGAGACATAAAAAAGCTAGGCTGGAGTTTGCCAAAACTTACCTGAGAAATCCTAAAACGTTTTGGAAGAATGTTCTCTCTTTTTGGGCAAAGGCATCAACGTAGAGTTTACAGGAGAAAAAAAGAGGCATTCAAAGAAAAGAACACGGTCCCTACAGTCAAACGTGGCGGAGGTTCCCTGATGTTTTGGGGTTGCTTTGCTGCCTCTGGCACTGGACTGCTTGACCGTGTGCATGGCATTATGAAGTCTGAAGACTACCAACAAATTTTGCTGCATAATGTATGGCCCAGTGTGAGAAAGCTGGGTCTCCCTCAGAGGTCATAGGTCTTCCAGCAGGACAATGACCCAAAACACACTTCAAAAAGCACTAGAAAATGGTTTGAGAGAAAGCACTGGAGACTTCTAAGGTGGCCAGCAATGAGTCCAGACCTGAATCCCATAGAACACCTGTGGAGAGATCTAAAAATGGCAGTTTGGAGAAGGCACCCTTCAAATATCAGGGACCTGGAGCAGTTTGCCAAAGAAGAATGGTCTAAAATTCCAGCAGAGCATTGTAAGAAACTCATTGATGGATACCGGAAGCAGTTGATCGCAGTTATTTTGGCTAAAGGTTGTGCAACCAAGTATTAGGATGAGGGTGGCAATACTTTTGTCTGGCCCATTTTTGGAGTTTTGGGCGAAATGATCAATGTTTGGCTTTTTGCTTCATTCTCTTTTGTGTTTTTTCATTGAAGATAAATTAAATGAAGATAATACCACTCTACTGAGCATTATCTGACAGAATTGCAGGGGTGTCAATACTTTTGGCCAACACTGTATAGAGATAAGAGTGCAGATCCGAGCTTACTACAGAGATAAGGGAGCAGAACTGAGCTTACTACAGAAATATGGGAACAGGACCGAGCTTACTACAGAGATATGGGATCAGAACCGAGCTTACTACAGAGATAAGGGAGCAGAACTGAGCTTACTACAGAGATATGGGAACAGGACCGAGCTTACTAGAGAGATATGGAAGCAGAACTGAGCTTACTACAGAGATAAGGGAGCAGAACTGAGCTTACTACAGAGATAAGAGAGCAGAACCGAGCTTACTACAGAGATAAGGGAGCAGAACTGAGCTTACTACAGAGATATGGGAACAGGACCGAGCTTACTAGAGAGATATGGAAGCAGAACTGAGCTTACTACAGAGATAAGGGAGCAGAACTGAGCTTACTACAGAGATATGGGAACACGACCGAGCTTACTACAGAGATAAGGGAGCAGAACTGAGCTTACTACAGAGATATGGGAACAGGACCGAGCTTACTACAGAGATATGGGAGCAGAACTGAGCTTACTACAGAGATAAGGGAACAGAACTGAACTTACTACAGAGATAAGGGAGCAGAACCGAGCTTACTACAGAGATATGGGAGCAGAACCGAGCTTACTACAGAGATAAGTGAACATAACCGTGCTTACTACAGAGATAAGGGAACAGAACTGAGCTTACTACAGAGATATGGGAACACGACCGAGCTTACTACAGAGATAAGGGAGCAGAACTGAGCTTACTACAGAGATATGGGAACAGGACCGAGCTTACTACAGAGATATGGGAACAGGACCGAGCTTACTACAGAGATAAGAGAGCAGAACCGAGCTTACTACAGAGATACGGGAGCAGAACCGAGCTTACTACAGAGATAAGGGAGCAGAACCGAGCTTACTACATATATATGGGAGCAGAACCGAGCTTACTACAGAGATAAGGGAGCAGAACTGAGCTTACTACAGAGATACGGGAGCAGAACCGAGCTTACTACAGAGATACGGGAGCAGAACTGAGCTTACTGCACCCAGAATCCCTAACGTGGGCCCGGACTACGCATTCTCCCTCAGAGAGCAGTATTGTCTCTACATGAGAAAACATGCTGCATCCAGAACACTGGCGCCCCTGATCGTAGGTATGACGCCTTATATATTTAGCGTTGTGCTCTAAATATACAAATGTTTTACACAATGCACTATTACATACATGTATCTTACAATACAAACATACAAAAAACTTCAGATACACAGACGTGTGAACATACCGGACGGAGATGTGCACATGTGCATACATTAAGTTCCTGTACACACGCTGGTGCATTTGGTTTGCATTTTTACGGTGTATTATAAAGATCTGCTGCAAATTTGCATCGTATATTAGCCAGCATAGTCAATGTGACTTTGTGTGTGCTGTGCCAAAGCTGGCGCATTTTTGTGCAGTGTATTAGCTGTAGATTTTTATGCATCTGTCAAAATCTGCAGCACGTCATATAAATTATACCACTTACCTCACGTACTGACATGTACTTCCGTGTTTCGAACACGTCACACATCATGTGGGTAGGAGGCGTGTGCCTCATGTGGCGTGTGATACCGCCAAAATAAGGAAGTACTGCCAGTCGGCAAGGTACGTACCATACTACAGGACGGGGACAAAAGGGATGGAAAAAGCAGGCACCTAGCAAAAGCGCAATATCTGTGCTACGTAATTTCTGCTAAAAGCAGATGCAGACTTCATGCAGAAAATTCTGCAGCACTTTTTGCCCGCCGGCACACAGCCATGCACAGACATGCACACAGATTAGAATATATATACATATATACATACATGAAGACTTATTCACAAACATAAATAAACACGTAAATAAATAGACATACATAATCATGCACACACACACAATGACATACAAACGTTCACAAACGTTCACAGTTATATACACCAATCATTTAGTAGTATCATACAGTAGTTTCTCCTCCATGACTGAAAATCACCTCTCCTCCCTTCTAGCACGATCACATCTCACCACTTGTGCCCTCGATGCACTCTCCTCCCACCTCATCCCTAACCTCACCACAGTCCTCATCCCTGCCCTAACCCATCTCTTCAACATATGACTTAATACCGGTGTCTTCCCCTCATCCTTCAAATACGCCCTAATCACACCCATCCTCAAAAAACCCTCCTGCAGTCTCCAACTATCGCCCCATATCTCTCCTCCCCTTCGCCTCAAAACTACTTCAACAACACGTCTATTCCGAACTGTCCTCCCACCTCTCCTCCTGCTCTCTCTTTGACCGCCTACAATCCAGTTTCCGACCCCATCACTCCACCGAAACAGCTTTAACCAAAGTCACCAATGACCTTCTGACTGCCAAGAGCAAGCAACACTACTCCATCCTCCTCCTTTCTGCTGCCTTCGACACAGTCGACCACTCCCTCCTACTTCAAATTTTAGCATATTTTGGCATCACTGACCTGGCCCTCTCCTGGATCTCCTCTTACTTAACAGACCGGACTTTCAGCGTCACTCACTCACCTCCTCTTCACCCTACCCCCTATCTGTTGGAGTTCCCCAAGGCTCGGTCTTGGGACCACTACTCTTCTCCATTTACACCCTCGGCCTATGCCAACTCATTACGTCCCACGGCCTTCAATACCACCTCTACGTTGATGACACCTGTCCTGCCCCAATATCTCCTCCCTACGATCCAGAATTCTGCAATGCCTGTCTGCCATCTGATTCTTCTCTGCTCGCTTGCTCAAACTTAACATTGTCAAAACAGAGTTCATCGTCTTCCCCCCTAGTCGCTTTCCCCCGCTACCCGACCTTTCCATCATTGTCAAAACTGCTCACTCTCACCCGTCCCCCATGCCAAGTGCCCCAGGGTAATCCTCGACTCTTCCGTCTCCTTCAAGCCCCACATCCAATTAGTCACTAACAAAATTCTAGGATCCATTATCTTATGTTTATCACTAGCCGCATAATCTCACCTTACTACTAAACCAAACAAAGATTTACGGCAATTTCAGCTCCACACTTGGGTTTATAAATGCATATAAATTTTTATTGTTAAATTGATCAAGTCACACAGACAAATAAAACCATCTCCTAAAACAACTCCAAGACAGTGTGGTTACAGTTCTATGTTTATATTTACAGGCTTATCTACTCTATAATTGCCGTAGGCACTTTCGTGTTGGACCCCGAAACCGCCGTGGCTTTGTCACTCTGTGACGTCACCACGTGCGAGCAATGGCCGCGAAGCGGACATTGCGAGTCGCTGGCCGAAAATAGAACCAGAGGCTCGGCCACAAAGTTAGCGATTTACCGCTGAGGTAGCGCGAGCAATGGCCGCGAGGCCATTGCGAGTCGCTACCTCAGCCGCCGCACCTGCCGCAAGTCTCCCTATACTTTCTATGGGGATCCATTGCGAGTCGCTGTGTAGCGCGAGCAATGGCCGCGAGGCCATTGCGAGTCGCTACCTCAGCCGCCGCACCTGCCGCAAGTCCCCCTATACTTTCTATGGGGATTACCGCAACCGCGCCGCAAGTGTAACGGTTATGCGGCGAACGCGGCAGATGCGGTTACACTTGCGGCGCGGTTGCGGTAATCCCCATAGAAAGTATAGGGGGACTTGCGGCAGGTGCGGCAAGTGCGGTTTTGCACTTGCGGCAAGTGTGGTCTCGAAAAAAACCGCAGTCAGCCGCGTTTTTTTTCGCGGCCGCACCTGCCGCAAGTGCAAAACCGCACTTGCCGCACCTGCCGCAAGTCCCCCTATACTTTCTATGGAGATTACCGCAACCGCGCCGCAAGTGTAACCGCATCTGCCGCGTTTGCCGCATAAGCGTTACACTTGCGGCGCGGTTGCGGTAATCCCCAGGTGCGGCAAGTGCGGTTTTGCACTTGCGGCAAGTGCGGCCGCGAAAATCTTAAAAAAAATAAAAAATATTCTACAGCTCACAGCTATAAAATAAAAATGCTAATAATAATTATATTAATGCTATTAATACTGCTATTAATGCTACTAATAATGCTATTCATGATATTAATAATGTTATTAATGCTATTAATAATGCTATTAATGCTAATAATACTGCTAATAATGCTATTAATACTGCTATTAATGCTACCAGTAATGCTATTAATAATGTTATTAATGCTATTATTAATGCTATTAATGCTAATAATAATGCTGTTAATGCTAATAATAATGCTATTAATATTGCTATTAATGCTATTATTAATGCTATTAATGCTAATACTAATGCTATTAATGCTATTATTTATGCTATTAATGCTATCATTTATGCTATTAATGCTATTATTAATGCTATTAATGCACATACTAATGCTATTAATACTATTCGTAATGCTATTACTCCTATTAATACTGCTCTTAATGCTATTAATACTGCTATTAATGCTCTTAATACTGTTATTAATGCTCATAATACTGCTAATAATGCTATTAATACTGCTATTACTGCTAATAATAATGCTATTGCTAATATTATTGCTATTGATGATGCGATTATTATTTAAAAATCTTTAAAAAAAACAATACACATATTCTAGACACCCGATGCATTTGCATCGGGCTCACAGCTAGTATACCATAACAGTACAATCAAAATTATGCCAGCATAAGAGAGGTTTAAAGTTTACATTAAATCATGACGAAGCAATGAGCGAAACGTTGAGGTGCTGGGCAGTGTGGTGCGGTATGCAGTCAATCTTGATATGGGTAGATGTGCAATAGGATGGGTATGGGATAAGTTCACAATGTACATCTTGTATCCCTGCCCTCAAGTGAGGACATAAAAGGGAAAAGGGAGGTATATGATTTAATGTAAATTGTAAACCTATCTTATGCTGGCATAATTTTGATTGTACTGTTATGGTATATAAGCCCGTAAATATAAAGATAGAACTGTAACCACACTGTCTTGGAGTTGTTTTAGGGGATGGTTTTATTTGTCTGTGTGACTTGATCAATTTAATAATAAAAATTTATATGCATTTATAAACCCAAGTGTGGAGTTGAAATTGCCGTAAATCTTTGGTTAAGCCCCACATCCAAGCCTTCACCACCGTCTGCCGACTCCAGCTCAAAAACATTACCTGAATCCGCTCTTTCCTTGAACAAGACACTGCTAAAACATTTGTCCATGCCCTCATCATCTCCCGCCTCGACTATTGCAACCTCCTGCTCACCTGCCTCCCTGCTACCTCCCTCTCACCTCTCCGAACCATCCTCAATTCTACTGCCTGACTCATCCACCTTTCTCCCCGCTACTCCCTTGTCTCCCCCCTCTGCCGAGCCCTTCACAGGCTCCCCACTTCCCAGAGATCCCGGTTCAAAACCCTAACCTTGACATACAACGCCATACACAACCTGTCCCCTCCATACATTTCCGACCTGGTCTCCCGATACCTCCCCTCACACAATCTGCGCACCTCTCAAGAACTCCTTCTCTTATCCCCTTGCATTATTTCCTCACACAACCGCATACAAGACTTCTCTCGAGCTCTGCCATATTTTGGAACTCTCCTACACCACATCAGACACTCCCCTACCCTGGGAACTTTCAAGAAAAAGACCCACCTCTTCCTTCAAACCTACAACCCACACTGAGACCTAATCCGCTACACCATTTGGTGTTTTGTGCTTGATAAAGAACATGGCTGTTCGAAACGTCGCATGAGGACAGAATAAAGGTATATTGAAGAAAGATCACCACCTTTGTGAGGCGCTGTCATTATTTAAAATTTATGCTGCGTATTCTCCGGGACGGACTCCCTGGACGGATGAGCGCCCCAACTGAGGGTAATATCCCTATATACATCGAGGTGCTGCACACCATAACTATTATTCTAATCCGCTACACCATCTCACCCTCACCTCTCCCATTCATATTGTCTCCCCACCCATCCCCTATAGACTGTGAGCCCTCGTGGACAAGATCCTCTGCCCTACTGTACCTGTGTGATTTAATTGTCGTCATTTTACGTTCTTCTCCTCTTCTGCCCTGACACATGTAAAGCATCATGGAACCTAATGGGCGCTATATAAATATTTAATAATATATACACACACAATCATTTACACACAGACACAATCATGTGCACACATATACACACATATTGGTGGTGTTTTTACTTTTGATGAATGGGGACATGCTGACAACACATCTCTTCTCCTGTGCGGCCCAGAGTTGTTAGCAGATCCTCTTCGGCGGGAATCGGGCCTTACGCGCTGTGTGACGTCATTACAATACCGGACGCACTGTGTACCGTCCTTACAAGACATGGCAGCACACAGAAAATTGCTCTTGGTCCTCTCAGCTGTACTGTGATGCGGATGGACCGTCACTGCAGAAGTAAATGTGTCTGTGTGTCAGGCTGGCCGCATCACTATACAGCTGAGAGGACCGTAAGCAGTTTGCTGTGCGCGGCCGTATCGAATATGGACGCCATGTCAGAGGGCGCGTTGCCGGCCCTGTACAGCTGCTGAGAGAGTGGCCTGGGGGGCAATCTGCCCATTGGCCCAGCCCACCCCTGTTGGAGGCTTATATCAGTCAACATTGAATCAGACAACATGAAATCTTTCCTTCCTCCTTTCGTTCCACTATTATATTTAGAAAGCTGGGATATTCACATTTGATAGTCAGCTGGTGTTTTGGGGATCATCTCACTAGGCAGACGTCAGAGTAATGTGTAACGCCCGCTTTAGGTTTCCGCATATGTGTGGAGAACCTTTCATTCCTCTATTCACCAAGTCACAGATGTTACTGAATGTTAGAGATGACAGATTTCTGAAAGACACTGATGTGTTGCCAGCTGGTGGCATCTCAGAAGAAAAGGCCTCATTCCAATATGTAGTAGTTTTGTTTTTGTTTTTTTACTCCAGAGACAATCAGACCAGACCGATTCAAGAAACGGTAGGTAATGTGGAAAAGCACTTTGGAGAGCTGTGCCAAATCTATGCCGGGTATGTCCGTAAAACTGCCAGACTACGGGACAAAGGTGATCTGCTGGTAAGAGAAGTCAATGAGTACGCCGACACCGAAACCCCTAATCTGAAACATGGACTCAAGGGATTTGCTGATGAACTTGCCAAACTTCAGGATTATCGCCAGGCAGAGGTATGGAGGCATCTTCAGGACTTGCGACTATTTATCACACAGGGTGTCCTGCGTCATGTAATACTTCTGCCCAGTACTGATTCTCTCCGCAGTGTCTGCATGGCTATAGCAGGGGGGCTACTGGGGTGACATGTTAGGATTGTGTCTCTATACTACATGGGTAAAATAAACTGAACTGGGAATGACTGTCAGCTTGAACCAATCTCAAGGGCTGCAAGCAACAAAACTTGCGTTGTCCTGGATTCTTATTTTTTATCTACAAGTGTATATATACAATATGATGATGTACCATCTTCATCATTGTGGAGTCCAGTGATTGGCTGCACCAATCATGACATCACTGCTGCAATCCATCAAAACGTACCAGAGGAGTGGCAGATAGGCTGCATTTTACCTGGCTGGGTTGAGGTCCAACACTGATAAGGACTGATTGTAGAATAGACCTTTAAGGCTGTTTTCACATTAGCGTTTTTGCTGATTCGCGTCAGAACGGACAGATTTACCGCATCTGCTGTGTGTCAGACGACTTGCAGGTGTGGCAAGTGTGTTTTTTGCCGCAATTCAGCACTTGCAGCAAGTTAAAAAACTGTGGTTAGCTGCGTTTTTTTGACTTGCCGCAATTGCAAGATTTGCCGGATCCTGGCAAAAACCACACCTGCCGCAAGTCCAATAGAGAACGAATGGGGGCTTGCCGCAAGTCAGTCGTTATGCGGCAGATGCAGTAAATCTGCCGGATCTGCTGTGAATCAGCAAAAACGCTGATGTGAAAGGGGCCTTAGGGGCCTTTCACACTTGTGGTTTTTTCCTGATTTGGAAGATCAGGCAAAACCTGATTCTTACAGTATTTTGCCCATTCACTTTAATTTGGTCAGGTAGAATGTTGTTGCTTCATGTTTTGTCCTGCAATCATTAAAGAGAATGGGCAAAAAAAATGAATCCTGTAAGAATCAGGTTTTTTCCTGATCTTCCAAAACAGGAAAAAAACGCAAGTGTGAAAGGCCCCTTAGAGGGTTGTTATAATCTAACTTCCCAATACAACTTAGATGGCTGTCACCCGATTGACTGTTCGGATGATCGCTCATCCGGCAGCTTCCTTGGTGGTTTCTCCCATAGACAGAACAGCTCGTTTTGGTGATTACTCCTGTGTTATCTATGAGTGAGTCTCTGCCAGACATCGCTTACTGGTGAAGAACGAATAGATAGGCAGTGCAAAATCAGACATGTCAGATCCTTAACTCCTGACAATCATCTGTCTAAGGCCCCCCATACACATTATACTGTCGGCTGAATCCAACTTGCTGATGTTAGTCTAATGTGTTTTTAAAATACTGTAAGGGTACCTTTACACGCCGCAAGTTTTGGTGGCGATAGGAGGCAATCTAACGTGCGCGTGCACGCTTTTGATGGTTGCCTCAGATCGCCAAAGGCGCTTTTACACGCCGCAATTTTGCCCTCAACCTAAGGCGACGTGTCGCACCGGAAGTTGCCAGACCAACAGCGCGAAACATCCGGTAGATTCCCATCGCCGCTTCACATGCCGCAATCCCCAAAGGAATGTGGGCGTACATGTTCAGCGCGCGAAAACATAGGCGTGCCAAGTGTCAAGTGACAGCCAATGGAAACACAGTAGCCACCACCAATCATCACTGACGGGGCGCAGTCTCCAGCACGCTGTGGCACACCTACGGGAAATCAATAGGCGACGCAGATTCCATCCCTATCGCCCGTTTACACGACAAAAGCCGGGAATCTCGCCTTCATGATTGCCTCTGATTTTGGAGCAGTGCTGTGAAATCGCGACCAGGCGCATCCTTTTTTATCGCCGCCAAATTACCCAATTACACTCCGCAATAAGGAGACAATTTGGTGGCGATACTTCCGGTGAGAAATATCGCCGCCAAAATTGTCTCCTGTGGTTGCGGCGTGTAAAGGTACCCTAAGAGTATGCCATAAATGTCTGCAGGGTGCTGGATCCAGTTCCAAAATTCCTACTTTTCAGAGGAAAAGATCTTGAATGGATGCAGATTTCTCCATTGCATTTCTTGAACAGTTTCAGTACCATAAAACTAGAATGTGAATAGCAACACAAATGGTCACCTCTCTGTCTCATTTATTGCTTACTGAAGTCCATCCTCCTAATATATGGGATAAAGAGGGTCACACTGTACAGTTATTACTTACCTGTCCCTGTTCCCACCTATGTTCCACTCCTCACTGACGTGGAAATACATCTGACCAGGCTGCACAGAATGGCAGCACTATGGGCCACAAGTAGACCTGCAAGTTGTTCACCGCTGCCTTTATACAGATAGGATGCTGGACCCAAAATCAAGAGTGGAAGTCACTTTTTTTTACCTTTGATACAGAAAATACATCCCATAATCTAGTGCGTCATCAAATTATTATGTATGGAGATTATATATAAGGACGGGCATGGTGGGTAACTGACTGACCGAAAATCCACACTCACCACACCGTATAGGGGCTTGTAGGAAAAACAAATGTCTGTGCACTTAAGATATACATTTTATTGTCAGGTGGAAAGACTTGAAGACAAAGTAATTAAACCTCTTAAAAGCTACGGAGCGATAATCAAGCTCAAAAGGGTAGGTATATGTTATATCTTCATTGTATAAATGTGGGTGGATGAGGGGACATCCTTACCCCTTCTTTACTTTTGATAATGGTGCAGGTGTACGGAGCGAATTCAGCTGAGCACACTGCACACAGGGTAGGTATATGTTATATCTTCATTGTATAAATGTGGGTGGATGAGGGGACATCCTTACGCCTTCTTTCCCTAGGGGTTACTTTTGATAATGGTGCAGGTGTATGGAGCGAATTCAGCTGAGCACACTGCACACAGGGTAGGTGCTGGCTGTGTTACACAGCTGGCATCAGCCTCTAACAAGATCTCACAGCGTAAATGAATAAAGAGCTTAAGAACATGTTTACAGAAAGTTACACTATGAAAACTAATCTTTATTATATCAATTAAAAAGATAAAAATAGTTCACCAAGTGAAAACAAATTACTTATATGAAAATATTAAAAGGAGGTGATCTGTCCCATCTCTGTGCTCTATCCTGTCTATCTGCGGAGGTTGGCACCCTCATGGACGTAAAATGGCGCCATCGCTCACTGTAGACTGTCCCTTTTCTAGACCTAAACATATCCCTAGGATACATAGAAGATAACAACTCAGGGAATCACCAAAATCACATGGACTATAGGAACTAGACATACCACAGTGACAAAACTATATAACAAGGCAGCTATCACTCCGATAAACCAAGCTAGGGAGAACAACTGTGTGTCCAATGTACCCCCGCTGGTAGGTAAGGAAGGATATAGGGTGTATCAAAATAGCCCTTCTTTCGTACCTATAGTTGTCCTCATTTTATGTACATTGGATTGACACACAGTTGTTCTCCCTAGCGTGGGATATTGGATTCATACCTGCTTTGTTATAGTTTTGCCATTGTGTACTTCTGGTTTCTATAGTCCATGTGATTTTGGTGATTCCCTTTGTTTATCCTAGAGATATCTTTAGGTCTGCATGAGGGATCTACAGTGAGTAGTGGCACTATTTTGCATCCAAGAGTGTGCCGACCTCCGCAGATAGGCAGGATAGAGCACATAGAAGAGACAGATTCCCTCTTTCTATTACTTTCACTTAAGTAATTTGTTTTCACTTGGTGAACTATTTTCATCTTTTTAATAGAGATAATAAAGATTAGTTTTAATAGTGTAACTTTCTGTAAACACATCAGCCTCTAACAGCAGCAATCTGAGCCTGCTCCTGTCGCTTGTTTATTGTCGTTGTCAATCTCTGACCCCAGTATTTAAAGAGACTCCCATCAGCACAACTTAGTCATGTAAAGTGATGGCCATAATGGCACTGTTATTCTGAATAAATTGATACCTTTTGTACAGGAATCCACGTTGTGGTTCTTGTGTAATCATCTTTTGAAGTTTTCTTCTAATTAGATTTCGGTGCACCAGGGCTGGACTGTACCCTGGGTCTTCTGCTCCTCCATTGACCTGCTCCCTGTTAGAGATTTGAGGGGAGGCATGTGCGCAGTTTGATAGGCTCGCCTCTATTAAAATGGCACCGGAGGCGGCCCGTGGGCAGATTGGGATTTTCAGACTGAAGGAAAGGATTCAGAGAGATGTTGACATGAACTTTTCGTAAGAAAACCTTTCTTTTTGTTTTTATTATTGTTTTTTGTAGGAAGACCTTAAAGTGACCTTAAGTGCCAGGAACAGAGAAGCAAAGCAGATGGCACAGCTGGAGAAAACTCGTCAGAGAAACCCATCAGATCGGCAAATCATCGTATCCTTCTTTTCATGTGCTTCTTTCATCATCTCATCTTGTGTAATCTGCCTAAATTGTAGTTTCAATATTGCACCTCTCCTCAAAAATGGCCCTGTGCTTAGGGCTATATGATGACAGTCCTACCCTCCTTCTGGTATTGTCTGTGGAGGGAATTGTTTCTTGCTACCAAAAGAGAAGTTTCATTATTTTGGAAACTCTTGAAACTTTTTTCCTTTTAGGGTTTTTCATTTAGTAATTTTGCATTTTTAATTATTTTGTAGCCTATTCCTAAAAGAAGAAGTCTAGGCATGATGATCTTCTGATGACCTAGATAGAGGAGAGAGCTCTCATGGGTGAAGTCTAAACTCCGACCATGAAGGATTCCAAATAGTTCAGGCTTTTTCTTGGAAAATGTTCCTTCAACTGTTGTTTCATTTTAAATGGCGGCAACATTATTAGTTATTCTTTTAACAATTGGGGGTAACTTACAGTGGTCGAAGCCCTAGCAATAAGCGATTTTTACTGGTTCCAAGAACAGGCTCTGAAACCCCATCCTGAATGATTTATATACAGTGGAAATTTGGATTCCGAGCATAATTTGTTCCAGGAATGTGTTTGTGATCCAAATCACTCATATATCAAAGCAAATTTTCCCATAAGAAATAAAGGAAACACAGACGATTCGTTCCACAATACAAAAATATCTACTGACAATTAAATTATTAAATAATAAAATTATTACAGTAATACAAAATATTGTACAGTATACAGTAAATTCAAAGAGACCTGTATATACAGCCAGTGCCTGCCCCACACGTATCACAGATGTATAGGAAAGTAATTAGTTACCTAATGTTCGTTTAGTAGTGGTTTATCAAGTATGGAGAGCGGTGAACATGCATAGGCCGGAACACGGAAGTGAGGAAAAGACTGCAACTGATGGCTTATACTGTACTGTATCTGTGCAGAATGGGTGCTACAGTACTATAGAGGGGTGGAGAGAGCTCATACTGTATCTGTATCTGTTCAGGTAGGGAGGTACAGTACTGTATAGGGGCAGGGAGAGCTCGTACTGTACTGTATCTGTGCAGGGAGGGAGGTACAGTACTATAGAGGGGTGGAGAGAGCTCATACTGTATCTGTATCTGTGCAGGGAGGGAGGTACACTACTGTATAGGGGTGGGGAGAGCTCGTACTGTACTGTATCTGTGCAGGGAGGGAGGTACAGTACTATAGAGGTGTGGAGAGCGCTCATACTGTATTTGTATCTGTGCAGGGAGGGAGGTAAAGTACTATAGAGGGGTGGAGAGAGCATATACTGTATCTGTATCTGTGCAGGGAGGGAGGTACAGTACTGTAGAGAAGTGGGGAGAGCTCATACTGTACTGTATCTGTGCAGAGAGGGAGGTACAGTACTGTAGAGAAGTGGAGAGAGCTCATACTGTACTGTATCTGTGCAGGAAGGGAGGTACAGTTCTGTAGAGAAGTGGTGAGAGCTCGTAGTGTACTGTATCTGTGCAGGGAGGGCGGTACAATACTGCAGAGGGGTGGGGAGAGCTCATACTGTACTGTATCTGTGCAGGGAGGGCGGTATTGTACTATAGGGGGTGGGATGGGCTCATGTGATGCTCATATTGTGAAATCTTGCTCTTTTACCAAGTTACAATTTTTAAAAAAAGTTATCTTGTCTTGCAAAACGCTCTCAAACCAAGTTAGGCTCCTTCCACATCAGCGGTATTGCAATCTCGCGGTAGATCCGGCAGATGTCGCCGCATCTGCCGGATTTGCAGCGTAACGGCCGACTTGCGTCACCTATTCTGCAAGCCCCATTCATTTTCTATGGGGCTTGCGGTCGGGTGCGGCAAGTGCGGTGTTGCCGAATCCAGCATATTCGACACTTGCAGCCGCGCTAGCAGCGTTTTTTTTTTTTCTTGCGGTGTCGGATTCTGCAATACCGCATTTCCTGCACCCGACCGCAAACCCCACAGAGAATGAATGGGGCTTGCCGGATCGGTGCCACAAGTCGGCCATTACGAAGCAGATGTGGCGACATCTGCCGAATCTACCGCAAAATTGCAATGCCGCTGATGTGAAAGCAGCCTTACTCTTAATCCAAGGTTCCTTTTGTACCTTTAGGGCCCCTTTACACGCGGCTACATTTCTAGGGTGGCTACAGGTAACTTACTGGCTGCAGTGAAATCATGGAGATAAGGTTCTATCTTGTTGCTGTGTACAAATGGAATCATCTCTCCATGATTTCACTGCAACCAGTAAGTTACCTGTAGCCACCCTAGAAATGTAGCCGTGTGTAAAGGGGCCCTAAGAGTCCTTTTACACGCTGCAACTTTCCAGCGATCACGACCACGATCCAACCTGGCCGGGATCGCTGGTGCGTCAGTACGTGGTCGCTGGTGAGATGTCAAACAGTCAGATCTCACCAGCGACGCAGTAACGATACCGTGGTCGTTGGGACCCTGTCACTCTCGGGCGTAGTATTGAGATTGTTGGTTGTTGTCCCTGTCAAACACACCGACGCAGCATGCCCAGAGGGAGACCGACGACCAAAAATGGTCCTGAATGATTTGTAACGATCAGTGATCTCCCAGCGGGGGCCTGGTTGCTGCTATGTGCCATCATATTCTGTAGCACTATAGCAACATCATCACTGTTCCCATTGAGGCTCACAATCTAAGTCCCCTATCAGTATGTCTTTGGACGTGACCTAGCTCTTATGCCAGGTGCAGGGTACAGAGCTGACTCTGAAGGCTTCATTCTGCTATTTTGACAGGAAAAAAAGATTGTGGGTGTTGGAAAGAGAAGATGACAAAACAAAAACGCAAAATCAAGATTTGTATCCAATGGTGAGAGGTTAAGAAAGTGACAATCGTAACTTGGTGGAAACTCTGCACAACGCCCAAACCCATTGATTTGTATAGAGACATAAATTATGCTTGAAAATGTCATGTGCTTTTTCCTTAACCAGAATTAAGTCACAGGTATAAACTGCATCAATTTTATGACTTCTCTGGTGCAGGATGGACGGCTGCTCCGATGTTACCAATGAACAACCACAGTTCCTACTTTTAAATAACTTAAAGCTGACAGCCTATATCATTAGCCCAGTCACCCCCCCTCCTCTTACAGCCGATGCACAGGCAGAGAAGGGGTCTGAATTAGCCTGGTTTCACACTGCTGTATTTTAGAATATGTGTGAATCCAGCTTGAACTGGATGCACCCACATCCGTTTTCGACCCCATTGACTATTAATGGAGCCGCAGGCACTTACGGGTGCATCTGTTTCTTTACAGTTCCCCCTGAACCAGGTGTCACCAGTTTTTTTACTGAGACCAGAAATGAATTTTGGTGCATTTTTGGTCTCCGTGATAAAACCCGGAAGCACACGGATTCAGACACTATGGGTTAAATTAGAATGTATCAGATGATCATCAGAGTCGTGGATATAGTGGTCGGGATGAAGGCACTGTTCCCTTATGAAGACTTGAATTAATTGCATCAAGAAATATGTGCTCCCACTACATGGGTGAGATCGTCCTGTTCCCACTACATGGGTGAGATCGTCCTGTTCCCACTACATGGGTGAGATTGTCCTGTTCTCACTACATGGGTGAGATCGTCCTGTTCCCACGTCATGGGTGAGATTGTCCTGTTCCCACTACATGGGTGAGATCGTCCTGTTCCCACTACATGGGTGAGATCGTCCTGTTTCCACTACATGGGTGAGATTGTCCTGTTCTCACTACATGGGTGAGATCGTCCTGTTCCCACTACATGGGTGAGATCGTCCTGTTCCCACTACATGGGTGAGATCGTCCTGTTCCCACTACATGGGTGAGATCGTCCTGTTTCCACTACATGGGTGAGATCGTCCTGTTCCCACTACATGGGTGAGATCGTCCTGTTCCCACTACATGGGTGAGATTGTCCTGTTCCCACTACATGGGTGAGATCGTCCTGTTCCCACTACATGGGTGAGATTGTCCTGTTCTCACTACATGGGTGAGATCGTCCTGTTCCCACTACATGGGTGAGATCGTCCTGTTCTCACTACATGGGTGAGATTGTCCTGTTCCCACTACATGGGTGAGATCGTCCTGTTCCCACGTCATGGGTGAGATCGTCCTGTTCCCACGTCATGGGTGAGATTGTCCTGTTCCCACTACATGGGTGAGATTGTCCTGTTCCCACGTCATGGGTGAGATCGTCCTGTTCCCACGTCATGGGTGAGATCGTCCTGTTCCCACGTCATGGGTGAGATCGTCCTGTTCCCACGTCATGGGTGAGATCGTCCTGTTCCCACTACATGGGTGAGATCGTCCTGTTCCCACGTCATGGGTGAGATCGTCCTGTTCCCACTACATGGGTGAGATTGTCCTGTTCCCACTACATGGGTGAGATTGTCCTGTTCCCACTACATGGGTGAGATCGTCCTGTTCTCACTACATGGGTGAGATCGTCCTATTCCCACTACATGGGTGAGATCGTCCTGTTCCCACTACATGGGTGAGATCGTCCTGTTCCCACTACATGGGTGAGATCGTCCTGTTCCCACTACATGGGTGAGATCGTCCTGTTCCCACTACATGGGTGAGATCGTCCTGTTCCCACGTCATGGGTGAGATTGTCCTGTTCCCACGTCATGGGTGAGATCGTCCTGTTCCCACTACATGGGTGAGATCGTCCTGTTCCCACTACATGGGTGAGATTGTCCTGTTCCCACTACATGGGTGAGATCGTCCTGTTCCCACTACATGGGTGAGATCGTCCTGTTCCCACTACATGGGTGAGATTGTCCTGTTCCCACTACATGGGTGAGATCGTCCTGTTCCCACTACATGGGTGAGATCATCTTGTTCCCACGTCATGGGTGAGATCGTCCTGTTCCCACTACATGGGTGAGATCGTCCTGTTCCCACTACATGGGTGAGATTGTCCTGTTCCCACTACATGGGTGAGATTGTCCTGTTCCCACTACATGGGTGAGATTGTCCTGTTCCCACTACATGGGTGAGATTGTCCTGTTCCCACTACATGGGTGAGATCGTCCTGTTCCCACTACATGGGTGAGATCGTCTTGTTCCCACTACATGGGTGAGATCGTCTTGTTCCCACGACATGGGTGAGATCGTCCTGTTCCCACTACATGGGTGAGATCGTCCTGTTCCCACTACATGGGTGAGATTGTCCTGTTTCCATGTCATGGGTGAGATTGTCCTGTTCCCACTACATGGGTGAGATTGTCCTGTTCCCACTACATGGGTGAGATTGTCCTGTTCCCACGTCATGGGTGAGATCGTCCTGTTCTCACTACATGGGTGAGATCGTCCTGTTCCCACTATATGGGTGAGATCGTCCTGTTCCCACTACATGGGTGAGATCGTCTTGTTCCCACGTCATGGGTGAGATCGTCCTGTTCCCACTACATGGGTGAGATCGTCCTGTTCCCACGTCATGGGTGAGATCGTCCTGTTCCCACGTCATGGGTGAGATCATCGTGTTCCCACGTCATGGGTGAGATTGTCCTGTTCCCACGTCATGGTTGAGATTGTCCTGTTCCCACTACATGGGTGAGATTGTCCTGTTCCCACTACATGGGTGAGATTGTCCTGTTCCCACTACATAGGTGAGATCGTCCTGTTCCCACTACATGGGTGAGATTGTCCTGTTCCCACTACATAGGTGAGATCGTCCTGTTATATACTGTAATACATATTTGGCCTGAAACTTATAGGTCATTTTCTTCTCTTCTGCTTATATGTTGTTATGAGGAGGTGTTGACATCAAACACCCTTTATTTGGTGTGGCTCAATGTCATTATTGTGGACATATAACCACCTACTGCATATAGAGGATGTGGTTTGTGCTTGAACAGGTGGTGCCTTCCTGGGCGTTTGTACACATCACTTCACTTATTCATATATGTGCTGGTTTTTTATATTCTTGAGTCTATTTGCACTTTTTTATGTGTTTATATTAGGGTTATTTTTTATTAAATACTTTTTACTACTATTTTGCTAGTATGTTGATACTCCCTATTAGTGAATAGCACTGATTACACAGTTGCTATTACAGAGTACCACTCCCACCATACACAGTAGATTGCTCATTTAAAGGGAACCTGTCAGGAGGTTTATGCTCCTCCAGCTATCACTGTCTTTACCTGTAGCTTAATAATACCAGTCTATCGCATCATAGCAGCTTCACCGCCCCTTTGATGATGCGCACCGGCTCTCTGCTGTTTAGCACGCCCATCGGGGCGTGAATAATTAGCAAGCAGGGGGGGAGAAGCAGGAAGGAACGCCTTTTGCGGCTACTCAAATGCTGAGAAGCCGCAGATCAGAAGGAATAAAAACAACTTTTATAAGGTTTGCAATATCGCTATGCAGACACAAAGGGATGGCTAAAGTATTAGCATGGTGCAGGGACAGGTATAAAGAGGCTGGGGGCTCATTTTTCTGGGTCAGGTTCCCTTTAAAGAGCCATGTATGGGGGACTGACAACTGTACATGAAGCGATGTAATATAAATGGCCTTATATAATTATGGATGATTTTGAACCACTCACGATCAGTGTACGCAGTGTTTTGGACACAGCGTCTTGCTGCTGCGTCTAAAATGCTGCGTAGTACAGTACTAGCATAGTGGATGGGATTTCAAGAAATCCCATCCTCACTATGCGTAACCCGCCCGCAGCGTCTTTGGAGCTGCGGTGCAGGATGCCGGGAGTCCGCGCCTCCGCAGCATGTTTATTTCATGCTGCGGAGTCGGAAGCGGCTCCCATCAGATGACTGCAGGGAGAAGCCGCCCTGCACCCGCCGCACATGGTGAGTACAGGGCTGCTGCGGTCTCCCTGCGGCCACCCGCGGCTTGCCTCTGGTCTGGAGGAGCTCTGTCCAACATGCAGCTCCTCCGAACTGTGTGCACACAGCCTTAGGCTTTTTTTATTCTGGTTTAGCCAATAAAGGTATCATTCCTACAATACTTTTGTGTTTAAGGCTGAAACAGAACTACAGAGAGCGACGATGGATGCAGCTAGAACAAGTCGCCAGCTGGAGGAAACCATTGACGACTTTCAAAAACAGAAAATTAAAGATATAAAAGTACGTTATGTGTCTAATCCACAGTATGGTCTTGTGAATAAAGCTCCACAGCATTAAAGGGAATCTGTCAATGGGTTTTTGCTATGTAATCTGAAGGCAGCATGCAATAAGGGTTAAAACATAGAATTCAGGAATGACTGTCTTGTCAAAATTCAATCGGTTGATTTCCTGGAATGTTTGTATAAGCAGCAGGACCAGTCATTGCTCAGACTACATTGTCTTGTTCATGGCAGTACAACACGCCCCCTCATCTGATTGGCATCTCACTTTCATTGTACAATGTCTATACAGAGCCTGGTGGTGGTGGAGGCAGCTCTCCTGCATGGCTGAATCTAAGGCTTCATTCACACACTGCTTCTTTTTTTGCCCTTTTTTGTTTGCGCTTTTAGGTCACGTATTGTGGCCGCACAAAAAAAGAAGCAGTGCTTTCACACAGCACACTTTTTTACGGGCCTGGGGAAGAAGTAATGTCACAGAGGGGGAGGAAGAATCCTGCTCCTCCACACCTCTGTGCCATGTCTGCCAGCCCCCATTTGATTTCGCAGTATATTAATATACACTACGAAATCTAAATTAAAGAAAGCCAGATGTATTAAAATTAATAAAGAATGAATACTTACCCTCCGGCGGGTGTTCGGAGAGCCAGGAGCCAGCACAACTGCAGGTATCGACCTGCAAGGACCTTGCGTAATGTCATCAGGCTCTGTGATTGGCCGCTCGCGGTTATGTGATATGCATGTCACATATCACATGACCGCGAGCTGCCAATCACAGTGCCCAATGACATCATGCAAGGTTCTGGCAGCTCGTAACCTGCGGTTGTCTCGGCTCCCGGTAACCGGAACAGCTTCAGACGGGTAAGTATTTAATTTTTATTATTTTTAACACAGTTGCTTAACTTTAATTTGAGTTTCGCATTGTATATTAATACATTGCGAAACCCCAATGGGGCGGTCACAGAGGGGAGGAGGAACAGGATTCTTCCTCCCCCTCTGTGACATCAGATCCTGCAGCGCCGACCCCTATGGGAGAAAGCGCGGGTGCAGGTGCGTAAAGAATTGACATGCTCTTTTTACACCTGCGCTTTCTCCTCCCATAAAAGCGCGGCGTATTTTTACACTGTGTCTGTATGGCAAAGTGAATATGTCAGGCACATTGCGCATTTTTTAAATGCGCGCGCAAAAAAGCACTCAAAAATACGTAATGTGTGAATGTAGCCTAAAACTACTGATTGTATCAGAACCGCTGCACCCAGTAATGTAAGTGATACATTGTTGGATTCAGGGTCTCTTTGCTTACATCATGCTGCTCTCAGATGAGGTAGCAAAAACCTGCTGAGATTACATTTAAAAGTTAAACAGGTATTTAATCACCACCCTTTCTGGAATTCGAGGTTCCAGAGTGCCCCACTTATGTGCAGCAATGGTACATTTATGGTGAAAAGGTTCATTTTTTTTAAAAGCAGACCCTGCCGTTACAATAAATAAATAATTATCTTCATCAGAGTCTGCTCAGCTGCATATAATATAGTGTTGTATAGCTCACACCAATGGCTTTATCACATGGCTCATTCAGACATCAGTTTTGTCACCCACAAGTTCTATCTGTGTTTTTCACAGAGAATTCGTACCTATTAGGCTTTGTTCACACTGGACATTTCTGATCTGTTTTTGGTGCTGCATTTTTTTTTCTTAAAACTGCGCCAAAAACTGATCAGTCTCTGCATCTGCAGCAAAGTGAGTGGGATTTTCAATTTGTTGTTCAGACGCTGCAATTTTTGACTGCTGCGTTAGTGGTGCAGAAAGCTCATCCAGAAAATAATGAGCATGTTAATTATTTCTCTGTTTTTGTGTTGCACTTTCTGCACCACTAACATCCAATTACTGGTGTGTAGTCTGTACGGTACTTCCAAGACCTACCACCATGTCACTGAGTCACATGGGGCACAGGTCCTGTAAGTTCCATACAGACTACCCACAGGTCCTGCCGATGCCCTGGAGGAAGACATCACCATATTCAGAATGGGGAGACTGCAGGAACATATAATATGCCCTACTCCGCTATCTATACCTCGGCGCTAGCTTCAGCACCAAGGTGATTGACAGCGGGTGCAGTGCATATTATATGAGGCTAATGAGCGGGCATGGGACCTCCCGCAGCCAGCCCCCGGACACCGCTCCAGAGTCCACCTCACCCTCCTCTGCAGTATAGGACCGTACATTCGCATTACAAGACACACACCTATTTTCTCTCAAAATTTGGGGAACAAAAGTGCGTCTTATAATGTGTAAAAAATAGTCATTCATTCAGTAAATGCGTTTCTACTGCCATTGATTCATCTATTATATAAAAGCCTTATCCAGTCTGTCTGTCTGTCTGTTAGTTTGTCCCGAAAACTGCGCCATAAATAGGATATTGTGTAAATTACAGTTAAACCGGAAAATTACATTCAAACTGGAATGTGAAGAAACCCATAAGTTTCGTTAATTAGTCAAAGAAAACAGCACAACCTATAGAACATCTGTGATGGAGGGCCCACACACCAGAACACTGGCTGGAGCGCAGGCATCCTTTATCTCCTGGGTCCGCTCCATCATCCCCTTGGGGCGGATCCAACCTGTTGCTACAGCTCCTCAGTGTACGGGGAAAATAGACATCGCACAGGGGTGAGTGAAACATCATAGAACGTTGAGACAGAGTGCAGAGGGGGAGAGACAGCACAAGGGAAGAGAGCGCACTGGGGGAGAGACAGCAAAAGGGGAGAGACGGCACAAACGGGGAGAGAGACAGCACAAGGAAGAGAGAGTGCACAGAGTGAGAGCACAAGAGGAGAGAGTACAGGGCAGATACAGCACATGGGTAGAAACAGGACAAGGGGAAAGAGGCATTGCACAGAGGTGAGTGAAACATCGTACAATGTGGGGACAAAGAGTGCACAGTGGGAGAAACAGCACAAGGAGAGCAAGAGCACATAGGGGAAGAGAGCCAGGGCTGTGAAGTTGTAATCGGTCCCCATTTAGAGTGGAGTCGGATTCAAGGAAATTGAAGAGTAGGAGTCAGATGTTTGGCTTACCGACTCCACAGCCCTGAAGTGAGTGCACAGGCCGAAGAGAGCCACAGGGGGGAAGAGACAGCAGAAGAGGAGAGAAAGCACATGAGGAGAGACAGCACAATGGAAGAGAGCTCACGGGGAGAGACAGTACAAGGGAAGAGAGCGCACGGGGAGATTCAGCACAAGGAAAGAGAGTACGGGGAGAGACCGCACAAGTGAAGACAGCACACGGGAAGAGACAGCACAAGGGAAGAGAGTGCACAGAGGGGAGAAACAGCACATGGGAAGAGAGCACACAGGGGATGAGAGATGGCACAAGAGAAGAGAGAGACAGCACAAGGGAACAGGGAGAGTGTACAGGGGGGTGAGCACGAGGGGAAAGGGCACACCGGGGGAAGAGAGCGCACATGGGTGAGATACAGCACAAGGGGACAGAGAGCGCACACAGGGATGGCGAGCAGCAGCAGCGACTACCAAGCCACAGCCACCCCGTGCAGCAGTGGGCTCCCTCACCCTCCTCGGTGGTGCTGCGATTAGTAGCGAGAGTAGTTGAACTAATATATATATAATCGCACACATTCTAGAATCCCCGATATGACAGAATTGGTCCTCCCCTAGTACATAATACTAGCTGAAAATGACATTGATCTGCCAACTTGTTGCTGAGGGCAGCTGACTGATGGACGAGGGCTCATAATTCATGTAATTATATGTTGGTAACAGTATATATCCATAACCTCTGAAGGCCGGATAGTGAGAGATCGTCGCAACCATAGTTTACCTCTTTATGTCCCTGTGACATATTCAGTTAGTAACAGTGCTCTTGACGCTGAGTGTATAGTATACATAGAGGTCTATAGGCGCCTACTAGTAATCTGCTCCAAGTAAAATGAACCAGTCCTTACGTGTCATCTGTAGCTCTCCTGTAAATAGTGAGGAGTATAAGGTACATGTTATAAGGACCCCCGGAGATAACCAATTTTTTTTTTTTCTACTTAGAAATTTTTTTGTGACTTTATAACAATTGAGATGCTGTTTCACGGGAAGGCCCTAGAGGTGCTGTCTACTGCCTTTCAACATATCAAGAATATTAATGAGGAGGAGGATCTTGAGGTAAGGAGCAGTGATCAGGACACCCGGGGGCCCTTTCATCTTCTAGTTTTCACCAGTATTCTGACTTAATACAGCTTGAAATGTTACAGCATTTTATGTAAAAAAAATAATTAAATATCTAATAGACTCCTGTACTATTCACTAACATCCTTTCATTTCTTTGATTTAAAGTGACCTGTTACCAGGTCAAAAGTGGCCAGTTTTTAGTCTCATTTTATTCCTACTGCCCCCAGAGTATTCCAGCTTTTCAGATGTTTTTTTAGTGCTGATTTTGATGGTTTTTACAAGAGGGTGTGGCTTACAGGATCCTCTGGGGCGTGTCGTTAGGCTGGTTTGCATAATAACTCTGTGGACAATACCCTACTGTAGACAACATAAAAATTAGCACCAAACATAAAGGCCCAATATCACTGGATCTGTATGCCAGATAAATAAAAATCCTCAGAACAGCTGGGATACAATTAGACCCCAAATTGCCCACTTTTTAACAATATAATAATATAGGAGTCCATTAGATAATAATATTGTACGTATCCAAACCAGACATTATTGCAAAATGAATGGATAAGTAGCTGCTTCATTGGACCTTTTTACTTTTAAAACACCATATTTTATTTACTCTTGTATCAAAAATGCCACTATATAAAAAATAATAATAATAATAATATAAAAAAGAAAATAATAATAATATTGCCCAGCAAAAACCTCCACATCCAGCTAGTGTGCCTGATCAGATCTACGTTTTGTCCGGATGTGTAAATGATAGTCTCTTGATGTAACAGGGCTCCTGCAGGAATTGGATAGTTTCACGAATGGCCTCAATAGTAACGCCCAAAATGTAAAGTTCTCATACAGTGGAGCCTTGGTTTACAAGCATAATTCGTTTCCAGAATGTATTTGTGTTCCAAATCACTTGTATATCAAAGCAAATTTTCCATTAAGAAATAATTGAAATGCAAATAATTCGCTCCACAAACCAAAAATATTTACTGTGTTCATATAAAATGATTACAGTTCTGCAGTTATTTGCATTTCTATGGTATATACAGTATATATATGTGCAGGAAGTTAATCCAGCAAAGGCCAGAACCCAGAAATGAGGAAAACACTGAAAAATTGATGGCTTATACACATGCGCTAGAAGAAGTATTACCTGTACTGTACTCTATCTGTGCAGGGCGGGAGATACAATACTGTAGAGGGGTGGGGAGAGCTCATACTGTATCTGTGCAGGGAGGGAGGTGCAGTACTGTATAAGGGTGGGGAGAGCTCGTAATGTATCTGCGCAGGGAGGGAGGCACAATACTGTAGAGTGGTGGGGAGAGCTCGTACTGTATCTGTGCAGGGAGGGAGGTGCAGTACTGTATAGGGGTGGGGAGAGCTCGTACTGTATCTGCGCAGGGAGGGAGGCACAATACTGTAGAGTGGTGGGGAGAGCTTGTACTGTATCTGTGCAGGGAGGGAGGTACAGTACTATAGAGGGGTGGAGAGAGCTCATACTGTATCTGTATCTGTGCAGGGAGGGAGGTACACTACTGTATAGGGGTGGGGAGAGCTCGTACTGTACTGTATCTGTGCAGGGAGGGAGGTACAGTACTATAGAGGTGTGGAGAGAGCTCATACTGTATCTATATCTGTGCAGGAAGGGAGGTACAGTACTGTATAGGGGTGGGGGGAGCTCGTACTGTATCTGTGCAGGGAGGGAGGTACAGTACTGTATAGGGGTGGGGGGAGCTCCTACTGTATCTGCGCAGGAAGGGAGGCACAATACTGTAGAGTGGTGGGGAGAGCTCGTGCTGTACTGTATCTGTGCAGGGAGGGAGGTACAGCACTGTATAGCGGGTGGGAAGAGCTCGCATGATGCTTTTATTGCAAATCTTATACCAAGTTACAATTTATTAAAAATGTTACCTTGTCTTGCAAAACGCTCTCAAACCAAGTTACTTGTAATCCAATGTTCCACTGTATATTGTTTGTAAGTCTATGTCTGAGTTAATTCACTTGTTGGGGAATTTTGGTCTTATATTATATGTAGGGCCATAAGCAAGTGCAGAAAGTATGTTATGTGCATCTACATTGATCCATGTGTGTACCATGATAGCCACCTGTGCAATGTGTAGGATTTTTCCCATTGATTTATTTTTCATGTACTGTATTCAGATTGTTCTGCAGGCTCAGACTGACCCATTATGAAGCTAAGGAATCCCCTGCTAGACCCCAACCCTTGACTTCATCGATGGCCTTTCCCAGAGTTGCAAGTATAAAGGCCCAGTTATACACACAGATAACTGTGCAGAGATTGTTGGCAGATCTCTGGTTGCAGTGAAATCATGGACACATTGCTCCATTTGTACACAGCCACAAAATGGAACAATGTGTCCATGATTTCACTGCAACCAGAGATCTGCGAACAATCTCTGCCCAACTATCTGTGTGTGTAACTGGGCCTTTAAAGTGGTTGTCTGGAACTTTTACATTGATGACCTAGCCTTCATTGTCTAATCAGAGGGGGTGCAAAACCCAACACACTTGCAAGTCAGCTGTTCTCAGTGCAGCTGGAGGCAGCTAGAATTATTCAACTGCGGAGCTGCACAGCTTCATCTATGGGATAGTGGCCTTGGCCACTGTACAGTTGACGGAGCTGAGCACTGTGATGGTAATGGGAGCATTTGATCCACAGAGTTGCCAGGTGTTGCACCCTCACTGATAGACATTGATGACCTATTCTAAGGCCCCTTTATCATTGTTAAAGTCGCAGACAACCCCTTTAATGATTTAGGTAATTTTATTTCACTACCAGCTCAGTATATAATGTATATCAGTCATGGCATCTGCAGTCGCTGGTAGGCTCCCTTGGCCTTCAGTATCTTAAAAGGGAACCTGGCACTTATTGTTGTGTCATCTGTCTTATTACACGGATTAGCCAACTGCACGAGAGTAGGAGCCACATCCGTTCTGCCTCTTGGAGGAGGCTCCGAGTGTCCTTATTTGTTAATCTTTCATAATCACTTGTTAGTGCATGACCAAAAAGGTAAATCCAGACAAATCTCCAATTGTTGGGTTTTGCTCCGTGTTTAGTATCTACTCAGTTATGTCATCACACTCCATTACTAGGTCTTCAGAAGGTCCCTTCATCCTCCGGATTTCCAGTCTCGCTTAGATGTAGTGCGTGCCAACTCCAGGACCGAAACAGCACAGAGGACGTCGTCGTCTTTATCAGTAAGATCTCCAAGTCATCGCTTTCATTGGTGCTTATTTATCTATGTACTGTGTTTTAACTAAAGTTGAATAAAGCCAGAGGCACAACACTTGCAATTGCTAAAAGCCATGTTCACATTTACAACCTAATGTACCGTATATACTCGTGTATAAGCCGACCCGTGTATAAGCCGACCCCCCTACTTTTGCCCCCAAAACCTGGGAAAATCTATTGACTCGTGTATAAGCCGAGGGTGGACCCCAGCACAGGTGTACAGCCCCCAGCAGTGTGGTATACAGGCCCCCCAATGGTAGTATACAGCCCCCAGCAGTGTGGTATACACCAGTCCCAGAGGTAGATACAGCAGCCCCAGTGGTAGTATATACAGCCTCAGTGGTAGTATAGACGCAGCCCTAGTAGTATATACAGCCCCAGTGGTAGTATATACAGCCCCAGTGGTAGTATACAGGGCCCCAGCAGTATATACAGCCCCAGTGGTTTATACAGCCCCAGTGGTAGTATACAGGGCCCCAGAGGTATATACAGCCCCAGTGGTAGTATATAGCAGCCCCAGTGGTAGTGTATACAGCCCCAGTAGTAGTGTATAGCAGCCCCAGCGGTAGTATACAGTATCCCCAGTAATCCAGGGCCCCCCCAGCCTGACTCCGGTCACCTGTAAAGCAAACTATACTTATCACTGTCCCGCTGTCCGCGCCCGCTCGCCGCTGCCGTTCGCGATCCTCCATCTTCATGCGTCTTCTTCCTGTTTCCTGTGCTCGTCGCAGGGAATGACGTCATTGCCTGCGACGAGCACAGAAACAGGAAGAAGACGCATGAAGATGGAGGATCGCAGACGGCAGCGGCGAGCGGACGCGGACAGCGATAAGTATAGTTTGCTTTACAGGTGACCGGAGCGAGGCTGGGGGGGCCCTGCATTACTGGGGATGCGGGGGCTGCTGTATACCGATGTATACATCGGTATGTACCAATGTATACATCGGTATACAGCACTGACTCGCGTATAAGCCGAGGGGGGTACTTTTCAGCCCAATTTTTGGGCTGAAAAACTCTGCTTATACGCGAGTATATACGGTACATAATATAAAGAAATGTTTATCTTAATTAAAAATGTCAGTTTTGAACAGTGGTCTCTGTGTTATCGGCGGTGTAAAGAGGTGTTATCTGTTTTTGTTATCCTGCCTCTGATGATAAGGAGCCTGCTGAAAATTCTTCCTGTAGGATAGAAAGTATGCATGAGTCTACAATAGCGCCAGTAGCCCATATGAATATTGCAGGAATACTAATTTTGTTTTTTAATTAAGATCGTGGCTCTGAATGTAGTGTGGTAGGAGTTGAGGTGACCGTACACATTACATGAATGTCGGCGAACCCTGATGATTTTGGTAGGAATGGTTATCAATAGCTGTTGGGAAGAAAGGAGGATCGAGCATGTTGAGGTTTAACATGACCAGTTCCTTAGTACTGTCAGCGACTTACTGACCTGCCCTATATCACGTGTGGCGGATTCTGCGGCAATAGCTGTTAGAAAACAGACGGATTAAAGTGTATGGGCAGAACTCACTAGATTAAAGGGGTTGTCTGGTCTTTTGCTAAAAGTCTACTGTCAGTATATGACTGCAGACCTCTGAATCCTCACAGTGTACATACCACACACTGTCAAGATTCTCCGGTGTCGACAAGATTGGGCAATTTGTATACTTCTGGCCACATTTCAACTAGACGTGCGAGGCTTTGCCAAATTCACCCAATTCAAATGTGGAAATAGAAATACCCCAAATTTCCACATATACCTGAAATAGAAGACTGGTAAAAAGTGAGTCTGCGCTCGCGATATAGAACAACTTATAGCGCTAGGGAATCTGTCAGCAAGATGTGGCTATGTAATCTGAAGAGAGCATGCTGCAAGGGTTAGAACATCAAATTCAGAGATGACTGTCTTGTCAAGGTCCGATATGTTCTTTTCCTGGAATGTTTGTTTAAGCAGCAGGACTCATCATTGCCCTGACTACATTATCACGCACACAGCAGTCTGACACGCCCCCTCCTCTGATTGGCTCTTCACTGTCAATGTACAATGTGTATAGAGATCCTGGTGTGGGCGGGGGTAGCTCTCTCAGCCCTGCTATATGCTAAATCTAAGAATTCTGATTATCAGAACTGCTGCACTCAGTAAACTAAGTGATACATCGCTGGAATCCGGATCTCTTTTCCTACATTATGCTGCTGTCAGATGAGGTAGCAAAAACCTGGTGACAGATTCCCTTCAGTATCAGACAGGTGAAGTGTTAATTTTATGGTTCGCTGGTCAGTGTACCAAAGGGTTAATAGCTCAAAAGTGGAGTGTAGTCTTTTCTCACCTTTGCAGGCTCCAGTATTGTATTCATGGGTTACAGGTCTACAGATAAGTGCAGAGAATGGAGAGCGTAGAGTGCTGGAATTGTGCAGTTGCTCTGTCTTAATGATCGGGCAGAGCGCTGCTGACATGCTCTGCCTGATCACTATGAGAGAAGCTCAGGGACACTGTACAGAGGTAGACTGTCCCTAAGTATCTAAAAAGGGAACCTGTCACCAGGTTTTTGCCATCCCATTTAAGATAATCATAATGTAGAGACAGAGACCCTGATTCCAGTGATGTGTCACTTACTGAGCTGCTTGCTGTCATTTTGATAAAATTTAGTGTTTTCTCTGCTGCAGATTTAGCAGTTTGTGAATATGCCGGACTGCCAGACTAATGATAATCTCCAGATGATTAAACAGTGATTTCATCAAAACGACACTGAGCAGCCCAGTAAGTGACACATCGCTGGAATCAGGATCTCGGGTCCTATATTATGTTACTCTCAGATCAGGTTGCAAAAACCTGGTGGCAAGTTCCCTTTAAAGAGAACAGTGGTTATGGTCATCTTCAGTCTTTACATTCTTGGTATATATTATTTATGGTCATCCTGGTATAAATGCATCTGTCTGATATCAGCGCTGCTTTACTGCAGAACCACTGGAAAAAAGTCTAAATCTCTTATGAATTCTTCTGGCTGCTTTTAACGCTGATAAAATGAAAAATCATTGTGGTTTTTGTATTGAGCCGGATTATTCTTACATTTTTAGCAACCAGCCGGGAGCCAGCACATAAAGAAACGAGAAGAGGAGGAAGAAGTCGAGAATGATGTTGATGAGGAGGAGGAGGATGAATCCACAGACGGCTACAACTGACGTCTCACATTCAGCAGTGATTTCTTGGGGAGCACAAGCCTTTCCAGAGTATGGCACCATCTATAGATACAAGAGCGACCTATCACGATGTGTTGATAAATTCCATCATCGACCTATGAACATTTTCTAGGTCTTTTTACTTTTGGATTCTCGAATATTTGTCAAATGCTGCCTTCAATTTAAATGTAAGGTTCCCTTCTCTAAATGGTGTTTGTATACAAAACATATACTGACACTTTCCTCTGGCGATGGGTTGTCAGAACACAAACATGGAAATGAAATTGTCAGTATTGAGCTGTGATCTCCAAGAGTTGAGCAAAAAGATTTGCAGGAGCTGGGTGAAGTGGTCACGTTGGTAGTCCATGGTGGCTGGAACAGAGCCCTGTGAACCTCCTCCATACCAGCATTCCCCGCACCACTTCAGACTATCAGCACATTACAGTGATGTTGCATCAAGACAACTAGCTGGCACCTGTTCACACTTATTGGTGTTGCCAGTCAATTTTGTTAAATTTTCACCAGGCCAACTAATCACAAGAGATGCCTTCAGCTAGGAGGTGGGTCACCGAGCTCCTATCTGCCGAAATCCCCGGTCATTCTTATTTGTAGGCCCGCACAATGTCAGTGTTGCAGGGTGATGCATACATGGTGTCCGCTGGGTCTGCTAATCAGGAGAAGCACCAGGATTGTGGCCAGCTGGAGGCAGGTTGCAAGACTCCCCCATCTTTCAGCCATGGACTACTAATGTGGCCGCTGGACCAGGGTACTGCTAATCTTTTTTCTCAATTCTAACATCCATCTTAGACATGTGTGCAACTTTCTAATATACTGTTTGATTTTATCCAGCACAGTTTTGAAGATCTCTGCTTGAGATTTTATTAATACCTGTGATCTTCTGGAGTTAAAAAAAGGTGCAAATATTTTCTGCCGCCCCCAGCTTTTTGCTAAAAAGTAGAGAACGCTTAGTTAAGAAGGAATGGGCCAACCACAACTCAACAAATATACTCTGTTATAATGACAATATACACCATTCAGCTTCAATTTCATTTTGTGCCACAGGGACAAACTAATTTTGCTACATTTTGCTCCAAAAGGCTCCTCTTTCACCCCAGCGTATAAAGCGTCAGCCGGGTTAGGCTGCCTTCACATTTGCGGACCCCCTTTGCAGCGTTCTGCGGAGGGGATCCACAATGTGACCGGAGCACCGCAAGCCCCTATCTTTATAATGGGAGTACACGGTGCTGCGCTTGACTGCGTATGACCGTGCGCACCCATTCACTACCATATGTGATTTGTACGCTGACGGATGCCTGCGCACAGATCACCCAGTCTCGTCCGCACCACAAACACGACATGTTGCATTTCTGGTGCGAACGAGACTGTGTGATTTGTGCGCAGGCATCCGTCTGCGTACAGATCACATATGGCAGTGAATGGGTGCGCACTGTCATGCGCAATCAAGCGCAGCACCGTGCGCTCCCATTATAAAGATAGGGGCTTGCGGTGCTGCGGTCACATTGCGGATCCCCTCCGCAAAACGCTGCAGAGGGGTCCGTAAATGTGAAGGCAGCCTTAGATTTCCCCCTGTGTGTTCATTTCGACTGTTTTCACATCACATATAGTCATGAACTCATCACTATTCACTCTCCACACAGCGGCACCCGTCAACATAGGATCCTAGACTGAAAAATAAAACAGTACACGTCAGTCATGTACTTTTTTTCTTTTTAACCTTTTTTGTCCAGGACTGTTAGAATAGTATTATATCGTTCCAAATACGGTTATCAACTAAAAAGCATATGTTACAGTTATACATCTTATACAGTTGAAACCCATGGTTAATAATGCCATTCATTGACATCCGTTTGCTGCACAGATCCTAGAATATAAGTTCAATAGAGGCCTAAAAGTGATATGACTATGACCTAAAATATAGAAAATCACTCCTAGCCCAGTGCACTCAGCAGATATTCCCCTGGTGGCCAAGATTTCCTACATTGATAACTTGATGTTTCCATGGACTCGAAACCAGCTGAGATCTTAAAAATTGAGTCCAAATTGAAACAGAATATATTAGAAAGTTGCCATTGGGGTTTCTGTAACTTTTTTCTTATCCCGACAGCTTCCACCAAGTTAGGCCTCATTCAGACAACCTTGATTTCTCTCAAACGTAAAAACACGTAAAAAGTTTCATCAGTCTTTGGTCCTTCTCAGTTTTTACCATCAATGTTTCATCAGTGACGATGTTCATCATTTTCATGACTTGTCTTCATGATTTTATTGTTGACCATTTGGTCTGTAAAAAGAAAAAGAGCATGTAAACAGCTTGATAGACTATAATGGGTACATGTTCTGTCCATGAATAACCCAGAACACATGTGTGGCTTACAGACATCTGAATGAAGCCATAATTCAGGTGTAACTCACCCTCCCAGCGCTGCCTTTCCGCTGCTGCTCCAGTGGCTAAAGTGGTGAAATCACAGCTATAAAGCACATGACCATTGCATCCAATCACTGAGCTCGGTTGCGCTGTGTTGATATCACAAGCGGCTGAGGTCAAGTGATTGGCTGTAGCGGTCATGTTTATTGTAGATTTCATGTTACCATAGTAGTCTGTCAGTAAAGACCCAAGGTTTGGCAGAGATGAAGCCCTGGACGAAGGAGGTTAAATAACACTGAAGTTTATTATTTTGACATGACACAAGCCAATTGGGATAAAACAATATATTCCAGAGAGCCCCTTTAAGTTAATTTTGAACAATTATTAAAGGGAACTTGTCACCAGATTTGGGCATTTTAAACTAAAAGCGCCACCTTGAGCAGCACCTATGCTACATGCTGGGAAGGTGGCTATTATGCCCTGACTGACCCTATACACTGAATAAATGAGTTTTAAATACTTCCCGCACTGTATTATAAGTGCCTTTTTCTAGTCCGATAGGTTTGATTGCAGGTCCGTTCGTCCCGCCTCTCCTCACCATCCGTCCTACCTCTCCTCGCCATGGTCTCACCTCTCCTCACCATCCGTCCCGCTTCTCCTCGCCATATGTCCCACCTCTCCTCAGCATCTGTCCCACCTCTCCTCGCCATCGGTCCTGCCTCTCCTCACCATCCGTCCTGCCTCTCTTCACCATCCGTCCTGCCTCTCCTCGCCATCCATCTCACCTCTCCTCACCATCTGTCCCGCCTCTCCTCGTCATCTGCCCCGCCTCTCCTCACCATCCGTCCCGCCTCTCCTTACCATCCGTCCTGCCTCTCCTTGCCATCCGTGTCACCTCTCCTCACCATCCGTCCCGCTTCTCCTCACCATCTGTCCCGCCTCTCCTCACCATCTGTCCCGTCTCTCCTTGCCATCTGTCCTGCCTCTCCTTACCATCCGTCCAGCTTCTCCTCGCCATCTGTCCCGCTTCTCCTTGCCATCTGTCCCGCCTCTCCTCACCATCCGTCCTGCCTCTCCTTGCCATCCGTCCCGCCTCTCCTGCAATGGACCGAGCTGCAATCAAACCCATCGGACCGGAAACAGGTAATTATAGTACAGTGCGGGAAGTTTTTAAAATGTATTTTTTCTGCGTACAGGGGCAGTCATGGCATAACAGCCACCTTCTTTAAAAGCAGCATAGGTGCTGTTGCAGGTGGAACTTTTAGTTTAAAACACATATCTGGTGACAGGTTCACTTTGAGGGTTTTTGCTTGGCAAAATATCATCTATGTAAAGGACTGGTGATAACTTGAAGATCTTAGGTAGCCTGGCTGCACCTATCCGAGATTAGGACTATTAACTATATTGATTAATGAGACCCGTTAGTTACAATGTTTTGAGAGTTAGGGTACCGTTACACGTCGCAATATTGCATGCAATTTCACTTGCAATTTGCTGGTTGCAGTGAAATCATGGACACATTGTTCTATTTTGTTGCCTTGTACAAATGGAACAATGTGTCCATGATTTCACTGCAACCAGCAAATTGCAAATGCAATGTTGCGACGTGTAACGGTACCCTTACTTACTTATTGTACATTACTTGCTGACTTTTATCAAAATTCTCATCACAGCAGAGAAAACCATATATATTCTGTAATATCACATATGCACATAGTTGGACGTCTCTTGTAATGTTGAAACCAAGTATTCCATAATGAACTATTGATTTCAACTGGATTGCCTCAAATAAGAGGTTCCCGCTATAATTTATTTCATGAGGTTGGGGCTGCATGGTGACTTTGACCGAGACACTTGCAGAGAGGCCAAAGTTCACTAGATGTCTCTGCTACATTACAGCACAATACAAGAGAGTGAGGTCACATTGCGATTCCAGAGACTGGGTGTCTTTACCCTCGATGTCACTTGTTTTGTGCTGCAATGTAGCAGCCGACTTCGGCCAGTTTCCATGTAGCCTAAAACTAAGGAATTTCTTTATTAAATCTCATTATGTACACATGTGCACTAATTTATCAAGACAGCTGCTAGCTACGGGATAACTAAAATATCTTTACCATAGGATTATTCGTTGACCCCATCAAAACTGTGCTATGTTATAGTTAGATGATACCTTGTGCCTTAAATCTAATACCTCGATACTTCAGTGTCGTCATGTCTGCAGACTTTGCTACTGAGTGTTCTATGAATTTCTAATTCTTGTTGCCAAACTGATAAAATTCCAAGCAAGATCTACATACAGCGGTAATTCTTCTAAAGGGAAACTATCAGCAAAAAAATAGACACTTTTTACCTGAAGCTATAGAGGTCTTCTATAGCTAAATTTAATTTCATGCATGTTTGGCAGTGTAAATGTAAGTGCGGCTACAGGGAGAAAATGAAGTTATTTCCCAGGAGAAATTATGTTCTGTCCTCCCTATGACGACTCACTCCAACTCATTATTGTGGTGCAGGGAGCTGATAGTCTTGGCTCCCTGCACATGAGCCGTGAGTGTGCTAATTTCCCCCTGGCATATTGAGTGACAACTTGCTTTGTGAACACAAGCTGCATACCACCATGCCTGCAGGTTTGTTTGTTTTTGCTGACAGGTTCCCTTGTTAGGCCGCTTTCACATCAGCATTTTTTGCTGATTGTGGCAGATCCGGCAGATTTTACCGCATCTGCTGCCTAACGGCTGACTTGCGGTGCTCCTGCGACAAGCCCACATTCAATCTCTATGGGGCTTGTGGCAGATGCGGCAAATGCATTTTTTGCCGCGATACGGCAAACCCGGCAGTTGTGGCGGGTCAAAAAACCACAGCTAGCAGCATTTTTTTTCCGCGCCGCAAGTGCCGGATCTGTCACATCCGGCAAGCCGCACCTGACCGCAAGCCCCAATAGAGAATTAATGGGGCTTGCCGGATCGGTGCTGCAAGTCAGCAGATCTGGATCTGCCGCCTAATGGCCAACTTGCGGCACTGATCCGGCAGATGCTGCGCCATCTGCCGGATTGGCCGGAACCATCAGCAAACCGCTGATGTGAAAGAAGCCTAAAGGCTAGTTACACACTTGCTGTTTTTTCTAATCAGGCAAGATCAGGTGTTTCAGGAAAAAACCTGACCCTTTCAGGATCCAGTTTTGTGCCCATTCACTTTAATGATGTCAGATAGCATTAAAGTGAATGGGCAAAAAACTGGATCCTTGAAGGATCAGGCTTTTTCCTGAAATACCTGATCTTGCCTGATTTGAAAAAACAAGTGTGAAACCAGCCTAAGGGGCACAAAATGAAAAATAGAGGAACCTCAGGTGCTGCCAATTCTACAGAAACTTGCTCATCCATCCATGTAGCCACTTCATTGGTGTCCTGCTTCCCTGAACAATGTTGTAACTGCCCGTACAGGCAAAACGTATATCGTATAATCCTAGCCTTTGATGTGACGACACTTTGTAAGTGCAAAATTTATTAAAGGGGTTAAAGCGCTGTGGGATTTCTACTTTACGCCACTCGCTGTGCAGGATCTGCCTCTGCTCTTATTTAATTTAATGGCAAGAAACCAAGCAATCTACCGATGTCAGAGATCACCCACTGATCATAAAGGTATGTATATCCCAGATATAAGACTGTAGAATAACAAACCTTTAAAGATTACATCTCAGCATATCCGGTACTTACATTTTGTAATCTCCATATACTGAGGATTTATATACAAAGAATCCACTGATTCCTCTTTTTGGGAACCGTTTTCCATTCTGTAGGAAAGAAAACTGTGCCAAGGCCAAGTCATGACTGAAGCATTACCCGGGCCATAGGGCCAGTATGGTGCCCTGTCTCTATAGAGTAAGGGCGTGTTCACATTCTGCATTTTAGTTCTTGTGTTTTTCAAGGATAGAAAAACCTGCACTTTTTAGCACCAGCGAAGTGAGTGCGATTCTCTGAATCTTATGCAGACGCTTCTTATTTTTTTTCCTTGCAGAATTAAACCCTTGAGGCGTTTTTTCAGATTTTCAGCATTTCAAATCTATCGGCATTTTTGCAGCATTTTCCATCCATTTAAGTGAATAGAAAAAAACATGAATATTTTACACTCTGTTTTTTCCTGCCAACACTCAAGTATTTGCAGCAGTTTTTAATGTACCAAAAACCATTTGTGTGCACATAGCCGAAGATTTGCAGCTGACCAGAGAGCATTGTGGCTGCGATCAGTGGGTTCCGGAGTACCAATCTCCATAATCTCAGACAAGGGGGTTTTCTACAGTCCTTTATCTTTTTACTTACTAATGACTGAAAACAAAAGAAATAATATCCAGTCATTGAACTTGTATAGTCCGAGATTATTGTTGTACTGAACAGTGTTTTATAAGATTTCCTACACACATTTCCTATGCTGTTATACCTCTGTAATAGGACTACACATTGTTATCTTGATTCTGTCCACGAGGTGTAATACTATAAGTGTTAATATTGGTGTACCGCGCAGAGCACGGCCATAACTCAATGGTATTAATGTATGTTATGTATTTTTTTTGTGAATGTATATTGGACAAAGAAATTAAAATATTTGATGCAATCACTTGGAAGATGTCTTTTCTATATTAGAAAGGTAGAATGTTACTGCACATTATTGTTCTTCGGAGATATGCTGACATTTGTCTTTGCCCTCTGAAATCACTGTCTGATCCCCCTATATTAGCTGCTCATACAGTGCAGCATGACCGTTACAGTGGCATATAAACATTTGGGCACCCCTGGTCAAAATTACTGTTATTGTGAACAATTAAGGAAGTTGAAGATAAAATGATCTCTAATGGCCACCTTACACATCCCGATATCGGCGTCCAACTCCGATAAAAAGTCACATGGTTCGTGCGTTGGCCCCGATATCGTTCGTGCGTTGTATAGTGTAAATGTCCAATACGATGCACGAACAATGCGAAACCGATATCGGGGATCAAATGAGCCTGCTCTCCAACGGGCCGATATTGGATGGGCGTTGTGGCAGGATCGTGCTGTGTAAAAGCCCAACTACGATGTGGAGTGCAACTTCCCCTATCCTGTCCCATGTTAAATGGTCGTTCCTGGGTCGGCCTTACAAGGGGGCGTACACATCGTAGTGGCATTGCCTGCCGGTATCGGGCTGTGTAACGTCTCCTATGCAATCTTGGAATTCTGCCCAGAAAAAGCGCACTCCCGCGGCGTTGGATCCAATATCGGACCGACGTTGGGACGTGTAAAGTGGCCATAGAAGACATAAGGTTAAAGATGACACAATTTCTGTGCATTTTAAACTAAAAAAATATACCGTATATACTCGTGTATAAGCCGACCCGTGTATAAGCCGACCCCCCTACTTTTGCCCCAAAAATCTGGAAAAACCTATTGACTCGTGTATAAGCCGAGGGTGGACCCCAGCACAGGTATACAGCCCCCAGCAGTGTGGTATACAGGCCCCCCAGTGGTAGTATACAGCAGCCCCAGTGGTAGTATACAGATTCCCCAGCAGCCCCAGTGGTAGTATACAGATTCCCCAGCAGCCCAGTGGTAGTATACAGGAGCCCCAGCAGCCCCAGTGTAGTATACAGATTCCCCAGCAGCCCCAGTGGTAGTATACGGGAGCCCAGCAGCCCCAGTGGTAGTATACAGCAGCCCCAGTGGTAGTATACAGGAGCCCCAGCAGCCCCAGTGGTAGTATACAGGAGCCCCAGCAGCCCCAGTGGTAGTATACAGGAGCCCCAGTGGTAGTATACAGGAGCCCCAGCAGCCCAGTGGTAGTATACAGCAGCCCCAGTGGTAGTATACAGGAGCCCCAGCAGCCCCAGTGGTAGTGTACAGCAGCCCCAGTGGTATACAGCAGGCCCCCAGGGTACATATAGCAGCCCCAGAGGGTACCCAGCAGCCCCCTGGGGGTACCAGCAGCCCCCTGGGGTACCAACAGCCCCTGGGGGTACCAACATCCCCAGGGGGTACCAACAGCCCCCTGGGTACCGACAGCCCCCAGGGGGTACCAACAGCCCCCAGGGGGTACCCAGCAGCCCCTGGGGGTACCAGCAGCCCCCGGGGGTACCAACAGCCCCCAGGGGGTACCAACAGCCCCCTGGGGGTACCAACAGCCCCCAGGGGGTACCCAGCAGCCCCCTGGGGGTACCAACAGCCCCCTGGGGGTACCAACAGTCCCCAGGGGGTACAACAGCCCCAGGGGGACCAACAGCCCCCAGGGGGGACCCAGCAGCCCCCTGGGGGTACCAACAGCCCCTAGGGGGTACCAACAGCCCCATGGGGGTACCAACAGCCCCTGGGGGTACCAACGCCCCCTGGGGGTACCAACAGCCCCTGGGGGTACCAAGCCCCCAGGGACCCACAGCCCCAAAAGCTGGCACTGTCCCCCCTTGTAAGGCCTCCCCCCGCTGCTTATACATTACCATCCCGGTGTTCTGATCGGCGCCGCTCCTCTGTGCTGCGTCTTCATCCTCCCGTCCGCGCTGGCTGCATCCAGGATCTCCGGCGGTCGCGCGATGACGTCATATCGCTGCGACAGCCGGAGAACCCGGATGGATGCAGCCAGCGCGGAGGATGAAGACGCAACACCGAGGAGCGGCGCCGATCAGAACACCGGGATGGTAATGTATAAGCAGCGGGGGGGGGGCCCTTACAAGGGGGGACAGTGCCAGCTTTTGGGGGGGCATATGCACTGCTTCCCCCTGCCGCTGATTGACAGGGGGAAGCAGTGCATATATAATGAGCGGCCCCACGTGACGGGGCCGCTCATACAGCAGCCCCCCCCGCCTCCTCCAGCCTCCACAGCCCCCGGGACACAGCCCCCCCGTATATGACCCGTGTAAAGCCGAGGGGGGGACTTTTCAGCCCAAATTTTGGGCTGAAAAACTCGGCTTATACACGAGTATATACGGTATCATTTTATCTTTTTCACTTTAAAAATTACAAAAAGGAAAATGGGCAGATGCAAAAGTTTGGACATCCTTGTAGATTTGTGTGCTTAGATAACTTTGACCAATGTTTCAGACCTTATTTAGCCTGTTAGGGTTATGGCTTGTTCACTATTATCGTTAGGAAAGGTCAGGTAATTAAAAAATCACAACATTATAAAAGCCCAGCTTCCTCTAACCTTATGCCAAACAGCAGCTATGGGTTCTTCTAAGTAGCTGGCTAACACTCTGAAAATGAATATAGTGGAGGCCCACAAAGCAGGAGAAAGTTATAAGAAAATAGCAAATTGTTTTTAAGTTGCTTTTTTCTCAGTTTGAAATGTAAGAAATGTCAGTTAACAGGAACAGTGGAGGTCAAGATAAGGTCTGGAAGACCAAGGAAAATTTCAGTGATAGCTGCTCATAGGATTGCTAGAGGTAACTCAGAGCCCCCACTTGTCTGCAAAAAGATCTTAAGGAAGATTTATTAGACTCATGAGTTGTTGTACATTGTTCTCCTTTTCAGAAATACCAGCACAAATACGGCCTTCATGGAAGAGTCATCAGAAGAAAACCTCTCCTGCATACTCACCATAAAATTCAGAATTATGCAAAAGAACATCTAAACAAGCCTGATGCATTTTGGTAACAAGTGCTGTGGACCGATGAGGTTAAAATAGAAATGTTGAGCCACAATAATCAAAGGTATGTGTGGAGAAAAAATGGCACAGAATTTCAGGAAAAGAACATCTCGCCAACCATTAAGCATGGCGGTAGGATTGTGTTGCAGCCAATGGCACGTGGAAAATTTACCAAGTAGAGGGAATAATGGATTCAATGAAGTTTCAATAAATTCTTAATGCAAACATAACACCATGTGTAAAAAAGCTGAAGTTAAAAAGAGGATGGCTTCTACAAATGGATAATGATCCAAAACACAAGTCAAAATCCACAATAGATGACCTCAAAAGGCGCAAGCTGACAGATTTACAATGGCCCTCTTACTCCCCTGGTCTGAACACCATTGAAAATCTATGCTAAACCTCAAAAGAGCAGAGCATGCAAGACGAGTCAGAAATCTCACAGAACTGGAAGACTTTTCCAAGGAAGAATGGATGAAAATCCCTCAAACAACAATTGAAAGACTCTTGGCTGTTAAAAAAGTATTTAGAAGCTGAGATACTAGATACTAACCATGCAGGGTGCCCAAACCATTGCATCGGCCAAGTTCACTTTTTGACATTTTTTAAATGGAAAAGATTAAAAAATTTTTTTGCCTAAAATACAAAGGAGAATGACTGCATTATAAGCACTACATGGATGTGACAGGTACATGCAAAAACCCTGAGCATTGATAATACACTACAGATAACTACACTATACATTTCTGTATATATTCTGTATATATTCTCTAGGAGGAGATACGGGAGTTAGTAACAGCTCTGGTAACAAGGAAAATCCTAGATCTCAAGGGGAAACAATATTCACTAAATATATACAGGTATACCAATTTAATGCAATATTTTGGATATAAATTTATCCTATAATTCACAATTCTAACGGATATAAAAACAAACCCCAGCAGCTAAGAGAAAGAAGTTTATTTACAGTACCAAAAAACCCTCTAGTGAGAAGAAAACCTAGAGGTAAGAAGTCACGGAATTTTAGGTTTATGTTCAATCACACAAAATTGGTGTAGAGATTTATATACCATATATATTTTTCGGATACCAGATACGGATATAAAGAACAACAACTAACTAAAGACTGGGATCCAATAGAGAAGATTGCATATGTAACACATCTAGAAAGAGAATCTGCTCTATATAGGCAAATGAATGCCTACACATTTTAATGTCAACTTTTTTAATTTTTTAATATCTCACTCAGTCTTGTATATCTATTATATAATTGCGAATGGGTTTTTTGCCCCTTCTGAGTCCACTCGCAATGCGAGTCGGCGTGGTCATGTGGATACGCCTGAAGCATGGGCCGCGCAGCGGCCATTGCGAGCAGTTCTAAGGCGACTCGCTATGCCCGCGCAGCGGACATGGCGAGTCGCCTTAGCAGCGCGAAGCATTGGCCGCGAAGCGGCCATTGCGAGTCAGAGACTCGCTCTTCTAGAATCCCGATGCATGTGCATCGGGCACCCAGCTAGTATTAAATAAACATCCGGTGAACGGTTAACCAGCACAATCTATACTCATTTTAGCGATATAGTGGAGGGAATATATTAAGCCATTGATAAAGGGTTTGTGTGCGCTGGGCCTCTACAACTATAGGAAAAGGGGTGATTTATAAGGGAGTTATTCGTGACGCTACCCGTGGTTTGTGGCTATGAGTAGCCACTGCCGCTGCAGAACCGCTGAGGATGATGAATGGGCAACTAGGATGAAGCGGCTCCCCACGGGTGGAGCAGATCCCCAGGGCAGTGGATGTTGAAGGGTGTAGGGTGCAGGATGGAGGGTTTGCAAATAACTGGAGTCAACAGCAATGAACGTTTCCTTTACTTTTACTTGTTCGTCACAGATACAGTCCGGGGCATCAGTTTAGATGTTACTGTGGACCCGGGCCGCCTGGAAGTAATCAAGAGGGAACCGTATAGCCAGGTGTGTTGGAGGCCTCCCTTCTGCGCTTTCACTTGCGAGTTTCCGCTGCTGCATGAAGCTGTGCTGCGGCCCTCTCTCTCCCTCTCACCTTTAGTCTGTACATGTATAGCAGGCAGCGCGAGACCTGATCCAGGGGTTGCTCCTCAGTGCGGACCCTGGGCTCTAGTATGCTAATGTGCTCCAGGTTTTAGGTAGGCCAGGGTACCTGGAATCCCCTGCCCCTCTGAATTTCTGCTGCTGGGCCATTAGTACCCGAACAGCCCCGGTCTCCAGTGTCCAGTTTTCTTGGCGCTTTCTCCTCTGGGGTGAGCTTAACACCGCTCTGCTGCCTAGGCTCTCCTCTCCTTCCTCCTCAGACTCACTCCATCACTGTTCTCTCGTTCTCCCTAGCTGTTTTGCCAAACCCCACCTCCAGGCCAGAATTTTTATAGGGAAGCTCCCTTTAAGCCGGGTTCTAGAACTCCCCTTCTGGTCTGGAGACAGGAATGTGTTGGATGCTGTGTCATCTGAACAGGGAACTCTCTTTTTTGCTTCCAGGCATGACATCACCCCCTGTGCGGGAGACAATGCCACTGTGGCAACCGGACTCTGGGGTGTTACACAGACACACTAATACAGGCTATAGTGTGGACCTGTATATACTGTACACTGCTGTGTATGAGACGCAAGACAGACAAACAGATAGAAAGACAGACACACACACAGATCATACTCACTCACTGCGACGCTGAAGAGAATATTCAAGTCTTCCTGCGCTAAAGTCCAGGCTCCTCTTCTCCCCGCCGGTGACGTCATCTGGTGAGTTTCCTGTTTGTACTGTGCAGTAGCTGCTTTGGCGCCTGAGCAGTGCAAACTTCCTGATACGGAAGTGCAGAAGGCCAGCGGTGACCGTGGCATTGCCTTCACATATCTGTGGCATTGGGGACTGGGGGAGGCCCCGGGGGACTGGCCAGGGGCCCCAGTCATAGCCGCAGCTATGTGAAAATACATGGATGCGGGGACCAGTTCTCTGCATAAGTAATGAGTGGAAGGCGGCCCCAACTGTCAGTGGTCCTCCCAGCTGTCTGGGGTCCCAGCATCTCAGGGGTCTCCCTCCCGCTCAGAGTCCTGGAGCAATGGCACCAGCTGCACCAGCGGTATGTCTGCCCCTGAATTCATGAAAAGGTGCCCCGACCAAGTATTGAGTGCATTTACTGTACATACTTTTCATTAGACCAACATTTATAAGTTAAAAATCATTTATATTTTTTGAGTTGGTCTTATATAATATTCATATTTTGTGAGATAATGACTTTTGGGTGTTCATTGGCTGTAAGACATAACCATCAACATTAACAGAAATAAACACTTGAAATAGATCACTCTGTGTGTAATGACTCTATATAATGTATGTGTTTCACTTTATGTATTGAATTACTGAAATAAATTATCTTTTTGATGATATTCTAATTAATTGAGATGCACCAGTATGTGAAAAACTACTCATAAAAGGCAGCATCAGAAAAAATCTTACCATCAGTAGCTAGATACAAAACCAACACTGCACTTAACAGGTTGCAGTCAGACCCCCTTATGTGGAGCAAGCCCAGGTGCAGGCAGATAAAATCACCTCTACCTCAATACATGTGGGAGGTGACTTGCCATTGGGCTTGCATAGGACACTATCCACACTGATACACATGATGCGGAGTGTCTGATAGCTACCATTGATCCTGCTGTCATGGCAAAAAATAGTTAATAATTTATATAAGTTTATTGAAGTCATTCAGAAATCTTCCAACAGCATGTTTATATAAATCTTTGCACTTTCCTCTAGTTATCTCTTCTCCTTCTCTTCATCCTTCATCACCTCCCCTCCTCTGGAATTTCTCTGTCTCAGACTCTATATAATGTTTTGATTTAGAAGTAGCAGTGCTGAAGCTCTTATCAGAATGTCTCCGGACCGAATGTACTGTACTAATCCACGGAATATAATGGAATGTTCTCTTCAGACTACAATGCAACACCCCTTTTAGTATCTCTTTAAGGAGCCATATAAAACTGGCTACCCCTCCCTTAATAAAGGTCTTTGTCATTAAGCTCTACTTTGACTTGTTGTCAGCGTGGTTCTTACGGTGGCGTGCACACAACAAAGCATCAATTTGGCGGCAGACAATAAGAGGACTGTCACGTCCTACTGACGGACCCCACACGTGGACCCACTGGACCGCGTAGTGCAGATGCTGATACCGGGATGATAGAGAGACGGACCAGTACTGTAGAGTCAACAGGTTTATTGAACAACACAAGAACCCACGCCCCAGGGGAGGGCCACACGGCCACAGCACCGGAACACCACCGAAGGAGGCCCCGGAGCGCTTGATCCCTATACAGGGATACCGCCGGTACCAACCTCGGAAGGACCAATGAAGCGGACACGGGTGTTAAACCGACCCAAGGCAACGTGGAAACAACACAGCAACCGGGTATAAGATAGGACACGGAGAACCGGAAACACGGAGAATCGCAGCAGGACCTGAATCAGCAATTTCAGCTTGGAAGAGTTCCAGGTAGAAGGCCCTAGAACACGAAGTCAGCAAGGAGCCGGCAGGGCGGAGATCTGCAGGAAGTAACACACAGAAATCAGATAACAAGCAAAATAAGGAACAACCTGACCAGACCAGGAATAGCAACTCCACTAGGTAGAAATTGCCCTGGCAAAGACTGACAGGAAACAGGAAGCTTATATTACAGCAGGGCACTCCTGAGGCTTGGTGATTGGCTGAAGGGAGGAGCATGATCCCTGCAGCTTCCCCAGCATTCACTGATTTGGAGATGGAGTTTCATGCGCTCAAGCAGTAGCCCCGGGAGTGAGGAGATGAGCGGCGCTATTCAAGCAGAGGGCGCTGGAGCCCTGCGGCAGACCCCCAAGTGGTTACAGTACCCCCCCCCTCTACGCCCCCCCCGGACGGAAACCGGCCAGGAACCTGCGCAGAAGGCGCGGGGCATTGACCTCTGCCTCCATGGTCCCGAGGGCACCGGCAAGGGCAGAAGGGGCCCGAGGGCAGTCGCTTGGGCGTCTTGTGTCGAGCGACAGGAGGAACAGGCGGAGACATAGGCGGAGAAGTCCCGACGCATCCGTGGCCACCAGTAGTACCGACCAATCAAGTGTAAGGTCATCACCATCCCCGCATGGCCTGCGAGTCTGGAGGAATGGCCCCAGCGAAGGACTTGCCTCCGATCTGCCTCGGTTACCAGCGTCTTACCTGGTAGGGACAGAAGGAGGGGTGCCGCCATGCAGGCGTTGGACGGATCGATGATGGAGCGTGACTCCTCCTCCCGACATTCGGACGTTACTAGGGTTTCGGCAGAGTTCAATGGGTAGACACAGCCTTTCGGGAGTGGAGCCCCAGGCACCAGATCAACGGGACAGACACAGGGTCCGTGCGGAGGTAACGTCTCGGCCTCCTTCTGGTCGAGGACGTCAGCATACGACCAATAGGCCGAGGGCAGCCCGGGCAACGCTGCCAGTGCAGGTGGCAGCCGGACGGGAGAAACGGGAAGAAGGCATCGGCTATGGCACGCCTGCCCCCACCGCAGGACCTCACCTGTTCGCCATTCCAGTACTGGTTCATGAATGCGGAGCCATGGAAGACCGAGCAGAAACGGAGGAGACAGGACCGGCAGGACATAGAAAGTGAGGCGCTCAGTGTGACGAGGACCGACTTGTATTTCCACCTCTCCGGTGACACCCGTCACAGCGTCTTGTAAGGGCCTCCCATCGACCGAGGTGATGACGCGGGGATGCTGCAGGGGGTATATGGGAATACCGTAGCGTTGCGCCGTCTCCAGCTGCACAAAGTTACCTGCGGACCCAGAATCCAGGCAAGCCACCTCCGAATGGCGTTCGCCTCCAACCGTAACCTGGATGGCAATAGTACGAGGTGGAGAGGACTTGCTCTCTGTTAAGTGGGCCTCTCTTACCTGCCCTAGATGGAGGTTCTCTGGCCGCTTGGGACACTGGCGGCGAAAGTGGCCAGATCCTCCACAATAAAGGCACAGGCCCCGGGTGATCCTCTCCTCCCTCCTCTGGAGCCGGAGCTGGACACGATCCACCTCCATGGCCTCGTGACCTGCTGGCGGTGCCGCGGGTTCCGGAAGGAAGGGTCCACTCTTATGCATCCTCTCCTGCGTTCTCTCCTGGAACCGCTCCTGAAGACGACGGTCAATTCGGACAGCGAGGGTGATGTACTCCTCCAGGGAGCTGGGCAGGTCCTGAACTGTTAGTTCGTCCTTGATACGGCTTGACAACCCCCGGCGGAAGACACCAACCAAGGGCTCATCCGCCCAGCGGAGCTCGGCAGCCAGAGTACGGAATCGGATGGCATACTGCCCAACAGACTGGTTACCTTGTCACAGGTTGAAGAGCGCCTCGGTGGCGGAGGCCACCCGTCCTGGCTCATCAAAGGCCTTACGAAAGGTGTCCAGGAACGCCCGCAGGTTGGACACGATGGGATCCTCTCTCTCCAACAACGGGTTGAACCATGCCAGTGCCTCTCCCTCGAGGTGCGAAGCCAGAAACGCCACTTTCGCCTCATCTGTCGGGTATTGGTGAGGTAATAACCGGAAGTGGAGCTGGCACTGGTTAATAAACCCCCGACATGCTTTAGAATCCCCAGTGTACCTGGTGGGCTGGCACAGCCGTGGTGAAGACACAGCTCCAGCCGGAGCTCCAGTTGGCAGCATGGGGACGGAACCTGGGCTTCCTGTTTTGCTCTGTAGGCTGGTAAGCCGATCATCCAAGGAGGACATATGGGATGACATCCGAATCTGACTCTCTCTCAGATGGTCCAATTCCTGGTGGAGACTCAGCACCTGGGAAGAGAGAGTGGGATCAGTGGTAGAGAGCGCCCCCAAGCGGGCCTCTAGAGACTGGATAAACGCCACAACCTGGTCGTGACTCTGGCGGAGTGCGGCCAGCTCTCTTTGGGCATCAAATCTGGTATCAGCGGGGTCCATGGCCAGGGCAAGATCTTTCACATCCTACTGACGGACCCCACACGTGGACCCACTAGACCGCGTAGTGCGGATACTGATACCGGGATGATAGAGAGACGGACCAGTACAGTAGAGTCAACAGGTTTATTGAACAACACAAGAACCCACGCCCCAGGGGAGGGCCACACGGCCACAGCACCCGGAACACCACCGAAGGAGGCCCCGGAGCGCTTGATCCCTATACAGGGATACCGCCGGTACCAACCTCGGAAGGACCAATGAAGCGGACACGGGTGTTAAACCGACCCAAGGAAACGTGGAAACAACACAGCAACCGGGTATAAGATAGGACACGGAGAACTGGAAACACGGAGAATCCGGAGAAGGACCTGAATCAGCAATTTCAGCTTGGAAGAGTTCCGGGTAGAAGGCCAAGAACACGGGAGTCAGCAAGGAGCCAGCAGGGCAGAGATCTGCAGGAAGTAACACACAGAAATCAGATAACAAGCAAAATAAGGAACAACCTGACCAGACCAGGAATAGCAACTCCACTAGGTAGAAATTGCCCTGGCAAAGACTGACAGTAAACAGGAAGCTTATATTACAGCAGGGCACTCCTGATTGGCGGGACACAGAGGCTTGGTGATTGGCTGAGGGGAGGAGCATGATCCCTGCAGCTTCCCCAGCATTCACTGATTTGGAGATGGAGTTTCATGCGCTCAAGCAGTAGCCCCGGGAGTGAGGAGATGAGCGGCGCTATTCAAGCAGAGGGCGCTGGAGCCCTGCGGCAGACCCCCGAGTGGTTACAAGGACAGCCCACCCGAAAGGTGTGGAGGGCTCCCATTACACTGCCACCTGACCAAACAGGCCGCCCAGCACAATACATCCGCACGACTGGATGAACCGCACCCCGCAGATGATAGAAAAGTGCAAAAAGTTTTTTTATGATGAACAAAAAAACCTTTTATATGGGGTATTGGTTCATGTATTGGCCAAGACACTTAAGCTCATGATCCACGTCATAGATCCCCATGCTCATGAGTCCTTACAAATCTGTATCTGGCTACTGATGGTAAGATTTTTTCTGATGCTGCCTTTTATGAGTAGTTTTTGTACAAATTTGTTAGGAGCTTAAGTGTCTTGGCCAATACATGAACCAATACCCCATATAAAAGGTTTGTTTGTTCATCATAAAAAAACTTTTTGCACTTTTTTATCGTCTGTGGGGCACGGTTGGGCCCCTTGGGGCGCTGTTCATCCAGTCGTGCAGATGCATCGTGCTGGGCGGCCCGTATGGTCTGGTGGCAGGACCAATGGGTAGCTATCAAACACTCCACATCATGTGTATCAGTGTGCATAGCGTCCTATGCAAGCCCAATGGCAAGTCACCTTCCACATGTATTGTAGGTAGAGGTGATTTTATCTGCCTGCACCTGGGCTTGCTTTACATAAGGGGGTCTGACTGCAACCTGCTAAGTGCAGTGTTGGTTTTGTATCTGGCTACTGTTGGTAAGATTTTTTCTGATGCATCTGTATGTGACCCAGATACACAAGTGTGTGAACCTGCGTGTAGCGGATAGACACCTGAACATGAGAACAAATATGCATCAAACTTTGTAACATACAGTACAGACCAAAAGTTTGGACACACCTTCTCATTCAAAGAGTTTTCTGTATTTTCATGACGATGTCCCATCAGGGACAGGGAGCCCAGACAAGGAAGGGCCCATAAGGGACACTCAGCCTGCAGATGAGTGCTCCTGCAGCACTGCCAGTGCACATGGCTAATGTGCATGCAATTCAAATTAGCCATATGCTGGCTCCCTGAGTGCTTCCTCCTCAACCGACTGCAGCAGAGTGATGAATCATCACCCTACGATGTCATCACTTTGGTGCAGTAGTGCAGGCAATGAGGAGGATCGTGGACTGGAGCCTGCTGCAAGAATGCGGCAGGGACAGCAACTGAGGGAAATGGGCTCCAGGGGAGTGGAGGGAAGGTGAGCATAATATATATTTTTTTAACTGTGTGCAGCGTGATGGGGGATTATAGAGGCTGCCACTCGGTTGCATGGAGGTTGTGCTGAACTATGGGGGCTGCTGCTGGGTTATGGAGACTGCTGCTGGGTTATGGAGGCTGTGCTATGGCAGCTACTGTTGGGCTATGGAGGCTACTGCAGGGCTATGGAGGCAGTTCTATGGAGGCTGCTGTAGAGCTTTGGAAGTTAGGTAATGGAGGCTACTGCAGGGCTATGGAGGCTGTGCTATGGAGGCTGCTGCTGGGTTATAGAGGCTGTGCTATGGAGGCTGCTGCTGGGTTATAGAGGCTGCTGCAGGGCTATGGAGGCTGTGCTATGGAGGCGACTTCAGGGCTATGGAGGCTGCTGCTGGGCTGCCACAGCCTCCAAATAATATATACAGCCCGACACAGCCTCCAAAAAATATATACAGCCCAGCAGAGCCTCCAAATATATACACCACGCAACCTCTATATATACAGCCCAGCAGCAGCCTCTATACTATTTATACAGCCTAGCAGTCTCCATATTATATTTACAGTCCAGCAGCCTCTATATTATATATGCAGCCCTGCACAGCCTCAATCTTATATGTACAGCGCACCCAGGAGCCTCTATATTTATATACACAGCCCACAGCTTCTATATTATATTTATGAATCGCGGTATGTGTTAAAGGGGTCCACTGAGACTATTTCGCCTGGGGCCCACAAAAACCTGGAGCCAGCCCTGAGTGTGACAATAGTCATCTAGGGTGTTAGAGGAAATTGACTGCACTACAAGATAGAGTGTGAGGTGGTTACTATAACTCTTATTTGTGGTGTATGCATCAGGACTTTAGGAACAGTGACTACACGTAACTCCACACTTGAGCTTTGGATATGTACGAGGAGGAAACATACCGACACATAGAGGGTTCCAACAGGGAAGAAACTGGGGGGCCTCATATGAGCTTTTACATGGGAAGAGAAAAAGGAAAGACATTTATGATCATATGTTACGCTTTATAGTCACTAATCAGGATGTAGGATAGGGGGTGAGAAAGCGCATATAGGGTCCTATCCTTAAGACATAGGATTATTAAGGTGCAATCTAGGAACTGCTCACCTGATAGGGTTGTGTAGCACACACCCGGCGTGATCGCTCAGAACAGTACAGCTGCCAGGACCGTACCTCGACAGGTCACTGTGGTCACGATAAGCTTCTGCAGGACAAAGTACCTCGTGGTCCGAGCTGCTGCGTTCATATGGTGGAAAAACCAGAGACAGCGGTATGCCTGGATATGGTCATAGATAGTTTATTTTCCTACGCGTTTCGGAGTCGTATCCCAGACTCCTTTCTCGGGGAGCATCAAGACTACAGTGCAGACAATCCTTTTTTTACTGAGCAGTCCACAATCCTAAAGACCAGATTTATACAAAAAAAAGTATCCCTAATGCTTAATAAATGATGCATATGATATCTGTAAAGACATCCCGCAAAAATGTTTTAGCTCAAACAGAACATGAAACCACATTAAGAAAATCAAAGAAATTGAACAGGGATAGGAAAGACTATTCTAACAAAGACAATAGTACAGACCAACCTGAAACAAACAATTACACCAATAAAAATAGAGATGTGATGCATCCCAGATTAAGATCCATTTCTGATTCAGGATCAAGTCCTTACCCCAATATATATCAGACTCAGAGATTCTCAAACAGCAGATGGCAAAAGAATCCTAAAAGACCATTTAATAATACACAAGGAAATGACACACAGGCACATAATAGAACCAATGAGACCATCATTACTGAGACTATTCCTAATAAGTCCTCTAAAATCGATTCCACTTTTCATACTTCTAATATGAAGAAGAAGCAAAATAAAAATCACTCCACAGATATGCCCAAAGATACACCAGAGATTGTAGTCATTAATGAAGAAGTCCAGGAGAAAGAAACGATTGATGATATGAATGAATCTATGGTTGAAACTTATAGTGACGAAGACTACTCAGTTGACACCTCTGATGAAGAAATTTTTGATTCAGAAAATAATGGTTTACAATCCAAGATAGACTGGGAAAAATTTGAACTGGCCAAAGCAGCCATTAATGAGAAAGAACTCTCTCAATCTAAATCAATAACCCAAAACAATCCCAAACCTAATACAGTCACTGTCCAGGCAGTAGTTCATAAAGAAATTAATGGGAAAATATCCAGCACCAATCCCAACAATAAGGATATCATCAGAAACAAGATCCCAGCAGAAATACATCTGCAGAATATAAAAGAACAAATAGAAAGAATTAATAGGGCTAAACCTCTGAGCCTTATTATTTTACATGATAATACCAAACCTCAAAAATCTGTTCCTATTAATTATATTGAAAATAACTTAATAGAGATTGAGAGTCCTATCGACAAAACAATGGATAAAATCATAGAAGTTATTACCCCAGATATAAGAGTACAACAATTAATATCCCCTGTCCCAATAATCGTTAACAATGTTACCACCAATGACAAAATCGTACTTGATAATTCTGGCAGTAACAATACAGGAGTAGTGCCTTTTTTAACCCCTTCACGACCTATGATGTCGTGGGATGTCATAGAAGTCGATGCGTTCCCGACCTGTGACGTCCCACGACGTCATGGCAGGATCGCGTTCCCGCGGCATCGGTGATCGGGGCCGGTGACATGTCACTGGTGCCGCGGGAACATGAGGACCTGTACTTTGTCCTGGGGGGGTGGCTATTTCCCCCTCGTGGCTGAATTCGCTCTGATTGGCAGTTTAAACTGAACTACCAATCAGGCTTGGAGGGGTGGGTGCGCGGGTGCCCCTCCGACTCCAAGTTAACCCCCCCGTCCCTTCCCTGACTGCAACCCACCCACCACCGGCACCGATCACCTCTGCAGCCTCCCGCATGCTGGCGCTGCTGCAGGCGCCGGTGCAGGCACCGACGCGGTCTGGCGCCGGCACTGGCCAGCGCGTGCCGGCGGGTGCCTAGTGCCCCTCAACCCTCCTACCCCGGATCCCACCTCCATCCACGACCCCCCCATGTCCCCTCTCACCCGTCCTCCGTCGTCCTCCGTGGTGCCGCGGCTCCTCGGTGTGGTACTCCTCCTCTTCTCCCAGGCTCCTCCTCCTCACTAGAGGATCTTGAGAGAGAGGTAAGTATGTGTGTGTGTGTATGTGTATGTGTGCGTGTTCATGGGTGGATGCATGGGTGCATGCATGGGTGCAAAGATGCATGGGTGCGTGCATGGATGGATGGACGCATGGATGGATGGGCGTATGGGTGTGTGCATGGGAGCATGGGTGCGTACATGGGAGCGTGGGTGCAAAGATGGATGGGTGTGTGGATGGATAGGCGCATGGGTGCGTGCATGGATGGATGAGCGCATGGGTGCGTGGATGGATGGGCGCATGGGTGCGTGCATGGATGGATTAGCGCATGGGTGCGTGGATGGATGGGCGCATGGGTGCGTGCATGGGTGCAAAGATGCATGGGTGCATAAATGGATGGATGGACGCAGGGGTGCATGGATGGATGGGTGCATGGGTGTGTGCATGGGAGCATGGGTGCGTGCATGGGAGCGTGGGTGCAAAGACGGATGGGTGTGTGGATGGATAGGCGCATGGGTGCGTGCATGGATGGATGAGCGCATGGGTGCGTGGATGGATGGGCGCATGGGTGCGTGCATGGATGCGTGGATATATGGGTGCATGTGTGGATGGATGGGCGCATGGGTGTAACAAGGGATCAAGTGTCCTCTTGTTGTAGTCACTGGGGTCAGTCATGGTGCACTGTATGGCAATGATCTGCCATACCGTGCACCATGACTCTGACCCCAGAGACTACAACAAGAGGACGCTTGATCCCTTGTTGTAGTCTCTGGGGTCACAGTCATGATGCACGGTATGGCAGATAATTGCCATACAGTGCACCATGACTAACCCCAGTGACTACAACAAAGGATCAAGTGTCCTCTTGTTGTAGTCTCTGGGGTCAGAGTCATGGTGCACGGTACGGCAGATAATTGCCATACAGTACTTCATGACTGTGACCCCAGAGACTACAACAAGGGATCAAGTGTCCTCTTGTTGTATTCACTGGGGTCAGTCATGGTGCACTGTTTGTCAATGATCTGCCGTACCGTGCACCATGACTCTGACCCCAGAGACTACAACAAGAGGACACTTGATCCCTTGTTGTAGTCTCTGGGGTCACAGTCATGAAGCACGGTACGGCAGATAATTGCCATACAGTACTTCATGACTGTGACCCCAGAGACTACAACAAAGGATCAAGTGTCCTCTTGTAGTCACTGGGGTCAGTCATGGTGCACTGTATGGCAATGATCTGCCGTACCGTGCACCATGACTCTGACCCCAGAAACTACAACAAGAGGACACTTAATCCCTTGCTGCAGTCTCTGGATGTAGCAGAGGTGATCGAGCGTCGTGGGACCTTCGTTGTGGACTACGTCGGAGGCGATCGAGCGTCGTGTGACCTTCGTTGTGGACTACGTCGGAGGCGATCGAGCGTCGTGGGACCTTCGTTGTGGACTACGTCGGATCTTTATAATAAAGATGGAGTCCGAATTTTGTTTGTGTTTTTTTTTCAAATAAAAAGATTTTTCTCTGTGTGTATTTTCTGACTATTTACCAGAGATTCCTAATGGCGGGTCTAACATTGGCCCTATATTATGAATCTCGGGCTTAGTGCCAGCTGCCAATAAAAAGCTGGCATTAACCCCTTTATTACCCAGTTAGCCACCGGCAACAGGGCAACTGGAAGAGCATGGGTACTGCGCCAGAAAATGGCGCTTCAATGAATGCGCCATTTTATGGGGCGGCTGCGGGCTGCAATTCACAGCATGGGGGGCCCAGAACACTTGGGCCTCACTATGCTGAGGATTCCATCCCCCAGCTGCCTAGTTGTACCTGGCTGGACCAAAAATATGGCGGAGCCCCACGTAATTTTTTTTTCTAGAATTAGTTCTAGAAATTAAAAAAAAAATGGGCTTCGCTGTATTTTTGGTTCCAGCCAGGTATGACGAGGCAGCTGGGGGTGGGTGGCAGTCCGTAGCTGCCATGTTGTACCTGGCTGGACCAAAAATATGGCAGAGACCTATGTCATTTTTTTTCTAGAAATAAAAAAAAAATAGGCTTCGCTGTATTTTTGGTTCCAGCCAGGTATGACGAGGCAGCTGGGGGTGGGTGGCATTCCGTAGCTGCCAAGTTGTACCTAGCTGGACCAAAAATATGGCGGAGCCCCATGTCATTTTTTTTCTAGAAATAATTCTAGAAATAAAAAAAAATAGGCTTCACTGTATTTTTGGTTGCGAGCCAGGTACAATGATGCAGCTGGGGGCTGGTGGCAGTCCGTAGCTGCCAAGTTGTACCTGGCTGGACCAAAAATATGGCAGAGCCCCATGTCATTTTTTTTTTTTTAAATTCTACAAATAAAATGACATGGATCTTTGCCGCATTCTTGGCTGCCAGCCAGGTACAACTTGGCAGCTAGGGGGCTGGAATCCTCAGCATGGAGAGACCCAAATGTTTTGGGTCCCCTATGCTGCGAATTGCAACTACTAGACTAGTATGTTTTTTCACAAAAAGTTTCTTTATTCATTTATACGGCTCAATTTGTGAAGCACATGGGGGTTCAAAGTGCTCACTGTGCATGTAGATAGGTTCCTTGGGGGGTCTAGTTTCCAAAATGAGGTCACTTGTGGGGGAGCTCCAATGTTTAGCCCCTGTGTGCCTAAACATTTGAGCTCCCCCACAAGTGACCCCATTTTGGAAACTAGACCCCCCAGGGAACATATCTAGATGCATAGTGAGCACTTTGAATCCCCAGGTGCTTCACAAACTGATCCGTAATGAGGTAAAAATACTTTTTTTTCCCACACAAATTTTCTTTTTTAATTTGTACGGATCAATTTGTGAAGCACCTGGGGGTTGAAAGTGCTCACTATGCATCTAGATATGTTCCCTGGGGGGTCTAGTTTCCAAAATGGGGTCACTTGTGGGGAGCTCAAATGTTTAGGCACACAGGGACTCTCCATACGCGACCTGGTGTCCGCTAACAATTCCAATTGTTGGCAAACACCAGGTTGCGTATGGAGAGCCCCTGTGTGCCTAAACTTTGGAGCTCCCCCACAAGTGACCCCATTTTGGAAACTAGACCCCCCAGGGAACTTATCTAGATGGGTGGTGACCATATTGAACCCCCAGGTTCTTCACAAATGAATCCATAAAATAAAAATGAAAAAAAAAACAATTTGTGGAAAAAAAAGTATTTTTTAATTTTTACAGATCAATTTGTGAAGCACCTGGGGGTTCAAAGTGCTCACAATGCATCTAGATATGTTCCCTGGGGGGTCTAGTTTCCAAAATGGGGTCACTTGTGGGGGAGCCCCAATGTTTAGGCACACAGGGGCTCTCCAAATGCGACATGGTGTCCGCTAACAATTTAGGCTGATTTTCCATTCAAATTGTTAGCGGACACCATGTTGCGCTTGGTGAGGACCTGTGTGCCTAAACTTTGGAGCTCCCCCACAAGTGATCCCATTTTGGAAACTAGACCCCCCAGGGAACGTATCTAGATGGGTGGTGAGCATTTTGAACCCCCACATGCTTTACAAATTGATCTGTGAATATGGAAAAAGTACTATTTTTTCACAAAAATGTTCTTTTAGCCTCAATTCTTTCATTTTCACATGGGTAACAGGTATAAAATTCATCCTAAAATTTGTTGGGCAATTTCTCCTGAGTACACCGATGTCTCATATGTGGTCATAAACCACTGTTTTGACGCGCGGCAGGGCTCAGAAGTGAAGGAGCTCAATTTCACTTTTTGAATGGAAAATTAGCTCCAAAAGTCAAATGGCGCTCCTTCCCTTCGGGGCCCTGCCGTGCGCCCAAACCGTGGTTTATGATCACATATGAGGTATCGATATACTCAGGAGAAATTGCCCAACAAATTTTAGGATCCATTTTATCTTGTTGCCCATGTGAAAATGAAAAAATTGAGGCTAAAAGAACATTTTTGTTAGAAAAATTAAAATATCCATTTTTATTTTCCAATTTGCTTAGTTCCTGTGAAGCACCTGAAGGGTTAATAATCTTCTTGAATGTAGTTTTGAGTAGCTTGAGGGGTGCAGTTTTTGGAATGGTGTCACTTTTGGGTGTTTTCTGTCATGTACACCCCTCAAAGGGACTTCAAATGGGATGTGGTCACTAAAAAAATGGTTTTGTAAATTTTGGTGGAAAAATGAAAAATTGCTCATGAACTACCCTTACAACTTCCTAACAAATTTTTTTTTTTTTTTTCCAAAATTGTGCTGATGTAAAGTAGACATGTAGGAAATATTATTTCATAACTATTTTGTGTCACATAACTCTCTGGTTTACCAGAAGAAAAATTCAAAATTTGAAAATTGCAAAATTTTCAAAATTTTTGCCATATTTTTGATTTTTTCACAAATAAACGCAAAAATTATCGACCTAAATTTAATACTAACATGAAGCCCAATATGTCACGAAAAAACAATCTCAGAATCGCTAGGGTCCGTTGAAGCGTTCCAGAGATATTACCTCATAAAGGGACACTGGTCAGAATTGCAAAAAATGGCAAGGTCTTTAGGGTCAAAATAGGCTGGGTCATGAAGGGGTTAAACTTGGCCAACAACAGACAAAACTCAATATTGAAGTTTTTCAGCCCCTCTGCAAAAAGAAAACTAGGAGAGGTAGAAGAGGAAAAAGACACAACAACAAAAAAGAAAGGAAGGGTGAACTTTGCTCTATGAGAAACAAGGATGAGAGTAATATAATCAATTTGTCTGATCATAATTTTTCTCCTGATGAACTGGCCGTACTTAATAAGGGACTTTTTTTTTGCCCCACTAATGACCCTATAGACTTGGACCTATATGTAGTTTTACATAGATTCATCAGAAGACTAACTTTAAAAAGGCATTTTGTGAACAACACCATCAATACCTTAGATCTGGGGTGGGGAACGTCAGGCCCCCGGGCCGGGTCTGGCCCGCCATGTTACCTGATCCGGCCCGTGGCCACTTTGCTTTTATTTGTAGCGCGGTCCCTTTAAATCAGCAGCGGTGCGTGTCGGAATTGTCTCCGACCTGAAACATAGTCAGCGTGAGGCGTTCTGTGAAGCAGGAGCCTCTGCACTGTCCAGCTCAGCTCCCGGGAGGATTACAATCACCTCCTGCTTATCTTAAATAAACAATTCCTCCACCTCGGGAAGTCCGTGAGTAAATCTAAAGGTGTCAGATAAGTAAATAAATAAAGTGTCTGCTCTGTGATCGTCGTCTGTGCAGGGATGAAAACTGTCAGCAGTATAAGAAGGAGCTGCATCCAGAAACATAGCCAAGGGAGGGAGATAAAAATCATGTGAAGCCATGTTAAAATCATATATGTCCACATTGATTTTTATCTACCTTCATTTGGATGTGTTGCTGGATCTCTTTTTGCTCTGCCCCCTGTGTACCTGTGTGTCATGCGCCTCAGGCCCCTGTGTACACGTGTGTCTTGCGCCTCTGGCCCCGTGTACACGTGTGTCGTGTGCCTCAGGCCCCCGTGTACCCTTTGTGTCGTGCGCCTCTGGCCCCCGTGTACCCGTGCGCCTCTGGCCACCTTGTACCCGTGCGCCTGTGGCCCCGTGCACCCGCGTGTCACGCGCCTCTGGCCCCTGTGTGCCCATGTGTCGTGCGCCTCTGTCCCCCGTGTAACCGTGTTTCATGCGCCTTTGGCCCCCTTGTACCTGTGTCGTGCACTTCTAGCCCCCCATGTACCCATGTGTCACTCGCCTCTGGCCCCCATGTACCTGTGCGCCTCTGGCCGCCTTGTACCCGTGCGCCGGTGGCCCCGTGTACCCGTGTGTCATGTGCCTTTGTCCCCCGTGTACCTGTGCGCCTCTGGCCCCCGTGTACCCGTGTGTCGTACGCCTCTGGCCCCCATGTACGCGTGTGTCGTATGTCTCTTGCCCCATGTACCCGTGTGTCGTACGCCTCTGGCCCCGTGTACCCTTTGTGTCATACGCCACTGGCCCATTGTACCTGTGTGTCGTACACCTCTAAGCCCGTGTACCAGTGTGTCGTATGCCTCTGACCCTGTGTACCCATGTGTGTCGTACGTCTCTGGTCCCCATGTACTTGTGTGTGTTGTACGCCTCTGATCTTGTGTACCCGTTTGTAGTATGCCTCTGGCCTTGTGTACCCGTGTGTTGTACGCCACTGGCCTTGTGTACCCGTGTGTCGTACACCTCAGGATCCGTGTACCGTACAACTCAGGCTCCGTGTACCCGTGTGCCGTACACCTAAGACTTTGTGTACCTGTGTGTCTTATACTTCAGGCCCTGTGTACCCATGTGCCATATGCCTCAGGCTCAGTGTATCCATGTTCTGTGTACCCATTAGTTGTATGACTCTGGCCCCATGTACCTGTGTGCCATATGCCTCCGTCTCAGTGTACCCATGTACTGTACGCCTCAGGCTCAGTGTACCCATGTGTAGTACACCTCAGGCTCTGTGTTCCCAAGTGCCGTATGCCTCACGCTCATTGTACCCATGTGTCGTATTCCTTGTGCTCCGTGAACCCGTGTTCCGTATGCTTCAAACTCCATGTACTCATGTGCCGTATACCTCAGGCTCTGTCTACCCATGTGCCATATACCTCTGGCCCTGTGTACCCACGTGCTGTGTACCCCATGCTCTGTGTACCCATGTGCTGTATACCTCACGCTCCGTGTAACCATGTGCTGTATACCTCAGGCTCTGCCTACCCTTGTGCCGTCTACCTCAGGCTCTGTCTACCCTTGTGCTGTCTACCTCAGGCTCTATCTACCCATGTGCAGTATACCTCAGGCCCCAGAAATGGGGTTAGGCTACCTTCACATTTGCGTTTGTGTCTGCATGCAGAGGGCATGCAGACACAAACGCAGTGAAAGCAGGGTAATTTTTGTTCATAATGATGTGTCCGCAGCGGAGAATTTCCGCCTGCGGACACATCACTATGGAGCCCGGCCAACCAATCGGCACGCTCGGGAGGCGGGCCGGAGACAGAGATCAGCGGCAGAGATCTCCTCCGGGCCCCTGGTAAGCTCCGACCGTTGTCAGCGGGCAGAAACATCTGATCTGACAGTTGTTTGAATCTCCTGCGCCGACACAGAGAGGAGATGTCGGCGCGGGAACATTCAAACAGCTGTCAGATCAGCTGTTTCTCCTCACCGACACCACCAGCAGATTACCGGCAGCGGGGGGGAGGAGAACGGCAGTGGATCGCGCAGTGGCTCCAGCTGATCTCCCGGTGGCCGTCGGTGATCTCCTTTGACATCACCGGCGGCCACCAGGACAGATTTCAATGGGTCCGCAGCGTTCTCCTGCTCAGTCATGCGCAGAACACTGTTTTTTAAGTTAATAAATTTATACGGCCCTCGAATGATATTCTAAATTTCCAAATGGCCCTTTGCAGAGAAAAGGTTCCCCACCCCTGCCTTAGATGCTACCAATTCATCCGACAAGTGCTTCCACCCTGATGTAAAGGTCGCCAGTAAATTCTACCCCACTGACAGTAAGGGTCATTTTCTTGAGACCTTCCATGAGCTGGTACAAAGAGATCTAAATTCTTTAAATAAACTTAATAAATGAAAATAAAGCTTTGAACAACCTACAAAGAAATAATAGGATTGTCATTAGATGTGCTCACAAAGGAGGAGGGATTGTCATTCAAAATTATGAAGACTATGTCAAAGAAGCCCATAATATACTATCAGACACAAATTATTACAGAAAAATGGATTCTGACCCGTTCCCCAAACTCATAAAAGAATACAATAACTTCATCAAAGAAGTTTTTGATAATGGTATCATTAATTCCACTGAACAAAGATTTCTGTCAAACAAGTGTCCGGCAACACTGTTTTTATACCACCTTCCCAAAATACATAAAAACATAAAAAATCCACCTGGGAGACCTATCATTTCAGGGATAGACTCCCTGACAAGCAATATTGCACACTACATTGATAAAATTTTACAGCACCATGTTACATCATTGGACAGTTATTTGAAAGATTCTACTGAACTCATCATATACTGAAAGAGATTACTTGGGAAGATTCATATTGTTTGCTCACATTAGATGTGGCTTCATTATATACAAATATAGACCACGACATCGGCATCGAATGCACAAAGAAATATCTATCAGCGGACAACAGGATACCCACACATCAAATGACTTTCATCTTGCAGGGATTGGAATTCATTCTGAAAAATAATTTCTTCACTTTTTTGGACTCCTTTTATCATCAAACAAAAGGGACTGCTATGGGCTCTAAAGTCGCTTGCTCGTATGCAAATTTGTTTATGGGGATTTTCGAGGATATATATATGTACAATAATACCCACTCTGGAGGACTAAGACTGTATAAGAGGTATATTGATGACGTGTTTATTATATGGAACTCCACAAATTTTAATATTCATGATTTTTTGAAAGAATTAATTGATAACACCTGGGGCTTAAAATTTGAACCTCATATTCACGAAAATACTATAGATTTTCTGGATCTGACTATTTAGTAACATAGTACATAACATAGTATTTATATAGAAAATAATAAATTAATGATTAAAACATTCTTCAAAAAAACTGACAGAAACAGTTATGTCCATTTCAAAAGTAATCATTATGGGAAATGGTTACGTAATATTCCTTTGAACCAATTTAAAAGGATCAGAAAGAACTGTACCAGTCAAGAGATTTTTACTGAGCAGTCCACAATCCTAAAGACCAGATTTATACAAAAAAGTATTCCAAATATTTAATAAATGATGCATATGATCTCTGTAAAGACATCCCGCAAAAATTTTTACTTAATAGAAATAAAAAAGGGAAGGTATTCCCAGAGGATAAATTTGCCTATAATTTCATCACCACATTTACTAAAAAGAATGGTGAAATTAGGAAAATAATTGAGAAACATTGGCCACTACTGTTTAATGACCCCATATTACGCAAAATTCTCCCCAAAAATCCAGGGATGACATACAGAAGAGCACCCAACATAAAAAGCATACTGGCACCTAGCAGACTTAAGATTATTAACTCAAGTAAGATATTAAAACCTGTCAGTGCAAAAGGATCCAGAAAATGTAATAAAAAGAGACGTATGTGTTGTAAAATGATCCAAACACGTAGCACTTTTCATTCTGTCACAACAAAAGAAACATTCCGGATCAAATATGACCTGAATTGTGATTCCACACATGTAATATATCTGCTGGAATGCCCATGTGGCATTCAATATATTGGAAGGACAACTCAGAACCTACACTGCCGTATCAATAAACATAGGTCCAACATAAGAAAGGGGTACCAGCAACATGGGGTATCTAACTACTTCAATCTGGTACATAATAGAGATTTTTCATTGTTAAAAGTCACAGCGATGGACCATGTACCCGCTAATTGTAACAAAAGAATTGGTGCCCTCAATAAAAATAAAAAATTCTGGATTTATAAATTGGACACTTTAAAACTAAAAGGGTTAAATCTTGTGACTGAAATTATATCTTAAATAGGGCTTTGAAAAGCCTTTATTCCATGTCAGCCATCAAAAAAGATATCACGTTATATTTGATCCTCTAAATATAAAATATTCATAATAATTAATTTTTATTGATCTCTACAGACAGGGCCGTATTTGCCATTAGGCACTCATAGGCACGTGCCTAGGGCGGCGCCATTCTCATAGGGGGCGGCGTCTCAGCGTGTTTTTTTTTTTTCCCCTTTTTTTTTTTTTTTTTCGGCTCCGGGCCGGCCGGGTCGCAAGCCCCGCGCCCATTCCCGCCCCCTTCCTTTCATCATTACAGCCGCCCCGCCTGCCTTCCCGCCCACCCACCTCAGTCAGACACCCGGAAGAGACGAGGAGAAGGAGGGGCCGGCAAAGGAGGGGAAACTTGAAGTTCCCGCTCTTTTTCCTCCTCTCCCGTGCGCCCAAGTGCTGCGGTGGTGGCGCCGGCGGCGGCTCCTGCAGTGGTGGCTACTGCACCCAGCCGCCCCCTCCAGGCCCATGGAAACGAGGAAGCAGCCGGCCGGAGGCACTGGAGGATGATGCGGCTGGCGCATCAATGTGCTCAGAGGGAGCCCGGCCAATGTGAGCAGCCAGCACCAGGTGAGGGAAATGTGGGGGAACTGTGCAGGGGACAGAGGAGAAGAGGACAAAGGAGCAGAGGTCCGAGGAGAAGAGGACAGAAACAGAGGGGCAGAAAGACAGAAACAGGGGGACAGAGAAGAAGAGGACAGAGGGGCACGGGGACAGAAACAAGGGGACAGGAGGAGAGGAAAGAGGAGCAGCAGGAGGGACAGAAGAGAGGAGGACTGTGGTGCAGAAGGACAGAGGGACAGCAGAGAGGAGGACAAGGGTGTAGGAGGACAGAGGAGCAGCAGGAGGGACAAAGGAGAGGAGGACGGGGGTGCAAGAGGAGCAGCAGGAGGGACAGAGGAGGATGGGGTGCAGGAGGACAGCCGAGCAGCAGGAGGGACAGGAGAGGAGGACGGGGGTGCAAGAGGAGCAGCAGGAGGTACAGAGGAGAGGAGGAGGGGGTGCAGGAGGACAGAGGAGAGCAGGGCGGGGGTGCAGGAGAACAGAGGAGAGCAGGGCGGGGGTGCAGAAGGGCAGAGGAGGGCGGGGGTGCAGGAGGGCAGAGGAGAGCAGGACGGGGGTGCAGGAGGGCAGAGGAGAGGAGGACAGGGGTGAAGGAGGGACAGAGGAGAGGAGGACGGGGGTGCAGGAGGGACAGAGGAGAGGAGGACGGGGGTGCAGGAGGGACAGAGAGGAGGACGGGGGTGCAGGAGGGACAGAGGAGAGCAGGACGGGGTGCAGGAGGACAGAGGAGACGAGGACGGGGGTGCAGGAGGGACAGAGGAGAGGAGGACGGGGGTGCAGAAGGGCAGAGGAGAGGAGGGCGGGGGTGCAGGAGGGCAGAGGAGAGGAGGGCGGGGGTGCAGGAGGGCAGAGGAGAGCAGGACGGGGGTGCAGGAGGGCAGAGGAGAGCAGGACGGGGGTGCAGTAGGGCAGAGGAGAGGAGGACGGGGGTGCAGGAGGGACAGCGGAGAGGAGGACGGGGGTGCAGGAGGGCAGAGGAGAGCAGGACCGGGGTGCAGGAGGGCAGAGGAGAGGAGGATGGGCGTGCAGGAGGGCAGAGGAGAGCAGGATGGGGGTGCAGGAGGGCAGAGGAGAGGAGGACGGGGGTGCAGGAGGGACAGAGGAGAGGAGGACGGGGGTGCAGGAGGGACAGAGGAGAGGAGGACGGGGGTGCAGGAGGGACAGAGGAGGACGGGGGTGCAGGAGGGACAGAGGAGAGCAGGACGGGGGTGGAGGAGGGCAGAGGAGAGGAGGACGGGGGTGCAAGAGGGCAGAGGAGAGCAGGACGGGGGTGCAGGAGGGCAGAGAAGAGGAGGACGGTGGTGCAGGAGGGACAGAGGAGAGGAGGACGGGGCTGCAGGAGGAGGAGGAGGACGGGGGTGCAGGAGGGCAGAGGAGAGCAGGACGGGGGTGCAGGAGGGCAGAGGAGAGCAGGACGGGGGTGCAGGAGGGCAGAGGAGAGGAGGATGGGGGTGCAGGAGGGACAGAGGAGAGGAGGGCGGGGGTGCAAGAGGAGAGGAGGACGGGGGTGCAGGAGGGACAGAGGAGAGGAGGACGGGGGTGCAGGAGGGACAGAGGAGAGGAGGAGGGGGTGCAGGAGAACAGAGGAGAGCAGGACGGGGGTGCAGTGCAGGAGGGCAGAGGAGAGCAGGGCGGGGGTGCCGGAGGACAGAGAAGAGCAGAACGGGGGTGCAGGAGGGCAGAGGAGAGCAGGACGGGGGTGCAGGAGGGCAGAGGAGAGGAGGACGGGGGTGCAGGAGGGACAGAGGAGAGGAGGACAGGGTTGCAGGAGGACAGAGGAGAGGAGGATGGGGGTGCAGGAGGAGAGGAGGACGGGGGTGCAGGAGGACAGAGGAGAGGAGGACGGGGATGCAGGAGGACAGAGGAGAGGAGGACGGGGGTGCAGGAGGACAGGAGCAGCAGAAGGGACAGAGGAGAGAAGGACGGGGGTGCATGAGGACTGAGGCTGTGGCTGGCACTGTGTGTGGTGATAATGGCGGCTGTACCGTGTGTCTGCCTCCATGCAGCTGCTGCCACCTTCCTGAGTTGGCAGGGTGTGGCATGCCGGGAGTTGTAGTTCTCCTACCTGCCTGTCCTATATGATTTCTGGTCAGTGTGTTGGGTGCTGGGTGTTGTTGTTCTTCCAGGTGGGCTCAGCCTTGTCCTGCCGCCCGTCTGTGGCCTGTCTCTCTCTTCTGGGATGTCCTCAGCTCTGTGCTGTGCACAGACAGTGTACCACCATCTCCCCAGCTCCATGCTGTGCACAGTGTACCACCATGTCCTCAGCTTCGTGCTGTGCACAGACAGTGTACCGTACACTGTCTGTGCACAGCACGGAGCTGCGGATATGGCGGTACACTGTCTGTGCAAAGCACAGAGCTGGGGAGATGGTGGTACACAGCACAGAGCTGAGGACATGGTGGTACACTGTCTATGCACAGAGCTGAGGACATGGTGGTACACTGTGCACAGCATGGAGCTGAAGACATGGTGGTACACTGTGTACACAGCACGGAGCTGAGGACATGATGCTACACTGTCTGCGCACAGCACGGAGCTGGGGACATGGTGGTACACTGTGCACAGCACGAAGCTGAGGACATGGTGGTACACTGTGCACAGCACAGAGCTGGGGACATGGTGGTACACTGTCTGTGCACAGCACGGAGCTGGGGACATGGTGGTACATTGCACAGCACGGAGCTGAGGACATGGTGCTACACTGTGCACAGCACGGAGCTGAGGACATGGTGCTACACTGTGCACAGCACGGAGCTGAGGACATGGTGGTACACTGTGCACAGCACGGAGCTGAGGACATGGTGGTACACTGTGCACAGAGCTGAGGACATGGGGGCACACTGTGTACAGCACAGAGCTGAGGACATGGTGGAACACTGTGCACAGAGCTGAGGACATGGGGGCACACTGTGTACAGCACGGAGCTGGGGACATGGTGGTACACTGTCTGTGCACAGCACGGAGCTGAGGACATGGTGGTACACTGTCTGTGCACAGCACAGAGTTGAGGACATGGCGTTACACTGTCTCCCGCCACCCTAAAATTGGTCTGTTTCTCATCCAGGAGAGTCGGATGAGTGTCATCGGTTTTTGGTCCATTTGGCATCCAACTGCTGTGCGAGTGTCCGACATTTCTCTCAGATTACATCCGTGTGCAATCTGTTCTTTCCTCAGCAGATATTAGTGTAGAATCATTTACAGCAACATTTTACAGTGTTCTCGGTTACAGAATGAGAATGTATCAGTGAAAAAAACTGATACCTCTCGGATGATCCGTGTGCTGTCAGTGTGCGGTATGTAATTTTGTCAGACCCATAGACTTGCATTGGTGAGTCTCGGTGTGAATTGCAGACTGTCGCAGAATGTTGCAACTTTTTTCTCATCCTGAATCTGGCTGAGAAAAAAGCGTCCGACACTCGCCAGTGCTCTCAGACATCGATTAACATTGGTCCGAGTGCAATGTGATGAAATCACACATTGCACTCATCCGAGTTTCAGACCAGTGTGTCCGTGCCCTAATAATAAAATCCATATAGTAATCCTACAATGTCTGCTGGACATGGTATGGGGGGTTTATGGCTCAGTTAGTACACTCCATACTTCTTGTTATTAACCAGTTAATGCTTTCTTGTCCACCGCACTGCAGTGTCAAAAGAGGAAGACAACGAGACAGGCAGCAACATGGCATCAGAGAGCCCCTGACCTCGAAATACAAGATCCTCAGATCCCGGTATTGTGACATCATATTAAGAATAATATTTTTTGCACTTATATTACACTATGAACTCCACAGCACTTTACATACATCATCAACACTGTCCCCATTGGGGCTCACAATGTAAACCTCCTATCAGTATGTCTCTGTAGTGTGGTTGGACAAACCTTTTATATGTACTACATGATGAAATGTGGGGGGAGAAGCTACATGAAGCTTGGGGGGGAAGGCCGTGACTGGGGGGAAGATTGTAACGGGGGGAGGAGCCATGATGGGGGAGGGGCTGCAACAGGGGGGAGGGGCCGTGATAGGGGGAGGGGCCGTGACAGGGGGGGCGGCGTCCGCTGAGAGTGCCTAGGGCAGCAGGAACTCCAAATACGGCCCTGTCTACAGATGCATATTTTCCTGGGGTTCCAATGTGTGTCCTCATAGGGTTCACTCCTCAGCACCATTTTTGTAATGCGAGGGGGACCCCATCCGTGCTCCCTTGAATGTACTAGTTTTGTGTATATTTTTAGATATGCTCCCTTCTTATGTGTCATTTTTATGAATTGCTCCCATTGCCTTGCTCTTTTCACTGGTGTGATATGTGGATTTGATCCTGCCATTGCACGCTTCCAAATCTTGTGCACCCCGGTGTTTTTAACTTGGATCTTTTCCTGACTTGTGATACACGCCATTTAGCTGCTTCTATTAACTTGCACGGTTCTTATATTAATTTGTTGTAATGTCATGGCTCTAAATCAGAAGCATACAACTTTTTATTAATTGGTGTTTTCTGCCTATAGACTTCTGTACAGCTTCCAACTGTTCCTAAATACCTGCTTGCTTTCCTCTTTTGATCTAAATGAGAGCCACGCGATTGTTTGCAACTTTGTTTCTCTGTTGATAGGCTTTTACGCCCGGATCACTTCAGAGTTACCGGTCTAATAACCCTGACCGGTTTTTATCAGTATTACAGAGATATAGAGCTCAAAACTGGTCGTTCCCGGATTAAAGTAATCCGGTTTTTACACTCTAACAGGTACATCATGAATATAAGGGTTACATATCTACTTATATAATTGGCAGTTGGGAATTCGGGCGTTGAATCCCAAGATGCTTTGCGGTACTGCGAGCGATGACGTGCAGCGTCATGGCGAGCCGCAGCCGCACTACTGTAAAAAAAAAAATTTCCTCACCTCTCCCCGAGCCCCCGACGTCTCCCGCCGTCTTCCGCCAGGCTCCCGGTGGCTCCCGGTGCCTGCAGAGCTCTTCTACACCAGTACAGGACCTGCGGTGATGTCAGAGTCACGTGACACCAGTTTATACCATGGTAACCGCGGGTCACGTGACTCTGACATCACCGCAGGTCCTGAACTGCAGTAGAAGAGCTCTGCAGGCATCGGGAGCCACCGGGAGCTCGGGGTGAGGTGAGCATAAACTTTATTTACATTTTTTTAACCCCTGCCTTACTCTGCCTGTCTCATGTCTCTGCACACTCTGCCTGTCTCATGTCTCTGCACACTCTGCCTGTCTCATGTCTCTGCACACTCTGCCTGTCTCATGTCTCTGCACACTCTGTCTGTGTCCTGTCTCTGCACACTCTGTCTGTGTCATGTCTCTGCACACTCTGTCTGTGTCATGTCTCTGCACACTCTGTCTGTGTCATGTCTCTGCACACTCTGTCTGTGTCATGTCTCTGCACACTCTGTCTGTGTCATGTCTCTGCACACTCTGTCTGTGTCATGTCTCTGCACACTCTGTCTGTGTCATGTCTCTGCACACTCTGTGTCATGTCTCTACACTCTGTGTCATGTCTCTACACTCTGTGTCATGTCTCTACACTCTCTGTAATGTCTCTGTACTGTGTGTCATCTCTGTATACTGTCTGTAATGTCTCTATACTCTGTCTAATGTCTCTATACTGTGTGTAATCTCTGTATACTGTCTGTAATGTGTCTATACTGTGTGTAATGTGTGTATACTGTCTGTAATGTGTGTATACTGTGTGTATAATCTCTGTAATCTCTGCATACTGTCTGTCTATACAATGTCTCATGTATGTATATACTGTGTGCTTCTCTCCTCACCCCTCCACCACTGAGCCGCATCTCTCCTCAACCCTACACCACTGAGCCGCTTCTCTCCTCACCCCTCCACCACTGACCCGCTTCTCTCCTCACCCCTCCACCACTGAGCCGCATCTCTCCTCAACCCTACACCACTGAGCCGCTTCTCTCCTCACCCTCCACCACTGAGCCGCATCTCTCCTCACCCCTCCACCACTGAGCCGCATCTCTCCTCACCCCTCCACCACTGAGCCGCATCTCTCCTCACCCCCCTCCACCACTGAGCCGCATCTCTCCTCACCCCTCCACCACTGATCCGCATCTCTCCTCACCCCTCCACCACTGAGCCGCATCTCTCCTCACCCCTCCACCACAGAGCTGCATCTCTCCTCACCCCTCCACCACTGAGCCGCATCTCTCCTCACCCCTCCACCACAGAGCCGCTTCTCTCCTCACCCCTCCACCACACAGCCGCATCTCTCCTCACCCCTGCACCACACAGCCGCATCTCTCCTCACCCCTCCACCACACAGCCGCTTCTCTCCTCACCCCTCCACCACAGACACCCATCTCTCCTCACCCCTCCACCACAGAGCCGCATCTCTCCTCACCCCTCCACCACAGAGCCGCATCTCTCCTCACCCCTCCACCACAGAGCCGCATCTCTCCTCACCCCTCCACCACAGAGCCGCATCTCTCCTCACCCCTCCACCACAGCTGCATCTCTCCTCAGCCCTCCACCACAGCCGCTTCTCTCCTCACCCCTCCACCACAGAGCCGCATCTATCCTCACCCTCCACCACAGCCGCATCTCTCCTCAGCCCTCCACCACAGAGCCGCATCTCTCCTCACCCCTCCACCACAGAGCCGCATCTATCCTCACCCCTCCACCACACAGCCGCATCTCTCCTCACCCCTCCACCACAGACACCCATCTCTCCTCACCCCTCCACCACTCTGCCGCATCTCTCCTCACCCCTCCACCACAGAGCCGCTTCTCTCCTCACCCCTCCACCACAGAGCCGCATCTCTCCTCACCCCTCCACCACACAGCCGCATCTCTCCTCACCCCTCCACCACAGAGCCGCCTCTATACTCTACTACCCACAGAGCCGCCTCTATTCTCTGCTACCCACAGAGCCACCTCGATACTCTGCTAGCCACAGAGCCGCCTCCATACTCTGCTACCCACAGAGCCGCCTCGATGCTCTACTACCCACTGACCCGCCTCTATACTCTGATACCCACTGACCCACCTGTATACACACAATTCATTTCACCGTGCTCCCGATGCAATTGCATCGGGCCTTTTTACTAGTTATTTATATATTTTATACATTTTTATTGATTATGAAAGAACATCTTTTCATTAATATTTTTATTAATATAACACTTCCATATTTTAACATATATACAATTTTAAGATATATACAATTTTATTAAATACATTACTTTTTAATATATTTATAGATTTTTAATAAAAACAATGTTGATTACGAATTATTATTACATTATATATACTATTTTTTGTTAGTGTATCAATCCCTGCCGGAGATTTGTTACCTTGATCCCTCCTTTTTGATAGTTTTCCAGACCTCTAGAAAGAGAACAAATAAAGCATTAATATAAATACAGGGATATAAGAGATCTTCACTATAGAGTATATAATTTTTTACCCTAATAAGGATGATACATAGTGACATCACACCAAACACTTTAGTTAGATTCTATAGCTACACTGGATAAACAGACTCATCATCTATTTTTCCTCTTGCACGTATAGGTTCTAATCTGCTCACCATTTTTTTCCTTTTTCACCTTCACTCTTTTTTTCACCTTATTTTCTGCAATATCACTTTGTGCCAATTATGCTTAATAACCTTTGTTTGGTATATGTTTTCACACTTTAACAAGTGACTGTTCTTCACCATCTTTTATTTGATCACGCTGTCACAAGCTTTTGTTTACATTACATAGTGACGTCACTTACACACCCCTTGTATACCTACGTCACATCCAATTTGATTTTCGAGCCGTTTTCATGTTAAAAAGGATTGTCTGCACTGTAGTCTTGATGTTCCCTGAGGAAGGAGTTTGGGATACGACTCCGAAACGCGTAGGAAAATAAACTATCTACTACCATATCCAGGCATACCGCTGTCTCTGGTTTTTCCATCATATGAACGCAGCAGCTCGGACCACGAGGTACTTTGTCCTGCAGAAACTAATCAGGATGGGCCATTCCATCCAGGGCCCCATTGTGTTCTTTTGCGTGGTGTGGCTACTGGCTTGCCTCCATGTCTGTGGTATTTGAGATGGGCCCAATGGTATAGACCAGGAGTCCCTAATCTTTTTTGCTCCAGGGACCGGCGTCAAGCAAGATAATTTCTCTGAGGCCTGGGGGAGGGGCTTTGATCATATGGGGCAGGGCCATGTAAAAGGGGTGTGGTTTAGTATCCTGTTTCCCCGAAAGATGCATTACATCTTATTTGCAAAGAAAATCTTATTTCTCTATCCCCTTGCAGCCCCCAGCCTCCTTTTCCAGTCCCCACCCTCCTTTTCCAGCCCCCAGTCTCCTCTTTCAGACCCCAGCCTCCTCTTTCAGACCCCAGCCTCCTTTCAGCCACAACCTGCTTTTCCAGCCCCCAGCCTCCTCTTTCAGCCCCCAGCCTCCTCTTTCAGCCCCCAGCCTCCTCTTCCAGCCATAACCTGGTTTTCCATCTCCCAGCCTCCTCTTTCAGCCTCCAGCCTCCTCTTTCAGCCCACAGCCTCCTCTTCCAGCCCCCAGTCTCCTCTTTCATCCCCCAGCCTCCTCTTCCAGCCATAACCTGCTTTTCCATCCCCCAGCCTCCTCTTTCATCCCCCAGCCTCCTCTTCCAGCCCCCAGTCTCCTCTTTCAGCCCCAGCCTCCTCTTCCAGCCATAACCTGCTTTTCCATCCCCCAGCCTCCTCTTTCAGCCTCCAGCCTCCTCTTTCAGCCCCCAACCTCCTCTTCCAGCCCCCAGCCTCCTCTTCCAGCCCCCAGTCTCCTCTTTCAGCCCCCAGCGTCCTCTTCCAGCCATAACCTGCTTTTCCATCCCCCAGCCTCCTCTTCCAGCCCCCAGCCTCCTCTTCCAGCCCCCAGTCTCCTGTTTCAGCCCTCAGCCTCCTCTTTCAGCCTCCTCATCCAGCCACAACCTCCTTATTCAGCCCCCATCATCTCTATGACACACACACTTTGGTCACATACACACCCCCAGCACCTGCTTCATTACATCCTCTCTCTTCTTTTCCTTAGCTATGTGAATACAACTGCATGAGAAGCCATCAGCCAATCTCACTGCAACAGCCGTGCCAATCACAGTGCAAAAGCCACTAGCCAATCAGGGCCTGGCTGCTGCACCGTGATTGGCCGATGGCTTCTCATGTAGTTCTATTCACATAGCTGATGAAAAGACCACAGAGGGAACGTAATGCTGCAGGGGGCTGTGACATCACTTCGGGAGCTGCCGCAGAGCACACAATGTGTAGTGCTGGTTTGCTGCGGTGCGGACCGGCACCCAGACCCCCGAGGCCCTGTCCGGTCCACGGCCCGGTGGTTGGGGACCCCTGGCATAGACCATTCCGGCAGTCTGGGTGGATCAATGCAAAGCGTACAGCAAAAGGTCATCAGATCTTGTGGGGCTCTCAGTGTGGCTATTCTGTCTCCCCTCTTTGCTAAGAGGTTAAAGGGGAAGCACCACCTGTAGGGGATGTTCTTTTTCTTGCAGAATTGTCAGAAGCGGCCATTGTGCCCTCCTCTGCTGAAGTGTGATTGACGCCAAATCCTGGAAGAGTTGAATCCTGGTATTTTAATAGGTACGGTAACTTTTTTTAGGTGGACGGGCTTTGGCCATAATTTCTTCTTTCAAACAGAAATCTTTGATATGACATATTATGTCCCTGGGGTTTCCTCCCATGTTTTTGGATCTCATGCTCTGTCCATTTTAATGGGGTGGTCTGCTGGGCAGCGTAGCAAGAAATTTAAGATTTTTTTAGCGTTCCCACCATTACCACATCCCCTTCATCACACTCCTCTGGAACCACCCGTACACCTATATTATGTCCTCTGTTGTCCAAGTCTTACTCGTGTCGCTGTAGATTTCTAATAAGGAGGCTTGTGCAGAGGTTTGAGACTGGTGGAGATTTAGTACAGCTCTAGGCCGACTATGATCTTCGTCCAGTTGGTGGATCCTCTGTCAGGGAGACCACCTCACGTCTAATGTTTGCCATTTCCAAATGACACCTGTCTTTTATCTCCTAAATTAATAGTTTAAAATCTTGTTAAGTGGGTAGCTGCTGGACTTTGGACCACCAGTCAGGAGGTGGGGGTGTGAGAGTCAGCTAGACAGGAGCTCGCCAGGGTGATTTGGAGTTTTGGTTGCAGTCCTCCTCCCTTGGTTTAATCTGAGTAGTCTCAAAAGCATTTAACAGTGCTGGGCAGAGGGCTCCGGTTTCCCCACCAGCGGCTCACTTTGTCTGCTGGATCCTCCTGATGATCTCTTCTCTCCACTCAGCGAAGGGGAGGGGGTGATGGGGACTCATCTTGGTGCCATGGTGTAGGATGCATGCCTGGACCCTAATCCACTAGAGGTATGTTCCCTGGTGGGCCTCATTTCTGGCATACAGTCTTTGGGGGTCTGGTTAAAGATCCCGTTATCCTGCCTGTGTCCCCTCCGGGGTTCCAGGTGAGGAGGTCAGGGTCTCCCAGCCTGCCTGATTTATCTTTTCTACTGCAGGGGGGAGAACAGTCTCTGCACCATCTCCTCTGTCATCCCACGCACCCTGATTCACAAGCTCGAGAAAACCTTGAGGAGAGGAAGGGCCAGAGCTGTGCACCATCCCAGAGGTGCTGTAGGCTACCATGTCCTGTGTTCTGTCTCCACTATTAAATGATAGGACACATCAGTTGGCTGCTGGGTCCCAGGAGGTGGCAGTGGGATGGATTCACCATGAAAGTCTGGTTCGGAAGCCAGGGAAGCAGTGAATGGCGGACCCATATCCTGGGGTTGCATAGCCTATGTGGCATTAGAGGCAGCACGGCTAGGTAGGTTGTTAGGTAGGAATGCAGGGTGAGGGACGTCAGTGCACCTAGGCCCTTAGGTGGCTTTTGGGGTCCCATTCTACCCCATTTGTCTTCTAAAGCTAGTTTTGTGACTAATTAGGCTCTCGGGAGCAGGAGCTCTCACTTCAGATGTCAGCTTTCATGTAGGTCCGGACTCAACCCCCAGGAACTTACACATCCACTACACACAGTATGATAGGTAGGCCCATAGGTCTCCCTGGTCCACCGCAGGCTGATATACTTAACAGTGACAGAAGCTCGAGGTGGGCCCCTGTGAATGCAGGGCCCAGAACAAACTACCCCTGCTGCCCCCTCCCCCACACACTAGTCACTCCCACCACACAGTCACATCCAGCTTCAAGCGCCTCCTCTGACAGGTGGTATCATCCTGTCTCAAGTTTACCATACTTAAATTATCTCTAAACCCCCCAAGGCCAGTATATGGGCATCCAGATCTGCTCTTCTGTGTGGGGCTACTCACATAAATCCCCATCTGGAGACCTCTTCATAGCTGTTTTAAGGCCTAATGCACCAAGCTGGCAGAAAGCTGTGTGCCACATATCACAGGCCCCGAGCCACATGTAGGTCCCAAGCTACAGGTTGGGGACCTTAGTCCTCAGCTACGTCTTGTTTGCAATCAATGTCATGCATGTGTAGATATATATGTTGTGAGGTAGCGCACGCCTGGAGGACTCGCTTGCAGTGTAATTGTGGAGCCCACTGGGATGGGGTACCGGACCGGGGTATTGCTGGGGATATCACGGCGATCTTGGTCCGGACTGTGTCTGAGGTTCTCACAAGTAAAAGGGGTATTTACAGGGATACTTTGTCGTGACGCCACCCACGGATTGTGGTCAGTGATGGGACCACTGCTGCAGCGCAGCTCTGCCCGGAGGATGGAGGGATGGATGGGCTGCAGCTGGATAAATGAGCCCATCGCAGGTTGGGCTGCTCATGGCAGGGTAAAAGGTGTGTAATGCACAGTCTAGAATACCTGGAATCAGACACGGGAAACTGGAGCAGGGTTCACCGGGTTTACTCTCAAGTTCTTCCAATTCACACAGTTCAAGGTACAGTTCAGTTCTTAACAGCTTTACACAGTTAACTCCAGTAACACTTAACCCTCTGCAGCCAGGCTGTCATTCTCAGACCCCTCACTCCTATATGTCCTTTCAGGCTTGTTCTCTCCCTCTCTGTTCTTTCTGCGGATTGTATGGCGGCAGCTCGGCCCCCTTGTATGTAGATTCCCCCTAAGTGTGTGGGCAATAAGCCGGGTCCTCTTGGATGCTGCTGAGCCTCCAACCCTGTAGTGGGAACACGGATCTAGAATCTGTGTTCCCCGCCGGTTTGTCTGGGGAGCTGATGTATGACTTCAGTCCCCCGCAGAGCTGACACTCTGGTATTAGCCTAGCCTGCAGTAGCCCTGTCTTCCAAGGCTTACCAGACTCCTTCTAACCCATGTGACTTCCAGTTATAATCAGGATATCTATCCCGCCAGTAGTTGGTCGGTGCTGCCGTGTTCCTCGGACCCGGTAATACCGGTCCGGTCTCTGTCTTCATACTCCCTTGGGATACCGGCTATGGATGAGCTTTCTCTGCATGGAATGGTGTCTCTGTGGATTCTGCGTCTCCAGGGAGTCCAAACCCACCGGGATGTGTCACTGTCTGTCTGGTCTTTACCTCTCGGCTCATTCCCCACTCACTTGCTCTCTAAACCCCACCACCCTTTGCCCGCCTAGAGTCCCGGGCTCCGGGTTGGGTGCTGTGCTCCTGTGGGTGGGTGTGCTGTGAGGGTGTTTGGTGCACAAATTGCCTACCTTCTGCCTGGCTGCAGTTCCCTATGTGGCCCCTCTGGTCACAGGGGCGCCACATAACTGATACCAAACAGTTCAGACAACCGTGTTTTAAAGCTCAGCAGTTTATTCACATGCCTTATAAACTGCACATGACTCACCGTAGCCGGGTTCTGCACGTCGCAGGCGTTGACTCTCCTTGTCATGGAACCGCGCCTGCGGCTGTGGGGCCCGGTGGTCCAGATCAATAGGGGGATGGCTGAACAGTAAGGGTTAAATCTTGTCTCATAACGCCACCTGCGGGTGTTCCGGTGATTTCACCGGCGCTGCTAGGCCTCCGGGGGATGTTATGCAGCAAGATGGGACGCTCCCCACAGGACGGGCGGGAGTCCCCAGAGCCAGGGGCTGCGCAAGATGTTGTGAGGCAGCTGTGGTAATACTGCTGTTAGGCCCAGGAGTCAGACACAGACACACCAAAGTCTTTTAGGTACCTTTACTGGTGGAAAGCAGGTACACTCGGACCGGGATAGTGAGGTCGACACTCCTGGAGGTTCACAGCAAGCAGTGTTAGGCTTCCTTTCTCTGTACTTCTAAGGCTGAGGTCGGGTGGATGTGGAATCCAGCCGGACTGGGTAGTGTGTTCAGAGGAACTTGATTCACCTGGGTAGCAGCACTGAGGGCACTATCAAAGGTCTTTGAGCAGGATTAATACTCTTCCCTGAGCTCTCGTAGGTAGGTGCTACAGGTGGAACAGGGGCTAGACACCCTGTGGCTGTATGCTGGTTCTCTGTGGTGGCTGGTAGCTCTCACAGCTCGGTTCCAGGAACCGGAGGATGAGGGAGAGAGTTAGTGTCACTCTATTGTGCCTGAGAGGTGCTCTCCTTTCCTATTACCCCAATTACAAGGGTCTCCTCACTTGGCAGGTGTGCTGGTTCGGGCCTAGTATGGCTCCAGAACTGGTGGATGCACACGTCCTGCAGCTCTTGTAGCGTCTGCACACTCTGAAGTTTCTCCCTCCAAGACCTTATTTATAGGGGGAACTGGCTCAAAGTGACCAGTGGAGCTCCCCTTAGAGGCTCGGGGTGAAACCAGGTGTTCTAAGGTGTTTTAGGTGTTTTGTTGTTTGTGAGTGTTGCTTTGCTGTTACTTGCTCCATTCATGCCCCAAGGAGTTCTGTGGTGCCCAACAAGGTGACAGGGTGCCACACACATAAGACATAACCATGTCTCTTCCAACTGTCCCAATGGCCGGTGTAACACACACATATCCCAATTAGTCCATAGGAGGGAAATCACTGACTTTAGGCCCAGGTGAGAGACCTCCTTCTCCTGGAGGTTCACAGACTCTTGTCTGCCCAGGCTCCGACCAGGATTGGGCTCCCTGAGCCCTGGGATGAACCTGGCTCCCCAAGGTCTCCTCACCTATCAGAGGCTCTGGCAAACATCTCCTTCAGATTATCAGGCTCTCCACTTCCTGTGTGAAGGACCTGTTCTCATGTCACAGCCCATGTGACCAGGAGGGAGTCTGCTATGTCACGCCCACAGGTGGATCCAGGTTTGACAGATAGTCCCAGGGCTTTCAAACCTACATCATAGCACATGTAATGCCTTACCTGAGCCGTGGAACCACAAGTCCCAGCAGCGACACCAGCAAGGTAGCCTGCCACTGCACCACATAGTATATATCATTCTTCCAATAATTACTCAAGACTAATTATTAACACTTGTACTTGTTCCCGTTGAACTGGTAATTCCTCCTTGTAGATTGAAAAAAAAAACCTATATATTAGCTGTCCTTCATCTTGTAGAGTCATGGCCATATGTTTAGAGACTGACAAATTTTGGTTTTCACAATGTTTCCTGCTTAAGTGGCTGTGGAAAGAAGAAAAACACTGTAAGTCCAGTGTCTCCCAACAATAATGCATCCTGATGTGTGGGGGCTTAGTTATCATCCATGGAGAGGTTCACCCACAATTTTGCCTATGAACACAGCCATGAATAAAGAATGGGATCTAAACATCCTCCAAGAACACCTTCTCACAACCATCCAGGAGCAATTTGGTGATGAGCAATGCTTTTTCCGGCATGATGGAGATCATGTCACACAGTAAAAGTGATAACTAAGTGGCTCGTGGAACAAAACTGTGAACTTTTGACCAGTGGCATAACTTGAAGCTCATGGGCCCCGATGCAAAAGCTCCAACAGGGCCCCCAATTATTACACATTTTTAACAGCAATAGTCTTTTTCTATAGGCCAGAAGGACTTTTGAGACCCCCTAGGCCCCGGGGCCCGGGTGCGATCGCAACCCATGCACCTGTTGTAGTTACACCCCTGCTTTTGACTCTATGGAAACTCCCTATATCTCACCACTGAGAACCTGTGGTCAATCCTCAAAAAGCAGAAGGACAAATACAAGCAGAGAAATGGTGATAAACTCACCATAAACTAAATGGGCTATCATCAGTTAGGATTTGGCCCAGAAGCTGATATCTATGTCACTACAGTGCACACTTTCAGGATTCTCTAGGCTCAGGAGCGGGTAGTCATGTGACTGCAAGTATTTAATTTGCATACTTCTGCGCGGCCTTGCTCAATTAACTATGTAGAAATAGAAAAAGTTTAAAAAATAATACTAACCCATTCCGCTACGGCCAATTTCTGATTTTGTATTTTATTTTTTTTTCTCCTCTCCTACAACTTTTTTTTATTTTTTTGTCCATACGGACACATACGGGATTGTTTTTTGCAGACAAGTTATACTTTTAAATGACATCATTAATTTTTTCAAAGTGAAAAAAAATTCCAAGTGTATTGAAATCGCAAAAAAAAACCATCCAATTCTGACGTTCTATTTTTGGGAAACTTTTTTATGGTGCACATTGAATGGTAAAAATGACCTGGCACTATGATTCTCCTCATCAGCACAATTACTGCAATATCAAACTCGTCCAGTTTTTTTCTTTTGTTCATAAACTTGTTTATTGTATAAACTGTACGTTACATAATAGTTTTGGGGTCTTTAATTTTTCTTCTGTTTGTGGTCTTTACTGGGTTATTTTGATAGATTGGACTTTTCTAGATGTGATGATACCACATACAGTGCCTACAAGTAGTATTCAACCCCCTGCAGATTTAGGTGGTTTGATAAGATGCAAATAAGTTAGAGCCTTCAAACTGCAAACGAGAGTAGGATTTATTAACAGAAGCATAAATCTTACAAACCAAAAAGTTATGTTGCTCAGTTGAATTTTAATAAATTTTAAAACATAAAAGTGTGGGTCAATTATTATTCAACCCCTAGGTTTAATATTTTGTGGAATAACCCTTGTTTGCAATTACAGCTAATAATCGTCTTTTATAAGACCTGATCAGGCCGGCACAGGTCTCTGGAGTTATCTTGGCCCACTCCTCCATGCAGATCTTCTCCAAGTTATCTAGGTTCTTTGGGTGTCTCATGTGGACTTTAATCTTGAGCTCCTTCCACAAGTTTTCAATTGGTTAAGGTCAGGAGACTGACTAGGCCACTCCATCACCTTGATTTTTTCCCTCTTGAACCAGGCCTTGGTTTTCTTGGCTGTGTGCTTTGGGTCGTTGTCTTGTTGGAAGATGAAATTACGACCCATCTTAAGATCCTTGATGTAGGAGTGGAGGTTCTTGGCCAAAATCTCCAGGTAGGCCGTGCTATCCATCTTCCCATGGATGCGGACCAGATGGCCAGGCCCCTTGGCTGAGAAACAGCCCCCAAGCATGATGCTGCCACCACCATGCTTGACTTTAGGGATGGTATTCTTGGGGTCGTATGCAGTGCCATCCAGTCTCCAAACGTCACGTGTGTGGTTGGCACCAAAGATCTCGATCTTGGTCTCATCAGACCATAGAACCTTGAACCAGTCTGTCTCAGAGTCCTCCAAGTGATCATGAGCAAACTGTAGACGAGCCTTGACATGACGCTTTGAAAGTAAAGGTACCTTACGGGCTCGTCTGGAACGGAGACCATTGTGGTAGAGTACGTTACTTATGGTATTGACTGAAAGCAATGTCCCCACTGCCATGAGATCTTCCCGGAGCTCCTTCCTTGTTGTCCTTGGGTTAGCCTTGACTCTTCGGACAAGCCTGGCCTCGGCACGGGAGGAAACTTTCAAAGGCTGTCCAGGCCGTGGAAGGCTAACAGTAGTTCCATAAGCCTTCCACTTCCGGATGATGCTCCCAACAGTGGAGACAGGTAGGCCCAACTCCTTGGAAAGGGTTTTGTACCCCTTGCCACCCTTGTGACCCTCCACGATCTTGTCTCTGATGGCCTTGGAATGCTCCTTTGTCTTTCCCATGTTGACCATGTATGAGTGCTGTTCACAAGTTTGGGGAGGGTCTTAAATAGTCAGAAAAGGCTGGCAAAAGAGATAATTAATCCACACGTGAAGCTCATTGTTCTTTGTGCCTGAACTACTTCTTAATACTTTAGGGGGACCAAACAGAATGCTGGTGGTTTGAGGGGTTGAATAATAATTGACCCACACTTTTATGTTTAAAATTTATTAAAATTCAACTGAGCAACATAACTTTTTGGTTTGTAAGATTTATGCTTCTGTTAATAAATCCTACTCTCATTTGCAGTTTGAAGGCTCTAACTTATTTGCATCTTATCAAACCACCTAAATCTGCAGGGGTTGAATACTACTTGTAGGCACTGTATGTGTATTCTTTTTAATGTTATCTTAATTCTTAATAGAGAAAAGACTTGAACTTTTGTTTTTATCATATTTTTGAAAACATTTGTTTCCTTTTATTTCTTAAAGGGGTTTTCCCACAAACAAAGTTCATTTAAAAGTTCATTTTAATCAATAGAGCTTGGATATAATAATCATTTCCACTATTGGATGTGTTTAAAAAAAAATTTCCTGTGCCGAGATAATCCTATGAATGTGCTCCTACTATATACAGTTTAATTTTTGTTTCTGACCGTGCACAGAGCATTGGTTTGATCCTGGGCAGGGAAGGACGAAATAGAGTATACAGATGTGGCACCCCAGGGGTTAATGTGCCACAGTAACACCACAAAGGGTTAACTCCCCACACAACCCACAACACTACACTAGCGCCTCCAGGCCAGAAGGGGGAGCGAAAGCTGCTTCCCTATATATTCTAGTGTGGAGAGGAAGTGGGGAAGAGCAGAGTGGTGGGAGGAGCTAATGTTGTTTACCTCAGAGTGGCAGTGACAGTTAGTCAGTTGGAGTTAGTTCAGTTCCTGGGAGGACTGAGGAAGAAAGACTGGAGGTGTAAAGGGGCTGCCTTAGGCCTCTACACAGCCTGCTACCCACTTCCAGGCCTAGCCAGGGTCTGAGGGAAGGAGTAAGAGAAACAGGAGAACACATCTTGGAGACTGAGTTACCTCATAACTCGCCCCGGGGGAGCGCACAGACCGGATACCGGATCCGAAACTGTGACTGACACACGCAGCACAGTAAACACCGGACTAGTGGAGGTTATATATCTACACTGTACCTCAGCGAAGCAACATGGCGAGGTCAGAAATACAGAGGAAAGACTCAAGTTGCCTAGCAAAGGGGTACCTGTGAGGAGAGACAGGGCCAGCAGCCTAGCTGAAGCGGCAGCAGGATCACACACACAGCGCAGGAGAGGGAAGCTGAGGACCCGGACAGGGTGAGAGCAACCCGTTCCCGGTACAGACTCCGTGGACAGTACTCTGCTAACAACATCATCTGCAGTAAAGACTTGGAAAACTTCAAAACTGTGAGTTTGTGTGATCCTTGTGCTCAAATCCAGCGTTCCCTCACAAGCAGCTATCATCTCTACTACTACCCCTACATAGCACCATCTATAGACTGTTACTATCTCTGCCCCGGGGAACCAAGCTCTACCTGCGGAGAACCATTACATCCCCAGCTGCCAAACATCATCCCCTGAGGTTCTGCAGCAGCGGTGGTCACCCTGACCACAACCCGTGGGCGGCGTCAAGACAAACTCCCGTGTAAATATTCCCCCATTTACTTGCGGAACCCGGGACACGGTTTGGACCAAGACTGCCAAGATATCCCCAGCAGTACCCCGGTACGGTACCGAGTACCCCGTCCCAGTGGGCTCCACACAGACATTACAGCATGGGATCACTAATAATTCTTTCCTTGAGGTAAAACATTTTTTACAAACAGGGTGACAAATGTTTTACCTCATAAAAAGAATCATCTGTGATCCCATGCTGTAATGTCTGTATATTCTCTTTCCTTCACCCCTGCCCAGGACATATAGTATGATCAGACCGTGTTCCGTGCATGGTCAGAAATAAAAATGAAACTGTATATAGCAGGGAAATATTTATAAGATTATCTCAGCACAGGAACATTTTTTTAAACACATCCAATTGAGGAAATTATTATTATTCCAAGATCTATTGATTAAAATTAACTTTATTCATGGGAAAACGCCTTTAATGCATTTATTAGTTCCTTGAGAGGACTTGAACTTGCAATTGTTTGATTGCTCGTACTATATATGTGGCGCCCCAGGTGAAACACACACAACACCTTCCCAACTCCAGGCCAGAAGGGGGAGTTCTAAACCTGAGGTCGGGGAGTTCCCCTATAAATTCTGGTCTGGGGGCGGGGTTAGGCAGTTCAGTTCCTAGGAGGACTGTAGAAGACATCCTGTGGACGGGAGCCGTGTCAGGCCCATCCGCGGATACTGACTAGCTAGTGTGAGTGACCCGTAGGTGAGGGTCTGAGGAAGTGGGGAAGTAGGTGTTGAGAGTGGAGCCAGTGCAACTCGTCCCAGCACCAAACGCAGGAATGGACACGTCCGAGGTTGTGAGGGACTTTATGCCCAGCAACCAACACTGGAGGGTGGGTGATTTCAAGTCGCTTGCCCACCACAAGGCCAGGAGACACAGCAGCACCAGAGAGCTCAGGAAGACGCAGTGAGAAGAGAGTAACGTAAAAAAGGGCTCAAGCCACCTGTCATATGGGCCAGGGACGAAACGAGAGAGGAGAGGACTACAGCATAGCTTCAAGCAACAAGGGCCAACCGAGAGCAGCACAGTAGGGAGGCCTCAGAACTCATCAGGTGTGAAAACCTCAACTTGCTTCCAGGCTCCGGACTCCTAACACCGCTTGTGGACAGTTCCCTAGTTAAACCTGCTACTTTCTTCAGTAAAGGTAAAAGAAACTGTCACCCCTGTGTCTGTCGGTTATTTCATACACTAAATCCTGCACCCCCAACAAACCTATCACCTCCATAGACTATTCGGCTTCCCTGGTTACCTGCTCTTCCTGTGGAGAGCCAAACCATCACAGGTGCTGCTCCCATCATCCCCAGAGGTTTCGACTGCAGCAGCGGCCCAACCGGCCACCTTCCACAAGTGGTGTCACGACACAAACTCTTTTGTTTTATTATTTTTCTTTTCATCCCTTTTTCAACTTCCCTTTTTTACTGATCGCCTGACTAATGGCCACTTTACACGCAGCTACAGGTAACAGGTTTTCCACAGGTAACTTACTGGCTGCAGTGAAATCATGGAGACATAGTTCCATTTGTACACAGCAACAAGATAGAACCATGTCTCCATGATTTCACTGCAGCCAGTAAGTTACCTGTGGAAAACCTGTTACCTGTAGCTGCGTGTAAAGTGGCCATAAGGGATCTCGGACCGGGTCACGCCATCGTGACATCCCACTACTTTGACGACATAGGGAGGGCCCGGTTCCGAGTAACCCACGGTCCCTGCCGGGGCGAGTCATATACACAGCAATAGCACACTATTTACTGCATATAGTAAAAATCATAAAATCCCTTGAAGCCTGACCACAAACTGTGTTTCAAAGAAGCTCTGTGATAACAGACACCAAGGTCTTCAATGGACCTTGGAAAAACAACTTTATCGCCGCTCTTTAGTAAGTAAATTTACGTTTACATTCTTTGACCGATTTAATATAAAAACAGTTTTCCTAAGACAAAATCCAAACACCTGGCCTCAAAATAATGACTTCCAAGAAGGATTGAAAATTGTCAAAACATTAAAAGTAGTTAATGATATGGCTGAGCGTGGTGTTAAATTAATAACCGACTTTAACGACCTTCTGACAAAAGATGAAGAACAAAAGCAATATGTCCTGCAAGTTGTAAGCAAATGCCGAGCATTATATTCTGACGTTTCAAAAACTACTTTAACAAAAGCTCTAGAATAGATTAGATAACTATGTAAAATTATCAACTCATATAGGTACTACGTCTGTATCTTTTCTGTGTCTGTTTTGTATGTATTATATACCTCATTTTTATATTTTAAAATAAAAAATGTCATTAGACTTATCATTATTACTTGTTTTTTATTATATTTCTACTTTAAACTCAAAATATACCAAAAAAAACTAAATTTATCACTTAATAACAAAATATACGAACTATGCTCCTAGTGGTACCAGGTCACGTTCTTGGGGCTAAAAGCTGTTGTAACTCAGTTTGACTTAAAATAACAATTATGTATAAAATATAAATTTTGAAGAACAACATTAGCTTTCTTTTGAGATATTAAGCGTGTTTTTATTATTTACCGTTCTGGAGTTATGGCTCCATATGTTAGCTTTTTGGCCAAAAATTTGGATTTTTTCAAACTTTGAGTGACGAGCGGCACGGGTTAACGTCGTTTGATCGAGCTCAAATTTTGGCTATCTCAATATCTGGAAAGGGGTCCAGACGGACAAAATTCCGACATCGATTTTTTGTGGTCACCCTAGTGTGCACCCAGGACTTCCAGGTTCAGTGGAGCGCGCAGAGCAGCTGCTGACCCAAGGATCAGTGAGTTTAACTCATCAGCTGCCGGCTTCAGTACACAGGAGCAGACAGGAGAGCGATGGAGCATGGATAGTGGATAAAGTAAGTGCTGGAGCAGCCTGGGGGAGTGTAAGAACTATTACACAGGGGGCCACATTGTGAGGGGAGGAGAACTGTGAAACAGGGGGCCACATTGTGGGCGGAGGGGGTACTGTGAAACAGGTGGGCCACATTGTGGGGGGAGGGGGTACTGTGAAACAGGGGGGCCACATTGTGGGGGAGGGGTACTGTGAAATGGGGGGCCACATTGTGGAAGGAGGTGGTACTGTGAAACAGGGGGCCACATTGTGGGGGGAGGGGGTACTGTGAAACAGGGGGGCCACATTGTGTGGGGAGGAGGTACTGTGAAACAGGGGGGCCACATTGTGAAAGGATGGGGTACTGTGAAACAGGGGGGCCACATTGTGGGGGGAGTGGGTACTGTGAAATGGGGGGCCACATTGTGGAAGGAGGGGGTACTGTGAAACAGGGAAGCCACATTTACAGGGGAGAGGGTACTGTGAAACAGGGGGCCACATTGTGGGGGGAGGGGGTGCTGTGAAATGAGGGGCCACATTTTGGAAGGAGGGGGTACTGTGAAACAGGGGGTCACTTTGTGGGGGGAGGGGGTACTATTAAACAGGGGCCACATTATGGGAAAAGGGGGTACTGTGAAACATGGGGGTCATGTTGTGGGGGGAGAGGGTACTGTGAAACAGGGGGCCACATGGGGGGGAGAGCACAATCAAATAAGGGGCCGCATTGGGGGGAGAGCACGGAAATAGGGACAAATGGGGGGAGAGCACTGTATAACGGGGGACTGCATTAGGAGGAGGGCACTGTGTAATAGGGGAGCCGCATGGGGGGATTGCACTGTGTAACAGGGTGCCACATGGGGGAGAGAGCACTGTGAACCAGATGGGGGAAAGCACTGTGAAACAGGGGGCTACATGGGGGTGAGCACTGTGAAATGGGGGGGCACATGGGGGTGAGCACTGTGAAATGGGAGGAGAGCACTGTAAAACGGGTGACCGCATGGGGGACAGCACTGTGAAATGGGGGGCTTTTCTAATCATGTTATGAGCACTGTGAAATGGGGGGCTTTTCTAATCCATGTTATGACACTCACAATTCACCAAGTCTTTCTACATTTCTACACTGCAGGACATACTAGTGCATCTCAATGAATTAGAAGATCATCATAAAGTGACTTTATTTCAGTAATTCAATACATAAGGTGAAATGCATATATTATATAGAGTCATTACACACAGAGGGATCTATTTCATGTGTTTATTTATGTTAATGTTGATGATTATGGCTTACAGCCAATGAAAACCCAAAGGTCATTGTCTCAGAAAATTAAAGTAGGGAGGATGAAGGGTTAAAAACTGCGCTGCCGTATTCCACCAGACATCAAAGGGTGAATATAATATGGATTTATTATTCAACGTGTCCACAGGACAAACCAATATCATGTTCCCATGTTTCTGGGAGTTCTGAAACGCATTGAATAATAAATCAATATTATATTCACCATTTGATGTCTGGTGGAATACAGTAGTGCGGTGTTTAACCCTTCATCCTCCCTACTTTCATTCTTCAAGATAATGACCTTTGGGATTTCATTGTCTGTAAGCCATAATCATCAACATTAAGATAAATAAACACTTGAAATAGATCACTCTGTGTGTAATGACTCTATATAATATATGTTTCACTTAATGTATTGAATTACTGAAATAAAGTCACTTTTTGATGATCTTCTAATTCATTGAGATGTTCTTGTATGTCCAATCTTTTTAGCGTTTATCACTTTTTCAGGCAGGTAACAGAGAAGATTCACACATGGCGTAATTGCCGCGTATTCTCGCATTTACTCAGCACTTTTGAGCTCTCGCATAAATGCAGTGGAATACAAAGCTGGATACGCCTTCCAGCAAAAGGCTCTCAAATGCCGCGTATTCCAAAGTATTTTTGCGTCCGCGCTTTCACTGCAAAGCGCCGGCGCAAAAACAATGGACATGTCAATTATTTGCGCTTTTTTTCAGCTCGCTTTTCCCATAGGCCACATGATAAGATGAGCTCGGGAAAAGCGCTCCGAAAATAGTGCGGCGTCTGAATGCAGTAGCGGTTTTTTTTTGTGGCAAACGCGCGCAAAAAGCACTACTGCAAAATGACACAACAATTACACTGGATGTGAACGCAGCCTTACTCTGACTTACCAATAGGGGGGCGGCACAACTAAAAGTGCCTAGGGCAGCATAAACCCCAAATATGGCCCTGGGGACACCTGGTCTACAGCTACAGACAGGGGGCGCTGTGCTACTTGTGAGTATCCCCCGCACTGCCTACAGCTACAGACAGGGGGCGCTGTGCTACATGTGAGTATCCCCCGCACTGCCCACTGTCTACAGCTACAGACAGGGGGCGCTGTGTACATGTGAGTATCCCCCGCACTGCCCACTGTCTACAGCTACAGACAGGGGGCGCTCTGTACATGTGAGTATCCCCCGCACTGCACACTGTCTACAGCTACAGACAGGGGGCGCTGTGCTACATGTGAGTATCCCCCGCACTGCCCACTGTCTACAGCTACAGACAGGGGGTGCTGTGCTACATGTGAGGATCCCCCGCACTGCCCACAGTCTACAGCTACAGACAGGGGGCGCTGTGCACATTTGAGTATCCCCCGCACTGCACACTGTCTACAGCTACAGACAGGGGGCGCTGTGCTACATGTGAGTATCCCCCACACTGCCTACTGTCTACAGCTACAGACAGGGGGCGCTGTGCTACATGTGAGTATCCCCTGCACTGCCCACTGTCTACAGCTACAGACAGGGGGTGCTCTGTACATGTGAGTATCCCCCACACTGCCCACTGTCTACAGCTACAGACAGGGGGTGCTGTGCTACATGTGAGGATCCCCGCACTGCCCACAGTCTACAGCTACAGACAGGGGGCGCTGTGCACATTTGAGTATCCCCCGCACTGCACACTGTCTACAGCTACAGACAGGGGGCGCTGTGCTACATGTGAGTATCCCCCACACTGCCTACTGTCTACAGCTACAGACAGGGGGCGCTGTGCTACATGTGAGTATCCCCTGCACTGCCCACTGTCTACAGCTACAGACAGGGGGTGCTCTGTACATGTGAGTATCCCCCACACTGCACTCTGTCTACAGCTACAGACAGGGGGCGCTGTGCTACATGTGCATATCCCCTGCACTGCACACTGTCTACAGCTACAGACAGGGGGCGCTGTGCTACATGTATCCCCCACACTGTCTACAGGTACAGACAGGGGGTGCTCTGTACATATGAGTATCCCCCGCACTGCCCACTGCCTACAGCTACAGACAGGGGGCGCTGTGCTACATGTGAGTATCCCCCGCACTGCCTACTGTCTACAGCTACAGACAGGGGGCGCTCTGTACATGTGAGTATCCTCCGCACTGTCTACAGCTACAGACAGGGGGTGCTGTGCTACATGTGAGTATCCCCTGCACTGCCTACTGTCTACAGCTACAGACAGGGGGCGCTCTGTACATGTGAGTATCCTCCGCACTGTCTACAGCTACAGACAGGGGGCGCTGTGCTACATGTGAGTATCCCCCACACTGCACACTGTCTACAGGTACAGACAGGGGGTGCTCTGTACATGTGAGTATCCCCCGCACTGCCCACTGTCTACAGCTACAGACAGGGGGCGCTCTGTACATGTGAGTATCCCCCACACTGCACACTGTCTACAGCTACAGACAGGGGGCGCACTGTACATGTCAGTATCCCCCGCACTGCACACTGTGTGCAGCCTGAGTTTGTTAGCAACCAAATACAGCTTAGAAACAAACAGCTAATAAAGCTAATCTAACGCGCATGCGCACCGTTCCAGTCAGGTATTGTTGTTTTTTTTGCGCATGCGTGTTACTTTCTACGTCATTGCTCATCGTACGCAGCTGAGTCGGTCGAGCAGTGCTTGGTGCCCGCTTCGGTAATGTCCGGGTGCGGTGTGTGCGTGTCAGCAGGTGGCGGGGGCTGGCTGAGGCGATACTTTAAAGGGTGACGGTGCCCGGTGGGGGAAGGGGGTGAGGAATGCTGTGCAGGGGGGAGGGAAAGGCCATTGTGATGGGGGAGGGGCTCCTTGTCTTATTACTGACGTGTTCCCTTCTGTATGGGCTGATCCACTGCTGGGAAGGGGGGAATCAGGCGGCGGCTATTAACCCTTTAATGAGCAGATTATTTTTTCCTGCACTTGTGGTTCCTCCTTCCTTCCCCAGTGTCTTCAGCACCATGTGTGTGCTCACAGTGGAGCATCTTGCTGTGTCTTCAGCACCATGTGTGTGCTCACAGTGGAGCATCTTGCTGTGTCTTCAGCACCATGTGTGTGCTCACAGTGGAGCATCTTGCTGTGTCTTCAGCACCATGTGTGTGCTCACAGTGGAGCATCTTGCTGTGTCTTTAGCACCATGTGTGTGCTCACAGTGGAGCATCTTGCTGTGTCTTTAGCACCATGTGTGTGCTCACAGTGGAGCATCTTGCTGTGTCTTCAGCACCATGTGTGTGCTCACAGTGGAGCATCTTGCTGTGTCTTTAGCACCATGTGTGTGCTCACAGTGGAGCATCTTGCTGTGTCTTCAGCACCATGTGTGTGCTCACAGTGGAGCATCTTGCTGTGTCTTTAGCACCATGTGTGTGCTCACAGTGGAGCATCTTGCTGTGTCTTTAGCACCATGTGTGTGCTCACAGTGGAGCATCTTGCTGTGTCTTCAGCACCATGTGTGTGCTCACAGTGGAGCATCTTGCTGTGTCTTCAGCACCATGTGTGTGCTCACAGTGGAGCATCTTGCTGTGTCTTCAGCACCATGTGTGTGCTCACAGTGGAGCATCTTGCTGTGTCTTTAGCACCATGTGTGTGCTCACAGTGGAGCATCTTGCTGTGTCTTTAGCACCATGTGTGTGCTCACAGTGGAGCATCTTGCTGTGTCTTCAGCACCATGTGTGTGCTCACAGTGGAGCATCTTGCTGTGTCTTCAGCACCATGTCTGTGCTCACAGTGGAGCATCTTGCTGTGTCTTCAGCACCATGTGTGTGCTCACAGTGGAGCATCTTGCTGTGTCTTTAGCACCATGTGTGTGCTCACAGTGGAGCATCTTGCTGTGTCTTTAGCACCATGTGTGTGCTCACAGTGGAGCATCTTGCTGTGTCTTCAGCACCATGTGTGTGCTCACAGTGGAGCATCTTGCTGTGTCTTCAGCACCATGTGTGTGCTCACAGTGGAGCATCTTGCTGTGTCTTCAGCACCATGTGTGTGCTCACAGTGGAGCATCTTGCTGTGTCTTTAGCACAGTGTGTGTCACAGTGGAGCATCTTGCTGTGTCTTCAGCACCATGTGTGTGCTCACAGTGGAGCATCTTGCTGTGTCTTCAGCACCATGTGTGTGCTCACAGTGGAGCATCTTGCTGTGTCTTCAGCACCATGTGTGTGCTCACAGTGGAGCATCTTGCTGTGTCTTCAGCACCATGTGTGTGCTCACAGTGGAGCATCTTGCTGTGTCTTCAGCACCATGTGTGTGCTCACAGTGGAGCATCTTGCTGTGTCTTCAGCACCATGTGTGTGCTCACAGTGGAGCATCTTGCTGTGTCTTCAGCACCATGTGTGTGCTCACAGTGGAGCATCTTGCTGTGTCTTCAGCACCATGTGTGTGCTCACAGTGGAGCATCTTGCTGTGTCTTCAGCACCCATGTGTGTGCTCACAGTGGAGCATCCTTGCTGTGTCTTCAGCACATGTGTGTGTTCACAGTGGAGCATCTTGCTGTGTCTTCAGCACCATGTGTGTGCTCACAGTGGAGCATCTTGCTGTGTCTTCAGCACCATGTGTGTGCTCACAGTGGAGCATCTTGCTGTGTCTTCAGCACCAGGGTGTGTGCTCACAGTGGAGCATCTTGCTGTGTCTTCAGCACCATGTGTGTGCTCACAGTGGAGCATCTTGCTGTGTCTTTAGCACCATGTGTGTGCTCACAGTGGAGCATCTTGCTGTGTCTTTAGCACCATGTGTGTGCTTCACAGTGGAGCATCTTGCTGTGTCTTCAGCACCATGTGTTGTGCTCACAGTGGAGCATCTTGCTGTGTCTTTAGCACCATGTGTTGTGCTCACAGTGAGGCATCTTGCTGTGTCTTCAGCACCATGTGTGTGCTCACAGTGGAGCATCTTGCTGTGTCTTCAGCACCAGCTGTGTCTAGACATGTGTGTGCTCATGGAGTTGCTGTGTCTTCGCCCATGTGTGTGTTCATGGAGCATCTTGCTGTGTCTTGCACCATGTGTGTGCTCACAGTGGAGCATCTTGCTGTGTCTTCAGCACATGTGGTCACAGTGGAGCATCTTGCTGTGTCTTTGCACCATGTGTGTGTCTCACAGTGGAGCATCTTGCTGTGTTTCTGCACCATGTGTGTGCTCACAGTGGAGCATCTTGCTGTGTTTTAGCACACATGTGTGTGTCAGTGGACTCTGTGTTTCACACCTGTGGTGTGCACAGTGGAGCATGTGTGTCTTAGCACCATGTGTGTTGCACAGTGGAGCATCTTGCTGTGTCTTCAGCACCATGTGTGCTCACAGTGGAGCATCTTGCTGTGTCTTCAGCACCATGTGTGCTCACAGTGGAGCATCTTGCTGTGTCTTGCACAGTGTGTGTGTCTACATGGACATCTTGTGTGTCTTAGCACCATTGTGTGCTCACAGTGGAGCATCTTGCTGTGTCTTCAGCACCATGTGTGTGTCACAGTGGAGCATCTTGCTGTGTCTTCAGCACCATGTGTGTGCTCACAGTGGAGCATCTTGCTGTGTCTTCAGCACCATGTGTGTGTTCACAGTGGAGCTCTTGCTGTGTCTTCGACCTTACGTGTGCTCACAGTGGGCATCTTGCTGTGTCTTCCCCATGTTGTGCTCACAGTGGAGCATCTTGCTGTGTCTTGCACCATGTGTGTGCTCACATGGGACATCTGCTGTGTCTTTAGCACCTGTGTGTGTCACAGTGGAGTCCGCTGTGTTTCAGCACCTGTGTGTCTCACAGTGGAGTCTTGCTTGTCTTTAGCACCATGTGTGTCTCCAGTGGACATCTTCGTGTCTTCAGCACCATGTGTGTGTCACAGTGGAGCATCTTGCTGTGTCTTAGCACCTCAGTGGTGCTCCAGTGGGCATCGCTGTGTCTTCACACATTGTGTCTCAGGAGCATCTGCTGTGTCTTCAGCACCATGTGTGTGTCTCACAGTGGAGCATCTGCTGTGTTTCACACATTGTGTGCTTCACGTGAGCATCTTGCTGTGTCTTAGCACTGTGTGCTCACAGCATTTGTGTGTACGTGACATTCTGTGCTCACAGTGGTCATGGCTTGTCTTCAGCACATGTGTGTGCTCACAGTGGAGCATCTTGCTGTGTCTTCAGCACATTGTGTGCTCACAGTGGAGTCTGCTGTCTTTAGCACCATGTGTTGCTCACAGGGGCATCTTCTGTGTCTTTCACATTGTGTGTGTCACAGTGGAGCATCTTGCTGTGTCTTCAGCACCATGTGTGTGCTCACAGTGAGCATTTGCTGTTCTTCTGCACCATGTGTGTGCTCACAGTGGAGCATCTTGCTGTGTTTTCCACTGTGGGCTCACTGTGGTCTTCTGCTTTGCACAGTGTGCTCTGTGGTCTTGCCTGTTTTCACAGAGTTTGCTGGTGACATTGTGTGTCTAGACTTGTGTGTCACAGTGGCATTGTTGTCTTGAGCACCATGTTGTCTCTGAGCACCTGTGTCTCAGACATTCTGTGTCTCACAAGTTTGCTGGTTCACATGTTGTGCTCACATGAGTTTGCTCAGTTGACATTTGTGTCATAGACTTGTGTGTTCACAGATTTGTGTCTAGCACATCTTGTGTGCTCAGACATTGTGTGTCATGGACACTTGTTGTCCAGACATTTTGCTTCCATGGACATTTGCTGTGTCACCATGTTGTGCTCAGTGGAGCACTGCTGTGTCTTAGCACATGTGTGTGCTCACAGTGGAGCATCTTGCTGTGTCTTAGCCCTGTGGTGCTCACGGGAGCACTGTGTGTCAGACATTGTTGTCCAGTGGGCATCTGCTGTGTCTTCAGCACATGTTGTGCTCACAGTGGAGCATCTTGCTGTGTCTTCAGCACCATGTGGCTCATGGGCATCTTGCTGTGTCTCACACCATGTGTGCTCACAGTGGAGCATCTTGCTGTGTCTTAGCACTGTGTGTGTCACAGTGGAGCACTTGCTGTGTCTTAGCACCAGTGTTGCTCACAGTGAGCATCTTGCGTGTCTTCAGCACACTGTGGTGTCCGTGGAGCATCTTGCTGTGCTTCAGCACCATTGTGTGTCACAGTGGAGCATCTTGCTTGTCTTACACCATGTGTGTGCACAGTGGAGCATCTTGTGTTCCAGCACATGTGTGTTCACAGTGGAGCATCTGCTGTGTTTCACCATTGTTGTCACAGTGGAGCTCTTCGTGTTCTTCAGCACCATGTGTGTGTCACAGTGGAGCATCTTGCTGTGCTCAGCACCATGTGTGTCTCACAGTGGAGCATCTTGCTGTGTCTTAGAATTTGTGTTCACAGTGGGCATCTTGTGTGTCTTCAGCACATGTGTGTGTCACAGTGGAGCATCTTGCTGTGTCTTTAGCACCATGTGTGTGCTCACGTGGAGCATCTTGCTGTGTCTTAGCACCATGTGTGTGTCACAGTGGAGCATCTTGCTGTGTCTTCAGCACCATGTGTGTCTCACGTGGGCATCTTGCTGTGTCTTAGCACCGTGTGTGCTCACAGTGGAGATCTTGCTGTGTCTTCAGCACCATGTGTGTGTTCACTGGAGCATCTTGCTGTTCCAGCACCATGTGTGGCTCACAGTGGAGCATCTTGCTGTGTCTTCAGCACCATGTGTTGTTCACAGTGGAGCATCTTGCTGTGTCTTAGCACCATGTGTTTGTTCACATGGGCATCTTGCTGTGTCTTCAGCCCATGTGTGTTCACAGTGGAGCTCTTGCTGTGTCTTCAGCACATTTGTGTCATAGAGCATTTGCTGTGTCTTCAGCACCATGTGTGTGTTCACAGTGGAGCATCTTGCTGTGTCTTCAGCACCATGTGTGTGTTCACAGTGGAGCATCTTGCTGTGTCTTCAGCACCATGGTGTGTTCACAGTGGAGCATCTTGCTGTGTCTTCAGCACCATGTGTGTGTTCACAGTGGAGCATCTTGCTGTGTCTTCAGCACCATGTGTGTGTTCACAGTGGAGCATCTTGCTGTGTCTTCAGCACCATGTGTGTGCTCACAGTGGAGCATCTTGCTGTGTCTTCAGCACCATGTGTGTGTTCACAGTGGAGCATCTTGCTGTGTCTTCAGCACCATGTGTGTGTTCACAGTGGAGCATCTTGCTGTGTCTTCAGCACCATGTGTGTGTTCACAGTGGAGCATCTTGCTGTGTCTTCAGCACCATGTGTGTGTTCACAGTGGAGCATCTTGCTGTGTCTTCAGCACCATGTGTGTGTTCACAGTGGAGCATCTTGCTGTGTCTTCAGCACCATGTGTGTGCTCACAGTGGAGCATCTTGCTGTGTCTTCAGCACCATGTGTGTGCTCACAGTGGAGCATCTTGCTGTGTCTTCAGCACCATGTGTGTGTTCACAGTGGAGCATCTTGCTGTGTCTTTCCGCCCATGGAGATGTAGTATTTGTTGGCAGTGTATAGAGACACTCAGGATACTTTTATTGTATTTTTCTTGAGCACCAAAAGAAATCAGTTTGTATACGTCCTTGTGGCTCTTTCTCATACACCGGCCTGTTGTATGTATACCCAGGTTCTCCACCCATATGACGGTCCGGTGGGCCTCACAGGCTTCCTGTTCCTAGTGACGTGTACCGTCCTCACTGTTGGGATTTGGCTCCACTTGCTGACTCCAGTCACAGGGCGCGGCTCTGCTGTGACCCTGGGAAGTGTCCTGCAGCTTGTAGGGGTTTCCCACAAAGGTCATTTTAAGCAATGGATCTTGGAATAATAATTCCATAATTGTGAACTATCCCCTCAGTGAGGAAGTGGATGAACTCTAAAGGTGCTGTCACACCTATTGACGATGTCGGCGGCGACTGGCGGGTGCGCGCACGCTTTTGGTGCCCCGCCAGCGTCGCTGTCCCCCATTTACATGGGACGACACCTCCGGCGGCGCCCTGGCAAGCTGACAGGCTGCATCACAGCCGCGGTGTCTCAAAACGATGCAGGACAATGGGAGTCTATGGCTCCCATCACCTGTCAGCTTGCCAGCGGCCGGTTACATGGAGCGATGTGTGCACATCGCCCCAGATTGGTCGCCTGGTTTCAGAGCACTGCTGTGAAACCAGGCGACCTACCGGCGGCGCCGACATCGCCCCTTTACATGAGGCGACGTAGGGGTGATGTTGCCGCCAATAGGCCACGCCCCACGTCGCCTATGTCATTGGCGGCGATGTCGCCCCGTGTGACGGGCCCTTAATGCCACCCAATAAGGGTAGCAGTCCCCAAAGTCATAATTAATAATAATAATCTTTATATAGCGCCAACATATTCTGCAGCGCTTCACAATTCAAAGTTCATGTTTTAACAATCATAAGAAAGTTATTAGAAAATGCAAAACAATACAAAGCATAATACTTTACAGTAATTATGAGCAGGGCTGTCATTTATTTCGCTCTAAGAGCTTACAATCTAATAATGAGGTGTGGTATGACAAAGTACAGGTGCTTATTTACAATGATGGTAAAGTCAACTTGAGGACATGGGGAACAGTTAGGAGTAGTATAAGTGGCCACCAACCATTATTTGTGATGCATTTGAGACTAATGGTGCGGATAGGCTATGTCTAAATGACTTTGACTAGGGATCATGATAGGCCGGCCTAAAAGGATGTGTTTTTAGGGATCGACAAACTATGTAAGTTGTGGATACACCTAATTTTTTTTTTTGGGTAGAGCATTCCAGAGAATTGGTGCAGCTCGGGAGAAGTCTTGGAGACAGGAGTGGGCGGTTTTGATTAATGCAGAAGTGAGTCTAAAGTCACTTCCAGAGCAAAGAGAGAGGGTGGGATGATAGAGATAAGGGAGGAGATGTGGGTGGGGGTTGTGAAGAGCTTTGTGGGTGAGAACAAGCACTTTAAATTGGATCCTACAGTGTATAGGCAGCCAGTGCAATGACTGGCATAGAGCAGAAGCGTCTGAGTAACGGTTAGTTAGATGGGTGATCCTTGCTGCTGCATTAAGGATGGACTGGAGAGGGGAAAGTCTAGTGCGGGGGAGGCCAATTAAAAGAGAGATAATTACAATAGTCAAGGCGGCAGTGAATCAGGGCCACAGTGAGGGTTTTTGTGATTTCCAACGTGAGAAAGGGGCAAATTCTAGAGATGTTCTTCAGGTGCAAGTGGCAAGAGCGGGCAAGAGATTGATCTTTCCTTCACCCAATATATATACACAGAGTCAAACATAACACTCAGACAGCGCACCTGCTGAGTAGGCGTTATTGTGGTGCCGCACACTGAGAGAGATGTCAGATTTAGGGAGGTTAGTGGAGGGTGGGAGCAGAAGATCATCAGTTTTGGAAAGGTTGAGTTTCAGATAAAGAGCGGACATGATATTGGAAACTGTGGTTAGACAGTCATTGGTGTTCTTTATTAGAGCAGGAGTAAGGTCAGGGGAAGATGTATATAGTTGTGTCATCAGCATAAAGATGGTACTGGAAACCAAATCTGCTGGTGGTCTGTCCAATAGGGGCCGTGTAGAGAGAAAAGAGAAGAGGGCCAAGGACTGAACCCTGAGGGACCCCAATAGTGAGAGGAAGTGGAGCCAGTGAATGATACACTGAAAGAACGGTCAGAAAGATAGGAAGAGAACCAGGAGAGAGCTGTGTCCTTGATGCCGATGGAATGCAGCGTGGAGAGTAGGAGATGGTGGTCAACAGTGTCTAAGGCTGCAGAGAGAAGGATGAGCAGAGAGTGGTCACCATTACGTTTTGCTGTCAGAAGGTCGTTGGTCACTTTGGTGAGAGCAGTTTCTGTAGAATGTAGGGGGTGGAAACCAGACTGTAATTGGTCTAGAAGAGAGTGAGTGGAGAGGTAATGAGTAAGGCAGGAGTAGACCAGGCGCGCCAGGAGTTTAGAGATGAAGGGGAGATTGGAGACTGGTCTGTAGTTGTTTGGGCAGGATGGGTTAAGAGACGTTTTCTTGAATAATGGAGTAATGATCGAGTGTTTGAAGGAGAGGGGAAGATGCCAGAACAGAGGGAGAGATTAAAGATTTTGGTTAGGTGAGTGGTGATCACCGGAGAGAGACTGAAATAGGTGTGAGAGGATGGGTTCAGCAGTGCATGTGGTGGGATGAGAGGAAGAGAGGAGCCTGGAGATTTCTTCTATGACTGGGTCGAATGTGGCGAGTGAGCCGGAGGAAATGTGGGGAGAGGTAGGGGTTACAGCAATTCGAGGTTGGGAATTGATTTCCTGACAAATGTTTTCTATTTTCTCTGTGAAGTAGAAAGCCAGATCATCAGCACAGAGGTCAGTGATAGGGGCCTGCACTTTAGGTCTACGGAGAGAGTGAAAGGTGTCAGAGGTTTTTCTCTAGTCACCTTCCACGACAGCATAGGAGGTAGCCTCGCCACGCCCTAATTGGGACAGGAAGCAGAAGAGGTTAAAAGGCACCTCCCACTAGCCAGTGTCTTTCCTGTCCCCATGGGGCATGGAGAGGTTTTTTTCCTGTGCTGTGGGGCCGGCGACTGCAGCATACCTGATGTTTAGCCGGGCAGCGTTGGTCGGTGCTACGGCTCTCCTCCTCCGGCTGCTCCTACCGCATGTTTTTCGCGGTAGGACCGGGCAGCGTTGGTCGGGCTTCCGCTCCTCCTCCTGCTGCTCCCACGTATGTGGGACTGCTGCCCTGGCTCTCCGGATCCCCTCGGGGTGAAGCGGGCTGTGGGCTCCCTGGCCGGCGACCTCCCCTGTTCCGGAGCCCGCCGGCCGCTTCCCGCGCTTTCTTACTGTTCCAGCGCGACCGGAAGTGACGCTGGTGGGCGGGACTTCGGGTCACGCGCTCCCCGGCGGGAGCGTAGCGCTTCCGGGTTCCAGTGACGGGACCTGGCGATCAGCATGCGGCCACGCCACCACTGCAGGTGGCCTGGCCAGGACCCGGTGCGGGAAGCGGGGAACTCGTTACAGACACTGGGGGGCAGGCCTTTCTTTAGGAAGGCTGCCCTGAAGACTTCTGAGCCACGGTAAGGTACTGTCCTATGTGTGCTACTGAGTCTTCTCCTGCAGCTGCAGTGCCAGTGTTTCCCCTGCCACAGTGTATGTCTGCTGGAGTGTGGGGGGGGGTCCTCTCTTCTGCCTATGGGCAGTTGTTATTGTTGGTCCCCTTAACTGTGCTTTGGTTCAGGGGACGAGTCTGGCATCAGACTCCCTCTGGGAGGGCCGTTAATGCCTGTTGTCCTGGTTGGGCTTCACACCCTAGCCTAGTGTATGGCATGAGATCCCGGGTTTTCCTGGAGATTCAGGCTTCCCTTTCCTCATTCTCTCTGGCAGCTCCTTTTGGGGATGCTCCTGGGAGAGGGAAGGTCAGGTTTGGGCTGCTGTCGCTCCATCTTCCAGTGCCACTGAACTGAGTAGGTTCCTCTTCTACTTGGAGGAACTTGGGCTAGGGCCGGTCAGAGCTCTATGGGAAAGTTCTACCATCTGGGGATATTGGCGGCTTTGGAGCTGCCAGCCCAGTCCGCTTTCCAGTCCATTCTACCATCGTTCAGGATTGGAGCTTTCCTGAGAATTCCTTCAGGGGGTGATCCCAGTAGTTGGTTTCTCTCGTGGCATCTCTGATTCACGGGGTCCCCGGGGGGGGTGCAGGTCGGCATGTAGCTAACAAGACTGCGCTCCCCTTTGAGGCTGCCTCCCACCTGGGCCAGATGGGCTGCATGGTTGTGGGCCTTCTGCCTTTGTCTGTGGACGATGGTCAACTGGGCTCCCTTCAGGGGCTCCCTAAGGTGGAAGCTCCTTGTCTTCCTTCCCTTTCTCCGGTGAGCTTCCTGGGGTCTTGCAGAAGCCTGGGTCCGTCTGGCAGCCTGTATCTCTGTCTATCCGTCTCCACCTGACGGATTTTGGGGCTGACTTTGAGGAGTGCCTTAATGAGACTCTGCTCTCTACCCTTCATTGGGTTCTTGGTGTTTGGACCTTGCCTTGTTGCCTTTATGGACCAGGCAACTTGAGCGCAGGGCTCTTCCGGTGCGGCCTACTAGTTGGTGGTCCCTTTGGCACTCGGTGCCTCGGACCTCCTAGCCAGGGGTTCCTGGGCGGTGGAGTTCCCTTGTAGGCCATAGACTAGCTCCTCGTGCCTTGTCCGCTGCAGCTGCTGTACTCTGCCTCTCAGTGGCTCGGTGGGGAAGGGGTAACAGGGCGAACTCAGCCTTTCTTTCCCGGTCCTGTGTTTGAGCCTCCTACCCGAGGCACCACGGGCTCTAGTGGTATATTCATATTCCCCAGGAGGCATTACGCCTCGGAATTCTCTGTGTTGGGCATTTTCGCCTGCTGGCCGCAGTGGGTTCTTGGACTGGTCTCCCTGAGATCAGTAAATGCTGGGGTGTTCTCCCCCAGTGGCTGACTTCGCCGCTTGCCGGGGGTTCTGAGGGTCTTTCCGAAGACCTCCTCATCGTGTTCGAGTTGCCTCCTCCGCCTGCTCTCCGGGTTCCTACCCTGCCCTCTCAGGGTACTTAGGTTCTTTTGTACTCCGGAGTTCAGGATCTCCTTCGCCCGACGGTCTTCTCGTCTGTCCGGGCTGTGAGGAGAGGTTGGGGGCTTTCCCGGCTCTTCTTGGTCGAACTAGCCCTCTGGAGGGGCTTGTGTCATCGTCGGCTTCCAACGCCTCCCCCTTCATGGGGGCAGGGCTACGCCACCAGATGGCTCCACTCTACTGGACTGACGCATACTGCGGGTGCCCATTCTCCCTCGCCCCCAGATGCTCCTCAGGTTCACAATCCTGTACAGAGGAACAGTCCTCCGCTTTCTTTTCATGGGCTTTCCCGTCGGGTTCTCCTCGGCTCCGGGGTTTCTCGATCATTATGGCGGAGGTCGTTGCTTTCCTATTGGATTGCAGCCTCTGTCTGGGTGCTATGTCTGGGCTGTTTCCTTCTTCTTGCTCCTTCTCCTCTGTCCTTCGGGTGCAGGGTGGTGGAATCTCTGCTGCACTTCTGCGCAGTCGGGCGTCTCCCTCCTTTCGGGCGACGGTCGGCTCTGGGATCATTGACGTTCTCCATCCTGCCTGTCAGGTGGGCTCAGGCTCACTCAGGTTCATCTGGACCATGTCTTGTCCTGTTGGGGCAGTCTGCCGTCTTCTGAATCCCCGGGTTAGTCTCCCGGGGATGCCTCCTCATCCCTCCTCTGGTAGTTGAATCCAACGGCCTGCTTTTAGGGGTGGCCTGGGTTTTGACTCCCCTGGTGGCTTTTCCTCTGGATGCCAACCTAGGTGGGGGGGGGGGGGCGGGGGTCGCCCTCTCCAAGGAGTCTGGGGTCTCATCTTCATTCGCAGTCCTCTATTCGCTGGGAACTGAGAGTGGTACTTGAGGTCCTGTTTTTGCTGTTCGTGTTCCTTTCCGGGGATGGGCCATTCTAGCGAGTGGCTGCTGTGGCAGCACCCATGGAGCAGTGAATCTCCTGCCCCGTGCCCCATTCCCCCAGCTGTGGCTGTGGGTTCAGTTCCTAAGCTGTATTTATCATCCGAGTCATAATCTATGGATGACAATTGCTGGCTACAGGCTCTCCCCCTAGCGGGCCCCGTTCCCTGGCAACTGTGGGCCACTTGCCATTGGGCGATGCTGTTTGTATTCGTCCGACCGCATTCCTCTTCTTCCTTCTGTAGTCCGCCTGATAGGATCCCTGCCCCTTCAGGCTGGGTTTTCAGCCTCCGGGAGGTCCTCCCGGGAAGGGGGAGCCTGGTCCGAGCGGTGTTCTGCTCCCTGGTCGCCAGTTGGGATGCCCGGAGCTCGTCCTTTTTTGCTTCCAGTGCGATTCATACTGTAGCAGCCTATGTCTCCCTGCACCTCGAGTTGAGGCCTGGTGGGGGATGGACCTCTTTCTCCCAGACTGCGGTTTTTTCTTATTGCTTCTGGCTTCCTGTCCCCCTTCTCCCTTTTCGTGAGATTCCTGGGGAGGGTCTGGTCAGGAGTCCACGGTTCTGGGGGCCCCTCTATGGGCGAGGTGGTATTGGTTCATCCTGCTCATGGCGCTCTAGGTCAGTGGACCAGTCCTTTTGCATTCGGCCCTCGGCTTGCTGTCTCGTGGTCTTCTGTTCCTTTCGGATGCTCGGCAGCTCGACTTAGCTGCAGGGTTTCTGAGGGCCAGGGCTGAGGCCTCTGGGCCTGTCGGCCGAGTTGGTGGCCTCCTTGCGGACATTCCGCATTCCGGTCACTTCGGCACTTTGTCATGCGGGCGTGAAGTGTTTTTTTTTCTCCTAAATGTGGTTAGGGCCGGCGTCTTTGATCCGGCACATGCCGGGTTCGGCGTTTGGTTCTAGGTTTGCCACGGATTTGGCGGGGTCCTCATTGTTGGCCTGACTGGGCTTTCTCGCCCTTCCTTTGGACTTCTGTCCTCCTGTGATATCCATTGTTGTCGACCGGGTTGGAGTTTCTGCTGGCGGTTGCTTCTGGCCTATGTGTTGGGGGGGCTTCAGGCTTTCTCTGGCCAGGACCCGTCGCTGTCTGTCCTGGATGACTGCTTTGTCCTTCTCCTGGACCCTTCGTTTCTTCCCGAGGTCTTCTTGGCATTCTTTCGCTCCCAGTGGATGTTTCTTCCTTCCCTTTGTCAACTTCCGCGGACTCCGTTGGTGGTGAACTTTCTTTATTTTTCTGTCCATGGTGCAGTGCTCTGGAGTGTGGGCGTCCTGACGTGTGGCTCTATATGTTGGCCGGCCTTTTGGTCGTCATACGGGCGAGGCAATGGCTCTACGTTCTTTCGCCCCCTGGTTTCGGAATGTCTTTCCGGATTCCTTCCTTTCCCAGCTGTTCCTGCTCGTTTCTCCAGTTTTCCCTCTGTCTCCTGGGAGGAAAAGGGCTGGGGCTTCTCCGGAGCAGTTTGCTAGGCTGCTTCCTGGGGTTCATTGCATGCTTCCCGAAGCTTTACTGTCTGGGCCTGGCTTCCCTGGGGCTTTGGCTTTTGGCAGGATCGTCCTGCAGGCTGTAGTCCCACCCTAAGTATTAGTTCGTTGGTATCCCTCCTATGCTGTCGTGGAAGGTGACTAGAGAAAATAGAATTATTCTTACCGTTAATTCGGTTTCTAGGAACCTTCCACGACAGCACTTATTTCCCTCCCTATGTTCCTCGGTTTTTCCTGGAATGTATTAGTTATTAATGCTCTCAGGCTATGGTTCTTTGTAAGACACTGGCTAGTGGGAGGTGGGAGGGGCCTTTTAACCTCTTCTGCTTCCTGTCCCAATTAGGGCGTGGCGAGGCTACCTCCTATGCTGTCGTGGAAGGTTCCTAGAAACCGAATTAACGGTAAGAATAATTCTATTTTTTGGGTTGTTATATAGTGAGGATATCAGGGTGGTGAAGTAGGTTTGTTTGGCAAGGTGAAGGGCAGCGTTGTAAGTTCTCAGCATAAATGTTATAGTGAATGAAGTTTTCTCGTGTGCGGGTTTTCCTTCATAGAAGCTCAGCACTCCTAGAGCATTGCTGGAGGAATCGAGTTTGCGATGTGAGCCAGGGCTGTTTCACTCTGTGTTTGGAGGCTCAGAAGGTGAGGGGTGCTACTTGGTCCGGGGAGCTTTTGAGAGAGTAATTTAAGTGATTTACTGCCAGATCGGGACAGGAGAATGAGGAGATTGGGGACAGTGATGAGTGTAGAGAGTCTGTGAGTGTATGAGGGTTAATGGCCTGTAGTTTCTGAATGTGTGATAGGTACGGGTGTGCTGGGGTGGGTCAGGGTTTGTGAGCGTGAAGGAGCGAATGTTGTGGTCAGAGAGGGAAAGAGGGAAATTATCTAAGAAGGAGGTTGAGCAGAGCTGGACAAAGATCATGTCAAGGGTGTTACCATCCTTGTGTGTATCTGAGGTTGTGAGCTGTGATAGGCCAAGAGATGTGGTTAGAGATAGGAGCTGGGATGCAGATGGGGAGATGGGGCTGTTTTATGGGGATGTTGAAGTCTCCCAGAATAAGTGTTGGTAATTCTGAGGTCATAAAATGCGGCAGCCACGAGGAGAAATGGTCGAGGAACTGGGTGGGTGACCCTGGGGGGCGGTATACCACCCCTACTCTGAGGGGGAGACGACGGGAGAGCCTTATTGTGTGGACCTCAAAAGAGGGGAATGAGAGTGATGGAGCAGGGGGTTACCTGGAAAGTATATTGTGGAGACAGGAGTAAGCCAACTCCACCACCACGTCTGTTCCCAGGTCTCAGGAAATGAGAGAAATGTAAGCCGCCATAAGAAATAGCCGCTGGCGACACTGTGTCTGAATCCTGGATCCAGGTTTCAGTGATTGCCAGCAGATGAAGGGAGTTAGTGAGAAAGTAGTTATGAATGAAGGGAAGCTTATTGCATACATACCGTGGATTCCAGAGAGCACAATTAAGAGGGAGATGAAGGTGTGCAAGTAATATTGATAAGGTTAGTGGGGTTTCTATGTGTGGTGGGAGAGGGGTTAGAGTTGGTGGGAGGTGGACCAGGATTTGGAGAGATATCACCTGATAGGAGCAGCAGTAAAAAGAGAAAAGGCAAATAGTTGTTGTAATTGTGACTTTTTTTCTGATGCAACTCCCTGTAATATAGTGGTCTGAGATTTTTCAGTATGTTAGAGAGTATAATCGACTTTTTAACAAGCCTTTCAATATGACTTAGGATTTGTGCCAGATCAGAACCCCAAACTGCAGACGCTGTGTTTCGGGTTGATTGCCCCTCATCAGTTCAGAGTGTGGGAGTTCTGGTCTGGCTATTATGAGAGGCTAAGGGCCCTTTCACATCAGCGTTTTTTGAAATTTGCGGCAGATGCTGTGAAAAAAACGCATCTGCCGCAATTACCGCATACCGGCTGCACTTGCGGCGCGGTTGCGGTAAACGCCATGCAAAGTATAGGGGGACTTGCGGCAGGTGCGGCAAGTGCGGTTTTGCACTTGCGGCAGGTGCGGCAGCGGAAAAAAACGCGGTCAGCCGTGTGAGACTCATGCGAATATCTCGCATAGTGTGTCCTGCCCTTAGGATGAGTTCACATGTCCATTAATCATCCATTAGAACAGATCCTGCAGAGATCCGCTGGGAAAAAAGTTGTGGAAACACAGCTTTCTAGTCCATTGGTAAATAACTGATGTATTCCGAATCTGTTTTATTAACATGGGAGTTGATGAAGAACAGATGCGTTAAAGGAATCCTGTCACCTCCAAAATGCCTCCTAAACTATCAAAATATGTCTCTGCAGCATATTATCACTAATCTCACACTTTTTGTCTCCTAAAAGCATCATGTGAAAGTGCATAAAACGTTTTAATACTCCCTCATTAGGGATTATAATTAGCAGGGGCTATATTCTTTAGCCCTTAGGGCGAGTTGTTTTGCAGCCTGAATGATCCAGTCCTCTCTGTGCAGCTTCTGCTGTGATGTGGAGCTGAAGGCAGGACTAATGATTTGCATTCTGTGAGTGATAGAGAGGGGGAGGGCAAAGCCTGCACAACTAAAGCAACACAGAGAGAGAGAGAGTGGATCCTGGAGCCTACAAAACAACACGCCCTAGGGGCTAAAGAATATAGCCCCTGCTAATTATAATCACTAATGATTGAGTATTAAAACGTTTTTATCCACTTTCACAGGATGCTTTTAGGAGACAAAAGGAGTGTGAGATTAGTGATAATATGCTGCAGGGACATGTTTTGGTAACTTAGGCGTTCTAGAGGTGACAGGATCCCTTTAACAAATTGCTAGTCAGTCATCTGTTAGTCTTGCATTTGTAAAAGATCCCTTTAGTTCTTAGGCCAGGTTCACATCACATTTGAACGCAACGCATTTTGCACTGCATCAACACAATGAAACGCGAGCAACGTTCCCTGTGCACTCGGGATAAAAAGCAGCGTTTTAAACGCAACCACATTTTGCATTACGTTTGCGTTTTATAATAGAAGTCTCTGGCTGCATTAACGCAATCAAACGCTTGCGTTTCGTTGTGTTAATGCAGTACAAACGCGATGTAAGCCTAGCCTTACAGGATCTGTTTCAAATGGAAAATAAATAGCAATCATTTAACAGATCCGTTCTCCATAGATTCCAATGTTAAAAAAATGGATCCAGTAGAAATAATTTTCCCAACGGATCTCTGCAGGATCTGTTCTAACTGATGCTTACAGGACATGTGAACCCAGCCTAAGACGGGGGGCAGGGGTCTTAGGTTTAAAGCAACACTACAGTGAGGAAATTAAAAAAAAAAAATATGGTGGTGCTGTAATATCTGCATACTCATATATTTTTTTTTTTTTTTTTTCTTCCTCCCCTGTCCAGGAGATGTGGTGTGATCAGACCATGTCCCTGTATGGTCAGACACATCCATTACACAGTACATAGCAGGGACAGATATATAACATTATATCAGCACAGGAGATGTGGTATGATCAGACCATGTCCCTGTATGGTCAGACACATCCATTACACAGTACATAGCAGGGACACATATATAACATTATATCAGCACAGGAGATGTGGTATGATAAGACCATGTCCCTGTATGGTCAGACACATCCATTACACAGTACATAGCAGAGACACATATATAACATTATCTCAGCACAGGAGATGTGGTATGATGAGACCATGTCCCTGTATGGTAAGACATATACATTACATAGTACATAGCAGAGACACATACAGTCGGCGTTTGCTCCAGCCACTGATGTTAGACCCCTAACAGCAGCCATGCATGCCAGGCAAACCAACTATTTGTCAAGCAGCACAACCTTCAGGAATTTCTTCTCTTGTCTAGAGCATCATTTTTTTTTTATTTTTCCTGGTCTCTTCTCTTTTTTTTTATTTTTCTTTTTCCTTGGTCGTTTTCCTGAGCACATTTTCTATGTTTTTTTTTTTTTTCCTCAATAATATAATATTTTTGTTAATCTTTTTACTGTCATTTTCCAAAGGAAAAAATATGACAAGATACCCAAAGTTACATGTGCGTCTTCTAGGCGTCTTTTTAGCTTAAACATTGACTTGTATTGTGAAGTATTGGGCGTTTTCCTTGCAGGGTGCACATTATTTCTCCTTTACACTCATTATCTTTTATAGCTGGAAGCAAATGACAAGTCTCTGAAATGCTCAAACGTGTGAACAGCCGTTTGTCCCAACAAATTGCTAGAGCCGTTGTGTTTATTTTTCTGGTAGAGCTTTTTCTGACATTTTCCTGAGCCGATTTGCTGAAATATGGCTAAAAAAGGCGCAGTGTGATTGATCTCTGTTTTCTGGTTCTGTTCTCGACATACTGGAAATGGTCATCACTGCGGCAAGTGATTGGTTGAGTCATCTATTCCTGCCACTTCCAGTGTGTCAAAGACCGGACCAGGTAAGAAAGGCGTATGGGCCAGGGTGTGGGAAGGCCATGGTGGGTAGGCATATCATTCTTATTGTTTAAAATACTCCATTCAGGTGAACTTGCTTATGGCTGAGTTTGTTGCACAATATTCTGAAACCGCCCTGTTCAGATGAATGGAACTGAATTTTCCGTGGCAGAAAATTTTGGAACAAAATATGCAGCGCGGGAATTCACTCTTATAACTTCATTCAGATGTCTCAGTCTGATAATGACCGAAGATTAGCATTCTCCATGATCCCAACCTCCTACTCCAATGACCACTCGTTCTGCACCAGCTCTCGATTACAGTATCCCATACAATCCAGCTAATTCCCAGTATCCACAGTTTGCAGCATGTCCTAATAATATCTGATTAGATTGATCTATCACTATCCTATCTGTTCTTCTTTCCTAAATTCTCCTGCTTATCTGGCTCTTTCTATCATCTATTCCCACAATCTCCAAGCACTTTATATTTGTACATACACATATACAGTAATCTCTTCTAAGGGTCATTCCATGTCAAGTGATCCAAAAATGAATATTTTTTTTTCCCTGACGTCCTCAGATTTTTTTTTAATCTTTTTTCTATATGAAGTACAACTTTAATTACAAAAAAAAAGTTTAGAATTTTTTTCTTCATCAATTAATTTTTTAAAGATTTTTAAAGTTTTAAAAAAGTGTGAATTTTGGCCTGGTATGACATTAAATTTTCTATCATATCTCGGGCTAGAAATAAGATAGAGAAACAAAATAAACACCATTCTACTCAGACCTGTACTGGCTTTCACCAGATATATCACAAGAGTATCTTTGTTAATATTTTACCCATGCGATCGCAAACGCAATATTTTAAAACGGATTTCCGAAAAATCGGCATAATTTAAAAATTTCAAAAACTGCCCATATGTCTGCTGTGCTCTTAGCCACATCTGTACCAAATTTCAAGTTGGGATCGCGATGGGATCATATTTTTAAATATTTTACTATTAATATCCATATCAAGTGATCTAAATATGAATTTTTTTTTTTTTACCTGATGTCTTTAGATTTTTTTATGTTTTTTCTATATGAAGTACTACTTTAGTTAATTACAAATTAAAAGTTTTGAATTTTTTTCTTCATCAGTTAATTTTTTACAGATATTTAAAGTTTTAAAAAAGTGCGAATTTTGGCCTGGTATGGCTTTACATTTTTTTTATCTCGGGCTAGAAATAAGATAATGAAATGGGAGAGGCATCATTTTACTCAGAACGGTAACAGCTTTCATTTGATATGTCACAAGACGATGTTTTTTTATATTTTGTTTGGGAAAAATCAAATTCAAAATTTTGATGCGCAATTGTGAAATAAATGTTAGTTTGAAAATTGTGAAAAAATGCCTGTGTGTTACTTGTGTTCTTGGTTATATTTGTGCAGAGATTCAACTTGGGACCTGTCAAATTTATATATTTTTATTTTATGGTTGTGTGAGTTATTACAACTTATTGAATAAAACATTTATATGCAACAAAAAAGAAACACAAATCCCGTAAGTGCCAAGATAAATATATCTTAATCATCAGAACACAACAATCAGCATTTTCAACCTGAATGCATTGAACAAACCAAAAGAAGAAAGGTGATCATATCCTTAAGTTTAATTAAACAAGATTAAAAGAACCAAAAATGTTAACCCCCAATTAATGCATGTATATATGTTTTCTATTATATCACTAAACATGACATTTATGAAGTGTTTAATAAGAATAGTACAGTTGTTAATCATCGTTCTATAAAACATGAACTAATCAAACAATTACCGTATATACTCGTGTATAAGCCGACCCCCCCTACTTTTGCCCCCAAAACGTGGGAAAACCTATTGACGCGTGTATAAGCCGAGGGTGGACCCCAGCACAGGTATACAGCCCCCAGCAGTGTGGTATACAGCAGCCCAGTGGTAGTTTACAGCAGCCCCAGAGGTATATACAGCCCCAGTGGTAGTATACAGCAGCCCCAATGGTAGTATACAGCAGCCCCAGTAGTAGTATACAGCAGCCCCAGTGGTATATACAGCCCTAGTAGTAGTATACAGCAGCCCCAGAGGTATATACAGCCCCAGTGGTAGTATACAGCAGCCCCAGTGGTATATACAGCCCCAGTGGTAGTATACAGCAGACCCAGTGGTAGTATACAGCAGCCCCAGAGGTATATACAGCCCCAGTGGTAGTATACAGCAGCCCCAGTGGTAGTATTCAGCAGCCCCAGAGGTATATACAGCCCCAGTGGTAGTATACAGCAGCCCCAATGGTAGTATACAGCAGCCCCAGTAGTAGTATACAGCAGCCCCAGTGGTATATACAGCCCTAGTGGTAGTATACAGCAGCCCCAGAGGTATATACAGCCCCAGTGGTAGTATACAGCAGCCCCAGTGGTATATACAGCCCCAGTGGTAGTATACAGCAGACCCAGTGGTATATACAGCCCCAGTGGTAGTATACAGCAGCCCCAGAGGTATATACAGCCCCAGTGGTAGTATACAGCAGCCCCAGTGGTAGTATACAGCAGCCCCAGAGGTATATACAGCCCCAGTGGTAGTAAACAGCAGCCCCCAGGGGGTATATAGCAGCCCCCAAATGCTGGCACTCGCCCCCCTTGTAAGGGCCCCCCCCCCACTGCGTATCTTACCATCCCGGTCTTCTGCACAGCGCCGCTCCTCAGTGCTCCGTTCTCCATGCTCCGTCCTCGCTGCATCCGGGATCCCCGGCCGTCGCACGATGACGTCATATACCTGCGACGGCCGGAGATCCCGGATGTAGCAGGACGGGAGCATGAAGAACGGAGCACCGAGGAGCGGCGCTGTGCAGAAGACCGGGATGGTAAGATACGCAGCTGGGGGGGCCCTTACAGGGGGAAAGAGTGCCAGCATTTGGGGGCATATATGCACTGCTTCCCCCTGCCGCTGATTGACAGGGGGAAGCAGTGCATATATAATGAGCGGCCCCACGTGACGGGGCCGCTCATACAGCAGCCTTCCCCCACCTCCTCCAGCCTCCACAGCCCCCACCACGCAGCCTACCGTATTGACCCATGTATAAGCCGAGGGGGAGACTTTTCAGCCCAAATTTTGGGCTGAAAAACTCGGCTTATACACGAGTATATACGGTAATAGTACGTTTTTAAAGTGGCTTTTTATCATCAATTTGTCCCTTTTAAGTGGGTGAAATGTAATCTTATCCATAAGCGCTTACTAGCAATCGCCATTTCCTTTTGTGTCAAAAGTATGTCCGGCCTGTCACTGTGTTCGGCTCCACCTGAGTTATTATCTGACTTTGGTGCACTTTTAAAATGTCTGGCTTTCTTGAATACACAAAGGATGGCGCTGGACCAGAAGGATGCAATAAAGTCAATTCTACTTCTTCATTTTCACAATCTTTGGAGAGTACAGTAGCCAGCCACCAGTGCCAACCATATTCACAGGTCACATAGCCAGTTATGTCATCCATTGCCAATCTTGTCGCCTTCTACCACTGCATGGACTTCACTGTCTTTGCTGAATGAAAAAATCCTTGTTTTAATTTCTCTTTCACTACATGGAATGAAAGTGTGGTATTGCTGAGTCCCTTTGATGGGTTCTGCGTCCTGTAACCGATGATTTAACAAACTCTCCTCCTCTTCGTAGTCCTGGTTTGTACAATATTCAATACAATATTGTTCATTCTCAGGTTGAGCTCTAACAAAGCTTTCTCCTATATGTCCTCTCCTGATTCTAAGCTGTAACATATCAAAATAATACAGTAATGTCTAAAAATCATGGATTATTTGGTGAATATAGACCCCACCCTTTTAGACCACAGGCTGAACAGATCTGAATTCAAAATTTTCGAATTGACGCTATAATAGTTAAATATTTTAAACTATGATCCCATCGCGATCCCAACTTGAAATTTGGTACAGTTATGGCTAAGAGCACAGCAGACACATGGGCAGCTTTGGAAAATTTGAAATTATGCCGATTTTTCAGAAATGTGTTTTTAAAATTTTGCGTTTATGATCGCATGGGTAAATATGATCTAAGATCCTCTTGTGACATATCTGGTGAAAGCCTGGACAGTTCTGAGTAGAATGGTGTTTATTTTGTCTCTCTATCTCATTTCTAGCCCGAGAAGTGATAGAAAATGTAAAGCCATACCAGGCCAAAATTCACACTTTTTTAAAACTTTAAAAATCTGTAAAAAAAATAACTGATAAAGAAAAAGATTCAAAACTTTTTATTTGTAATTAACTAAAGTAGTACTTCATATAGAAAAAAAATGTAAAAAAATCTATAGACATCAGGTAAAAAAAATATTCATATTTAGATCACTTGATATGGAATGACCCATTGACGCTATTAATAGTAAAATATTTTAAAATATGATCCCATCGCGATCCCAACTTGAAATTTGGTACAGATGTGGCTGAGAGCACAGCAGACACATGGGCAGTTTTTTAAATATTTAAATTATGCCGATTTTTCGGAAATGCGTTTTAAAATTTTGCATTTGCATGGGTAAAACATTAGCAAAGATACTCTTGTGACATATCCATATCTAGTGAAAGCCTGGACAGTTCTGAGTAGAATTGTGTTTATTTTGTCTCTCTATCTTATTTCTAGCCTGAGTTATGAGGAGAAATGTAAAGGCAGCCAACAGCGAAATTCACACTTTTATCAAACTTTGAAATTCATTTAAAAAAAAAAAAAATTTCTCTTCACATTTTGCATTGTCTGACATGCTATTATCAAATAAAATCTCAAAAGAATGAAAAATATAGAGGTAATAATCATTGGTTCACTTGACATGGAATGGCCCCTAACTGGTTCATGTGGCCCTACTTGTATAACACAGGGAGGATTGTAGACAAATGGAGGAGGAGAATGTGGTGCGGTGCACAGCTATGGAGACCTTTTGTGGGCGAGTGTGATAAGATTGATATGTTCTGTAGTGGTTTTGTCACCAGTACAATGACTGGCACGGGGTACTGGCTGGATAGAAATATGACCATGGGAACGTGTACTGTTGTACATGCACTGTGCTCTGCAGGAGGAGCTCGGCAGATCGATAGCCGACCATTTTAGTGGTGTAGTATTCAGTTGAACTAATATTTTATTAAAGGGATTGTCCAATACTAGGATAACTCATTTTCATTACACTTATTTTCCCCAGGTAAAAAAAGCCTGTATTCATCTCTCGTGTTGGCGCCATTCTAGAGGTGCTGGTAATCACGTTCACAGGGATCACATGACAATGTGACATCACGTGTCCAATCACTGCCGGCTTCCCCCTTACAACTTTCGGACACAGGATCAATTAACGGCAGCCACAGCGTCACTTCCTGTTGATTAGAAGAGAGAGAGGCCGGTGGGGATTAGACGCATGACTAGGACACGCTGCCATGTGAATTATGTGCCAGTGGATGTTTTATTACTTTCTTGGAGAACCATTTCAGAGAAAAATCCCAACCCTCAAAAAAGAGCAGTTGGTTCAGTATACTGGTTCCGCTGTGAAAACTCTTGAACGCCTCAAAAAACTACCATCTCGCATCATTTAATGACTTGTGGACAACTTTAGAGATACATGCATCCAGACATCTTTGTGTCCTAGTCCTGTTTTTCCATTATGTAGGGATATTCCCATTTTTCCACCCCGCACCTCTCCCTCTATATCCATCACCATTGCCAATGATACAGAACAGGTAAGACTAATGACAAGACCCGCAGTGTGCACAGCCCCACACAGTGTCTGATCCCTGTGTATGCTGTGCTCAAAGCTGCCAGCAACGTACAAGTGATGAGTTCTAGACCTGCTGTAGGGCATGCTTACTGATGCACAGGCAGCTGTACCAGTATGCATATGCAACACACCATTATAGAGCAGCTTGACCGAATCATGTGCAAGTTTCACAATTCTGTTTTTGTATAGAATGTTTAAAATTGTTTTATTTTTGCAAAAAGAAAAAATCAAGAGCAGCACAAAGAGCATTTACATCAATCCAGGGGCAAAGTCACAGCAATGTTCATTGCTAATATATTTACCAAAAAATGGATAGCACTCTTCAATAGCAAAATACTTCACATTTTATTGGCCCATACCGACCGAATGTTTCGGTTCACTCAGAACCTTCCTCCAGCAGTGTACAAACTACCAAAAGTGTCAAGTATACAGTGTTGGCTAAAAGTATTGACACTCCTGCAATTCTATAACAAATGCAGAGCCCGCAGCACCCACGGAAAAGGAGGAAAGTTCAGACCTCCATTGGTGCCCGTCCTATACCAGGGATCCTAGTAAATAAGACATACAGTATAACATAGAAAGGGACAGCACCACATACCAGACGGGATTCTTTGCCAATTCTTTTATTCCAGCACCCCAGTGCAAGCGACGTTTTGGACTGTGTCCTTTATCAAGCAACCCTACCAATAAGGCGGCAAGTAGTATTACAGTGTTGGCCAAAAGTATTGACACCCCTGCAATTCTGTCAGATAATACTCAGTTTGTTCCTGAAAATGATTGCAATCACAAATTCTTTGGTATTATTATCTTCATTTAATTTGTCCTAAATGAAAAAACACGAGAATGAAGCAAAAACAAACACTGATCATTTCACACAAAACTCCAAAAATGGGCTGGACAAATGTATTGGCACCCTCAGCCTAATACTTGGTTGCACGACCTTTAGCCAAAATAACTGCGATCAACGCTTCCGGTAATCATCAATGAGTTTCTTACAATGCTCTGCTGGAATTTTAGACCATTCTTCTTTGGCAAACTGCTCCAGGTCCCTGATATTTGAAGGGTCCCTTCTCCAAACTGCCATTTTTAGATCTCTCCACAGGTGTTCTATGGGATTCAGGTCTGGACTTATTGCTGGCCACCTTAGAAGTCTCCAGTGCTTTCTCTCAAACCATTTTCTAGTGCATTTTGAAGTGTGTTTTGGGTCATTGTCCTGCTGGAAGACCCATGACCTCTGAGGGAGACCCAGCTTTCTCACACTGGCCCCTACATTACAAAGCACCCACTGACCTTGTGGAGACCAGTGGAGGATAACACTGCGGGTACCAGTTAAAGCACTCAAACACAGTGAAACCCAAGGTGCATTGCTCCCTAGAATTTGAATATGCAGATGAAGTCCATGGAGCCTCGGTTAAGAGTCTACAACATGGACACCAGCCAGTTATCCCACCAGGGAAGGACCTAGCCCAGGGTATTAGTAGCCCTTAAGTCACTATCCAGCCCTTGCGAGCTTGAAGATATGGCCAGGGGTTTACCATGGACTAGGTATCCAACCACAGACAGCTGTTTCGGGGTTGTTGCCCCTCATCAGTGTGGCGCAGGATTCTGGCTGGGTGGGAGCAATGCTTGATAGACAGACATCACAAAGCACCCACTGACCTTGTGGAGACCAGTGGAGGATAACACTGCGGGCATTGCTCCCACCCAGCCAGAATCTGCCCACACTGATAGGCAACACCCGAACAGCTGTCTGTGGTTGATACTAGTCCATGGTAACCCGGCCAATCTCAAGCTCGCAGGCTGATAGTGACTAAGGCTACAACCCTGGCTAGTCCTTCCTGGTGGGATAGGCTGGTGTCATTGTACTCTACCGAGGTCCATGGACTACTGCATATCAAATTCTAGGACAATCACCTTGTTCACTGTGTTGATGCTTTACTGTGCCCCATTTATCCTCACTGTCACAAGTCAGGTGCTTGTGATGTTGTCTATCAAGCATTGCTCCACCCAGAATCCTGCGCCCACTGTGAGGCAACAACCGAATCAGCTGTCTGTGTGGATACTACAGTAAACCTGCATACTCAGTCGCAAGGGCTGAATGACTAAGGGCACTAACCCTGGGCTGGGTCCTTCCCTGGTGGGATAACTGGCTGGTGTCCATGTTGTAGACTCTTAACCGAGGCTCCATGGACTTCATCTGCATGGCCCCTACATTATGCTGCAAAATGTGTTGGTAGTCTTCAGACTTCATAATGCCATGCACACGGTCAAGCAGTCCAGTGCCAGAGGCAGCAAAGCAACCCCAAAACATCAGGGAACCTCCTCCATGTTTGACTGTAGGGACCATGTTCTTTTCTTTGAATGCCTCTTTTTTTTCTCCTGTAAACTCTATGTTGATGCCTTTGCCCAAAAAGAGAGAACATTCTTCCAAAATATTTAAGGCTTTCTCAGGTAAGTTTTGGCAAACTCCAGTCTGGCTTTTTTATCTCTGAGGATAAGAAGTGGGGTCTTCCTGGGTCTCCTACCATACAGTCCCTTTTCATTCAGACGCCGACGGATAGTACGGGTTGACCCTGTTGTACCCTCGGACTGCAGGGCAGCTTGAACTTGTTTGGATGTTAGTCGAGGTTCTTTATCCACCATCTCACAATCTTGCGTTGAAATCTCTCGTCAATTTTTCTTTTTTGTCTACATCTAGGGAGTTAGCCACAGTGCCATGGGCTTTAAAGTCTTGATGACACTGTGCACAGTAGACACAGGAACATTCAGGTCTTTGGAGATGCACTTGTAGCCTTGAGATTGCACATGCTTCCTCACAATTTGGTTTCTCAAGTCCTCAGACAGTTCTTTGGTCTTTTTTCTTTTCTCCATGCTCAATGTGGTACACACAAGGACACAGGACAGAGGTTGAGTCAACTTTAATCCATGTCAACTGGCTGCAAGTGTGATTTAGTTATTGCCAACACCTGTTAGGTGCCACAGGTAAGTTACAGGTGCTGTTAATTACACAAATTAGAGAAGCATCACATGATTTTTCTAACAGTGCCAATACTTTTGTCCACCCCCTTTCTTATGTTTGGTGTGGAATTATATCCAATTTGGCTTTAGGACAATTCTTTGTTTTTTTTTTCATTGAAGACAAATTAAATGAAGATAATAATACCAAAGAATTTGTGATTGCAGTCATTTTCAGGAAGAAACTGAGTATTATCTGACAGAATTGCAGGGGTGTCAATACTTTTGGCCAACACTGTATATAGTGCTTTCACGATTCAAGTGCATAATGATCAATTTACATAAAATCCAATTCAGATAGTGATACAATGCATACAGATTACATTCACATATTATACCCCCTAATGTCGTACTAAAGTGACTAGTGCATTATTGTCAAGTATAATAAAGTTCCAACTCATGTAAATACATTAAGTGGTTATATGTGTATTCATTAGTGCCGGTGTAGCTCATTTACAGACTCGCCCATCTCATGGCGATTGTAGTTACAGGCCGGAGACTTCTAATGTCTTCAGGGTATACTGAGCATGCTCAGTAATCCACCAACAGATTCTTCTCGTGTTTTGCCGGTCACATGACCGTACCACTGACGTCAGCACCGTCGCTACCATTATACAAATCCTGGCGCTTCTCTATGACGTTGCTCTTTAACTTCACACATTCACCATCTTTACTGATGGACGATTCTTGCCCACACTATAACTATATATTCTCTATTGCGAGCACTGCACTTTGGTGATTTTTTTTTTTAGTTAAATCTGTTTTTATTAAACAAAGCAATTTTCCAAACAATCAAACATTAGTCCATCTCATTACAGATTGCAAATTATATATCCGGTATTACAGTTTAGTATTCTCTATTATTCTAATATCTGGTATGTTATGAAATTTAGTCTTTCAAACGAGACTTGATATATATTGATGAGAAATATAATCAATGATCTTCATTAGGAAGATCAGGATACGAAATAACTTTTATCTCGCTGATACTAATAGAAGTCATCAGTGACCTCTATTTATACCTTCGGTTGTCCAGGAGTTTAGTACAATAGACAAGTGATAAAATTCTGATCTTTCCATCTTTCATTCTAAGTTCTGATCATTTATACGTATAGGCTGGAGAGTTGGGTCTAGTAAGAACTGACTTGGAGTCCCTTCCAAGTTGTCTTGTCGTGTCTCAATGACTCATGTAATATTCTGGTCAATGTGTCAACAAAATGCAGGAAAACAGGTCTCTGAAATTAGTGGCATCTTTAATTAGGATCCATTCCGTCCAAGTAATGGTGAAGAAATTAAGAGTATTGAGGAATCCGGCTCATATCTCCTCCATTCGTAGCTATTCTCCTTTTTGGAGTACCATTCCGTTATAGATGGTGGAACATGCTCCTTCCAATAGTGAGGGATCACTGCTCTAGCCGCTGACAGGCAGAACCTTAAAACATCTTTCTTTTGGGCCCTAACTGAACCAGGGAGCATAGAGAGCAGAGCTATATCAGGGCTACCCTCCAACTGCTTACCTGTTACCAGCCTGTAGTTTCTAAAAACCTCCCAACACCCTCTGATCAGAGAGCAGTCCCACCATATGTTATTATTATTATTATTATTAGGTATTTATATAGCGCTATTAGGATACATGGCGCTGTACAAGTTAGAGGGTAGACAAAGACAAGTGGTCGAAGAACGATGACAAATCGACAAAACAATCGTACGGGTACAATAGGGCCAGGGATTCTGTCCTCAAGGGCTCACAGTCTAGAGGGAATGGGGAGGGAGACAGTAGGAGGGGGAGAGGCGAGATGGTGCAGTGGATTGGGTCTCAGTGTGTATTGTAGGCTTGTAGGAAGAGGTGGGTCTTCAGGTTTTTCTTGAAGGTTCCCAGGGTAGGGGAGTGTCTGATATGGTGGGGGAGGGAGTTCAAGAGTCTGCTGGAAGCACGAGAGAAGTCTTGTTTGCGGTTGTGAGAGGTGGAAATGCGTGGGGTTGAGAGAAGGAGTTCCTGAGAGGAGCGCAAGTTGCGTGAGGGGAGGTAGCGGGAGACTAGGTCGGAGATGTAGGGAGGGGACAGGTTGTGTATGGCCTTGTAGGTCAGGGTTAGGGTTTTGAAGCGAGATCGCTGGGAGATGGGGAGCCAGTGGAGGGCTCGGCGAAGGGGGGAGGCGGGGGAGTAATGGGGAGATAGGTGGATGAGTCGGGCAGCAGAGTTGAGGATGGTGCGGACTGGTGCGAGGAAGGTGGCAGGGAGACCGGTGAACAGGAGGTTGCAGTAGTCCAGGCGGGAGATGACGAGGGCATGGACAAGTGTCTTGGCCGTGTAGTGGTCAAGGAAGGAGCGGATGCGGGCAATGTTTTTTAATTGGAGTCGGCAGGAGGTGGCGAAGGATTGGATGTGGGGCTTGAAGGAGAGGGAGGAGTCGAGGATTACCCCGAAGCACTTGGTGTGGGGGAGGGGTGAGAGTGTGCAGTCATTGACGGTGATAGATAGGTCGGGGAGCGGGGTGGGGTTGTTCGGGGGAAAGACTATAAATTCGGTCTTGTCCATGTTGAGTTTTAGGAAGCGGGTAGAAAAGAAGGATGCAATGGCGGATAGGCATGTAGGGATTTTGGATAAAAGGGAGGAGATATCAGGGCCAGACAGATAGAGTTGGGTATCGTCAGCGTAGAGGTGGTATTGGAGTCCATGTGACTCGATGAGATTGCCTAGGCCGAGGGTGTAAATGGAGAAGAGTAGTGGTCCCAGGACCGAGCCTTGGGGAACGCCTACAGAGAGGGGGTGGGGCGAGGAGGAGGAGTGAGAGTGGGTGACGCGGAATGTCCTGTCCGTTAGGTAGGAGGAGATCCAGGAGAGGGCGGGGTCAGTAATGCCAAGAGACTCAAGAATTTGGAGTAAGAGGGAGTGGTCAACAGTGTCGAAGGCAGCAGAGAGGTCGAGGAGGATGAGGACGGAATAGTGTCGTTTGCCTTGGCGATCAGAAGGTCGTTTGCGACTTTGGTTAGGGCTGTTTCGGTGGAGTGGTGAGGTCGGAAGCCGGATTGTAGGCGATCAAAGATAGTACAGGAAGAGAGGTGGGAGGACAGTTCGGAATAGACGTGTTGTTCAAGAAGTTTAGAGGCAAACGGGAAGAGAGATATGGGGCGATAGTTGGAGACTATTGTGGGGTCAAGGGATGTTTTTTTTAGGATGGGTGTGATTAGGGCATGTTTGAAGGGTGAGGGGAATGTGCCGGATTTGAGTGAAATGTTAAAGAGGTGTGTTAGAGCAGGGATGAGGACTGAGGTGAGGTTAGGGATGAGGTGGGAGGGGAGCGGATCAAGGGCACATGTGGTGAGGTGTGATCGTGCTAGAAGGGAGGAGAGGTGGTCCTCTGTCACGGGGGTGAAACTGCGTTTTGGTGAGGGGGGGTGGGCTGGAGGTGGGATGGGGCGAGGGGAGTGTGGGTCGAAGCTTTGTCTCAGTTTGTCAATTTTGTCTTTGAAGAAGGTGGCGAAGTCATATGTGAAGCTATGTTCTCTCCTCAGACCTGCACCTCCAGCAGTTTGTGGAAGCAGATGGATAAAACCTATGCAACCTGTCTGGGGTACGGAACCATAGAAATTGTAGTTTATATAATTTTTCTTGGGCATCACAGGACCCACGCAATTTATGTGTCATTAAGAAGCACCCCTCCAGTCCTCATTGGACATGGCTTTCCCAAGTCCCTTCTTCCATGCAATCTGGTACTTGTGCTTATTCCTGTTTTCGTCCAATGGAATGATCTGATATAGGGCAGAGATCCCACGAGACGGTAGAGCCTCACAAGTAAATATTGTCTCCATGGGAGTTAGACGAAGACTGGGTCCCCCTGTTAATTTTACAGATTGTATGTAAGACCGCAGTTGCAGATATTCACACCATTTTAGCTTTGTTCCATGGGAAATATTTTGTAGTTCGATATATGAGGGGAGAACTCAATTTTGAAGTATGTGTTTGATTTGAATATCATCATTAAATTTCCATATCAGAAGGGACTGACTCTTTACTCCGGGGGGAAAAGCCGGATTCCAAAATAAAGGTGTCAGAGGCCTCACTGACGGCGTAACTGAATTTCCTTTCGTAGTAGCATGCCAAGCCCGTAGTGTTTCAGAAGTAATGAAGGTGAGTCTATCTAGGCTTCGAACAGTAGCCAGGGGAGTTCACTGTAGGTAAGGTAGGGGTAAATCAATACCCTCTTGTTCAATTTGGATCCAGTTTTTGGAAGCGCATTTGTATTTCCAGCCTAGGAGTCTTACTAGTATTGCCACTTGACAGTATATTGTGAAATTTGGAAGACCTATTCCACCTTCTTTTCGAGATGTTGATAGTGTTGCATATTCCACCCTCGGCTTTGCTACTTTCCATGTAAATCTGCAGATCAGAGAGCGAATTTTAGAGAAAAGGTTCTGTACGGCCAGATCGGTACTGCCTGAAATATTTACAAAACTCTCGGCAGTACATCCATCTTTATGATGTGAATCCTACCCAGCCATGAAAGTTGTAAGTGTTCTGTAAGCTTCTAGTAGCGCCCATACCTTGCCCAAGATGACTTGATGGTTTAAATTGAGGAGTTCAGTCAAGTCTGCAGGAAGAATCACACCCAAGTAGATATGCCCCTGTTTCCAACGAAAGGGAAAGTCTTTTTTTTGTTAATGAGGCTACCTCTGTAAAAGACAAATGTTCATTGCTTCCGTTTTTGTATAGTTTACCTTGAAATTACTTAACACCCCAAATGTCTCGATTTCCTCAAGCAAAACTGGGAAGGTAACGAGGGGTTGGGAAACAAACAGGAGCACGTCGACGTCAAACAAAGCCGCCTTGTGTTGGTTCTCTCCCACCTGTATCCCCTTAATGTTTTCATTGTCTCATAGCTTTAGCTAGATGTTCTATAACAATGACATAGTGCAAAGGGCATCCTTGTCTGGTCCCGTTCTGAATATGGAATGGTTCAGATAACATTCCGTTGACCTGTACCCTGGCCGATGGATCCGAATATAAAGACAAAACTCTACCCATAAATTTTGGACCTATCCCTATATGTTCCAGTGCCTCCCTTAAGAAACCCCCGTGGACTCTGTCAAAGGCTTTTTCCGCGTCTACTGACAACAGATACACCTTAGCCCTGTCCATTATGAGAAAGGATCTAATAATGTTGTTCCTCGCCTCTCTGTCCTTGACAAAGCCCAGCTGGTCTAAGTCAATTATAGATGGCAACATTCCAGAAAATCTGTCCGCCCGGATTTTGGCGAATAATTTGACGTCCAGATTTATCAGGGAGATTGGTCTATAGTTTGCCACTAATGAAAGGTCCTTGTTGGGTTTCGGAATCACGCATATGTGTGCCTCCAGAGCCTGGGGGGCAATGTATTCCCCCTCTGCTATTGAATTAAAAGTAAGGATCATTTGGGGTAAAAAGGAGTCTTGCAATGAGTTATAGAAGATGGGCATATACCTGTCTGGCCCTGAACTCTTAAGGCCACTTTACACACACCAACTTATCTGTCCAACTTCTGAACAACTTACTGGTTGCAGTGAAATCATGGACACACTGCTCCATTTTGTGGCTGTGTACAAATGGAACTATGTGTCCATGATTTCACTGCAACCAGTAAGTTGTTCAGAAGTTAGACAGATAAGTTGGTGTGTGTAAACCCACCATTAGATACCAGATTGGCTTTGATCGCATCGGACAACTCCTGCTCAGTTATGTCCTCTAAAGCTGTCAGGTTGGTGTCCGTCAATGCCGGCATCCCAATGTTTTTTATATACCGTATATACTCGCGTATAAGCGAGTTTTCAGCCCAAATTTGGGCTGAAAAGACCCCTCGGCTTATACGCGAGTATATAAAAATACCGCAGCAGCCCCGGAGTATACAGGCCCCCATCAAGTTCCAGGGGCCCCCCCCCTTGCGCGCCAGCTGTAAAGGAAAATCATACTTGCCAGTGTCCTGTCGCGCCGTCCGCAGCTGCCGACACGCGATCCCCGCTTCATTCCGCGTCTTCCGCATTTCCTGTAGTCCGCGGCAATGACGTCATTGCCCGCGACCACAGAAGTCAGAAGCCGAAGACGCGGATTGAAGCCCGGAATCGCGTGTCGGCAGCTGCGGATGGCGCGACAGGACACTGGCAAGTATGATTTTACTTTACAGGCTGGCGCGCAAGGGGGGGGCCTGGAACTGATGAGGGCCTCCGGCTGTATACAGCCCCGGGGCTGCGGCTGTATACAGCCCTGGGGCTGCGGCTGTATACAGCCCTGGGGCTGCGGCTGTATACAGCCTGGGCTGCGGCTGTATACAGCCCTGGGGCTGCGGCTGTATACAGCCCTGGGCTGCGGCTGCTGTATATTACCTAAGGGCTGCTGTATATACCTCTGGGCTGCATATACCTCTGGGGCTGCATATACCTCTGGGGCTGTATATACCTCTGGGCTGTATATACCTCTGGGGCTGTATATACCTCTGGCCTGCATATACCTCTGGGGTTGCATATACCTCTGGGGCTGCATATACCTCTGGGCTGCATATGGGGCTGCATATACTCTGGGGCTGCATATGGGGCTGCATATGGGCTACATATACCTCTGGGGCTGCATATACCTCTGGGGCTGCATATACCTCTGGGCTGCATATACCTATGGGGCTGCATATACCTCTGGGGCTGCTGTATACTACCACTGGGGCTGCTGCTGTATACTACCACTGGGGAGGCTGCTGTATACCTCACTGCTGGGGGTTGTATACCTGTGCTTGAGTCCACCCTCGGCTTATACGCGAGTCAATAAGTTTTCCCAGTTTTTGGGGGCAAAAGTAGGGGGGTCAGCTTATACACGGGTCGGCTTATACACGAGTATATACGGTAATTTCTGATTTTTGTTCTCAGTGCGGAGGGATCCATATCCGAGAACTTCCCCGTTATGTTATAGAGGTCCTTGTAAAATGTTTGAAAGACTTCTAAAATCTCCTCATTGTTGTGAACTTCTTTTCCCACTCGTGATTTAATTGAGGAGATAAATGTAGGGCCAGATCATAGGTGTAATAGTCTGTCTAAAAGACCTTTCAATTCTAGCCATTTGGTAGTAAGTTCTATCAACATCTCATGAGAGTTAGATATTTTGTGTCTGGATTCTAGATGTTGTATTTGTGAAAGAAGTTCATTAATTTGTTCGTTTTGCACTTTTTTTTAACCTGGATCCATGTTTAATTACGGTGCCTTTTAGTATGCACTTTAATGCCTCCCATTTTCAAAGGTTGGGGTGTGTTATCTGGTGCATGTGTTTGTGTGAATGTGGCAATATCGTCCTTCAGATCCTCTGGACAGGCTGCATCTTTAAGTAGATTGCTGTTTAATCTCCATGACCAACGCTTCTACATTAGCCCGGGGACTCCCATGGAGAGGATAATGTTTCCTATCATGGCCTCAGGTTTCCATGAGAGTATCCCATGGCTTACCTGGAACAGGTCTATTCTGCTGTAAGAGCTGTGGGTCCTGGAAAAGAAAGTTAGTCCTTACCCTTTGGGTTGAGGATCCTCCACATGTCAATAAGTTGGAGTTTGTGTAGTAAATTCTTAAGAGCCTTCACTCTTCCAGATGGGACCGCCCCCCCCACCAGATGAAGAATCAGCTGAGGGGTCAAAAATAAAATTAAAATCACCTCCAATTATAACCTGACCCTCCTCAAATTCTGCTAGAATTAGGAGGAGAGACTTGCACACCCTGGTCTGCTCCCTATTCGGCAGGTACCAATTTACAAGGGTCAGCATCTTTTCTGCCACTTTTGCTTTGAGAAAGATGAATCGGCGATTCCCATCAACCACTGAATCTACCTAGTATTGTGTGATTCAAGCCCCTGTGTATTGCGATTGACACACCGTTAGATCTCATAGTAAGAACCCTGAATCTAGACCATACTTGGAAATGTTTGTGTTTAAGAGATGGAACATGTCCCAATTTAAAATGAGTTTCTTGAAGAAATAAAATGTGTACTCCTTGTTTGTGCATGTCCATGAGAACCTGTGCTCTTTTTTTGGGGGGCGTATTGAACCCCCTCACATTGAGGGACCAAAACTTTAAAGAACCCATGTCAATAGATTGGTTACTGGGTTATAGCTACGAATATGTTTAGATTGTACTCAGGTACAGGTGAACTACCGTAAATAAGATAATCAGAAAAAGAGAGAAATTAGGTAGAAAAGAGAAGGGAATCCCCTGGGTGACCGAGATATCCTTTTACAGGAAGTTTGGGGTAAACTCTCTTTTTGGAATATCCACACTCTAATTTATAGAGTATGGTAACCCCCTACGGGTTGCATCCACAAGAGGAAGAATTAGACACCAATAATTTTTAACCGGTTGTGCTATGCAAAAGTCAATTAACACTTGTATCAGTAAGCTCAAGGAAATTGTACTCCCTGGCTGAAAACCTTATCATTAGCTAATTACACTTAACTAAAGTTGTAACCATAAAGAAGGAAAATAAAGCATTTTGACAAAAATATTCTCCGTTAAGAAATCCTGACAACCCAAGTCAAATAGTGGAGTTAGTATACAGAACTACCCATACGGAAGAGAAAAAAACAGTACCAGAATTAGGGGGACAGCTTCTCTAGATGGCTGCGAACCCAAAATGGGGAACCATGCTCTTATAGGATGGACCAAAAGTCTGTGTTTACCCGCAACATCATATCTTTTTTACTATAAAAATGGTCCCCCCACATTCTATAATAGCAGGAGAGTGAGAAGCTTGACTCCCCAATACCTGCATTAGCCCGGGAAACTATTCTGTTGGTAGTATGAGGTAGGGGGTCGAGAGGAAAAAGGGGAGGGGTACTGGGTTTGGGGCGAGGGGAAGGGAGAAAAGTTGTAGACGTATATAAGGAAATCATTTTTCAATAGGGTTGCCATAGCCATTTCCCAAGGCTTTCTAATATTACATATTGTTATCTAAAAGACTGTAGATTTAGGGTAAAGCCTAAAACCTAAAAGTAAGAGGCAAATCAAAAGTCAAGAGAGTTTCAAAGTCCGCCCTCTTCTGCACGGTCTTCTCCCCCTCGACCTGCCACCACCTCTACCTCTTCTCCTTAGGTTCTGTTGCTCACGTGGTGGTATTGATGGGGAAATGGTGCTTTGAGGACCTTCCAATCTGGAAACGAGAGTCTAGAATCAGGAAAGCTCAGGGAGGAGAGGAAACTCGCAGCTCTCTAGTGTGGGTGAGGAAAACAGTTTGGTTTCCACGTCGCACTTGCAGGTGAAAGAGGTAACCCCATGAGTATGTTATGTGATGTTGTCTGAGGAGATCTAGTAGCGGTCTCGGGGCCCGTCTCTTCTGAAGGGTTCTTCTAGAGAGATCTGCCATCAGTTGTACTTGATAATCCTGGAAAGTAATATCCTCATTTCTAGAGCTGGTTAGAATCTCCACCTTCACCCGGTATCTATGGAAGCGACAAATAACATCTCTAGGTCTTGCTCCGTCTGAAGGGGGTGGGCCAAGTGATCTATGAGCCCTATCAAATTCTATTAGCGATTTCTGAGATGGCGCTTGAGTAGATTGATTAGACCGACTAGGAGGTATAGCGTTTCCGTTTCCGGGTTTTGGAATCTAGGCAGATGTCATAATTGGCTGCCTGGGTTGCGAGTTGGTCCTCTAACGCCTGGACCCTTCTGTTTAGATTTTCCACCATGGAGTCGGTATGTGAAACCTTATCTGATAAAACTGACTTCCCACCGCATAAGGCTGTGGCCTCAGTTTTAAGAGGCCTATAGTTTATAAACAAAGTCCTCTAGTTCTTCTTTGGGAGGGATGTTAAGTATACAGGACCGAAAATTATCCCACAATTCCTCTCTTGGGATCTGAAAGCTTTATGCCCTGTCCTGTAATATTGTATTAGTTTCACTGGTATCGTGTTGGAGGGCTGCAGCATGACTTCCCCTTGACTCTATCAATCCCTCTTGGGGGTTATCGGAATCCTCAAGTGCAGGCTCTGTGGCTGTTAACATATCACTGTGACTGGTCTGGTGGGCCCCAGCCATGGAAGGATTTGTCTGTAATTGCTGACTGTTAGGCTGGGGAGTCTGGGCCTGTGCAGGGCTGCATGTGGGTTGCTCATGGACTATTGCTGTCGCTATGACCCCCCCCCCCTGCTCCCTCTGAACTCCTCCACGGTCTCTTCTGCATCAAGTTTTTGGCGCCAGGGATTTTGGCCCCCGCCCGCCCTCCACCATTACCTCCCATCTCTTGTGGCTGCAGGGAGTAGGCGGCTCCATCTTCTGGTAAGCAGTGCCTCGCGGGTTCATTTGCAGTAGAACCGAGGATCCCCGATTCTTCTGGTGTGTTCTCTGTTACTTCCAGGCTGGTGGGGCTGCGGGTCAGAGGATACCTGGCTTGCAGAGGCACCCGCACCATGGCTGCAGCCACCCGCCATGTCCCTCTGCTTGTGTGCTTGGAGGGTGGGCTCCGCCATCTTGAGCTCTGCACTCTCCTGTGGCCTCTTCCCGGAGCTGCGCAGATACCGCGAAAAGCTGGTGGTGTATTGAACCAGAGGACCTGTGGTTGTTGCTGGACGACTGCTTTTCTTTTTCGCCGACATATGGCGATTGTAGCCTGGGTCATAACTTTGGTTTTAGGGCTTTTGCCCGCTGGGGAGCAGGAGGTCAGCTCTCAGCATCCTTCCCTCTTCATGGCCAGGCCACGCCCCCACGTTGGTGATTTTTACTGTGCGACACCGCTACCTACAAACCCTGAGGTGTAACTATAACCTAATCGGGACACATTTGCTCCAGCTCTAATCCCCTGAGCTTCTCAGATGTGATCTATAAACGGCCACATCAGAGTCACTTCCAAGGACATGGGGCTGATTACCGGGGGCTGGTCATGTCACAATATCAACACATGCATTCGTGCCCTAAGTGGAACTCACTTTTCTAGGACCTCATATCACTAGTCATATTATTGTATCCATTGGTGAACTACTTACTTATATCTCAGCCAAAACATTAATACAGATAAAAATAAATTGTACAAACATGGATGGATGAGTCTTCTGATAAAATCTTCACTTGTATCATTCTGTAATAAAAACAACCAAATTATTTTTAATTATACAATCAAAAGACTGTATGTATCCTTATCAATCTATACCATGTTTTCAGAGTTAATCAAGATTATTCTCATAGCTAAAGGGCGGGACCTAACTTAAAATAAGCATTTAACCTTTGGGTTTCAGAGTGTCTTAGTCTATGTATCCACTCTAATTCACGTAGTTTTAACATTTTTTTTCTCCGTTCCCTCCTCTTCTCAATGGTGGCACATGGTCAATGATTCAGAATTGTAGTTGTTTCTCACTATGGTTTATTTGCATAAAGAGTTTAGTATGGATAGTTCTGTGTTTTTCTTACATATCATGTACCTATTTGATTGATACGTGTTTTGACGTCTAATGTGGTCTCTCCGACATACCAATGTTTACAAGGACATCGCAGGACATAAATGACAAATTCTTATTGCACGTCAGATAGTAATTGATCTTACATTCTTTGTTCTTAACTGGATGTACGAATTTATCCCCTTTTATCATATAGCTGCAGTTCACACACGACAGACAAGGATAGCATCCTGTTCTTGTATTGCCTGTCAAACTCTTTTGAACCGAACTTTTGAGGCTACCTATGTCTGAATGGACAAGCTGGCTTCTGATATTTGTACCTCGTTTATATGCTATCATGGGTGGCAGCAAGGTCGACGTTAAGGGGGGCAGACTGGGCAGTTGCCCAGGGCCCCTACTCTCTTGGGGGCCCCCAAAAGAGCTGCACTGAAAATGGCATTAAAACAGTAAAAAAAAAAATACACATATTTGGTATCACTGCATTCGTAAGAATCTAAGCTATCTATATATGAAGTAAATTAATCGACTTAGTAAATGGTGTAATGGGAAAAAAATAAAAATGCCAGAATTACATTTTTGGGCCACTAAATTGTTACAATAAAATGCAATAAAAGGTGATCAAAATATTGTATCTGACTCAAAATCGTATCAGTTAAAATGTCAGCTCAAGGGTGCAAAAAGTAAGCCTCACATAGCCCTGTAAGTGGAAAAATTAAAGCAAGGGTCTCAGAAAATGGCAAATAAAGCCAATTTTAATTTATACATTTTTTTTTTTTTTTAACAACTTTCTGCGTTTTTTTAATCATTCAAATAAAAAAATGTTCGGTATCTGCTTATTCTGCCCCAGATAATAAATTTACGAAATCACTTTTACCATATAGTTAACATAGTAAATCAAAAAACTCAAAAAAAATTTGTGGAATTGCACTTTTTTTTGCAATTTCAAAGCATTTGGATTTTTTTTCTCAATTCTCCAGTACATTATGTCGTAGAATGAATGTCATTGAAAAGTACAACTTGTTCTGCAAAGAAACAAACCCTCATATGTCTATGTAGAAGGAAAAATAAAAAAGTTATGGCTCTTGGAAGATGGGGAGGAAAAACAAAAACAAAAAATCACTCGGTGAAAGTTATAAAATTTGTGCAATAGCTATGTAATAGCAGCAGGAGCAACCCCGCCCCCCAATGCAGGCTTCCAGCTTTACATGATCATGATGGCTGTAATTAGGGTTAGGGGAACTCCTTAATTCCTAAATTTGTAGACATTTATCAAGCAGAACTTACAAGGCATTAAAGGGGATGTCCAGGATTGATAAAACTTTACTATATTCTTTCATAAACAGCACCACCCCTGTCTACAGGTGACATGTGCTATTACAGCATAGGCCCATTCCCTTCAATTGAGCTGCGCTGCAATATCACACACAACCTGTAGACAGGGGTGGCACTGTTTTTGAAAGGAATCATTCATGTTTAACTGATCTGAAGTTAACCCCTTGTGACCACACAGGGATGATGATCTGCTGTTAACCCCTTGAGACCACACAGGGATGATTATCTGCAGTTGACCCCTTGTGACCACACAGGGGGTTAACTGCAGATCACCCCTGTGTGGTCATTCAGGGGTTAACTCTGCCTTTTCCCAGCGCACACAGAGCAGCGGCGCCGGGACAGAGGCAGAGAAAAGACGGCAGGCGACAATGCAGGACGGGACCGCCGGCATCGGAGGTTGGTAAGTATGAGAGCAGAGAAGAGGGTGTTGGGGGAGAGGCCGGGGGAGGGGTGTGTGGATCGAAGGGGGGAACCTGGGGTGGTCCGGGGGATGATCAGAGGGGTGATGGCCTGGGGAAGGGGGGGTGGGGAATGACCGGAGGGGTGCGGACAAGGGGCGGGCGGCGGTAAATGACAGGAGGGGTGATGACCTTGGGGGGGGGGGGGGATGACTGAAGGGGTGATGACCTGGGGGGGGGGGATGACCGGAGGGGGGGGAATTTGGGGAGGGTGGGGAATAACAGGGAAAACTCCATCCGATCAGACATTTGATCAGATCAGATGAGTTAAGAGGAGCTGGGGAGCGGAGGAGGGGGGAGCGGAGATCATGGGTGGGGGGGGGGGGAATTACATTGGGGGGCCACTGAGGGGACCCCCTAGGAATAACGGCATCTCTATGCGATCTGACCTGTCAGATCGCATAGAGAGGCAGCGGGTTTTACTGCCGCCGCCATTTTTAGATGGTGAGGGGGATGATCCCTGGTACTGGGGGTCTTGGGGAAGGTAGGGGTTAATGCTTTCACTTTGATCCGACATGTGTTTTCATGTTGGATCAAAGTGAAAGCATTTTTACTGGCAATTTCACTTTTTGTAATGTGATGATCAGTAAACGGTGCTTACTGGTCATCACATTACTGGTGCTGGTAAAACACCAGCAAATTCCTAATCTCTAGGGTCTCAGCTACCCCCAGTAGCTGAAACCCCAGAGATTTTAGCTCCAGGGGCAGCGCACCAGGGCCTTTTCTGTTCTGACTTATTTTCACGTCCGAACAGAATAAGGACCCTGTTTAGCCGATGTATATATACAGTGGGCCGTCACTAAGGTGTTAAAGAAAAATTTTGTGGAAAAGAAATACTTTTTCATTTTTACGGATCAATTTGTGAAGTATCTGGGGGTTCAAAGTGCTCACTATGCATCTAAATAAATTCCTTGGGGTGTCTAGTGTCCAAAATGGGGTCACTTGTGGGGGAACTACAATGTTTAGGCACACAGGGGCTCTCCATACGCGACATGGTGTCCGCTAACTATTGGAGCTAATTTTCCATTCAAATTGTTAGTGGACACCATGTCGCATATGGAGATCCCCTGTGTGCCTAAACATTGGAGCTCCCCCACAGTGACCCATTTGGAAACTAGACCCCCAAGGAACATATCTAGATGCATAGTGAGCACTTTCAACCCCCAGGTGCTTAACAAATTAGTCTGTGAAAAGAAAAAAAAGAAGATTTTTGTGAAAAAATATGGCAAAGCCCACGTCGTCTTTTTTTTTTTTTTTTTAATTTAATAAAGAAATACTAAAAAAAAAAAATGCAGGAGGGGAGACGACCAGGACACAGTGTCTCTGTATCTTGTGCACACTCTAAAAGTGAGAAATTGTGTGAAAAAAATCAAATGTTCAATATGACGTTATCAAATTCTGTGAAGTAGCTGTAGGTTCCAAATGCTCACTATACCCCTAGATATAATCCTTGAGGTGTCTAGTTTCCAAAATGCGGTCACTTGTGGGGGAGCTCCAATGTTTAGGCACATAGGGGCTCCCCATATGCGACATTGTGTCCGCTAACTATTGGAGCTAATTTTACATTCAAATTGTTAGCGGACACCATGTCGCATATGGAGAGCCCCTGTGTGCCTAAACATTGGAGCTCCTGCACAAGTGACCCCATTTTGGAAAAAAAAGACGACGTGGGGCTGTGCCATATTTTTGCTCCAGCCAGGTACAGCAGGCAGCCACGGGCTGCCACCAACCCCTTCTGCCTAGTTTTACCTAGCTGGAAACCAAAAATATAGGGAAGCCCTTTTTTTTTTTTTTTATTATTTCTTGAAATAATAAAAAAAAAATGGCGTGGGCTTCGCCACATTTTTGGGCCAGCCAGGTACAACTAAACAGCTGGGGGCTGGAATCCTCAGCGTAGGGAGGCCCAAGCTTTCTGGGCCCCCTCCCTGCTGCGAATTGCAGCCCGCAGCCGCCCCAGAAAATGGCGCATTCATAGAAGCGCCATTTTCTGGTGCTGTATCCAGCTCTTCCAGCTGCCGTGTAGCGGTGGCAGACTGGATAATAAAGGGTTGATGCCAGCTTTTTGGCAGCTGGCACTAAGCCCGAAATTCATAACGTCTGGCCAATATTAGACCGGACCATTAGGAATCTCTATTAAATTGTAAAGAAAACACAACACAGAGAAAAATATTTTTATTGGAAAAAAAAAAACCACAAACACATATTTAGACCCCATCTTTATTACTGTGACGTCCGACGTAGTCCAGTGGGAAGGTCCGACGTAGTCCAGTGGGAAGGTGCGATGTAGTCAAGTGGGAGGTCCCGCGATGATTCTTATTCAGTTGGTGATCTGAATTTAACCCCCTGTGTGGTGACACAAGGGTTAACTGCAGATCAGGTAACCCCTTGTTAGGGGATTAGAGCTGGAGCAAGTGTGTCCTGGTTAGGTCATAGTTACGCCTTAGGGGTTGTAGGGAGCGGTGTCGCACAGTAAAAATCACCAAAGTGCAGTGCTCTCAATAGAGAATATATAGTTATAGTGTGGGCAAGAACCGTCCATCAGTAAAGATGGTGGACGGGTGAAGTTAAATAAAGAGCGACGTCATAGAGAAGCTCCTGTATTTGTATAATGGTAGCGACTGCGCTGATGTCAGCGGTACGGTTTTGTGACCGGCAAAACATGAGAATCTATTGGTGGATTACTGAGCATGCTCAGTATACCCGGAAGACATTAGAATTCTCCGTGCTGTAACTGCAATTGCCATGAGATGGGCGAGTCTGTAAATGAGCTACACCGGCACTAATGAGATACACATATAACCACTTAATGTATGTACATGAATTGGAACTATAAGCACTTTATTATACTTGACAATAATGCATTAGTCACATTAGTACGACATTAGGGGGTATAATATGTGAATGTAATCTGTATGCATTGTATTATCACTATATGAATTGGATTTTATGTAAACGTTCAGTCGTTATTGGCCAATAAAATGTGAAGTATTTTGCTATTGAAGACTGCTGTCCATTTTTTGGTGTGTATATTTATATATGTATGTGTACGTACGTATGTATATATAATATATTATATATATGTGTACGATGTGTGATTATATATAATCTTCAGTGTGCTATCTACTACCTGTGTGCTCTCTCCCCCCTGTACTTACTCTCTCTACCCCCCCAGGCACTGATTCTCGCTCCCATGTTGTGTCTCTCCCCTCCCCCATGCGCGCTCTCCTTGTGCGCTGTTGCTGATCAATCTGCTTAAGCTCCACATAGAGGATGCGGAGGCGGGATTGGGTGGAGTGCATTCCACTATGGAACGCATATAGGAGGAGGAACACAGTCCCACCTGTATGCATTCCACAGTGGAACGTAAATGGGAGGAAGAGTCGAGGTCCCCAAAAAGGAAGTGTTGGGGTGGCAGTGCATCAAGATGCTTTGGGTCCAATGCTCCACACTTCATAGGGAAGATCAGAGGCGATGCCGGGTGGCATGCATTCAACTGCAGTACCCATATAGGGGGACATAGTTCCTCCTCCTATATCTGTTTCACAGTGGTACGCAAATGAAAGGGAGAGTGAAGGCCCCCAAAAAGGAAGTAATGGGTGATGCCAGGCAGCAGCAGCAGAAGGATGCAGGGTAAATTGGATACGGCATGGCAGCACACTGTGTCCAAGGACTTGGCACTTGCCTGGGTGTTGATGCTGACCCTGCTGGGCACCCCTTCATTTTTTTTTTACTTCAGTAAATGGGCAGGATTTTAGCATCCTAGATGGAGGCTGTGCTCAGAAATGTACAAATCCTAAAAATGTTACATGTTTTGCTGTTTTTATTCTTCGCTTTCTAATACAGTATTTTGCAGTTGTTATTGCAAGTAGATAAAGCAAACCGAAAATCTGTTCCAAGCCGGACAACGAAAAAAGCAGTTGTCGAAAGTGTAACACTGTCAACTTCAATAGAATAATACATTTGTTAATTGAGCACTGCCTTCCACTTGGATTAGGACCATCAAATTTTACCAAAAGTCTTTTTTTCATCAATAGTAAAAAAAAATTGGAAGGTGCTCAGACAGGTAAATAAAATGTGAAATATTGACTATATATTGTAATCCGCCCTACTCAGCGGTGTTTGGTGCAGTTAATGGCGCCTAGTAGAGTTTGTAATTGATTTGTCTCTTGCGCTCACCGTACCGCGGCCTGAAATGTATACTGCCACTGTGGAAGTGAATGTGGGGGTTTATGGGTTAATCCCTTTGCAAATAAAATGTGTTGTGCAGATTGAGAATTTGGGAACAGAATTTGTTTAATTTTGTGGACTCTCAGCTGTGTATAACGAAGTGTGTGCACCTTTTCTTCTTATATATCAACAGGAAAATATATAGAGTAAGGATAAAGAATGTTGACGGTGCGGTTAGAAGGCGTCCCTCTGAATGACACGCAAGCTCATCGAGTGCGAAGTTTATTTACTGGATTGAAGATTCAGAATGGAGGTGTTAATATTTTTGATGGGGTACAAGGAGAGGCTTACGTTACATTTGAGGAACCACATGATGTAGACTTAGCTCTGAAGCGGTCAGGACAATATCTGTCGGGCAGGAAGATAAATATTTCTGTGTGTCATTCTCCGCACACCTGCAGCTATTTAAATATTGTGTATGCACCCATGAAAGTCACTTTTTCTCATGTTAAAAGCTTTTTCAAAGAATTGGACGTGGAAAATGTAAATTTCCTGCCTATGTGCAGTGAAGCCATTGTTAAATTTGGAAGAACAGATGACGCTGCAAAGGCCCTGTTAGTGTTTCAGTCGTCTGAAAAAGAAAAGACTTGTGAAAAGCAAAATACGTTTTCTGTTTTGTCCATGTGGCTGTCAAGTGAAGAGGATTGGCACAAATGCAGTGCAAAATGTCTTTCTGTTAAGATAACACGTCAGGCTAGTTCCACTCGTGAGTGGTTAGCTCCTAAATATAACCCGAACAGAAGCGGGTTTTATGTTCATATGATGAATGTAAATGTCCTCGCTGACAAATCCCAAATCATTCAGTTTTTGAACTTCCTAGTACCGGACAATCAGATCACATTTGTGTATGATATAAATGGCAAGAGAACATGGGAATGTTTTGTGGCGTTCAAAAGCGAAAGTGATTATGCCGAAACGCTCAAGTTGGACAGAGCATTTTTCGAGGGTTATCATGTGCGAGTGCTTCCCATCTCCAAAACCAAATTGAAAGGCTTAATCAGGTGCCAAAGAAAAATTGTCATGGAGAGTCCATTTTTAGCAACAGTAGAGAAGAAATCCCCACCTAAATTCATATATGCAAGAAACTTTTCCGCTTGCGTGAATAAACTTGACATTCTCAACTTTTTTATAGGGTTTTCATTGACTGAACGGGACATTTGTCTGTTATATGATGATAAGGGGGACTGCCTTGGGGAAGCTCTGGTCAAATTCTCATCGAATGAGCAAGCACTCGGGGCAGAGAAACTAAACCATAAAAGGTTCCAGGACACAGAGATCCTGCTGAGACGCCTCAATAACCATCAGCTGAAGGCTTTTGGTGGCCTTCACCTTTCCATCATGGACAGTTCTACAGCTAATTAAAAGTATTCTACATGTGGAGCGGATGTGTGTCAACGAGGTGGACAACTCATCAGAGGTTACCAGTGATGCTGTTTGGTGACTCCTAATAAGTGCTCAGTAGCACTTGGACTATGCCAATCAGTTGTACATAAAGACGTCTGTATGGGACTTACTGCTATTGCTGATGGATTCTGGTTTTCTTTTAAACTGAAATATTTGTCAGATAACTAGAGTTCTTTATATAAACGTGGTAGGCAAAAGTATAAAAATCCAAAGTTATATTGAAAAAGTATCTTTAACGTTGAGGATTCAGAGAATTACATAACAGATGAACTGAAGAGCACTGGCCTTGTGCAGAGAGGAGAGTTTGCCATTTCAGGAAAGTTTTGGTTGGATGGGTTTAGTTTTCATTAATTTTAACCAATATTGTATTTTCTAAGACCTTAAAAAATTAAAAAAATATATCTCTAACATTGTGTTACAATGTATCATTTGTATATTTGTTTTCAAGAAATAAAAATTCTAGTTTTCGAAAATGTTTATTAGGACAATCTTGAAATAAGAATAAATGCTGTACATTAAGACATGACAGATAAAGTTGGCCATGAATTAAAGATGATGTTCCCTGCCATCTAACGCATAAACATGTGATGAATGCTGTGGCTAGGAGTGTGAGCAATATATACGGTATTAGATGCCGGCTGAATGATCTTTTGGCTAACGCCTATCTCACCTTATAAACAGGAATGCTTGACTGGGCGCACCTGTGTATTCTATGACAGAGAAGCCATTACGTGACTCCTTACTAGGGATGAGGGAACCAAACTTTAAGGTTAGTTTTCGTCTTGAACACAGACTTTAGAAAAAATGTCAGTGTTTGAGTTCGGAGTTCGGGTGCTTTACTTATGCAAACCACTAGAGCGATCATTGTTGTGCACTCAGTGCTCGGACCAGTTCGAGCCGCTTGCAGTGTTTGAATGGATCGCACACGGTAAAATTAGCATTATAGAATGTAGGGTGTACAAAAATAATAAAATAACCCTGCTCGCCTTCCCCTGGAAGTGCTTTGTTTATGGCTGGCTGTATGTGAGCGGAGAACAAACCTGCCCAATTAGTGACTTCCAATGAGGTTCGGGTAAAGATTGTGTCCGGAACAGAACTTTTATATAAATGCCAGCTGAACCCATAGAACCTGATTTTCCACAGGTCCACCTATCTCTACTCTGACAGCTGCTTAAATCTCAGAGAACAAAACTCTATGCCATTGGAATCTCCAACATCATATGTCAGCGGAGTTGAAGGGGAACTCCAGGGAGAGAGAACTTTTTAGTTCAGTCTCTGCTCTCCTATGTGATGAAGCAGAGCTGTACACTGCAGTTCTACGATCTATAGATCGCTTATAATTCATCAAAATCATATCTGCTCTTTTTGTTCTCACCTCATGGGACGTAGAATTTCAGGATATCTTAGGCTGCTAGTCAGAAGAGGAGTTGTGTCGGGGATGTGGATGCTGGGAGCTGCACGATCATCCTACATACCAGCCCCCTCACACTTCTGTATGGGGAGGGGGCGTGGCAACTAGCCCCATGCTCATACTACAATCCAGCCCCCGATATACCATCCTATGTAATGTAAGAACAGGGGTGTTCTCCCTTCAACTAGCAATCATGTCACCAAGCAGATACAAATACACGCTGTGATCTTCTGCTGTATGATGATGCATAATGTGTACTGTTATTGTTAGGCTAGGAGCAGAGGCAAATCATTAGATTGATCGATTCAGCACTACCGTGGTCTCACCTGCACCATAGGAACTTGGTAGAGTCTACAGCAGACAAGTTATAGTACACACCTGTATTATCAAGTAATATCCATCAAAGGTAAAAAAAAATGCTATTTTAATGTTCTCAATTATAGATTTTCTTATATTACATCAATCTAAATCAAGGAATATATGTATGTATAGTATTATGGTTTATTTGGTTTATCAATCCATGTGAAGGTACTTTCTGTTCATGCTATAGGGAACCTGTTAAGTCAATTTTACCCACTGACCTATCACTACCAACACACCTCCTCAGCGGCAGCATGAGATTGTCAGGTTGAAATTCTACATCTAATGAGGGGGGATGAGAGCAAAAGTGCAGGTATGATTTTTTTGAATTATAAGCAATCTATAGATCATAGAACTGCAGTGTACAGTTTTGCTTCATCAGATAGCAGGGCAGGGACTGTACTAAAAAGTTTTCTCTCCCGAAGTTCCCCTTTTAGTCCCCCGTGCACATTGGATTGTCATCCGACTTTAGTTTGATGTGAATGGGGGCTTTCAGCTGCAGTCCAGGCAGTGACATCTGAGAGAGCAAAGGAACGCAGGACTGAAACTTTAAAGGTACCTTTACACTCGGCAACTTTTCTATGAATTTCACTGGCAACTTACAGTTGCAGTGAAATCATAGACACATTGTTCTATCTTGTTGCTGTGTACAAATGGAACAATGTGTCCATGATTTCACTGCAACCAGTAAGTTGCCAGTGAAATTCCTAGAAAAGTGGCCGCGTGTAAAGGTACCCTAAGACATGCCAAGCCCATTGCTATTGCATTTCTCAGGATCCTCTAGCGCTAGGAGTGGACTCGCTGGTCCTCCCTTGGCGCCAATTCGAACTCCCATACATCTTTCCCCCACTGCCACTAATCCAGCGCGTGATAAGAAAGATCAAAGCGGAAAGAGTTTAATTAAGGGGCCTTTCACACTTGCGTTTTTTTTCCTGATCTGGAAGATCAGGAAAAAACCTGATTCTCACAGGATTAATTTTTTTGCCCATTCACTTTAATGATTTCAGGAAAAAACCTGAAGCAACAAGATTCTACCTGAAATCATTAAAATGAATGGGCAAAAAAATGAATCCTGTAAGAATCTTCCAGATCAGGAAAAAACGCAAGTGTGAAAGGCCCCTAATACTCATCGCCCCAGACTGGCCACGACGGGCATGCTACGCAGAGCTCGTACAGCTCCTTGCCGACGTGCCCTGGCCACTCCCAAACCGACCGGACCTTCTATCCTAGGGCCCCCATTTACCACCAGAACTCGGGGGCCCTGTTTTTAACAGCATGAATATTGAATACTGGGTCCTGACCCAGGCAGGTTTTTTTACCAGAGGTCATAACCATTATGGTTAATGCCCGAAAACCAACATCCTCTCGCATCTACCACCGCACCTGGAACACCTTTTTCCGGTGGTGCAAAGACTGTAACCGTAACGCACTCTTTTTTTCCATCCCTACAATCCTGGAGATCATTCAAACCAGCCTTAACTCTTGCCAGGCACTCAGCTCCATCAAGGGCCAAATTTCAGCCCTAAGCATTCTATTCCAACTCAAGATTGCGATCAAACCACAGGTCAAGACATTCATCCAAGGAGTCTTGCACACACGGCCCCCCTAACCGTGGCCGTCTGGGACTTAAACTTAAGTGTTTTCCCACTTCCAACTCAATGAGGACATCGTCCTACCATCCTTTTGCCTAGCTCGGTGCACTGCTTCGAAAAGCAGCCTCATACCCTGGACCTAGTAAGGGCCCTCAAACACTACATCTCCCAAACAGCCTCATTCCATCAAACAGAAACGCTGTTCATCGTCCCCGAGGGACCTAGGAAAGGGATGGCTGCGTCTAAGTCGACATTGGCGAGGTGGATCCGCACAGCAATCCCAAGAGTCCTACCTCGTCAAAAGCATGCCAATTCCAACAGGGATCAAGGCTTGCTCAACTCGATCAGTGGGCGCCTCATGGGCCATTTGTCACCAGGCCTTGTCAACTCAAGTTTGCAAGGCCACAACCTGGTCCAGCCTGCATACCTTCACCAAACACTACAACATTCACACTCAGGCCTCTGCAGATGTAAGCCTAGGTAGAAAAATTTTGCAAGCGGCAGTTGCACATCTGTTAGCAGCTGGTGCATGATGCTCGACTACTATTCAACTAATTCCCACCCAGGGACTGCTTTAGGACGTCCCATGGTTCTGTGTCCCCCAATAATGCGAAGGAGAAACAGGGATTTTTGTGTACTCACCTTAAAATCCTTCTCTCCGAGCTCATCATTGGGGGACACAGCACCCGCCCTCTCAAACTTCAATAGTCTGTACAGAGCCTTGGCTTACGCCTCATTACGTTAACATACTCTCTACTGCTTTAGTACTAAACTGACTACACCTACGAATGGGTGTATACTGCAGGAAGGAGGACTTTAGTTTTAGCCCTATTTAGTGTCGCCGCCTAGGGGCAGAAAAGCATACACCCATGGTTCTGTGTCCCCCAATGATGAGCTCAGAGGAAAAGGTTTTTATGGTAAGTACACAAAAATCCCTGTTTTTTTGTTAATCTTTTTACTGTCATTTTCCAAAGCAAAAAATATGACAAGATACCCAAAGTTACATGTGCGTCTTCTAGGCATTTCTTTAGCCTAAACATTGACTTGTATTGTGAAGTATTGGGCGTTTTCCTTGCAGGGTGCAGGTTATTTCTCCTTTACACTCATTATCTTTTATAGCTGGAAGCAAATGACAAGTTTCTGAAATGCTCAAACGTGTGAACAGCCGTTTTCCCCAACAAATTGCTAGAGCCGTTGTGTTTATTTTTCTGACATTTTCTTGAGCAGATTTGCTGAAATATGGCTAAAAAAGGCGCAGTGTGATTGATCTCTGTTTTCTGGTCCTGTTCTCGACATACTGGAAATGGTTATCACTGCGGCAAGTTGATTGGTTGAGTCATCAATTCCTGCCATTTGCAGTGTGTCAAAACACTGGACAGGAGGAGAGATTATTTGCCAGGTGTGGGAAGGCTAATCATGGCGGTGGGTAGGCATATCATTCTTAAGGTACCTTTACACGCCGCTACAGGATGGTGGAAACAACCGGGTAGATGAGAGAAATGTATCTTGCACCGCCAAATCAACCCGCGGTCGCGACGTGTAAAGACGGTTGTTGCCACCCGTCACTTGAGGCACCTGTTTCAGAGCAGAGTCAAAAACAGGTTGATTTCAAGGCGATGGTTACGGCCTGTATCGGCGTGTAAATAAGGAACAGGAGGGTTGTTTCGACACCTTGCTATCTACCTGGGGCGTGACACAGGCTCTGGGTAACCACCCCCCTTCAGCGATCATTGGAGGAAGCTTCCTGCGTTACGATTGGTAGTCGCTGCATAGGGCGGCATATTTAAGGAGCTGACCAGTCACACTACACAATTGCTCGAGCGTTATGTATTAGTCAGCCTCCTGCGCTGGCTGCCCAATCATCATGTTATTGCTTTGTCCTATCAGCGTACGGAATTCTCGTAAGCCACAATTGTGGCACGCCTATGTGTTTTCCCTGCTGCCTTTGTTCCGCTCATATTACCTTGTTATAGCGGCGTGTAATGAGGTAAAGTGAGCTACAGAAGGTAACTTGTGGCACCCGGCGGTGTATGCAGAGATAGATGTAACCTACCGTAGCGCACCTTGTTGCGGCGTGTAAAGGTGGTGCGGGTACCGTTTTCAACCGTTTGTGCGTGCTCGTGCACGTGAAGCACCCGGTTGTTTCCACCATCCTGTAGCGGCGTGTAAAGGTACCTTTATTGTTTAAAATACTCCTTTCAGGTGAACTTGCTTATGGCTGAGTTTGTTGCACAATATTCTGAAACCGCCCTGTTCAGATAATGTAACTGAATTTCCGTGGCAGAAATTTCTGGAATAAAATATTCAGCGCGGGAATTCACTCTTATAACTTCATTCAGATGTCTCAGTCTGATAATGACCGAAGATTAGCATTCTCCATGATCCCAACCTCCTACTCCAATGACCACTCGTTCTACACCAGCTCTCAATTACAGTATCCCAGACAATCCAGTTAATTTCCAGTATCCACAGTTTGCAGCATGTCCTCATAATATCTCATTAGATTGATCTATCACTATCCTATCTGTTCTTCTTTCCTAAATTCTCCCCCTAATCTGCCCTTTCTATCATCTATTCCCACACTCTCCAAGCACTTTATCTTTGTACATACACCTGATCTCTTGTAACTGGTTCAAGTGGCCCTACTTGTATAACACAGGGAGGATTGTAGACAAATGAAGGAGGAGATGTGGGGCGGTGCACAGCTATGGAGACCTTTTGTGGGCGAGTGTGATAAGATTGTTATGTTTTGTAGTGGTTGGGTCACCAGTACAAAGACTGGCACGGGGTACTGGCTGGACAGAAATATGACCATGATCATGCACTCTGCTCTGCAGGAGGAGCTCGGCAGATCGATAGCCGACTTAGTGCTATAATGTTCAGTTTAACTAATATTTTATTAAAGGGGTTGTCAACTACTAGGACAACCCGTTTTCATTCCACTTATTTCCCCCAGGTAAAAAAAAACCTGTATTCACCTCCCGTGTTGGCGCCATTCTAGCGGTGCTGGTAATCACGTTTACAGGGATCACATGACCATGTGACATCACATGTCCAATCACTGCCGGCTTCCCCCTCCCAACCTTCAGACACAGGATCAATTAACAAAGTGAACGGCAGCCACAGCATCACTTCCTGTTGATTAGAAGAGAGAGAGGCCGGTGGTGATTAGACTCATGACTAGGACACGCTGCCATATGAATTATGTGCCAGTGGATGTTTTATTACTTTCAGGGAGAACCATTTCAGAGAAAAATCCCAACCCTCAAAAAAGAGCAGTTGGTGCAGTAAGCTGGTTTCGCTGTAAAAACTCTTGAACGCCTCAAAAAACTACCATCTTTGCAATGTTTAATGACATGTGGTCAGGTTTAGAGATACATGCATCCAGACATCTTTGTGTCCTAGTTTTGTTTTTCCATCCGTTGGGATATTCTCATTTTTCCACCCCGCACCTCTCCCTCTATATCCATCACCGTTGCCAATGATACAGAACAGGTACGACTAATGACAAGACCTGCAGTGTGCACAGCCCCACACAGTGTCTGATCCCTACCGGTATGTATGCCGTGCTCAAAGCTGCCTGGAATATACAAGTGATGACTTGAAGGCTTGCTGTAGGCATGCTTACTGATGCATAGGCAGCTGTACCAGTATGCATATGCAACACACTATTATAGAGCAGCTTGACCAAATCATTTGGTAGCTTCACAATTCTGTTTTTGTATAGAATCCTTAAAATTGAATTTCTTTAGCAATGGAGGTTCCCTGCTCATGTACAGTGTTGGCCAAAAGTATTGACACCCCTGCCATTCTGTCAGATCATACTCAGTTTCTTCCTGAAAATGATTGCAATCACAAATTCTTTGGTATTATTATCTTCATTTAATTTGTCTTCAATGAAAAAACACAAAAAGAATTGTCCTAAAGCCATATTGGATATAATTCCACACCAAACATAAAAAAGGGGGTGGACAAAAGTATTGGCACCCTTAGAAAAATCATGTGATGCTTCTCTAATTTGTGTAATTAACAGCACCTGTAACTTACCTGTGGCACCTAACAGGTGTTGGCAATAACTAAATCACACTTGCAGCCAGTTGACATGGATTAAAGTTGACTCAACCTCTGTCCTGTGTCCTTGTGTGTACCACATTGAGCATGGAGAAAAGAAAGAAGACCAAAGAACTGTCTGAGGACTTGAGAAACCAAATTGTGAGGAAGCATGAGCAATCTCAAGGCTACAAGTACATCTCCAAAGACCTGAATGTTCCTTTGTCTATTGTGCGCAGTGTCATCAAGACGTTTAAAGCCCATGGCACTGTGGCTAATCTCCCTAGATGTGGACGGAAAAGAAAAATTGACAAGAGATTTCAACGCAAGATTGTGCGGATGGTGGATAAAGAACCTCGACTAACATCCAAACAAGTTCAAGCTGCCCTGCAGTCCGATGGTACAACACTGTCAACCTGTCCTATCCGTTGTCGTCTGAATGAAAAGGGACTGTATGGTAGGAGACCCAGGAAAACCCCACTTCTTACCCCGAGACATAAAAAAGCCAGGCTGGAGTTTGCCAAAACTTACCTGAGAAAGCCTAAAACGTTTTGGAAGAATGTTCTCTTTTTGGGCAAAGGCATCAACATAGAGTTTAGAGGAGAAAAAAAGAGGCATTCAAAGAAAAGAACACGGTCCCTACAGTCAAACATGGCGGTGGTCCCCTGATGATTTGGGGTTGCTTTGCTGCCTCTGGCACTGGGCTGCTTGACCGTGTGCATGGCATTATGAAGTCTGAAGACTACCAACAAATTTTGCAGCATAATGTAGAGCCCAGTGTGAGAAAGCTGGGTCTCCCTCAGAGGTCATGGGTCTTCCAGCAGGGCAATGACCCAAAACACACTTCAAAAAGCACTAGAAAATGGTTTGAGAGAAAGCACTGGAGACTTCTAAGGTGGCCAGCAATGAGTCCAGACCTGAATCCCATAGAGCACCTGTGGAGAGATGTAAAAATGGCAGTTTGGAGAAGGCACCCTTCAAATATCAGGGACCTGGAGCAGTTTGCCAAAGAAGAATGGTCTAAAATTCCAGCAGAGCATTGTAAGAAACTCATTGATGGTTACCGGAAGCGGTTGATAGCAGTTATTTTGGCTAAAGGTTGTGCAACCAAGTATTAGCCCTCGTGGACAGGGTCTCTGCCCCTCCTGTACCTGTACGTCCTGATCGCCTAGATTTAGTGTACTTGTTCTTGTCTCCCTCATCCTCATGTAAAGCGCCATGGAACCTAATGGCGCTATATAAATAAATAATAATAATAATAATAATAATATTAGGCTGAGGGTGCCAATACTTTTGTCCGGCCCATTTTTGGAGTTTTGTGTAAAATGATCAATGTTTTGCTTTTTGCTTGATTCTCTTTTGTGTTTTTTCATTGAAGACAAATTAAATGAAGATAATAATACCAAAGAATTTGTGATTGCAATCATTTTCAGGAAGAAGCTGAGTATTATCTGACAGAGTTGCAGGGGTGTCAATACTTTTGCCCAATACTGTAATACTACTTGCCTCCTTATTGGTAGGGTGGCCTGAAAAATTACATTTTCCTATAACCCTGGGTGCTGGCTCCAGGTTTTCGTGGGCCCCACGCAAAAGAGTTCAGTGGGCTCATTTCACACATAGCACAAATCATGATCATAATATAGATAATATAGATTTTACCCAAAAATTGGGACACTTCAATATATGGACATCACCACAAAAACACCAACTACATAGTAATATGCAAAATTATTGAATCTTTATTTTAGAAATATTATTAAGAAAGCGGTGGATAATAAAATATGCAGATCTAATTGGTGAGATTACACACAACAACAAGTTTTATAGTATATATCTTACAACCCTTTTGTGTTCAATATGTATTTATTAAGAAATAATTCAAGAAGCTTTTACAGAAACTGTGACATCACTGAGTCAAACTATCAGCAGGAAAGTCGACAGTATCAACAAAATTTTCAATAATACACAAGGTCAACAGGGCCTTAAAATTATCTATCAGAAATGAGACATTAAATATACAAAACTAGAAAAATAAAACTAAAAAGAAAAGGAGTAGAAAAGACATAGTTAAATAGCTGGTCTACGAATAAGGTCTAGTCACATATACTAAATCATAATCATTCTAATTAGTCTCTAATCCCAATGAGTCCAAGTGAACTTCTGTAAATTTCTTAATTTGCATAGAAATAAAAAAGAAGAGTAAGTAAAATAACGAAATATAACGAAAAAGTGATCTGACGCCTCTGTAAAACAAAACTGGCTGGTTACAGAACCCTATTGTCCTGAGAACAAAATCTTGTCGGAGAGTCACAGTGTAACATAAACAACCTACCAGGCAATAAGAGTGGGGGAATGGGTAGAGCAAGAAGAGGGGGAAGAGAGGAGAGGTGGGTAAGGAAAAAGGGGAAACAAAGAAGGCAGGTAAGGCAATGAGCGGAACTAAGGGGGGGGGGGGAGACTGAGGTGCGGAGGTATATCACTAAGAGATATGGGCCAAGTCACCCCTATTCAACCTTCTGGAAGCAAAAGTCTCACAGAGCCACAGTCTCACCTCCTCCCTCCCTCTAAAATGCATCACGAAAGGTTTGGGACTCCTTAAACAGGACCCAAGGACTCCAAATCCTAAGATATCGATCCCCGGCATCGGTGACTTCGGCTGTGAGTTCCTCCATGCGGTGCAACCTCACCATCTCCACCAGCCAGTCCGTTAGTGGGGTAGTGAGGGTAGTTTTCCAGTGTCTGGGTATAACTGTCCGAGCTGCATTAAAAAAGAATCTAAGCAGATCTGCTTTTTGGGATTTCACAGATCCGGGAATATAGATAATAAAGCTATCTCAGGAGCCATCACCTGAGCCTGCCCACAGACCTTCTTGTATAGTTGTAATACCGATTGCCAGAAAGGCTTGATGCTCTTGCATTCCCACCAAATGTGTGGCATGGAACCCCCCGACTTCCCACACCTCCAACAGTTGTCCGGGACAGTGGGAAAGGACGCATGCAGGTTGGCTGGGCATTGATACCAACTAACCAAAATTTTGTAATTTCTCTCTTGGGCCAAGCATGCCATTGAGAGTTTGAGTGAAAATGCAGGCCTTTCTCCACTCCCCCTTGGGAATCTCCAATCCCAGTTCTCTCACCCATCTGTCCATGAATCTGGGTCTGTCATCGTCTGCACGACTGTTGAGGAGGGAATAGAAGGTTGAAATCGTGCGAGCAGGCGGGGAATCTAGAAGGAATTGTTTTTCTAGTACAGTCGGGGGAGAGGAGAAGTCCATCTTACAACCCTTTTAGAAGGGAAGACATGTCATGCAGTAAACCATACCAGAGCCCCATTCGTTCTAATATTGAATCTTATTATACAGAGCAAAAAGACCAAGATAATGGGCTGTATGTAGTGGAAAAATATGAATCAGCAATGTGTAAATCCTGCTAGTGCTAGTACTACAGAGCCAGACACCATGCAAAGTATAGGAAAATCAGGCTGAAGCCACTATAGGTGACCAGAGAAAATATTCTCTTCCGTCTATCCTATTTAGTGAATAAATAATTGCATCTTAATGTTGAAAAATGCATGATTTACCTTGTGTCTTGATGAATCGCTCCTAATGGAGGACTGATATGGGGCCGCACGCCGAGCCCACCTCGACACGTGTTTCGTCACCAAGGACTTCGTATGGAGATAATATAGAGACTGCGTGATGTGTATGTGTGTATGTAGGGATATATGAAATCTCCTCCTGATGTCTCTCCCCCGTGTGCTATGTCACTCCCCCTGTGTGCTATTGTCTTTCCCCCTATAACATCCCCCCCGGGCGCTGATTCTCTCTCCGTGATGTGTCTCGGCCCCCCATGCACGCTCTCCTTGTGCGCTGTCACTGACCAATCTGCTTTAACTCCACACAGGGGATGCGGAGGCGGGGCTGGGTGGTGTTCATTCCACTGTGGAACGCATATGGGAGGAGGAACACTGTTTCTTCTGTATGGGTTCCACAGTGGAACGTAAATGGGTGCAAGAGTCAAGGTCCCCTAAAAGGAAGTCGTGGGATGGCAATGCATCAAGAAGGTTTGCTGCTCATTTCATAGAGAAGATCGGAGACAAGTTCCTCCTCCTATATCTGTTCCACAGTGGAACGCAAATGGGAGGAAGAGAGAAGACCCCCAAAAAGGAAATAACGGGTGATGCCGGGCGGCAGCTGAAGGATGCAGGGTAAATTGGTTACGTTGTGGCAGCACACTGTGTCCTTAGGCCTAGGGCCCGGCACTTGCCTGCATGTTGATGCTGACCCTGCTGGGCACCCCTTCATTTTTTTTACTTCAGTAAATAGGCAACATTTTAGCATCGTAGATGAAGTACAAGGCTGTGCTCAGAAATGTACAAATCCTAAACGTGTTACATGTTTTGCTGTTTTTCTTCTTCGCTTTCTAATACAGTATTTTGCATTTGTTATTGCAAGTAGATAAAGCAAACCTGTTCCAAGCCGGACAACGAAAAAAAGCAGTTGTCGAAAGTATAACACTGTCAACTTCAATAGAATAATACATTTGTTAATTGAGCACTGCCTTCCACTTGGATTAGGACCATCAAATTTTACCAAAAGTCTTTTTCATCAATAGTAAAAATAAATTGGAGGGTGCTCAGACAGATAAATAAAATGTCAAATATTGACTATATATTGTAATCTGCCCTACTCAGCGGTGTTCGGTGCAGCTAATGGCGGCCTAGTAGAGTTTGTAATTGATTTGTCTCTGGCGCTCACCGTACTGCGGCCTGAAATGTATACTGCCACTGTGGAAGTGAATGTGGGGGTTTATGGGTTAATCCCTTTGCAAATAAAATGTGTTGTGCAGATTGAGAATTTGGGGAACAGAATTTGTTTAATTTTGTGGACTCTCAGCGTGTATAACTAAGTGTGTGCACCTTTTCTTCTTATATATCAACAGGAAAATATATAGAGTAAGGATAAAGAATGTTGACGGTGCGGTTAGAAGGCGTCCCTCTGAATGTCACGCAAGATAATCGAGTGCAACGTTTATTTGGTGGATTGAAGATTCAGAATGGAGGTGTTAATATTTTTGGTGGGGTACAAGGAGAGGCTTACGTTACATTTGAGGAACCACATGATGTAGACTTAGCTCTGAGGCGGTCAGGACAATATCTGGGGGGCAGCAAGATAAATATTTCTGTTTGTCATTCTCTGCAGACTTGCAGCTATTTAAATATTGTGTATGCACCCATGAAAGTCACTTTTTCTCATGTTAAAAGCTTTTTCAAAGAATTGGACGTGGAAAATGTAAATTTCCTGCCTATGTCCAGTGAAGCCATTGTTAAATTTGGAAAAACAGATGACGCTGCAAAGGCCCTGTTAGTGTTTCAGTCGTCTGAAAAAGAAAAGACTTGTGAAAAGCAAAATACGTTTTCTGTTTTGTCCATGTGGCTGTCAAGTGAAGAGGATTGGCACAAATGCAGTGCAAAATGTCTTTCTGTTAAGATAACAAGTCAGGCTAGTTCCACTCGCGAGTGGTTAGCTCCTAAATATAACCCGAACAGAAGCGGGTTTTATGTGCATATGGTGAATGTAAATGTCCTCGCTGATAAATCCCAAATCATTCAGTTTTTGAACTTCCTAGTACCGGACAATCAGATCACATTTGTGTATGATATAAATGGCAAGAGAACATGGGAATGTTTTGTGGCGTTCAAAAGCGAAAGTGATTATGCCGAAACGCTCAAGTTGGACAGAGCATTTTTCGAGGGGTATCATGTGCGAGTGCTTCCCATCACCAAAACCAAATTGAAAGGCTTAATCAGGTGCCACAGAAAAATTGTCATGGAGAGTCCATTTTTAGCAACAGTAGAGAAGAAATCCCCACCTAAATTCATATATGCAAGAAACTTTTCCGCTTGCGTGAATAAACTTGACATTCTCAACTTTTTTATAGGGTTTTCATTGACTGAACGGGACATTTGTCTGTTATATGATGATAAGGGGGACTGCCTTGGGGAAGCTCTGGTCAAATTCTCATCGAATGAGCAAGCACTCGGGGCAGAGAAACTAAACCATAAAAGGTTCCAGGACACAGAGATCCTGCTGAGACGCCTCAATAACCATCAGCTGAAGGCTTTTGGTGGCCTTCACCTTTCCATCATGGACAGTTCTACAGCTAATTAAAAGTATTCTACATGTGGAGCGGATGTGTGTCAACGAGGTGGACAACTCATCAGAGGTTACCAGTGATGCTGTTTGGTGACTCCTAATAAGTGCTCAGTAGCACTTGGACTATGGACAATCAGTTGTACATAAAGACTTCTGTATGGGACTTACTGCTATTGCTGATGGATTCTGGTTTTCTTTTAAACTGAAATATTTGTCCGATAACTAGAGTTCTTTACATAAACGTGGTAGGCAAAAGTATACAAATCCAAAGTTATATTGAAAAAGTATCTTTAACGTTGAGGATTCAGAGAATTACATAACAGATGAACTGAAGAGCACTGGCCTTGTGCAGAGATTAGAGTTTGCCATTTCAGGAAGGTTTTGGTTGGCTGGGTTTGGTTTTCATTAATTTTAACCACTATTGTATTTTGTAAGACCTAAAAAAAAAAAAATTAAAAAAATCTATCTCTAACATTGTGTTACAATCTTGAAATAAGAATAAATGCTGTACATTAAGACATGACAGATAAAGTTGGCTGTGAATTAAAGATGATGTTCCCTGCCACCTAACGCATAAACATGTGATGAATGCTGTGGCTAGGAGTGTGAGCAATATATATTAGATGCCGGCTGAATGATCTTTTGGCTAACGCCTATCTCACCTTATAAACAGGAATGCTTGACTGGGCGCACCTGTGTATTCTATGACAGAGAAGCCATTGCGTGACTCTTGACTAGGGATGAGTGAACCAAACTTTTAAGGTTAGTTTTCATCTTGAACACAGACTTTAGAAAAAATGTCAGTGTTTGAGTTCGGAGTTCGGGTGCTTTTCTTATGCAAACCACTGGAGCGATCATTGTTGTGCTCGGATACACTCAGTGCTTGGGTGCATTCAGTGCTCGGACCAGTTCGAGCCGCTTGCAGTGTTTGAATGGATCGCACTGGGTAAAATTAGCATTATAGAATGTAGGGTGTACAAAAATAATCATGCTCGCCTTCCCCTGGAAGTGCTTTGTTTATGGCTGGCTGAATGTGAGTGGAGAACAACCCTGCCCAATCAGTGACTTCCAATGAGGTTCGGGTAAAGATTGTGTCCAGAACAGAACTTTTATATAAATGCCAGCTGAACCCATAGAACCTGATTTTCCACAGGTCTACTTATCTCTACTCCTGAACAAAACTCTATGCCATTGGAATCTCCAACATCATATGTCAGCGGAGTTGAAGGGGAACTCCAGGGAGAGAGAACTTTTTAGTTCAGTCTCTGCTCTCTTACGTGATGAAGCAGAGCTGTACACTGCAGTTCTACGATCTATAGATCGCTTATAATTCAATAAAATCATATCTGCTCTTTTTGTTCTCACCTCATGGGATGTAGAATTTCAGCATATCTTAGGCTGCTAGTCAGAAGAGGAGGTGTGTCGGGGGTGTGGATGCTGGGAGCTGCACGATCATCCTACATACCAGCCCCCTCACACTTCTGTATGGGGAGGGGGCGTGACTGCCGGCCCCATGCTCATACTACAATCCAGCCCCCGATATACCATCCTATGTAATGTAAGAACAGGGGTGTTCTCCCTTCAACCAGCAATCATGTCACCAAGCAGATACAAATACGCGATCTTCTGCTGTATGATGATGCATAATATGTACTGTTAATGTTAGGCTAGGAGCAGAGGCAAATCATTAGATTGATCGATTCAGCACTACCGTGGTCTCGCCTGCACCATAGAAACTTGGTAAAGTCTGCAGCACACAAGTTATAGTACACACGTATTATCAAGTAATATCCATCAAAGGTAAAAAAAAATGCTATTTTAATGTTCCCAATTATAGATTGTCTTATATTACATCAATCTAAATCAAGGAATATATATGTACAGTATTATGGTTTATTTGGTTTATCAATCCATGTGAAGGTACTTTCTGTTCAAGTTATAGGGAACCTGTTAAGTCAATTTTACCCACTCACCTATCACTACCTGTCTGCACCTTCCAAGCACATCCCTGTCTGACCTAATAGTGTCATATATGTTTGGTTTACAGTATAGGGAACAGATAAAGGAATAATGAAACTTGGGGGTTTATACTATATCTTAAGGTAAAGAATATTTATACCGTGTTAGCCAGTAGATAGAAAAATATATTGCAATCTGAAGCCTGAAGAAGAGACCTGAGTCGTCTCGAAAGCTTGCTATGTTTACCATCTTTTCAGTTAGCCATTAAAAGGTATCAACCACTGAGGACTCTCAGATTGCAATATATTTTTCTACTATATCTTATAGATGCTGCAGACTCTGAATGCCTTGCCTGAGGAGTGATGATCCATAGAACTTTTCAGGGAAAGAGAGCTACTAAGTTCCTATGGGGGAGACCACAGCAGTGCTGAATCAATCAATGCAGTGCTATGCCTGGGCTCCTAGCTGGACAATAAAAGTAAACATTATGTTTTGTATTATAGGAGAAGAAAAAGAAGTCGCACTCAGAGCTTCTATAAACAGCGGTTCTTTATTGTGCTTCAGTGCACACAGCAGGTGGTGGGATGCGGGTGGGAGGACGGGGGGCACGACGTTTCGCGCCGTATAAGGCGCTTCAGCAGGTTAGTCCTCCAGGAGGAGTGCTTCAGTGCACACAGCAGGTGGTGGGATGCGGGTGGGAGGACGGGGGGCACGACGTTTCGCGCCGTATAAGGCGCTTCAGCAGGTTAGTCCTCCAGGAGGACTAACCTGCTGAAGCGCCTTATACGGCGCGAAACGTCGTGCCCCCCGTCCTCCCACCCGCATGCCACCACCTGCTGTGTGCATTGAAGCACAATAAAGAACCGCTGTTTATAGAAGCTCTGAGTGCGACTTCTTTTTCTTCTCCTATAATACAAAACTGGATGTGACGTATCGGACTTTTGGGAGTGAGCACCAGAGCACCAGCCTTAACTCTTGCCAGGCACTCCGCTCCATCAAGGGCCAAATCTCAGCCCTAAGCATTCTATTCCAACGCAAGATTGCGATCAAACCACAGGTCAAGACATTCATCCAAGGAGTCTCGCACACACGGCCCCCCTACAGGACAACCGTGGCCGTCTGCGACTTAAACTTCTGGGTGCCCTACAGGAGTCCCTATTCGAACCCCTGCAAAAAGTAACTTTACCCCACCTCTCATGGAAAGTCGCCTTCTTGGTCGCAATCACATCAACCAGGCGCGTGTGTGAAATAGCCGCCCTATCCTGACACCCCCCCTTCCTATCCTTCCACAAGGATAAAGTAGTTCTCTGTCCGTCTCCGTCCTTCTTGCCTAAGGTGTTTTCCCACTTCCAACTCAATGAGGACATCGTCATACCTTCCTTTTGCCTAGCTCCGGTACACTGCTTCGAAAAGCAGCCTCATACCCTGGACCTAGTAAGGGCCCTCAGACACTACATCTCCCAAACAGCCTCATTCCATCAAACAGAAACGCTGTTCGTCATCGCCGAGGGACCTAGGAAAGGGATGGCTGCGTCTAAGTCGACATTGGCGAGGTGGATCCGCACAGCAATCCCAAGAGTCCTACCTCGTCAAAAGCATGCCATTTCCAACAGGGATCAAGGCTTGCTCAACTCGATCAGTGGGCGCCTCATGGACCATTTGTCACCAGGCCTTGTCAACTGAAGTTTGCAAGGCCACAACCTGGTCCAGCCTGCATACCTTCACCAAAAACTACAACATTCACACCCAGGCCTCTGCAGACGTAAGCCTCGGTAGAAAAATTTTGTAAGCGGCAGTTGCACATCTGTAAGCAGCTGGTGCATGATGCTCAACTACTATTCAACTAATTCCCACCCAGGGACTGCTTTAGGACGTCCCATGGTTCTGTGTCCCCCAATAATGCGAAGGAGAAACAGGGATTTTTGTGTACTCACCTTAAAATCCTTTTCTCAGAGCTCATCATTGGGGGACACAGCACCCGCCCTCTCAAACTTCAATAGTCTGTACAGAACCTAGGCTTACGCCTTATTACATTAACATACTCTCCTACTGCTTTAGTACTAAACTGACTACCCCTACGAATGGGTGTATACTGCAGGATGGAGGACTTTAGTTTTAGCTTTATTTAGTGTTGCAGCCTAGTGGCAGAAAAGCATACACCCATGGTTCTGTGTCCCCCAATGATGAGCTCAGAGAAAAGGATTTTACGGTGAGTACACAAAAATCCCTGTTTTTTTGTTAATCTTTTTACTGTCATTTTCCAAAGCAAAAAATATGACAAGATACCCAAAGTTACATGTGCGTCTTCTAGGCGTCTTTTTAGCCTAAACATTGACTTGTATTGTGAAGTATTGGGCGCTTTCCTTGCAGGGTGCACATTATTTCTCCTTTACACTAATTATCTTTTATAGCTGGAACCAAATGACAAGTCTCAGAAATGCTCAAACGTGTGAACAGCCGTTTTCCCCAACAAATTGCTAGACACGTTGTGTTTATTTTTCTGACATTTTCTTGAGCAGATTTGCTGAAGAATGGCTAAAAAAGGCGCAGAGTGATTGATCTCTGTTTTCTGGAGCTCTTCTCGACAAATTGGAAATGGTCATCACTGCAGCAAGTTGATTGGTTGAGTCATCAATTCCTGCCATTTGCAGTGTGTCAAAAGGCCGGACCAGGGAGGAGAGACGTATGGCCCAAGGTGTGGGAAGGCCAATCATGGCGGTGGGTAGGCATATCATTCTTATTGGTTAAAATACTCCATTCAGGTGAACTTGCTTATGGCTGAGTTTGTTGCACAATATTCTGAAACCGCCCTGTTCAGATAAATGTAACTGAACTTCCGTGGCAGAAATTTCTGGAATAAAATATTCAGCGCGGGAATTCACTCTTATAACTTCATTCAGATGTCTCAGTCTGATAATGACCGAAGATTAGCATTCTCCATGATCCCAACCTCCTACTCCAATGACCACTCGTTCTGCACCAGCTCTCAATTACAGTATCCCAGACAATCCAGTTAATTTCCAGTATCCACAGTTTGCAGCATGTCCTCATAATATCTCATTAGATTGATATATCACTATCCTATCTGTTCTTCTTTCCTAAATTCTCCCCCTAATCTGCCCTTTCTATCATCTATTACCACACTCTCCAAGCACTCTATCTTTGTACATACACCTAATCTCTTGTAACTGGTTCATGTGGCCCTACTTGTATAACACAGGGAGGATTGTAGACAAATGAAGGAGGAGATGTGGGGCAGTGCACAGCTATGGAGACCTTTTGTGGGCGAGTGTGATAAGATTGTTATGTTCTGTATGTTTGGGTCACCAGTACAAAGACTGGCACGGGGTACTGGCTGGACAGAAATATGACCATGATCATGCACTCTGCTCTGCAGGAGGAGCTCGGCAGATCGATAGCCGACTTAGTGCTATAATGTTCAGTTTAACTAATATTTTATTAAAGGGGTTGTCAACTACTAGGACAACCCGTTTTCATTCCACTTATTTTCCCCAGGTAAAAAAAACCTGTATTCTCCTCCCGTGTTGGATCCATACTAGCGGTGCTGGTAATCACGTTCACAGGGATCACATGACCATGTGACATCACTGTCACAATCACTGCCGGCTTCCCCCTCTCGACCTTCGGACACAGGATCAATTAACAAAGTGAACGGCAGCCACAGCGTCACTTCCTGTTGATTAGAAGAGAGAGAGGCCGGTGGTGATTAGACGCATGACTAGGACACGCTGCCAAGTGAATTATGTGCCAGTGGATGTTTTATTACTTTCTTGGAGAACCATTTCAGAGAAAAATCCCAACCCTCAAAAAAGAGCAGTTGGTTCAGTATACTGGTTCCGCTGTGAAAACTCTTGAACGCCTCAAAAAACTAGCATCTCCGCAATGTTTAATGACGTGGTCAGCTTTAGGGATACATGCATCCAGACATCTTTGTGTCCTAACAATTACGGTTATCTGCCGCGACACTACTATTATATGATAAATGAAAGTAATGAGTGGCACTAGAAACATGAGGATCAAGTGAATGTGTGAATTGCAGAAACTGCCCTAAGGTAAATACGATAAAATGGAGATCTTAGTTTCCACTAATGGCCACTAGAGGGTAAGCTTGGCTTCCACTTACAAGGGGCTCTCCACTGCCAAGTCCTAACACTATGCCCTGGTGAGTTGTGAGTGTGATTGGGTTTATATGCCAAAGGTCTAATTGGGAACGATGAAAAGGTGTGTGTAGGGCTCTCACAGTGGTGTCCATGTGTGGACACCAAACTAAGGAAAGGGGGAAGGGGAAATAATATAGTGGGAGCTCAGTCAAAAATAAGCAATATATAAATCGGATTATGACGGCATCACCACTTTAAGCGTAGGTGCAGGCAGAAAATAATATACTTACAATTACGGTTATCTGCCGCGACACTACTATTATATGATAAATGAAAGTAATGAGTGGCACTAGAAACATGAGGATCAAGTGAATGTGTGAATTGCAGAAACTGCCCTAAGGTAAATACGATAAAATGGAGATCTTAGTTTCCACTAATGGCCACTAGAGGGTAAGCTTGGCATCCACTTACAAGGAGCTCTCCACTGCCAAGTCCTAACACTATGCCCTGGTGAGTTGTGAGTGTGATTGGGTTTATATGCCAAAGGTCTAATTGGGAACGATGAAAAGGTGTGTGTAGGGCTCTCACAGTGGTGTCCATGTGTCCACACCACATGGACACCACTGTGAGAGCCCTACACACACCTTTTCATCGTTCCCAATTAGACCTTTGGCATATAAACCCAATCACACTCACAACTCACCAGGGCATAGTGTTAGGACTTGGCAGTGGAGAGCTCCTTGTAAGTGGATGCCAAGCTTACCCTCTAGTGGCCATTAGTGGAAACTAAGATCTCCATTTTATCGTATTTACCTTAGGGCAGTTTCTGCAATTCACACATTCACTTGATCCTCATGTTTCTAGTGCCACTCATTACTTTCATTTATCATATAATAGTAGTGTCGCGGCAGATAACCGTAATTGTAAGTATATTATTTTCTGCCTGCACCTACGCTTAAAGTGGTGATGCCGTCATAATCCGATTTATATCTTTGTGTCCTAGTCTTGTTTTTCCATCCGTGGGGATATTCTCATTTTTCCACCCCGCACCTCTCCCCCTATATCCATCACCGTTGCCAAAGATACAGAACAGGTAAGACTAATGACAAGACCTGCAGTGTGCACAGCCCCACACAGTGTCTGATCCCTATGTAGGCCGTGCTCAAAGCTGCCAGCAACATACAAGTGATGACTTGAAGGCTTGCTGTAGGGCATGCTTACTGACGCCCAGGCACCTGTACCAGTATGCATATACAACACACCATTATAGAGCAGCTTGAATAAAATCATTTGGTAGCTTCACAATTCTGTTTTTGTACAGAATCCTTAAAATTTATTTTATTTAGCAATGGAGGTTCCCAGCTTATGTAATACTACTTGCCGCCTTATTGGTAGGGTGGCCTGAAAAATTACATTTTCCTATAACCCTGGGTGCTGGCTCCAGGTTTTCGTGGGCCCCGCGCAAAAGAGTTCAGTGGGCTCATTTCACACATAGCACAAATCATGATCATAATATAGATAATATAGATTTTACCCAAAAATTGGGACACTCCAATATATGGACATCACCACAAAAACACCAACTACATAGTAATATGCAAAATTATTGAATCTTTATTTTAGAAATATATTATTAAGAAAGCTGTGGGTAATAAAATATACAGATCTAATTGGTGAGATTACACAAAACAACAAGTTTTATAGTATAGATCTTACAACCCTTTTAGAAGAGAAGACATGTCATGCAGTAAACCATACCAGAGCCCCATTCGTTCTAATATTGAATCTTCTTATACAGAGCAAAAAGACCAAGATAATGGGCTGTATATAGTGGAAAAATATTCATCAGCACTGTATAAATCCTGCTAGTGCTAGTACTACAGAGCCAGACACCATGCAAAGTATAGGAAAATCAGGCTGCAGCCACTATAGGTGACCAGAGGAGATATTCTCTTCCGTCTGTCCTATTTAGTGAATAAATAACTGCATCTTAATGTTGAAAAATGCATGATTTACCTTGTGCCTTGATGAATCGCTCTTAATGGAGGACTGATATGGAGCCGCACGCCTAGCCCACGTCAACACGTGTTTCGTCACCAAGGAGATAATATAGAGACTGCATGATGTGTATGTAGGGGTATATATAATCTCCTCCTGATGTCACTCCCCCTGTGTGCTATGTCTCTCCCCCTATAACATTCCCCCCCGGGCGCTGATTCTCTCTCCCGTGATGTGTCTCCCCCCACCATGCATGCTCTCCTTGTGCGCTGTCACTGACCAATCTGCTTTAACTCCACATAGGGGATGCGGAGGCGGGGCTTGGTGGTGTTCATTCCACTGTGGAACGCATATAGGAGCAGGAACACTTCCTCCTGTATGGGTTCCACAGTGGAACGTAAATGGGTGGAAGAGACAAGGTCCCCTAAAAGGAAGTGGTGGGGTGGCAATGCATCAAGATGGTTTGGGTCCAATGCTCCTCATTTCATAGAGAAGATCAGAGACAAGTTCCTCCTCCCACATCTGTTCCACAGTGGAATGCAAATGGGAGGAAGAGAGAAGACCCCCAAAAAGGAAATAACGGGTGATGCCGGGCGGCAGCAGAAGGATGCAGGGTAAATTGGTTACGTCGTGGCAGCACACTGTGTCCTAAGGCCTAGGGCCCGGCACTTGCCTGTGTGTTGATGCTGACCCTGCTGGGCACCCCTTCATTTTTTTTACTTCAGTAAATAGGCAACATTTTGGCATCGTAGATGGAGTACAAGGCTGTGCTCAGAAATGTACAAATCCTAAAAATGTTACATGTTTTGCTGTTTTTATTCTTCGCTTTCTAACACAGTATTTTGCAGTTGTTATTGCAAGTAGATAAGGCAAACCGAAAATCTGTTCCAAGCCAGACAACGAAAAAAGCAGTTGTCGAAAGTGTAACACTGCCAACTTCAATAGAATAATACATTTGTTAATTGAGCACTGCCTTCCACTTGGATTAGGACCATCAAATTTTACCAAAAGTCTTTTTTTCATCAATAGTAAAAAAAGAAAATTGGAAGGTGCTCAGACAGGTAAATAAAATGTGAAATATTGACTATATATTGTAAGCCGCCCTACTCAGCGGTGTTCGGTGCAGCTAATGGCAGCCTAGTAGAGTTTGTAATTGATTTGTCTCTGGCGCTCACCGTACCGCGGCCTGAAATGTATACTGCCACTGTGGAAGTGAATGTGGGGGTTTATGGGTTAATCCCTCCGCATATAAAATGTGTTGTGCAGATAGAGAACTTGGAACAGAATTTATTTAATTTTGTGGACTCTCAGCTGTGTATAACTAAGTGTGTGCACTTTTTCTTCTTATATATCAACAGGAAAATATATAGAGTAAGGATAAAGAATGTTGACGGTGCGGTTAGAAGGCGTCCCAATTGACACAAAAGCTATTCAAGTGCAAGATTTCTTTCGTGGATTGAAGATTCAGTGTCGAGGTGTTAATTTGTTTGGTGGGGAACAAGGAGAGGCTTACGTTACATTTGAGGAACCACATGATGTAGACTTAGCTCTGAGGAGGTCCGGACGATATCTGAGGGACGAGAAGATAAATATTTCTGTGTGTCATTCTCCGCAGACCTGCAGCTATTTAAATATTGTGTATGCACCCATGAAAGTCACTTTTTCTCATGTTAAAAGCTTTTTCAAAAATTGGACATGGAAAATGTAAATTTCCTGCCTATGTGCAGTGAAGCCATTGTTAAATTTGGAAGAACAGATGACGCTGCAAAGGCCCTGTTAGTGTTTCAGTCGTCTGAAAAAGAAAAGACTTGTGAAAAGCAAAATACGTTTTCTGTTTTGTCCATGTGGTTGTCAAGTGAAGAGGATTGGCACAAATGCAGTGCAAAATGTCTTTCTGTTAAGATAACAAGTCAGGCTAATTCCACTCGCGAGTGGTTCGCTCATAAATATGACCCGCACATACACGCGTTTTATGTTCATCTGGTGAATGTAAATGTCCTCGCTGACAAATCCCAAATCAAGAAGTTTTTGAACTTCCCTGTAACGGACAATCAGATCACATTTGTGTATGATATAAATGGCAAGAGAACATGGGAATGTTTTGTGGCGTTCAAAAGCGAAAGGGACTATGCTGAAACGCTCAAGTTGGACAGAGCATTTTTCGAGGGTTATCATGTGCGAGTGCTTCCCATCTCCAAAATCAAATTGAAACGCTTAATCAAGCGCAAAATAAAATTTGTGATGAAGAGTCCATTTTTAAGAGAAGTAGTGAAGAATTCTCCATCTAAATTCATTTATGCAAGAAACTTTTCCGCTTGCGTGAATAAACTTGATATTCTCAACTTTTTTATAGGGTTTTCATTGACTGAACGGGACATTTGTCTGTTATATGATGATAAGGGGGACTGCCTTGGGGAAGCTCTCGTCAAATTCTCATCAAATGAGTAAGCACTCGGGGCAGAGAAACTAAACCATAAAAGGTTCCAGGACACAGAGATCCTGCTGAGACGCCTCAATAACCATCAGCTGAAGGCTTTTGGTGGCCTTCACCTTTCCATCATGGACAGGTCTACAGCTAATTAGAAGTATTCTACATGTGGAGCGGATGTGTGTCAACGAGATGGACAACTCATCAGAGGTTACCAGTGATGCTGTTTGGTGACTCCTTTAAGTGCTCAGTAGCACTCGGACTATGGACATTCAGTTGTACATAAAGACGTCTGTATGGGACTTACTGCTATTGCTAATGGATTCTGGTTTTCTTTTAAACTGAAATATTTGTCCGATAACTAGAGTTCTTTATATAAACGAGGTAGGCAAAAGTATAAAAATCCAAAGTTATATTGAAAAAGTATCTTTAACATTGAAGATTCAGAGAATTACATAACAGATGAACTGAAGAGCACTGGCCTTATGCAGAGAGGAGAGTTTGCCATTTCAGGAAGGTTTTGGTTGGCTGGGTTTAGTTTTCATTAATTTTAACCAATATTGTATTTTCTAATACCTTAAAAAACAAATTAAAAAATCTATTTCTAACATTGTGTTACGATGTATCATTTGTATATTTGTTTTCAAACAATAAAGATTCTAGTTTTCGAATATGTTTATTAGGACAATCTTGAAATAAGAATAAATGCTGTACATTAAGACATGACAGATAAAGTTGGCTGTGAATAACAGATAGATGTTCCCTGCCACCTAAAGCATAACCATGTGTTGAATTCTGTAGCTAGGAGTGTGAGCAATATACAGGGTGGGCCATCTATATGGATACACCTAAATAAAATGGGAATGGTTGGTGACATCATCTGTTTGTGACAAATTAGTATATGGGAGGGGGGAAATTTTCCAGATGGGTGGTGACCATGGCGGTCATTTTGAAGTTGGCCATTTTGGATCCAACTTTTAATTTTTTAAATGGGAAGAGGGTTATGGGACACAATAGACTTATTGAGAATTTCATAAGAAAAACAATGTTGTGCTTGGTTTTAACGTAACTTTATTCTTTCATAATTTATTTACAAGTTTATGAGCACTTATAAAATGTGTTCAAAGTGCTGCCCACTGTGTTGGATTTGTAAGAAAAAAAGGGAGAAGGGGCGCATGTGTAGGATCCCTATAGCTAAGTTAATATGGTGTTATTACAGGTGGCCACTGACCTGTATTGGTTGTGCCCGACCTGCACATCCCGTTGTAATAGCCTCTGATATACGGGGGACCCCCGGCAATGTACTTGCTCCGCTCCTTCATCCCCGCTGGTCCCCAGCTGTCCGTATATGGATAGCATTGTGTTGGATTGTCAATGCAACCCTCTTCTCCCACTCTTGACACACTGATAGCAACACCGCAGAAGATATGCTAGAACAGGCTTCCAGTATCCGTTGATTCAGATGCTGCACATCTCGTATCTTCACAGCATATACAATTTCCTGGGTGGGCCATTTCTATGGATACAGCTAAATAAAATGGGTATAAATATTGATATCAACTTGAAATGACTCATAAAAGATAAAACCAAGCACACCATTGTTTTTATGACATTCTCAATAAGTTTGATGTGTCACCGTGACCCTCTTCCCACTGAAAAAAATAAAGTTGGACCAAAAATGGCTGACTTCAAAATGGCCACCATGGTCATCACCCATCTGGAAAAGTTTTCCCCCTCCCATATACTAATGTACCACAAACAGGAAGTTGATATCACCAACCATTCCTGTTTTATTTAGGTCTATTCCTTTAGATGGCCCACCCTGTATATCAGATACCGGCTGAATGATCTTTTGGCTAACGCCTATCTCGCCCTATAAACAGAAATGCTTGGCTGGGTGTACCTGTGTACTCTATGACAGAGAAGCCATTGCAAAACTCCTGACTAGGGATGAGTGAACCGAACTTTAAGGTTAGTTTTCGTATTGAACACAGACTTTAGAAAAAATGTCAGTGTTTCAGTTCGGAGTTCGAGTTCTTTACGTTTGCAAACCACTGGAGCGATCATCGTGCTCAGATACACTCAATGCTTGGGTACACTCAGTGCTCGGACCAGTTTGAGCCACTTGCAGTGTTTGCATGGATCGCACTGGGTAAAATCAGCATTATAGAATGTAGCGTGTACAAAAATAATAAAATAACACTGCCTGCCTTCCCCTGGAAGTGCTTTGTTTATGGCTGGCTGTGTGTGAGCGGAGAACAGAACTGACCAAAATTTAGCCATGTCAAAAATCCATTGCATCTAGCAGGAGGCTGCTGGCTCCTCTGTTGCCTCTCAGAGGAGCCAGCAGACTCCTGCTACGTGCAATGGATATTTGACATGGCTACATTTTGGTGAGTTTTTTTTAAGTTTATGTCCTACTTCGGTGATTTCTTGGAGAACAGAACTGCCCAATCAGTGACTTTCCATTGAGGTTCGGGTAAACTTAGTGTCCAGAACAGAACTTTGAGATAAATTCCAGCTGAACCCACAGAACCTGAACTTCCACAGGTCCACTCATCTCTACTCCTGAAGCTACTTAACTCTCAGAACAAAACCTTATGCCATTGAAATCTCAAACATTATATGACAAGAAAAATAATATTGTTGCGCCACTCTGTGACTATCTTTGGAAGCAGGTTATATGAATGAGGATCTCACCTGTGCTCGTTGTGCTGTCTGCTCAACAAGATACTTTGTTCAATAATGTTTATCCCCCTGTTCCTTCGGCTGTCAAACTGCTGTGGATAATGGAGATTTTTCGGCGTCTTTGATACTAACTCCTCACAGCTCACGACAAAACATTATATGTCAGGAGAGTTAAAGGGGAACTCCGTGGAGAGAAAACATTTAAGTACAGTCTCTGCCCTGTTACATGATGAAATAGAGCCGTACACTGTAGTTCTAGGATCCATAAATCGCTTATAATTCAATAAAATCATATCTGCTCTTTTTTGCTCTCACCTCTGCCTCATGGGATGTATAATTTCAGCCTGTCTTATGCTGCTGATAAGCAGAGGAGGTGTATCAGGGGTGTGGATGCTGGGATCTGCAGGATCATCCTACATTCCAGCCCCCTCACACTTCTGTATGGGGAGGGGGCGTAGTCGCCGGCCCTATGCTCATACTACAGTCCAGCCCCTGATATACCATCCTTTGTAATGTAAGAACAGGGTGTTCTCCCTTCAAATAGCAATGTCACCAAGCACATAGAAATACATGCTGTGATCCTCTGCTGTATGATGATGCATAATGTGTACGGTTATTGTTAGGCTAGGAGCAGAGGCAAAGCATTAGATTAATCGATTCAGCACTGCTGTTGTCTCCCCTCCACCGTAGGAACTTGGTAGAGTCTGCAGCATCTGTAGCAGTGTATAAGTACACACAAGTTATAGTACACACCTGTATTATCAAGTAATATCTATTAAAGGTAAAAAAAAGGTATTTTAATGTTCCCAATTATAGATTGTCTTATATTACATCAATCTAAATCTTGGAATATATATATGTACAGTATTATGGTTTATTTGGTTTATCAGTCCATGTGAAGGTACTTTCTTTTCATGTTATAGGGAACCTGTTAGGTCAGTGGGTAAAAATGACCTATCACTACCTGTCTGCACCTTCACGCACATCCCTGTCTGACCTAATACTGTCATATATATTTTGTGCACAGTATAAGGAACAGATAAAGGAATAATGTAACTTTGGGGTTTATACCATGTCTTATAGATGCTGCAGACTCTGGATGCCTTGCCTGAGGAGTGATGATCCATAGAACTTTTCAGGGAAAGGAAGCTACCAAGTTCCTATGGCAGAGGGGAGACCACGACAGTGCTGAATCAATCAAATACAAAAGGGGGGGGAGGGCAAGGGGGAAGGGAAGGGGGAACAAGAGGCGCAATAGTGCCCTTATCACTCGACACTAGTCTACAAACCGGTGAGTAAAGCAATTCACTCACCTGATCCAGTTGTGTTACCCACAACTGGTTTGAAGGCTTGATAGGAATAATATCCTGATGGCTGCTGCTGGACCTCCACCGAACCACTCACACGTGGAAAAGCATCAAGGTACTTAGGAAAAAAGGTGTACAGCGGTCCTCGCTGCCAGGGTGACTCACATCAAAGAATACACTGGTAGATGAAGAGTTAATCAGATCCTTCTTTATTCTCCTACGCGTTTCGGTGCCCTCTTGGCACCTTCATCAGGGATCCCTGATGAAGGTGCCAAGAGGGCACCGAAACGCGTCGGAGAATAAAGAAGGATCTGATTAACTCTTCATCTACCAGTGTATTCTTTGATGTGAGTCACCCTGGCAGCGCGGACCGCTGTACACCTTTTTTCCTAAGTACCTGAATCAATCAATGCAGTCCAGGCAGTGACATCTGAGAGAACAAAGGAGTGCAGGACTGAAACGTTTAAGATATGCCAAACCCATTGCTTTTGGTTTAGGGTGGTTTATGTGTATGGGGGTGCTGGCTGACTGATGGTCGGAAGAGATGTTTATTGCATGTGAACTGTCAATTGCTTAATTCCATTTATCCACTTTGTAACTACAGGAGTTCTTCATTTATAACTTCAGTCCTTCAATAAACTAATCTATATTTTTTTTACAGCCTTCTTTAGTCTGTATTTACAGTATTCATCTCACAGATATATGATATAATAAACTATTTAAATATAAAGTGCATATCCATATGAAGTGTTACAGTATCAGTATTATATTGTACATCTGGCCAAAGGATACATGGTTGGAGAAGGTGCATATTTTGGTCATTTTGTAAGGGGCAATCTGCCCTCTTTGCCAAGTGTCTCTGGAGATTAATGATGGACAACATGAAACACCATGCCTGACCTATTTCTGACATGGAGCTCCGGGATACAGATGGGAAGTCCTCCATGCACATTAGATCGTAGGTCAGTCATACTAAATTTAGCAAGATTAGCAAGTGATATGGGAATAAAGCTCAGATTATGCTCAGCAAGGAAGACCTAAAGTTTGTATGTATCCTGAAAGAGCTGTTTTTTATTTTATTTTTTCTTATTTTTTTTTTTACTGCAGCTGTAAAATAAAATGTATGACCCAATAATGGAGGTTGTTTTCAAGACATGCATGTACCTGTGTGTTTAACTTCTTTTTGCCTCCTATCAAAATACAGAGCAACAAATATCCCTTCTACAGAAAAAGTAACGAAATATGTGCAGTAAGTCAACTATAAAGCCTGTCATTGGTAAGGTTGGTTTCACACGTTAAACTGCCAAATTATGGGCTGTAATGGATGGAGCAGCCTTAGTTCCCCTGACCCAATTTTTTTTTTTTTTTTTTTTGCTGTGGCTTTCGTGCTTTATTAGTGCAATTCTTTTTATTATTTTAAAAAGGCTTAAATGCTTTTTAAAAGAGAATAACAATTCTTTTTGCCCTTTCCCAACCCTCAGTGGAACTTGTCTTGTTTCAAACTAATTAACTGTGATATTAAAATGTATCCACACTAAGCAAAATAAGAATATCTAAACTAAACCTTAGGCTGGTTCCACACAGCCACCCCTTCAAATCCGGGGGTGTTCAGGAAAAGCCTGCATGCCCCCAAATTCCCCCACAATGATGAAACTGGATGCTCCCGCACCCCATGCCAGAGCATCCGTTTGCAGATTTGACAGGAATTCGGTGGTTGCTTAATGACCTGCCCCCTTGGGGGGGTGTCATTTAGAAATGTGTTCTGAGCATGCACAGAACTTTGAGCATGGACTGGAAATCGGGATCCCCCAGGATTTGGAGTCCGGATCACTCCATGACCCGTCCAGATTTTAGCCGGGGTGCCCTGTATTCGGGGACACATGTTTTTTTCATGGAAACAAAATTGCAATAATATGCAGATTCCGTCTCCATAAAAAAAATCTGTGAATACCTGCATCCACCCAGATCCAGGGTAAACTGGACACAACTGGACGCACCCACAAGTGAGTCCGGCCCCACTGAAAGTCAATGGGGCCACAAATTGATGCAGGTACATCCAGTGTGTGACAGACACACACTGGTGGTGAAAAATGGCAGTGCAAAACCAGCCCAAAATTATTTGTGTTGAAATGTTTTTATTAACTATTTACAAAATTAATCATCACATAAAAGCTTCATGTACAAAGAATTGAAAGAATACATTGGCACCATTGTACAACATCATGTAACAGATTTTGCAGAAGAAAACAAACAAAACTATATACAATGACATGGAAAAATAACAAAAAAAAATTAAAAAGTAAATAAAATAAAAGTTAAAATCAGATACCCTATATTTTTAAAAGCAAACATAAATATTAAGCAAATTATGTAATCAGAAATGTGAAATTAAGAAATGTACATTAATGAAAGGACCTTATATATGTCGGATATGTTTTGGTTACCGCAATCCATTGTATTTTTTGTTAGCTTGATTCCTAGGTAGGACATACTATCTATATTCCACTGGAAATCAATTTCCGATTGTAAGATACTCAAAAGATCTTGGTCTAAGTTAAAGTGCATGGCCTGGGTTTTGCTCACATTGACTTTGTACATTGATACCTTTGAGAACTCTTTAAAGATCTCCAAGACCTTTTTGACCGAGCCCAGTGGGTCCGTTAGACATAGTAGAATATCATCTGCGAAGAGTGATACTTTGAATTGTCTTTTATTGGCAGCGATGCCCCTAACCCCACCGTCCATTCTAATTTTCTCTGCTAAGGGTTCAATAAAGAAATCGAATAGCGATGGGGAGAGAGGGCACCCATGTCTCGTTCCATTTGAGAGATTGATTTTACATGAGAGAAGACCATTAGTCAGAATTCTTGCAGATGAGTTTGAGTAAAATGACTTTATAAGGTCTAGTACTCTCCCATTGAACCCAAATTTTTGTAATGTTTGTAATAGGTAGCCCCACTAGACTCGGTCAAACGCCCTTTCAGCATCTATTGCAACAAAACCAGTGGGGGTCTTATTTTTTCCTGAGAGGGTGAGTAGGTACAGAATTCTCCTTGTAGCATCTTCTGCATCTCTGTTTGCTATGAAGCCCACTTGGTCCTTGTGAATAAGGTTTGGAAAAATACCTAATATACTTATCTAAAATGGAGTTGTCTTGGCTAGGTAGAATAAACACATATAAGATGCTGGAACTTCCCAAGTCACTTTATATATGCAGAACTGTCTGTGATGAATATTGGTAAGGAATTGCCATATCCCCCATATTCCATATTCCATCCAGAAAGTAATTGATAAGGCACATCTCATTTACAAGGAGATGAGCCCCCACCCTTGCACTGGCAAATGGTAGAGTAATTAGTATGTAGATGAAAGCCGACTGTCCACACAACAGGACTCATCCTTAACTTTGATGTGGTAATCAGGTAGATGTATGCGGCTTCCTCAGGACTGGGGTTATGCCAAAAGGTGACACTTCCAATTTAAGTCTCTTTCTTCCCAGGCAGACTGGAAGGCACCGTGACTATAACCTTAATATTTCATGAGCCGTGCTGTCTATGAACATGGCAAGCGTAGATCCATGATCGTGACGTCTAGGCGGTGACAAGCATGGTATTCACATGAATGTAGGATAACTGTAAGCCATCTAAACAGGATATTGGCTGCTAGGCTGCTACCAAAATAGTCATGTTTCATATCCAGACGAAGATAAAATCATAACTAAAAATATGAAAGTATTATCTTCCGTCTGTGATGCCGATGGACACGGCTAGGGAACATTATAGAATTCGGGTGTCCATATCTCCCCTCAGAGGGGTGGGGGTTGTGAGACATCCCAGAGGTGTGAGATGGGTGGAGACAGGGGCAGCCCATGATGTATAAAACTCATCTGCCCCATCTCCACCTTGTATTTCTTCTGAATGGGCATTTTTCCACCAAGGCCAGAGATTACCCAAGGAACAGATTGGTGCCACGCCGCCCTTGTGGTGCCATCAGCACTAAGGTAACTGCTCACATGTGTATGTAATTCTGTGTATTCCATTCCTCCTTTTATTGGCATATCTGACTGTAATATTTGTAACATCTGAATAATAACTGTAAATATTAATATCTAGTGTACCATTAGGGTGATTAAATATATAAATTGAATCTTGAGTTGCTCTGTTCATCTTGATCACGATTCCCACGTCCGTGTGCTCATATAACGCTACCTGGGTTGGTTTCTGACCCAATATAAGCCCGACCATGGACCGGACTTATATTAAACGAGAAGCTGGTGGCAGCATTTGTGCTTGGGGTTATTCAGGGCCTCTGGCAGTGACGGGGTGGAGGAGATTATATGTGCTTCTAGCTGCGGGCTAGAAGACATATACCACACTCACTGAGAGGTGCCTTAATAAACCAGCACAGGCAAGGCAGCTGCGGCCCTTCTTTATCCTCAGGCAGTTCTCTGACTGACCTGGGTTTAACAGGAGGCGCTGTGGAGCTGCCAGGTTCAGGTCACGATTCACCACACTGTCCCATTACCAATTAAAAAGAAGCTTCTACAGAAGCTCCAAACTCAATTAGCATCATTTGTCTTGGGCAAAACTAAACCCAGTGTGGCAATGTCTACACTAAGCAAAAACAAATTTAACGGAGGACTGGGGATGTCCAATATAAAAGCCTACCATCAAACAACGATCATTAATAACACCCAGAAGTTTTGGAATAAAGATGACAAACTGGCATGGGTTGGCCTTGAAGACTCTTACATTCCAAACACAGATTTCGGAGACCTGGTGGTGGCCTACCTATGCGACTCTAAAAAGCGACTACCCTAGGAGGCCATCACCAGGAACTCAATAATAACATGGAGAAAATTTGAGGCACAATCCAGGAAAGCATATGACACGGAATCAATAGGTTTCCTAAAAATCTAAATACTTTCCGCTTTTTCCCCAAGAATACAGCTCAACACCTAGAAAACCAAGGGAATTTGTCTAATCTTAGATATCCTCAACAACGACAATCTAAAACCCTACCTGGCTAAAGAGTTTAAGCTAATAAGGATGAACAAAACACTTGGAAGATAATTGAGAAAATATTCACGAAATCTAGCACTACCTTCCATCTTCCAAGCAACATCATTGCCCTCTTAAAGAAACCAAGTAACCATAATACTTGGAGAACAAAAAATATCTACCAAATCTAGTCTGAAGTCTGAACTACAAATCTCAGAAAATCAACTTTAAGAGAAAATCCAAAAGTCACTGACCATAGTTTATAAAAATATCCCCTGCATCACACTTATTGAAGCCATCTACAAAATTCTGTAAAACATAAGAAATAGGGGTGGGCTCCACCTGATGAAGACAGATATTGCAGTCAAAACATGTTGTGGGAAGTGAGGGGCAATAAAGGTCTGTAATCTTTCCCCTAGGCTAGTGTATGCTTTCTAATGCCTTAGCACTCCTAACAGACCGCTTTGTCTTTCTTACTAACTACTAAATTCTAACATGCTGGTATTTCATGCCCCACAAACTGCACTTAATTCAGATACATCAAACAAATGCTGGAGGAACTGTAACAAAACGGGGGACATAGCCCACATATTCTGGTTATGTCCAAAAATTAAGAAATTCAATCACTTAAACAATCCATCACACAGCTAGATTTAACCCTAACTCCAGAATTAACCCTTCTTCTCTTAAACATTGAAGGAATTCCCAACCATTTTAGACCTATCGTAGTACATCTCCTCCTAGACTGTATTAATCTTGCATCCAAATGGAAAAGCGAAAATATTCCTAATATGTAAGAAGTCACGAACATACTAGCGCTACATAAAACACTAGAGTACTATTACGCCATAAAAAACAACACTCAGACCAAGTACTGCGCTAAATGGGATCCTTGGCCAGAATTCAGTCAATATTCTATATAGCCCTAATGATGTTGAAGAAAAATCAGCCACAACCTAGAAACACAAGTACTCAAATAACCCTAGGCCTACAAATCTGGACATTGATATCTCCTCTAACAAACTTATTAGAATTTTTGAGTTTCCAAATCTGCTGTTTTGTCTACACAAGTCAAGTCATGAAATTGTTAATTTATCTGTTACATAGTTAAATGTCATAAATAATTAACCTGTAAGCAATTGGTATAATCAACAAAATACACCATCTGTTATATCAATGTTAACTGATTCAGGAGAAAAAAATATGTAACTCTTCTTAATCTCCAATTTATCTATATGCACGATCTCAAATTGTATAACATTGACATAAAATCAGGACTACCCTTAAACATAGATAATTTCTCAATATAAACTCAAGAAGGTGTCTCTGTAGAATCCCACCAACGCTTGGAACTAGTTACCAATGAAGCAATATAATAAGCATGTAAATCAGGAAGACCTAAATCCACGTTTTAATGTTTTCTGCAAGATTGATTTTGCAACCATAGGTCTCTTTTGTTCCAACTAAAATCTGACAATTGATTTTGTAACTGTTGGAGATATTTTAGGAACGTGCATTGGAATAGATCGAAGAAGGTATATTATCTTAGAAAGTCAAAAAGTTTATATGCATTAATCCTCCCTAACCAAGATATTTCACTTTTGGACAACTGTGAAATATCCCTTTGTAAGATGGAATATAAATCTGAAACGTTTTTATGAATAATGTTAGAGAATGGCTTGGTAATTTGAATTCCCAAATAAGAAAAATGTGAAGTGTCCCATGAAAAATAAAATTTTATCTTAAAAAGGTCCAGCGACTTAGTATTAATATTAGACTGCAAGACTTGCGTCTTGCCAACATTCATTTTATAAAACGAAACTTTGGAGAAGTCAGCTATAATTTCTACTAGGTGACTTGTGGACCATAAAGTGTCCGTCAAGGTGACCAAGAGGTCATCGGCAAACAATGAGGTCTTCAGGTGCCTGCCACTCAAAGGGATTCCCTTAATATCGGGGTTAAGTCTAATTTTTTCAATTAAAGGCTCCAAAAATAGATCGAATAAAATAGGGGAGGAGGACAACCCTGCCTGGTACCATTCGACAATTCAATTTTCTCAGAAAGATAGCTATTAGTTAAGATTCTCACAGAGGGATTGGAGTATAAGGCTAAAACAACATTGTAAGAAGACTCTTGTATACCAAAACGACATAAAGTAATAATGAGGAACCCCCAATGCACCCGATCAAACGCCTTTTCCCGCGTCAACTGATAAGGCTAACATCAGCATTCCAGATCTTTCCACATGTGAAATAATATTAATAGCCCTTTGGATTGCATGAGATGTCCCCCTATTCTGCACAAAGCCCTTCTGATCTGGGTGTGCTAGTTTGTCTTTTAATATGACGAAGGATTTGTGAATGAACTCTAGGGCCACCTTTTGGCACAAATCCTTCGTCATATTAAAAGGCTTGTTAAAGAGTCGATTATGACTTTGAGGACAGCTACCGAAAGGTGGCCCTAGAGTTCATTCACTTACTCACTGAAGTGACAATTTGCATATTTTCCAGAGAAGCATTGCGGCTATAAGCTTATTTATCAGTTTATCTGCTTTCTTAAAGCTGGCAGAAAAATTCCTCTCCATGAGGTAAAAAACGAGTTCTACAGACCTATAAAAGTTCCGAAATTCTTCTGAAATTTTCTTGGGATGTTTATACACCACACCATGCTCTCCCTTTATTTGGAAGATTCTGGATTTAACTCTCTGAATCTTAAGTTTTTCAGCAAAGAATTTATTTGGTTTATTCATACATGAATAGTATTTAGATTTGGAAGACTATATCATGTTGTCATATTCCCTTGTTAAAACTGAACTCAACTCAACTCTAATGGCCACTTTACACGCGGCAACAGGAAGATAGAAAATGGCAGGTGTCGGAGACAATTGTACCTTTTACCTTCAAAACACCTTGCAGATACCTGAATTACACGCAGCCACTTCAAGGTGTTTTGAAGGTAAAAGGTACAATTGTCTCCGACACCTGCCGTTTTCTATCTTCCTGTTGCCGCGTGTAAAGTGGCCATAAACTGTAAAAGTTGTCTCTGAGTGTCATCTGAGGGGTCAGAAGCTTGGGAATTCTCCAGGTCTCTGATCTGATCCACAAGAAATTTGGATTTCGCCTCTTTCTCTTTGTTCATCCTAGATTGTAATTGGAAGACAGCACCTCTGACTACAGCTTTGTGTGCTGTCCATTGAGTAGTAACAAAAATATTATCCACATTATTTTCTCTAAAATAGGAATCTATAATTTTCAAGATCTCATCTCTATATTTAGGGTGCAAAAGGAGAAAAGAGTTAGCTTTCCATGATTTATGAGTAGAGGGACTATATCTATTGACAAGTTCAAACAAAATTGCCCAATGGTCAGACCACATTCGTGGGAGGATATCAATTTTCTTAAATCTTTGCAATGTTCTATTGTCTGAAAGAACAAGATCAATTCTAGCCAAAGAAAAATGTGAATTAGAATAATAGGAATACTCCCTTGAGGATGAATGCAAACACCTAAAGACGTCATAAAGATCCACTTTATGAATCCAAGGGTCCAAAATAATACTTTTCTGTCTGCGTATATTAGTGGTATCTAAAAGCGCATTAGTGATAGCATTGAAATCGCCCAAGAGAATTAAGTCCCCCTGTTGAATTTCTTTAACCAAATCGATACATTTTTTTTAAAAACTTAATTTGGCCTTTATTCAGCGAATAAAGATTCACCAATGTGTATAAAGAGTCCTCAAGTCTATAAATCAGTATCTGGAATCTACCTTCCTCATCCGCTATATGTTCTATTTGTTCGAAATTAACCGTAGATTTAATCAAAAATGTCAATCCTGCTTTTTTCTTCACATTAAGGTACTGTCACACACAGAGATATCTCTGGGAGACATTGCTTGCAACTCACTGGTTGCAGTGAAATCATGGACACATTGTTCTATTTGTACACGGCAACAAAATGGAACAATGTGTCCATGACTTCACTGCAACCAGTGAGTTGCAAGCAATGTCTGCACAGATATGTCTGAGTATGACGGTACCTTTAGAAGCTAAGAGTATATTGGGATATTTTTTATTTTCAAATTTTGGGGAATTATTATTAGCGAATTTAGTCTCCTGAATACCCGCAACATCCACATTTAACCTATTTAATTCTCTCCAGAGCAGAAATCGCTTTTGAGGTGAATTCAGTCGATTTACATTAAGTGATAGACATCTGGTTGTCATAAGGAAAGTAAGTAGCTGTTAATAGATCATGTTGTAACCTTAAAAACTGAAAAGGGGAAAAGGAAATCTGAAACTCGATAGTAAAAAAGAAGAAGCCTTCTATATCTTTAGCAAGATAAAACAAAGAAGAAAAAAAAAAAATTAAAAAAGAAAAATACTATAAGGAGAAGTTCAGCACAAACAGATAGAAAGTCTCCAAGAGGCTCAGAAAAATAGGCCTCTAAAAAAACTGAAAAGTTAAAAAAATTTGGTCCATATGTAACATAAGAGATTTCATGTAACACCATCACCAGTAAGATGAATCTCTCTTAGAATAGCTAAACCTTTTTCTACATCTGAAATAGAAAAGTTTATGTGGTTGAGTTCACCCTTGTCAGGAAATCCCAACGATAGGGAATATCACGCTTTTGAAGTATCTCTGTAATGGGTCTAAGGGCTTTCCGTCTCAGCAAAGTTTCATGTGACAAATCAGAGAAAACTTTTAATTTGTCATATGGAGCCGGTAGAGAACCATTTTTCCTTAAATGGTCAGTAAATTGCCCTTTAGAATGGAGAAAACTAAATTGGACTATGACATCACAAGGTAAATCTGCAGAAAGTGTTTTTGGCTTTGGAAGTCTATATGCGGTTTCAAATGAGCACTCGAAGTCAGTAAGATTTGGTAAAGTCTTTTTAACCATCAATTTTACATATTGCAAAATCTCAGAATCCCTAACCTTCTCAGGTATTCCTCTGATTTTCAAGTTCCTCATCTTATCCCTATCCTCCTTACTTGTCAATCTATCTCTCAGTAAAGTAACCTCCTCTTTAAATCCCCTTTGAATTGTGTTGGCCTGCTTATTTAGAGCAACAACCTCTCTCTCCATTGTTTCCGTTCTAGTTATCAATGTTGTTAAAGTAGATTTTATGTCATCCATGTCTAGTTTTATTTTAATAGGTAAATTCACTAAAGAGCTCAAAAAGGAATTCCCTGTCCACAGGTTGTCCACGACGTATGTCCAGATCCCAACCTTCTCTAATTTTTTCATATCTCAGTTACTGTTTTGGAGGACTAGATGCTCGAGGTGATCCACCCCCATCTCTAACATCAATAGAGTGTTCCTCAGACGAACCCAAAGATGTAGACATGTCAAACTTTTCTCTTTGAAGATTGTCCAAGTGACTCCTATGACATCTCTATCACATTAATGGACATTACCTCTGGAACTCCATGTGCCAAGTCAAACTGACTCTGCACATCAATATTGGTAGTCTTAGGCTTTGAATTGGAACTCCGACCTTTTTGAGAGATTTGACTGTGTTTCAACGTGCTTGTTTTTGGCGTGTGTCACGTCCTACTGACGAACTTGCACGTGAACCCACTGGACCGCGTAAAGCGGATGCTGATACCTGGTTGATAGAGAGGCGGACCAGTACAGTCGAGTTAATGGGTTTATTGAACAGAACAGAACCGAATGGAACCCACGCCCCAGGGGAGGGCCACACGGCCACAGCACCGGAACACCAGCGAGGGAGACCCCGGAGTGCTTGAACCCTATACAGGGATACCGCCGGGAGCAGCCTCGAAGGGACCAATGAAGCGGACACGTGTGTTAAACCGACCCAAGGCGACGTGGAAACAATACAGCAACCGGGTAAGATAGAACACAGAGAACCCGGAACACGAGGAACCAGGAACACAGGGGAATCCAGGAACACAGGGAATCCCAGGACCACGGGGGATCCGGAGCCGGGCGAGAAGCAGCGATCAGCTTGGAGAGATCCAGGAGACCATCCAGGAGCATGGTGATCAGCCAGGAGCCGGCAGGAACGAGATCTGGAGGAGGTAACACAGAAAGATCAGGTAACAGACCAATTAAGGAGCGACCTGACAGACCAGTAGTGGCAGCTTCACTAAGGAGAAGGTTGCCCTGGCCCCGACTGATTGGAAACAGGAGGTTTATATCAGAACAGGGCCGTCCTGATTGGCAGGACACAGAGACCTGGTGATTGGCTGAGGGGAGGAGCAAGCTCCCTGCAGTCTCTCCAGCAGAAACTGAATTGGAGACAGTTTCATGTGCTGAAGCAGTGGTACCGGAAGTGAGAGGAGCAGTGTTGCTCCAGCAGAGGGAGTAAGGGCAGCAGGCCGCGGGCACGGGCGGCAGACCCCCGAGGGGTAACAGCGTGTAATTACTTTTCACTTTGAGCGGCATGTTTAGACAAGGACGCTGATTCTCAACAAATCAGATTATCATATAGACCGAGGAAGTCAAGTCTACATAGACAAAATAATCCCTCAAATAAGTAAATGAAAGAAACTGTCCTAACGTAAACAGTAACTCTGTAAAAATATTCTAAATAACAGACACAAAACAGGCAATATCAATCAAAGAAATTAAACCTCAGGGCCTCCTATGAATAATTATGTTAAGTAGACAGTATTACTTTAAGGCTAAAAGTATAACAATACTTTTAAAAGGAAAGACCTCCCAAGAAACACCAGTACTAAATTTATATGTTGTTCCTTTAAGAAATCACAACTTTATACATTGTAACTATAACTGGAAAAAATACTCTAATTATTCATTTCCTCTTTCTGTCCCCCGTTTTCCTTTTATTTTTCTCACTTTCTCTTCGATCAAACAGGGTTTTACCCTTTTAATATCTATACAGTCTCCAAAAAATATATATATAATTTGCAAAGTACCCTGAAAAAATGAAGTTCTTCGTAAATAAAGCAATAACACAAAAAAAAAATCTAAAGTCATGAATTCGTACAGAAAATTCCCTTCTAAAGCTCTAAAATCTCTAAAGGTACCTTTAGATGCCGCAACTATCACTGGCGAGCGGTAGCAACCGTACGTGCGTGTGCACGTTTTTAATGGTTGCTAACGATCGCTGATGCCGCCTGTACACGCCGCAATCAGTAGGGGAATGTGGGCGTACATGTTCTGTGGCGCTAAAACATAGGCGTGACAGACTCGTGTAATCCATGATGCTAACACGCTGATTGGACAACGCAATGGCGTCATGATTGGCCAGCCTGCGCAGGAAGGCTGGCTAATACATGGCGCCATTCTAATTGTGGAGTGTGAATGGACAGCTCTTCAAATATGGCGCCCTGTGAAGGGACAGCCAATGGAAACACAGTAGCCCCCACCAATCATCGCTGATGAGGCGCGGTAAACATCACGCTGTGGCACCCCCCTTGGAAATCACTAGGCAACGCAGATTCCATCCCTATCGCCCGTTTACACGCCAATACCAGGGCAATTCACTATCTGGGTTGCCTCTGATTTTAGAACAATGCTCTGAAACAGCAACCCGGAGCAACTGCGAAAATCACGATCACTTTCCCAAATTACACGCCGCAACTACGTAGCAATTTCAAGGCAACCGTGACAAAAATCCCGATTGCCTGGCGTTGATGAAACAAAGAAAGCTGCAGCCTATTAAAACCATGGATAAAAAAACCCTGATTAGGATCAACACCGATAATGGCAACCCAGATAATGTCAATCACAAATATGGAATGAAACTGTTATACTCATTCAGTCCCTCAGGCTGTAGGATTCCAAACCTCCAAATCCACCGAGTTTCCAACATTGCAAGCCTCTTAGCTATAGGTCCACCCCGCAGACCTAGATCTACAGTGTCGATACCCCTCACCTTAAGACGTTCACCTCGGGATGCATGATGCTCCCAAAAGTGTCTGGGCAGTGTTTTAAGATGTACAATATCCTGGCACTCCTTCGCCGCATTTATAGCCAGGACATTCTCCCATACCCGTACCTTTAGGGGTCTTGTAGTAAGCCCCACATAGATTTTATCGCAAGTACAAGTGGCGTAGTAGATCACAGCTGTTGTGGTACAGGTAATTGACTTTCTAATTAAGAAGGTTTTTAGTCCCTTAGAATCCCTAAATGTATCCGTTCTTATAATATTGGGGCATGCCACGCATCTGCCACATGGGCGGCAGCCCACCCTCTTAGGGATGGTATCCAAAAAGGTGGTCTTACTACCCACATAATGGCTGGACACCAAATGATCACGCAGGTTCCTTGATCTGCGTATCCCTATCATAGGGCGCGGAGGTAAAATCTTAGCCAATGTTGGATCTGCCAATAAAATTGGCCATCCCCGATCTAAACAAGAGCGTATCCTCCCAAATTGCCCATTATACTTGGTCACGAACCTCATATGACCATCTCGTGTCCTGCTCGTCCTGCCATATAACAACTAATTTCTGTAACTATGAAGTGCTCTGTGAAATGCATGTTTCACAGAACTTCTGCTGTATCCACGTTCCAAAAATCGATTTTTTAATTCCTCAGCACGGGTACGGAAATCTGACTCGGATGAACGCGGTTGAGGCGTGTAAAGGTACCTTTAGGGTGCCGTCACACCTCTCAACGGGGCTGGAGATGTCGGCGGTGACTGGCGGAAGCGCGCACGTTTTTGGCGTCCCGCCAGCATTGCCATGGGGTGACACCTCCAGTGACGCGCCAGCGATCTGACAGGCGGCATCGCCGCCAGGGTCTCTTAAAACCCCAGCGGCGATGCAGGACAATGGGAGCCTATGGCTCCCATCGCCTGTCAGGTCGCCGGCACCATTTACATGGGGCGATGTGGACACATCGACCCAGATCGGCCGCCTGGTTTCACATCACTGATGTGAAACCAGGCGACCACTCAGAGGCGCCGACATCGCCCCTTTACATTAGGCGATGCAGGGGCGATGTTGCGGCTGATAGGCCACGCCCCTATGTCACCTATGTCGACAGGTGTGACGTGGCCTTAAGTCTAAAACAGGAGATAGACCTCTTAAGAATTATCAATACTCTATAAAATAACCAAGTAAACTAGGCAATGTTCTATCAAGAAGAAAATTGCAGATAAAATTGGGAGTTATCCCTTTAAAAATCTTTAAACTCCAAAGATCATTTATATAAATTTGAAAAAAATTCCTTTTTTTATTGAAAAAATTTAAATTAAAAACTGCAGAGATCCCTCAATCAGATCAACCAAGAGGGCTACATTTTATTAAATCATCAGAGAGCGGATCAAAGGTCCCAAAAAGGTTATATCAATAGGGCAAGACAAGAATTACTCCCCCCTGCTATCCCAACAGTAAAGCGAACATGACAGTCAAAATGATCCACCCCACATATGGCGCTGTGAGGAAACAATCACTTCCATGGTCCAGGCCTGCAAGGTTTGGGATCGTGGGAATCCCAACACCTCCGTTTGATCCTGATGTCTAGTCACCACAGAAGTCTTCCGCAGATGAGAGGAGAGGATAGCCCGCTATATTCAGTCAAATATATATCAACACTAAATATACCGTGGTGTTGTCAGAAATGTTAAATTTTAATCCATTTTTTCCACACAGACCATTGATGACTAGATGGTGGCCCGATTCTAAAGCATCGGGTAGTCTAGAATATGTATATAGTTTATTTATGGAAACTTAATAATAATACAAGTAATACATGATATCTATCTATCATCTACATATGTCTCTATCATCTATGTATTTTTTGAATATTTTATCTTCATAAATTAACGTTCTTGGTACACATATTGGCCAATACCTATTTGCCCATCAACCAGCTTCAAAGTAATTTTATATCTGATGGGTCTCTGTCCTACCTTCTCATTCTCTTCTTGGGCTCAGCTAAGCCTCCATTTTTATTAATTCTCAGAGAGAGGACTCACTTAAACATCTTTTCTCAAAAAAATCAATTTTTGAATTTTTTGGAAAAATCTTATCTTTAAACAATAAAAGTTAATAGTACACATATTGACCAACTTCTGTAAGCCCATCAACCAGCGTCAAGGTGACCTTAGATCTGATGGGTCCCTATTCTAACTTATCACTATTTACTTATGTGGCACCCCATGGGTTAATGTGCCACAATAACACCACATGGGTTCTCTCCCCCACTACACACTGACTAACACTAGCACCTCTGGGCCAAGAGGGGGAGCACAACCTGCTTCCTTATATACTCTTGCCCATGAGGGAGAGCTCAGAACAGCTCAAGAGTTCAGTCCCTGCAGAACAGCAGAGAACAGCTCAGACCGTTCAGCTCGGAGCAGGGCTGTGAAGAGGACACAGTGCAGAGTTAGCTAAGTGCAGACCTAGCAAGGGTCAGAGGAACAGGAGAACTACAGACAGAGGAACACGTCTGGGAGCTGGAGTGATACCTTCACTTGCCCCAGAAGAACGCACAGAACGGACACCGGATCCGGTACTTTGGCACCCACAGCACAGTGAATCCAGGAACAGTGGGATCTCTAGATGCCCCTAGTACCAGTGCAAAGCAACACGGAGGGGTCAGCACAGCAGAGAGGACTCAAGTTGCCTAGCCAAGTGGTACCAGCAGAATACAGAGAGAGACGTGAGGAATCCCAGCAGCTCAGCTAATAGCAGCAGCCAGGACACACACACAGTGCAGCATAAGGACTTTTATACTTTTGCTACAAAGTAATGACTTTTATAATGTGTATTTTACAGGAAGAGGGTAATGACGTATATATACCCATGCACTTGTTTTATAGTTAAAGCAACGTTATAAGAATCGTGCCTCCCGGATGGGAAGAAATCAAGAATACTTAATGTTTACTGTTATATAAAATGAAAATGTTTTCAGGGTGATCCATGTCGAGTCGTGCGAGGACGCGCTGTTTAACTCCGGGAGAATGTGGTGCCCCTGCGTCCAGGAGGCCACAAAAGGGAACTGCAGCCAGGCAGGTAGGACATGTTGAACAACAACACCCTCACAGCCCACACAACCCACGTGTCAGAGAGGTTACATCCAGCCCTGAGATTAGAACTATATGAGATCGGAGGGGTGGTGGATTCAGAGGAGTGGGTTGGGCACACCAGAGGTCAGGTGACTGACAGTATATAGTGAGGGGGAGGAGTGAAGGAAGTTAGTAGGCCCAGGGTGCCGAGCTGAAAAGACCCAAGAGTAGGCCGATGTGAGCTGAGATGTAAAGACTGAAGGACAATCACACTTCTGTGAGTGCAAAGCCTAGGAGCACAGAATCCGTACTGAGCCAGCGTGAGCCAGAGGGGAGAGAAAGCCCGTCCGATGCTGATGCCACCAGGAGTGTGACAGAACAGAGAGGGACGGTGGAACCCGTGCCCTAGACAGCAGCTGAAGCCACTGACTGCAGGTGGAGAAGCCCTCCTAGAATACTAGAAGGAACAGAGAGAAGGAGCCTGGTAGAGCCTCGTGCTGAGGACTGCTGGAGGCTGGGCTAAAGTAGAGTGTCGGCTCTAGAGGGGACCGTAGTTCACCCGGCATCCCCAGATAACACGACGAGGAGTCTGAGTTCCTGATTGAGATCCCTACCTTAAAGGATAGGCAGCTAAGTGACGCACTAGGACTCACAGAAGCCCGAGTCACCGCCATACTGTCCAGCGTAGCACGCACCACCTACAGACGGAGACCGTAATAGCCCGGAAAGGGACACCAAAAGACTGTGTGAGGGGTCACAGGGAGAGAGGCCTGGCTGCAGAAGTAGAAAGAACCCGTGTACTTGAACTGTGTACCAACTGCAAATGACTTGTAAACTGCTTGAAGGAAACAACGAGTAAAGCTTTGGAAAACTCTGAATTGCCTCTCTTGTCTGCCTCTATCTGCATACCATTCTCCCTCATACAGATCCAGCCTATCCGCACCATCCAGGAGGAGAGATCCCTGCAGTGCCTGCAAGTAAGTGTGCTATAACAGCCTCACAATAGACTTAACCCTTGCTGCCCCGGGGGATACCGTTCTCTCCACTGGAACTACACCATCTCCGCTGCCATTCCATCATCCCCGGAGGTTCTGCAGCAGCGGCGGCCCCACTACTGGCCACACCAAGTGGGTGGCGTTACCCGTGACAAATCCCCTTGTAAATAATTCCCTTTCATTGTGCGGGCCCAGGGACACGGTCCGGACCAAGCCACCCGTGACTTCCCCGCTACCGTCCGGTCCGGTACCGAGTACCCCCGTCCCGTCTGGGGCTCCACACTTACACTCAGCTAAGCATCCATTTTTAGTATCTATCGGTCTATCGATCTATCTATCTATCTATCTATCTATCTATCTATCTATCTATCTATCTATCTATCTATCTAAAGACCCTGTTACACCTTCAGATAATCTGTCAGTTCTTGTTCACAGATCTCTGGTTGCAGTGAAATCATGGATACATTGTTCTATTTGTACACAGCCACAAAATGGAACAATGTGTCCATGATTTAACTGCAACCAGAGATCTACAAACACATTATCTGAAGGTGTAACAGGGCCTTTAGTATGTAATTGTGGAGCCCACTGGGACGGGGTACTCAGTGCCGGACCGGGGTACTGCTGGGGGAAGTCACGGCGGTCCTGGTCCGGACCGTGTCCCGGGCCCGCACAATAAAATGGGGAGTTATCTACAGGGGATTTGTCACTCGTGACGCCACCCACATTGTGTGGTCAATAATGGGGACCACCGCTGCTGCAGAACCTCCGGGGATGATGAGACAGCAGCTAGGATGGTGTAGTTCCTGTGGGCAGAACTGGGTCCCCAGGGCAGTGGTAGTGAAAGTCAGTGATGGTAATTGTAGGCTTTGCAGGAGAAAGGGGTGATGTGGAGATGGCTCCTGACGGGGCTAGATGGAGAACTGACAGCTTTTCATACCTGAAATCAGACAGTTTACTGTTCTTATCCTTCAATCAAACAGGGCACGTATAATACAGTTCTTTACAGCTTTGCCATATTGAATCCGGTATGCTGAACCCACTGCAGCCAGGTTATCTTTCCTAGACTCCTCTGTCTTTCTACGTGTCCTTTCAGGCTATTTCTCAGTGTTTTCTCCTCAAAGTGGATTAAGGAGCGGCAGCTCGGTCCCTTTTGGCAGCTTCCCCCTTTTATTCTTTAGGCGGTAAGCCGGGTCCTATCTATGCTGCTGTGCTCCCCAATCTTATGGTGGGAATATAGATCTGGAATCTGTATTCCCCGTCAGGTTGTCTGGGGCACCGGGTAAATCGTAAGTCCCCTTCAGAGCTGACAGTCTGCTTTCAGCCAAACCACAGGTATCCCTATTTCTCAAGAGATTACCGGGTCCCTTTCCTTTCTGTGTAACTTCTTGGTATAATCAGGGAAACTTTCTTATCAGTCAGTTGCTGGTCTTCACTACTTCTCTGGACCTGATGGTACTGGTCTTGTCTTGACTGCTCGGCACCTGCCTACTGGCTAACCGCTTCCTGTCACTCTCTTATATACCCCTCCGTTACCATGACTACGCTCCATCCACTCATATCTAGCCTATTACCCCTTGTCAAATAACTAGAAAAAGTTCTCTGCAGCACTCAGTTACTACCAATGACGTACAAATGCTAACAAGCTATATGTATATGAGAAAAAAGTTTAAAAACTTACGTTCACATTTAGTCTGTGAGTGCTGTGCAGTTTTTTTCTCTTTTTTGTATCATATGGAGATGCTGGCTCCATGCTGCAATTGCACCCTCATTGACCACAGATGACCCAGCGTCCCTGCTGGCACCAGTTCACATTTAGTCTGTGAGTGCTGTGCAGTTTTTTTCTCTTTTTTTATCATATGGAGATGCTGGCTCCATGCTGCAATTGCACCCTCATTGACCACAGGTGATCTAGGGTCCAGATGGAGTCTGCCCACTGAGAAGTGGGGGTGGACAAGGAGGACAGGGATGTCAGCGATAGGACTCATCGGATCTGAAGTCACTTTGTCGCAGTCGATGAGCAAACAGACATTGGCCAATGTATGTACCAAGAACTTCAGAAATAAAAAGATAAGATTTTTGAGTTTTTTGAAAAAACGTAAGTTTTTAAACTTTTTTCTCATATACATATAGCTTGTTAGCATTTGTACGTCACTGGTAGTAAGTGAGTGCTGCAGAGAACTTTTTCTAGTTATCTATGTATCTATACAGACCACACCTTGCGATGGAGATGTGGTGAACAGCTGTCCCACCCGTCTCTCTAGCTGTTCAAAAAACCCAGCCTTTTAAAAAAAAAAATTAAAGTTCTCAGTATCTACAAACTGGAACATTACTTGACATCTGGATTTATATCACCAAATTTAACATTTTGATGATACACATCTCCCATCTTATACTTAAATGTGTGATCACCTTACTATATAAAATATCTGATCTTTTATCACACTAATTTATTTATCTATACCTATCTACTATATAATTGTCTAAGGGTTTTTTGAGTCTGTCTGTAACCGAAATCGCGCGCCACACAGAGGCAGCTGCGGCCAATGAGCTCAGAGTATGCAAATAGCGAATGCTGAACATTCAAATATCGCGCCAACTTGCAGCCTGGCGGAAGCGTTGCGTGAGTGCCGCTTCCGCAGGTATGCACGGTCCGGCAAACGGTGGACCCAGCATGCGCGAGCCAGCCGGGAGACGACCAGCGTTAGCCGGTCGTCTCCTGGCTGGCGAGCCGCTAACCGGAGCTCAGCCGCGGCTATCTTCGGCACGGAGGTTCGCGGCGAGCCAGCCAGGAGATGACCGGCATTAGCCGGTCATTTCCCGGCTGGCGAGCTGCTGATCTTTGTGCCGCAGCTGAGCTCCGGTCAGCGGCGAGCTAGCCGGTAGATGACCGGTATCATCCGGTCATCTCCAGGCTGCTCGCAGCGGTAGTGCACTTCGCGGCATTCAAACCGCGCGCCAATCAGAAAATTAGCGCGGCTTGGCACGCGGTTTGAATGCCACTATTCTGATTGGTCGCCGCGTTCAGCGTGGCGACCAATCAGAATAGCGGCACGCGCTATGCGCCATATTTCAAATACACTGAGTACAGTATATTTGAAATATGGCGCCATAGAGCGCGCCGCTATTCTGATTGGTCGCCGCCATGCTGATGGCGAGCAATCAGAATAGCGGCACGCTCTATGGCGCCATATTTTAAATACACTTTACTCCGTGTATTTGAAATAAGGCGCCATAGAGCGCGCCGCTATTCTGATTGGTCGCCACGCTGAACACGGCGACCAATCAGAATAGCGGCATTCAAACTGTGCGCCAAGCCTCGGTAATTCTCTGATTGGTCGCCGTGACCGCGGCGACCAATCAGAAAAGTACTGCGGCTTGGCGCGCGGTTTGAATGCCGCGAAGTGCATCACCACTGTGAGCAGCCTGGAGATGACCGGCTAACGCTCAGCCGTGGCACAGAGCTGGAGCTCAGCCGTGGCACAGAGATCAGCGGCACGCCAGCCAGGAAATGACCGGCTCACGCCAGTCATCTCTCGGCTGGCTCGCCGCGGACCTCCGTGCCGCAGGTAGCCGCGGCTGAGCTCCGGTTAGCAGCTCGCCAGCCAGGAGACGAGTGGCTAACGCCGGTCGTCTCCCGGCTGGCTCGCGCGCGCTGGGTCCACCGTTTGCCGGACCGTGCATACCTGCGGAAGCAGCGCTCACGCGCCGCTTCTGCCGGGCTGCGAATTGGCGCGAAATTTTACAAATAAGGACACAGATCAAGAGATCAGAAGATCTTCTCAGGATGCAGATTAGTGGATAAGACCATTGCGATTCAGGCTCCACAAATATAAATGGATCAGAATAGTCTCTTTCAAGAGGACAATCATTAATCCTCCACAGCAAAAGCCACTCAGTGAGTCTGAGGTAAACCACCTACAAAATGGTGGTATAAGTCTTCCATGTTACCCTCAGAAAGCACAATACTCACAGGGCCAAATAAAATTGTTCTAGAAAGGGACCACCGACATCAGTTCTTCTCAGATGTGTGTAGAAATACAGATAACAGTCAATAATCAGCTGTAGTGAAGAAACATCTTGTAAATAAATCCGTTTTCACCACACAAAATGGCACCAATCAATCTTATCACCTGGTTCAGGTATATTCTCACTCGGTGTTGTGAGGTGAATTTTTGACTAAGGCTGCTCTCACACTGGCGTTTTCGCCAAAATGCAGCAGATTTACCACATCTGCCCCCTAACGGCCGCACTTTGCGGCAAGCCCAATGCATTGTCTATGGGGCTTGCGGTAAGGTAAGGCAAGTGAGGTTGCGGGCGTTGCGGCCACGAAAAAAACTGCTGCTGACCGGGTTTTTTCGCGGCCACAACTGCCGCAACCGCATTTTTCGCACCTGCCGGACCTTACCGCAAGCCCCATAGACAATGCATGTGGCTTGCCGCAAGTGTGCTGCAGGTGTGGCTGTTAGGCGGCACTTGCGGCCGATGCGGTGTTTTGTCTGCATCCGCCGGATCCGGGCAAAAACGCCTATATGATAAGGGCCTTAGAAAGTTCAAAATAGTATCAAATCAATCCATAAGACACAGGGAAGTCAAATATCCGCTTAATTTTGGGAAATTAAATCCTTATAAGGACTAAAATCCCAATAGCTTAATCTGGTTAAAGGAGCTCAGGGGAGATGCTACTCACTTCAATTCCACAGGCCATGCCCCCCCGACCCAAATTTAACAGACTTGTAAGCATATAACAGGCTGTTGAGTTCAATTTAGGAGACAGGCAGATGGTCCAAACTCAGACAGTGAACGTCAGATGTCTGAACCTGACCTCAAAACATGGAGCAGTCAGAGATCATTCCCCTCTCTACGTCATACAGTGTTGGCCAAAATTACTGACACCCCTGCAATTCTGTCAGATAATACCCAGTTTCTTCTTGAAAATGATTGCAATCTTAAATTCTTTGGTATTATTATCTTCATTTAATTTGTCTTCAATGAAAAAACGCAAAAGAGAATGAAGCAAAAAGCAAAACATTGATCATTTCACACAAAACTCCAAAAATGGGCCAGACAAAAGTATTGGCACCCTCAGCCTAATACTTGGTTGCACAACCTTTAGCCAAAATAACTGCGTGTCACCACCCGGGGGTCTGCTGCCCGTGCTCCTCGGCCTGCTACCTCCACTCCTCCGGCTCCTACCGCTCCTGCCCGGTGTCTAGGTTCCCAGGTGTCGTCTGTCTGCCGCCGCCCAGCGGATGAAGGGTCAGGCCGACAAACGCCGTCTGGACTCACCCCTGTTCAACCCCAGAAACAGGGTATGGCTTTCCTCCAAGTATGTACGTCTCAAGATGCCTTCCTACAAGCTTGGTCCTCGTTATATCGGTCCCTTCGCTGTAGTCCGGAGACTGAATGAGGTATGCTACCAGCTGCGATTGCCTCCATCACTGCGTATACATAACTCATTCCACCAATCCCTTCTCAAGCCTCTGGTCCTCAACCGCTTCTCCCAGGATCCGGACTCGCAGCCTCCCCCGGTCACGGACTCCGACGTGTTCGAGATCAGTGCTATTCGGACATGAAAGTGAGGGGCCGGTCTAAGTGGTATTTGGTCGACTGGAAGGGGTTTGGTCCCGAGGAACGGTCCTGGGTGGCCGAGGCAGATGTCAATGCCCCGCGCCTTCTGAGCAGGTTTCTGGCCCCGGTTTCTGGCCGGTTTCCGTCCGGGGGGGGCGTGGAGGGGGGGGTACTGTCACCACACGGGCGTCTGCTGCCCGTGCTCCTCGGCCTGCTACCTCCACTCCTCCGGCTCCTACCGCTCCTGCCCGGTGTCCAGGTTCCCGGGTGTCGTCTGTCTGCCGACGGCTCTGGGGCGCTGGCAGCGCCGCCCATTGGTCGGTCGGGTTGCGGCTTCCAGGGCTTCGTCTGCTCCTCGGGTGCGCACACCCGTCCCCAGCCGCAGGGTTCCAGCGCCCTCTGCTTGAGTAGCGCTGCTCATCTCCTCACTTCCGGGGCTACTGCTTGAGCACATGAAACTACATCTCCAAACCTGTTTCTGCTGGAGAACTGCAGGGAGCATGCTCCTCCCCTCAGCCAATCACCATGCTTCTGTGTCCTGCCAATTAGGACTGCCCTGCTGTGATATAAACTTCCTGTTTCCAGTCAGTCTTTGCCAGGGCAATTTCTATTTAGTGAATTTGCTATTCCTGGTCTGGTTAGGTTGTTCCTTATCTTGCTTGATATCTGATTTCTGTGTGTTCCTTCCTGCAGATCTCCTCCCTGCCGGCTCCTCGCTGACTTCCGTGTTCCTGGCCTGTTACCCAGATCTCTTCCATGCTGAGATCGCTGTCGCAAGTCCTGCTCCAGATTCCCCGTGTTCCCGATTCCCCGTGTCCTATCTTATACCCGGTTGCGGTGTTGTTTCCACGTTGCCGTGTCCGCTTCATTGGTCCTTCCGAGGTTGGTGTTCCGGTGCTGTGGCCGGGTGGTCCTCCCCTGGGACGTGGGTCCTTGTTCTGTTCAATAAACCTGTTAACTTTACTGTACTGGTCCGCCTCTCTGTCAACCAGGTATCGGCACCCGCACTAAGCGGTCCAGTGGGTCCACGTGTGGGGTCCGTCAGTAGGACGTGACACTGCGATCAACCGCTTCCGGTAACCATCAATGAGTTTCTTGCAATGCTCTGCTGGAATTTTAGACCATTCTTCTTTGGCAAACTGCTCCAGGCCCCTGATATTTGAAGGGTGACTTCTCCAAACTGCCATTTTTAGATCTCTCCACAGGTGTTCTATGGGATTCAGGTCTGGACTCCTTGCTGGCCACCTTAGAAGTCTCCAGTGCTATCTCTCAAACCATTTTTGAAGTGTGTTTTGGGTCATTGTCCTGCTGGAAGACCCATGACCTCTGAGGGAGACCCAGCTTTCTTACACTGGGCCCTACATTATGCTGCAAAATTTGTTGGTAGTCTTCAGACTTCATAATGCCATGCACACGGTCAGGCCCGCCAATACGGCCTTAAAGGCCATACAGCTGTATGGGGCCCGAAGAAAAGTGGAGGGTGCGTGGCCACATACAAACAGCAGGGGGGGCCCGGGCGCGCTGGCTGTGGGCGGGGCCATTTGGAGCAATGAGGCCCGCCCATTTGGCCAGCAGCAGCAGTGGCACAGTCACTAGACAGTGACTACACAGTAGTTCATACGCGCCGGCGCGCCGCTGCCTGCGCTGCGCAGCTGACCTGACGAGTCTCGTCGTGTCGTCGTCATCAGCATCACACCAGCCAGGGGCGGGGCGGGGCCGTCCGTCATACTCAAACACACACAGGCTGGGGCTGGCTGGGCAGGCCAGTAAGCACAGGGAACCGCCCAGCCGCCGCCCGGCGGCCCGCCCATCCATGCTCACCCCGCCCCTGGGCCCAGAGGCCTCAATGTACAGGGCCCAGGGAACCGCCCAGCCGCCGCCCGGGCCCGCCCAGCCACTATTATCCTGTGGGGGCCCAGCCCCCCACACCATGCCTTGAAGCACAGAGGGCTCGCCCAGCCTCTATTAGCCTGTGGGGGCCCGGCACACCCATCCCAGGCCTCAATGCACAGGGCCCAGGGAACTGCCCAGCCTCTATTAGCCTGTGGGGGCCCGGGATCCCCCCCATTGTTCTCCACCTGCAGAGCAGCACGCTACATAGCTGCTGTGTTCTTACAGGACCTGTGATGACGTCACTTGGAGGGGAGGAGTCAGGGGTCACATGATCAGCTCCTCAGTTGTCATGGTGCTGGATGAGGTAAAGTGTATCTGTGGTCAGGATGGATTTACAGTGTGGATGTAGCAGAGCCGAATGTATACAAGGTGTATGAAGTGGAGCCACGTATGTATGAGGTGTACGGAGTGGAGCCGTGTGCGTATGAGGTGTATGGAGCGGAGCCACATGTGTACAAGGTGTACGGAGTGGAACAACGTGTATGAGGTGTACGGAGCTGAGCTGCGTGCGTATGAGGTGTACGGAGCTGAGCTGCGTGCGTATGAGGTGTACGGAGCTGAGCTGCGTGCGTACGAGGTGCACGGAGCTGAGCCGCGTGCGTACGAGGTGCACGGAGCTGAGCCGCGTGCGTACGAGGTGCACGGAGCTGAGCCGCGTGCGTACGAGGTGCACGGAGCTGAGCCGCGTGCGTACGAGGTGCACGGAGCTGAGCCGCGTGCGTACGAGGTGCACGGAGCTGAGCCGCGTGCGTACGAGGTGCACGGAGCTGAGCCGCGTGCGTACGAGGTGTACGGAGCTGAGCCGCGTGCGTACGAGGTGTACGGAGCTGAGCCGCGTGCGTACGAGGTGTACGGAGCTGAGCCGCGTGCGTACGAGGTGTACGGAGCTGAGCCGCGTGCGTACGAGGTGCACGGAGCTGAGCCGCGTGCGTACGAGGTGCACGGAGCTGAGCCGCGTGCGTACGAGGTGCACGGAGCTGAGCCGCGTGCGTACGAGGTGTACGGAGCTGAGCCGCGTGCGTACGAGGTGTACGGAGCTGAGCCGCGTGCGTACAAGGTGTGTGTACCAGTGGTAACACCCAGCAGATGCCGCTCCCACTCTTATAGTCTCGGCTGCCTTTGCCGGCAGCATTCTTCTCCAGAGTCTCTGATAATAATAAGTAATCGAGATCCGCTGCCATTTTCTGGAAGCTTGTGACCCCTGGCTCCAGAGCTCACTTCACCCCCTCAATGGGTGGGGGCCCGGGGAGAGACCATACATCTCTGTGGCTCCTGCAGAGCTCAGCTCACCCCCAGTCTGTGTCCCCTAGCCCTCTGCAGTGCTTTATATACTCTTTGTCCTGTATATTGTATATATAACAATTTCCTATGTCATGTATTTGATTTACAAAACTTATTGTCAGAGTCGACTGCGCTCCAGACCAACACAAGCCTGGAAGATCAGATATCACCGAACATCGCAGGACACAGAGGAGCAGCTGCAGCCATCAAATTAGGTGAGGCAATTAATTTAATGTAGCCGGTAATTTTCATGGTGATGTGCGGCCCCTAAATGACGGTAGAAATTTCCAAATGTCCCTCCAGCAGCAAAAAGGCACCCCACCCTGTACAAGGTGATGAATAACAGCACCAGTGTTATTCTGCCTCATGTGGCATTTATTGTTCACATCCCTCCACAGCTCTGATAAAGAACAATGTATAGAAAGAGATTAATGAGTGATTGGCGAGGACGTGGTGCAGAAAGGGAGTTTTTCCAATAGTGGGTGGTGAAACTATGGAAGGTTTGATGGGTGGAGGCGGAGCGTGGGTGGAGGCGGAACCTGGATGGAGGCGGAGCTTGGTGGAGGCGGAGTTGGGGTGGAGTCTCAGGGGGGCCCCAAAATTTTGCTAGTAAGGGGCCCCAAAATTTCTAGTGGCGGCCCTGCACACGGTCAAGCAGTCCAGTGCCAGAGGCAGCAAAGCAACCCCAAAACATCAGTGAACCTCCGCCATGTTTGACTGTAGGGACCGTGCTCTTTTCTTTGAATGCCTCTTTTTATCTCCTGTAAACTCTATGTTGATGCCTTTGTCCAAAATGAGAGAACATTCTTCCAAAACGTTGTAGGCTTTCTCAGGTAAGTTTTGGCAAACTCCAGCCTGGCTTTTTTATGTCTCGGGGTAAGAAGTTGGGTCTTCCTGGGTCTCCTACTATACAGTCCCTTTTCATTCACATGCCGATGGATAGTACGGGTTGACACTGTTGTACTCTCGGACTGCAGGGCAGCTTGAACTTGTTTGGATGTTAGTCAAGGTTCTTTATCCACCATCCGCACAATCTTGCGTTGAAGTCTCTTGTCAATTTTTCTTTTCGTCCACATCTAGGGAGGTTAGCCACAGTGCCATGGGCTTTAAACTTCTTGATGACACTGCGCACGGTAGACACAGGAACATTCAGGTCTTTGGAGATGGACTTGTAGCCTTGAGATTGCTCATGCTTCCTCACAATTTGGTTTCTCAAGTCCTCAGACAGTTCTTTGGTCTTCTTTCTTTTCTCCATGCTCAATGTGGTACACACAATGACACAGGACAGAGGTTGAGTCAACTTTAATCCATGTCAACTGGCTGCAAGTGTGATTTAGTTATTGCCAACACCTGTTAGGCGCCACAGGTAAGTTACAGGCGCTGTTAACCTCCCTGCCGGTATTCCCGAGCGTCACTCGGGGTTAAATTTCGCTTCCAGAAGCGGTAACCCCGAGTGACGCTCGGGGTGAATGTCAGAACTGTCCTGGGTGTCCCCTTACCCCATCCTGGTGGTCTAGAGGTGTCCCCGCTGTGATCCCTCTGTGCCTCCGGTGGGCGCCGCCATCTTGCTTCCTGGATCCGTCTCTCTGAGCCGCAGAGGCTCATGGGAGGCGGAGCCAGGCGCCATATTCAATAAATAAAGTGACACACACACTGTAAATAAATTTAAAAAAAAAAAAAAAAGTGAAATCCTGTCAGAATTCCTGTCAGACTCAGATGTGACATTGTATCCACTGAGATCTGACATTTTTTTGTCCTCACTGCCCTGCCCATTTTGCTGTCATGGCATCAAAGCGTCGCATCTCCAAAGCGGCTGTGGATGTGATGGAAGACAGCGGCAGCGACATAGAGCCCTTTGCGGACGTGAGCGACAGCGACTTGTGGCAGGAATCGTCTGACAGCGACAGCGAAGATGGTGCACCTGACCTCAGTGATGTCCGCACTTGGTGCCCTATTGACTGCACCATGGATGAGGTACCGCCGCCAAGATTCCCCTTTACCGGATCACCAGGTATGAAGGTGGACGTTGACCCCAGTGACCCCTTGGCGTACTTCAAATTATTTTTGACGGACGACGTCATTGCCAAAATTGTTGCCGAGACAAATCGGTACCAGCAGCAGTCCGCTACTGCGCACACCCGGTTTTCCCGTAACAGGAAATGGGAACCGGTGACCAAAGAGGACATTTGGCAGTTCCTGGGGCTAATTCTTCTTCAGGGTGTGGTGGGGAAACCCCTGCAGAAATGGTATTGGACTACCAATAAATTGCTGGCAACCCCATTTTTTCGCACCGTCATGTCAGAGTACCGCTTTTCCCTGATTATGAGATATTTACACTTTACCAACAATGAGGATTTTGACGCAGCCTCACATCCGGCGCCAAAACTCAAAAAGATTTGGGAGGTGTACCAGCTGATCCTCCGAAATTTCCAGCAGGCCTATGTGCCAGACAGAGACCTCAGTGTGGATGAAAGTCTGATGGCATACAAGGGACGCCTCAGCTGGATCCAGTATATTGTGTCCAAGAGAGCCCGGTTTGGCGTAAAATCGTACATGCTCTATGAGTCGGCCACTGGCTATATCTGGAATTCGGTGATCTACACCGGTAAAGGCACACAATTCGACCCCAGGTACTGCCGCTATGGGATGGCAACATCATCAGTCCTCACCCTGCTTCAGCCGTTGCTGAATCAGGGGTATTGTGTCACAACGGACAATTTCTACACCTCACTAGAGCTGTACGAGTGCTTGCTCAAGCACAAGACGGATGGCTATGGAACTGTTCGGGCCAACCGACGTGACCTGCCATCCATGTTTTCCAAACAAAAACTGAAAACCGGAGACATGGTTGCCTGGCAGAAAGGCAAGATGATGGCGATGCGCTGGCGGGACAAAAAAGACGTGTGCCTGATGAGTACAGTACATAACACCTCCACTGCCATGGTCCACACAAGAGGTGGGAAAGACATCATGAAGCCACGACTGGTCATCGACTATAATAACACCGTGGGAGGAATCGACAGAGCTGACTAGGCGATGACATTCTATCCGGCGATGCGGAAGCAGCAAAAAAAATATTATAAAAAAATATTCCGGCATCTCCTGGAGCAATGCCTGTGGAACGCATATGTACTGCACAAAAAAAGCAGTGACAGGCCTCTTGTGCATTCAGACTGTGTGTGGAAGGTGGCGCAACTGATTTTTGAATCCAACCCAACGCCATCCGTGTCTGGGAACAGATCCGGGCGTCGTGCTAGTGACGTTGCTAACCCAGGACGCCTAACTAGTCGCCACTTTGTGGACTACATTCCACCAACGGCTAAAAAGGCAGCACCTACGAGGATGTGCGTGGTGTGCTGCTCAAAGCGCGACGGCAAGGGCAAGAAAATCCGCAAGGAAACCCGGTTCCATTGCCCAGACTGTGACGTGGGTCTGTGTGCGGTCCCATGCTTCAAGATTTATCACACACAGGATGTGTACTGATTTTTTTGTTATTTGACAGGTGTCATTATGTATTTATTTTTTTACATTTGATTATTTATTATTCAATAAGAGTATTGATTATTGAATAAAATTATTTTATTTAATTATAATTCATGATTTAATGTTTCAAACTTTATCACATCTGAGAGGTCTACTAGAGTCTTCTTTGATCAGGTAATTACTAAGAATTGCAGGCCTACTGTACATAACACAAAATTTCCATGCAAAAAATGGTACCGCTTTTAGCATAAAATTCCAGACAAAATCATACCGCCAGGGAGGTTAATTACACAAATTAGAGAAGCATCACATGATTTTTCTAACAGTGCCAATACTTTTGTCCACCCCCTTTTTTATGTTTGGTGTGGAATTATATCCAATTTGACTTTAGGACAATTCTTTTTGTGTTTTTTTTCATTGAAGACAAATTAAATGAAGATAATAATACCAAAGAATTTGTGATTGCAATCATTTTCAGGAAGAAACTGAGTATTATCTGACAGAATTGCAGGGGTGTCAATACTTTTAGCCAACACTGTATAATAACAGGCTTCAGGTGGCAATACCAAAGAAAACCGTGTCCATACTGTATTTCCAATAAACTGGTATTTTACTAAACCTACACCTGTCTGTGTATTCCTTGTACAAGCATATTGATTTAGATCCCATGAAGTCATTATTGCCCTCTACTGCTCTTTGCTCAGACCCCATCTGGAGTACTGTATCCAGTTCTGGGCTCCACATTTTAAAAAAGACATCAACAAACTGGGGCAAGTTCAGAGAAGAGCGGCCAGAATGGTGACCGGTCTGCAAACCTTGTCCTATGAGGAACAGTTAGAGGATTTGTGAATGTTTAGGCTTTCCAAAAAGCTGACTTCATAGCTGTCTACAAATATCTCAAGGGCTGTCACACTGTAGAGGGATCAGCTTTATTGTTATTTGGAGAAGGAAAGACTAGAAGCAATGAGTTGAAACTGAATGAGAGACACACATTAGGTATTAGAAAAACTTTTTGACAGGGAGAGTGATCAATGAGTGGAACAGGCGGCCACGAGAGGAGGTGAATTCTCTTTTAATGGAAGTCTTTACATAGAAGCTGCACAGACATCTGGGATGATTTAGTGAATCCTGCTGTGAGCAGGGGGTTGGACCAGATGACCCAGGAGGTCCCTTCCAACTCTATGATTTTCCTAGATCCTATTAAAACTCACAAGACCTGAGCAATAGTATATTTTTAATGAAAAATGGTAAAAAGAAAAGACAACTCACTCTTATGGTACCTTTACACTCGGCAACATTTCTAGGGTGTCAACAGGTAACTTACTGGCTGCAGTGAAATCATGGAGAGATTATTCCATTTGTACACAGCAACAAGATAGAACCTTGTCTCCATGATTTCACTGCAGCCAGTAAGTTACCTGTTGACACCCTAGAAATGTAGCCGCGTGTAAAGGTACCATTACATACAGATTTGCGGTACTAATCTCCGCAGTCAAGTCCAAATTTTATCATTTTTTTTTTGGCAGTGGGTTTTATCCCTTTCCTCTCTAGGCAAATCCAATTTTTGGCTAGTTTGGTTGAAACAAAGGACAGCCTATGGAAGAAATAGATCTGGTTACAGCTCTTGGGGGGAATACCCATTTTTATTTATTTATTTTTTTTAAAAGGATAGATAATTTTATTACATCTTTCTTATGTATCTGGCAATCACATATCTATCTCACATCCAGGGCTTTTTTTGTACCGGTACGGGCCGGTACGCCGTACCGGAAAATCCGGGAAAACCTGGTGCGATCCGGTACGGCGTTCCGGAATATCTGCTGCCTGAGGCCCCCCCTCCCGCCTCACCTCACTAGTATGCTGCACTGCTGGTGCATGATGCTGGCTGAGGTCGGTGGGGACAGATGCCGGGTGGACCAGGACCTGCCATGACGTCACGCACATGTGACTCAGGTGGGCGGAGCTACATTTTGCCCGGGAAGAATTGCCGGATTAGGAACTGGGACTGACTTTACAAGGTACATGGGGATGTGTGCAGAGGACGAGGGGGGTGTGCAGAGGACGGAGGGGGTGTGCAGAGGACGAGGGGTGTGTGCAGAGGACATGGGGGGTGCGCAGAGGACGTGGAGGGGGTGCAGTGGACGAGGGGGGTGTGCAGAGGACGAGGGGGGTGTGCAGAGGACGAGGGGGGTGTGCAGAGGACGTGGGGTGTGTGCAGAGGACGTGGGGAGTGTGCAGAGGACGAGGGGGGTGTGCAGAGGACGAGGGGGGTGTGCAGAGGACGTGGGTTGTGTGCAGAGGACGTGGGGAGTGTGCAGAGGACGAGGGGGGTGTGCAGAGGACGAGGGGGGTGTGCAGAGAACATGGGGGGTGTGCAGAGGACGAGGGGAGTGTGCAGAGGATGAGGGGGGTGTGCAGAGGACGTGGGGGGTGTGCAGAGGACGAGGGGAGTGTGCAGAGGACGAGGGGAGTGTGCAGAGGACGTGGGGGGTGTGCAGAGGACGTGGGGGGTGTGCAGAGGACGAGGGGGGTGTGCAGAGGACGTAGGGGGTGTGCAGAGGACGAGGGGGGTGTGCAGAGGATGTGGAGGGATGTGCAGAAGACGTGGAGGGGTGTGCAGAGGACAAGGGGGCTGTGCAGAGGACGAGGGGGGTGTGCAGAGGACGTGGAGAGGTGTGCAGAGGACGTGGAGGGGAGGTGCAGAGGACATGGTGGAGTGTGGCAGAGGACATGGTGGTGCACAGCACGGAGCTGAGGACATGGTGGTACACTGTCTGTGCACAGAACTGAGGACATGGTGGTACACTGTGCACAGCACGGAGCTGGGGACTTGGTGGTACACTGTCTCCCGCCGACTTAAAATCAGTCTGTTTCTCATCCAGGAGAGTCGGACAAGTGACATCTGTTTTTTTGTCCGTTTGGCATCCAACTGCTGTGTGAGTGTCTCAGATTCTCAGATCACATCCGTGTGCAATCAATCCGTGTTTTTTCTCAGCAGCTATTAGTGTAGAATCATTTACAGGAACATGTTACAGTGTTCTCAGCTGCAGAATGATAATGTATCCGTGAAAAAAACTGATGCCTCTCGGATGGTGCGTGTGCTGTCAGTGTGCGGTCCGTGATTTTGTCAGACACATAGATTTGCATTGGCGAGTCTCATGCGGGAATCACATACTGTCGCAGCATGTTGTGACTTTTTTCTCATCCTGAATCTGGATGAGAAAAAAGCGTCCGACACTCCTCATTGTGCTCTCAGACATTGATTGCAATGTGAGAAAATCACACATTGCACTCATCACAGTTTCACACCAGTGTGTCCATACCCTAATACTAAAATCCATATAGTAATCCTACTGGTATGGGGAGGGTGTATGGCTCAGTTAGTACACACACCATACTTCATGGTATGGGGAGGGGTTATGGCTCAGTTAGTACACTCCATACTTCTTGTTATTAACCAGTTAATGCTCACTTCTGGTTAACTTAGGCTGTGTTCACACTGGGCGTTTTTGGGCTGTTTTTGCTCAACAGTTTTTGTAGCCAAAACCAGGAGTAGAGCAATCAGAGGAAAAGTCTAATAGAAACACGTCACCACTTCTGGATTTAATCACCCACTGCTGGTTTTGGCTACAAAAACTGTTGAGCAAAAACAGCCCAAAAACGCCCAGTGTGAACACAGCCTTAGAGATCCATACTCTGCATGCCTCACTTATTATAGAGGGCCAATCAAGGTCCTGGTGGGCGGAGTGCAAGGGTAGTGTGTAGTGGATGTTTAGTCCAGCTTAGAGAGTTCTAGTCTCGGGTCTGGAGAAGCAACAGCAACTTAGAAGACCTCTGCATATTCCAGCTCTGCAACCTAGCAAAGGGGGTTGCACAGTCGGTGCAGCCCCCTGGCCACCTTCTACCGGCCATCTCCTCACTTTCACCACGGTTGAGCACCATTACTCCCGGTGCATTACCAACCGAACTTGGGCATCAACATGCGGGTTCAAAATCACCCCGCGCCCATATACAGGCGGTTTGCTGGTACCGAAGCTAGCAGCAGTTCAGCTCTGCTATGAGAACCAGAAGCGTGGAGGAGCAGCTCTACAGAAGCACCCCACCATCGCCAAATCCAGTCGTCTAACCAGCGGTGTACCCACCAAGGGACTCAAGGCTCCCCAAAGCATCCGGAACATATACCCCGGATAGGGCATTCAAGCAGCCTCTCTGTACCCGACCTGGTATTCCTGGGCGACAACGGCAACTTACTTAGTTAGAATGGAGGAACACCACGGATCTCTGAGGGACACCTATCACTGCTGAGTCCACCCGGTCTGCTACCTACAACTGTATTCCATGTACTGCTTGCTGGTTACAGTAAAGAACCCGTTACAGAGACTTACAGTGTCCGTGCTTCCTTATGACTACATCCGTCTGCACACAAGGTAACCGCAGCTGCCGCACAACATCTTAAGCAGCTCCTGGCTCCGGGGATCATCGCTCAGCCTGTGGGGAGCGTTCCATCTTGCTGCATTCCATCCCCCGGAGGCCCCGCAGCATCGGTAAGACTTACCGAAACACTCATAGGTGGCGTCACGAAACAATTAACCCCTTAATCTGTTCCCTCAAGACGTCTCTTCTTTTTGATCTGCACTCAACCGGGCCCCAGTAACGGCAGGCGCGGTCCACCCGTGATAAGGAGGAAGGAGCTACTGGCTGTCTAAACCGGAGTCCCCGGCCACGGTGAGTCAGTAAATGGCGTCACGAACAGGGAACGGGCCTGCTCGTATCCTAACGGGTATCATGTGCTTTAAAATGACTTTAATGTCTACAATTTGGACTTTGTTCGTCCCTAAAAGAACTTTTCCGCCTTTTCACCGTTAGGTCAAGATGGCGCCCAAGATGCCGTCCCCGCCATGAGGATCCGCCACGTGCAAGCCCAGGGGTGAGCCACCGCCCCTCTTCGTGGGAGGGCTAAAGGCAAAGGCGCCAAAACTCTTTGTCCGCCCTGATTGCTCGAATCAACCATGGGGGCGAACCCCAAAGACTTTTTCCCACAATTGGACTACAAAAGCCCCCAAGGAAGTGGGAGTGTCAGACAATTCTTCACCAGCTCTCTACCAGAACGGTTACTGGTTGGACGGGTGTGGTTCTCCTACAAAGATGGCCAGTTTGAGACTCCGAGACCTGATGCAACAAGTGGAAGCTGAGGCCAGAGCAACCATAGGCCACCCCGGTCCGGGTCCTGTCCTCAACATGGATGGCAGCCCCGACTTTTGGCAAGAAGCTTTGCAAGACCGCCGGGTGAGGCTCATGGAAACTGTCGAGTGGACAATCCGTAGCTGGAGCGCGAGCCTAGGCCGTAGACTACATCACGCGATGCAGCAGAGACGACCGGGTACACCCAACCCAGGACCGGATGATATCTCCAGTTTCACTACGACCTCTCCAACGCCTACCGCTTGCCCTGCATCCTCACCAGAGCCCATTGACTGTTTCATCCCGGTAGAGACCGCAGCTCACCCCAGTCCACTGCCTGAAACTGCAGCCGGACCGATTCCAGAGCCGGAGCTTGTAACCTGCTCCTTAGAAGAAGCCGACATCTACCAGGTTCCCGCTGAGGAACCCATCGACAGTCGTAATACCTCTTTAAAGACTGTTGCCTGTGTCTTCCCTGAACCGGAGGCCTCCTTTGCAACTCCGGAGGTCTACCCGTTTGACGGGATACAGATACCGCTACCAACAGAAACAGAAGAAGAGGCAGGCAGCCTGGAAGCCCTGCAGGACGTCCCCGAGGAAGGATCCGCAACACCACCGCCCTGCTGTACCGAGGAACCCGTTCCAGCATCTCCAACCATCGAGCAGCCCGATGTGGTCGTCGAGGGAGAAGAAGAGGATGACGACGCCGAGACCCGCAGTATTCCTGAGGATCTTGACACCGGTTTTGCTTGGGGAGACAGCGAGGATCCTCCGTCCGAGCAGCTAGCTCGGGTACACTGGTCGGGTGCATGTGCGACACCTTCTCCTGTGCCGTTCCACCGGGTGCCGGTCCAGACCGTCCGCCAAGCCCAGGCTTCCTACCAAACCACCAGTCATGTTCACACTCCAAGCCGTACCGACGAAACTGTACGTCAGCGTCGCCGAGAGGAGTGGCAGTCCCGTGAACTCGCCAACATGGAGGCCCGTGCCACGGCCCGCCGCCAACCGCCGCTGCCTGATGAACTTCGCCGTGAAGGTAGAATTTTCACCTTTAATTTGTCTAACGGGTGGGGGTTCACTTGGGAGGTGGGTTTGAATGAAGAGGTGTTTGTGGGGCGCCGGGAAGTCGAGTCACACTTGCCCAGAGGACATCCCGATCGCGACCTATACCGGGGCGATATAATCACTTACGAGCGGTATGCTTGTCCAGATGGGTGGTTCGCCATACGGGTGCGCCGTCGTTCTCCGCGCCAGTGACTTGCTTTGCTTGGACTCACTCAATAACTCTGTTCTCTGTTTAATCACTGACTGTGTGATCTGGCGGCTACAGCCTGAACTCTTATTAAGGACAGCCGACCGCCCGCCGGTTCCGCAAAAGTGTCTACCTGTTTATGTGCTTGCAACATCTCAGCAAATATTTACCTGTTATTAATAAAAATGTTTATTACCTGTTATAAAATACAAAAATCCTCTGTAATGTTGGGTAGTGCGACGCTTGGGGACAAGCGTATTTCACCAAGGGGGAGTGTGGCGCCCCGCAATGAGTGCGTCACAGGAGGTTATTGCAGCCATTAATGCAGCAGCAATATTCTCTGACACAGCAGTCATCTGGTTAACTTAGAGATCCATACTCTGCATGCCTCACTTAGCATAGAGGGCCAATCAAGGTCCTGGTGGGCGGAGTGCAAGGGTAGTGTGTGACTCACCGTGGCCGGGACTCCGGTTTAGACAGGCGATGCTTCCTTCCTCCTTGTCGCGGGTGGACCGCGCCTGCCGGTAGTGGGGCCCGGTGTAGTGCAGATCAAAAGTGTTGAAGACGTCTTGCGGGAACAGATTAAAGGTTTTTTTTTTATTTATTCGTGACGCCACCTATGAGTAGTTCGGTAAGGGCTACCGACGCTGCGGAACCTCCGGGGATGGACAGCAGCAAGATGTTACGCTCCCCACAGGCTGAGCGGTGATCCCCGGAGGCTGGAGCTGCTTAAGATGTTGTGCGGCAGCTGCGGTTACCTTGTAGTGCGGACGGACAGTTCATAAGGAAGCACGGACACAGAAAGTCTCTGCAACGGGTCTTTACTGTAACCAGCAGGCAGTACATGGTATACAGATTACAGGTAGTGGACCGGGTGGACTCAGCAGTGATGGTGTCCCTTAGAAATCCGTAGTGTTCCTTCATTCTAACTAAGTGATTGCCAGTGTCGCCCAGGAATACCAGGTCGGGTACGGGGAGGCTGCTTCAATGCCCTATCCATGATGTACGTTCTGGATGTTTTGGGGAGCCTTGGATCCCTCGGTGGGTACACCGCTGGTTAGACGACTGGAAGTTGGCTGGTGGTGGGGTGCTCCTGTGAAGCTGCTCCTCCACGCTTCTGGTTCGCGTAGCAGAGGTGAACTGCTGCCAGCTTCGGTACCAGTGAACCGGCTGTGAGTTGTGGGCAAGGGAGTCTTTTGGGAGCCCGTGTGAATGATGCCCAATCCCGGTTGGTAAGGCCTCAGGTGCTGACACCCGACCGGTGACGGCCCGGGGGCTGCACGGGGTGCGGAGCCCCCGCTCCTCTCCAAGTTCAAGTCCTCAGACCTTGTTCTAGGCTGTTCCAGACTATTCTCCTTCTGTTCTGTCTAGACTATCGTGTGTGTTCTACTACACTTCCCTAACACTCCACCCACCAGGACCTAGGATTGGCCCTCTGTTCTAGGTGATGCATGCAGGGTTGGATTTCTAAATTAACCAGATCACTGCCAGGTCAGAGAATATTGCGGCTGCTTTTATGGCTGCAATACCCTCTTGTGACGCACTCGTTGCGGGGCGCCACATGTGTAGTGGAAGTTTAGTCCAGCTTAGAGAGTTCTAGTCTCGGGTCTGGAGAAGCAACAGCAACTTAGAAGACCTCTGCAGATTCCAGCTCTGCAACCTAGGAGAGGGGGTTGCACAGTCGGTGCAGCCCCCTGGCCACCTTCTACCGGCCATCTCCTCACTTTCACCATGGTTGAGCACCATTACTCCTGGTGCATTACCAACCGAACTTGGGCATCAACATGCGGGTTCAAAATCACCCCGCGCCCATATACAGCCGGTTTGCTGGTACCGAAGCTAGCAGCAGTTCAGCTCTGCTATGCGAACCAGAAGCGTGGAGGAGCAGCTCTACAGGAGCACCCCACCATCGCCAAATCCAGTCGTCTAACCAGCGGTGTACCCACCAAGGGACCCAAGGCTCCCCAAAGCATCCGGAACGTATACCCCGGATAGGGCATTCAAGCAGCCTCCCTGTACCCGACCTGGTATTCCTGGGCGACAACGGCAACTTACTTAGTTAGAATGGAGGAACACCGCGGATCTCTGAGGGACACCTATCACTGCTGAGTCCACCCGGTCTGCTACCTACAACTGTATTCCATGTACTGCTTGCTGGTTAAAGTAAAGAACCCGTTACAGAGACTTACAGTGTCCGTGCTTCCTTATGACTACATCCGTCTGCACACAAGGTAACCGCAGCTGCCGCACAACATCTTAAGCAGCTCCTGGCTCCGGGGATCATCGCTCAGCCTGTGGGGAGCGTTCCATCTTGCTGCATTCCATCCCCCGGAGGCCCCGCAGCGTTGGTAAGACTTACCGAAACACTCATAGGTGGCGTCACGAAACAATTAACCCTTAATCTGGTCCCTCAAGACGTCTCTTCTTTTTGATCTGCACTCAACCGGGCCCCACTACCGGCAGGCGCGGTCCACCCGTGACAAGGAGGAAGGAGCTACTACCTGTCTAAACCGGAGTCCCCGGCCACGGTGAGTCATATGCCTCCCCCCTGAAAATAAGACTGGGTGCAACGTTCGGAGCAAACATATTAATATATTAAATATATTAACCTTGCCCGGCCCATGACGGCAGCCCCCCCCCACCCCCTCGGCTCCGAGAGCGTACCAGGAAATATTTTTTTACAAAAAAAGCACTGCTCACATCTATCTAATAAAACAAAAAATATATGAAGAGCCCCTCCAAAAATAATATAACCTAATAATACAGGGCCAATTTTTGTTTGTGTTTTCGTTTTTTTTCCTCCTTCCGGAGCCATAGCTTTTTTTATTTTTCATCAATATAGATATGTGGCGCCCCTGCGTCCAGGAGGCCACAAAAGGGAACTGCATCCAGGCAGGTAGGATAATTGTTGCACATCAACACCCTCACAGCCCACACAACCCACGTACAGTAGATGGCAGCATCCAGCCCTAAGATTGGAGACTCTAGGCAAGCGAGGGGTAGTGGATTTAGAGGAGTGGCTTGGGCACACACGTAGTCAGGTGACTTGACAGTAGAAATAGAAAGTGGGAGGAGGAAAGAGTCAGTAGGCCGGAGTGAGCCGAGCAGAACAGATCAGCAGCAGGCTGAGGAACACGGCACAGGCCAGAAGACAGCAGAAGGTTGAACTAAGCTGAGCAGCAGAAGGAAGCACATGTCCTGGCAAAGTGGGGTGTAAGGAGCGCAGAATCTGTACCGAGCCAGTGTGAGCCGGAGGAGAGAGAAAGCCTATCCAGAGCCAGTACCACCAGGAGTGTGCAGGGAAGCGAGGGACGGTGATACCCGGGCCCTAGAATTACAGCGAAGCGACCGACTGCAGGCGGAGTAGCCCTCCTATAATACTGGGAGACGCGAGGGAAAGAGCCTGGTAGAGCCTCACACTTGAGGACTGCTGGAGGCTGGGCTGAGTAGAGTGTCGGCTCTAGAGAGGACCGCAGTTTTGCCCGGATCCTCAGACAACACGACGGGGGACCACAGCTACACGTTAGGGTCCCTAACCCAAAGGACAGGCAGCTCAGTGACGACCAGGAGGACCCACAAGGGCCCGAGTCACCGCCATACTGTCCGGCGTTACACAAACCAAGTGAACCCAGAGAACGTAAACAGCCCGGAAAGGACACAGAGAAAGTGTGAGGGGTCACAGAGAGAGAGGCCTGGCTGCAGAGATTAAGGGAACCCCGGAGGGGAGAGTTAGCCCGTGTACTTGAACTGGAACTTGTAAGAACTGTAACTGAAGTGTAAAGTGTCTTGAAGAACTTTAAGAGTAAACACGGAGACCCTGAACTTGCCTCCCTTGTCTCATTCCATCTGCTTGAGTGACATTCCCTCCATACAGGATTACAACAATTCCCCCACCTGCAGAGCCACAGCCTGTCAGCTCCGGCGCAGAGGAAGCATTCCTGCAACGTCTGCATAGTAAGTGTACTGCACACTACACCATAGACTTTAATCCTTACTGCCCCGGGGAACACAGTTCTACCCACTGGAACTATTTCATCTACGCTGCTATTCCATCATCCCCGGAGGTTCTGCAGCAGCGGCGACCCCACCACTGGCAGCATATAGTGGGTGGCGTCATGACTGACAATCCCTTGTAAATATCCACCTTTTATTGTCGAGCCAGGGACACGGTCCGGACCAGGACCACCCGTGACTTCCCCAGCCGTAACCCGGTCCGGTACCGAGTACCCTGTCCCCGTGGGCCCGACAGATATACAGTATGAAGGCGGGATGAGTTGTACTTTTGAATGACATCATTTGTTTTACCACATAGGGTACAGGAAAATGTGGGGAAAAATATCCAAATTGGTAAAAAATTGTGGAAAAAAACCCAACATAATTCTGACATGGTTCTTTGGGAATTTCTCATACGGTGCACATTTTGTAGTAAAAATTACTGAGCAATAAAATTCTCCTTATCGGTACAATTATGGCAATACCAAATGTCCAGTTTTTTTTCTTAGTGGTGGGGAAAAAAATCAATTTGGAAAAAAAATAAAATTCGGGGCTGTGATGCCATTTTCCAAGATCCGTAACATCTCCATGTTTCTGTTGGTGGAGCTGGGTTATGGTTTATTTTTGCGAGTCGAAACAACATGTTTATTGATACCATTTTGGGATGGATGTGATGTGTTGATCGCTTATAACTGCTTCTTTTTGCAGTATTGAAGCAACCAAAAAATCTTAAGTTTGGCATTCTTGATTTTTTTTTCTTTACTTTAATAGGTTATTAATCATTTAATAGGTTAATTATTTTTATGTTTTGATAGATCGGACTTTTCTGAACGTGCAGATATCAATGGGGCAAGAGGACGTTATTTCAACTTTTTTTTACTTTGTATATTTTCAAAAACTTTTTTTACTGTTCTTAATAACCCCCCTAGCAAACTATAACCTGAGATCGTCCGCTTGTGCTACATACAGCAATGCCGTTGCATTGCTGTATATAATACTGCATATAATAAAATATCTGTCTCCTTCGAATCCTGGCTACAGACAGGTTTCAAGGAGCGCTGCTATGGCAAGCACTAAGATCTGCAGCAGACCCCTGCTGTCATAGCGAACCATAGAGGACCTGTGATTATGGTAAGTGCGCTCCCCCCTGCCGGTATGTGTAATATCCCGCTGGCAGTTTGACAGCAGGATTTCACAGGTTAACAATGTCGGGCTGAGCTCTATCCACGATTGATAGAGGCAGGTTCTGGCTGTAATACACATTACCTGCCGAGTTTGGGGCTCTATACACCTGCTTTTGACTTGCGGATTTCGTGAAGGTGTTAAAGTGAACCTGTCAGGTCGGATAACACTATTAATCTACAGATATATGGTGAATCTGCAGGTTAAAGGGGTTATGAAGGTTCTCAGACTTTGTACTCAAAGTGCGGTGCCTGGGAAAAAATAACTACAGTATATACCAACCAGCTCATCAGGCCAATAAATATTCAGACCACTGAACACACGGCTGGCTCAGTGCATCAGTACAGAGCCTGTCGGTCAGTGCCAGGGCGTGCGTCCATCCTCCATCCACTGTGCTGTGAACAGTGACTGAAGCGCAGTGGCACACCTGTATGACTGAAAGCAGCTTCTGGGAGGAAAAAGTTCATTTTCTCCAAGATGCTGCACCTTCAGGACAGCGTTTGGGTACTTTCAAAACACTATTAACCTGCGATTAAAGGGAATCTGTTGCCAGGTTTTTGTCATCCCATCTGAGAACAACATAATGTAGAGAAGACCCTGATTCCATCGATGTATTACTTTCTGATCTGCTTGCTGTTATTTTGACAAAATTACTGTTTTCTCTGCTGCAAATTTAGCAGTTCAGTTGGATCCGGCACCATAGAGTCCCATGTTAGGGGGCGCTGGGTTGCGCTGGATCCAGGAGGATCTGATTTGTTCCGATTTTTTCCCCAGACAGAAAATTCCAGCAAGCTGCGATTTTGTGTCCAGGACAAAAACCCGAATTCTCGAGGATCGACCCAGACAGATGGAAACCGGATGGCAAAACAATGCCATCTGGTTCCATAGGAATATTACGGGGCGGAAATCGGATCTGGGGCTGTCCGGTTCACACCGGACAGCCCCGGATCACAGAAACCGTGGTGTGAAGCCAGCCTAATGATAGTCTACAGCTGATTAAACAGTGATTTTATCAAAACTAAAACTATACTTGGCAGCCCAGTAAGTGGACACATTGAAGGAATCAGGGCCTTTGACCATACATTATGCTGCTCTTATATTCGGTGGCAAACATCTGGTGACAGATTTCCTTTAACCCTATAGCTACAGCTTTCCTCTGTAGCGCCCAGGCTTTGGGGTACTCGGGGGTCAGGCGGCAAGGGTTAAATCTCCGGTTGTCACAGGGGATGGCGGCCGCGCCTGACTCCATGTCCTGGGGTATCTTTTGAAAAGGGGGTTTTATATACAAGGGTTATTTACAGTTTGTTGTCGTGACGTCACCTGCAGCTTCTGGTGAGTAGCACCAGCGCCGCCACAGTCCGCCAGAATTCGATGAGATTGCGGCTGAGATGGTAAAGTCCTCATCAGGTAGGACTGGACCTCCGGGGCAGCGTAGTGAGTGAGGGACAGCTTGGAGTGGAGCTGGGATAGTTTAGGGAGTACGGGAGCAGTCTATGAGGATGCTGGGAGTGGAGAAGAAGGATACACACACAAGCAGGAAAGTCTCTTTTACCTTTTACTGTTGTTAAGCAGGTAAAACGGTCCAGGGCACTGACGGCTGGACAGGTTGCATAGTGGGTCCCCACAGCAAGTGGGTACAAGGCCTCCTCTGCTTTGTAGTGTTATCTGAAGCACAGCCTGTTTGCAGTCTGACTTGCCTCCTCTCTCTTCCTGACTGTAGTGTCTTCCTCTCCTCCTGTGTGGTCTCCGGGTTACCTTCTCTAAACACTGCGGCTTTGCCCTGCTGTGTTTGATTCCCTCTATTGACCCACAGAGGATACCTGGTAGCCGAAGCCTCCACGGTGTGACAGGGTTTTCTGTGGTCCTATAATGTCCCACAGGTGCGGATCCCCAATATCCGGTGCTTCTCCTGGGACGAACTCTCTCAAGTTCCTTGCTCCCTTTTCTGTCCTAAGCTCCTTGCCTTCAGTCCCACTCAGGCTTGTGGGACGTAGAAGGGCCACTCCGGGTCACTGGTTTGGGCCTAAACGCAGCACCGACCACCAGGACGTCTTCGCAGCTCTCCTAACGTCTGCACACTCTGATTAAGTGAAGTAGAAAACACTGGTGCTTGTCTTCTTGAAATTCTCTTTAGTATTTGAAAATTATAAAATCATTCAGCGTGCTAGCCGGGTGCTAGACGCGTTTCGGAAGAACAACTTCCTTAATCATTAGCCTAATGATTAAGGAAGTTGTTCTTCCGAAACGCGTCTAGCACCCGGCTAGCACGCTGAATGATTTTATAATTTTCAAATACTAAAGAGAATTTCAAGAAGACAAGCACCAGTGTTTTCTACTTCACATTGTTTCCTGGGCAGTTGCCAAAGCTGCCACACCAGGTGCGGGAATCCAGGAGGTTAATGGGCGGTGGAGCGGCCTTCCCCTTCCCCCTTTCCATTTGAATGAATGAAACACTCTAACTCTGCCCCCAGCAGCAGTATTTATAGGGGATCTTGCCTAAGGTCAGCAAGTGGTGCTCCCCCTACTGTGCCGGGGTGGAAGGTGTGGTATGTAGTAGGTACCTGCTGTGGAAACAGAGCTGTGCATTAGAGAAGTCTGTGGCTACCTGTGTGAGCAGGGCGCCACACCTCTAATTAACCAAAACATACATATTAATATGTATCCATGCAAACATAAAAACCTGACTCCTCTTTGCCCTTAGTCAAAGGCACATTGTAACAAAGTTTCAACATGCTAAATTTGTCTAAGGGCAGAGTGGAGCAATGAGGAGGTGGCATGAGGGCAAAAAGGAATACTGAAGAGGTGGCCTGAGGACATATAGCAATGCTGGGGTGACAACCCGGGGGCAGATAGGAACACTGATGAGATAGCCCAAGTCAGTAAGTAGCACTGAGAAGATGTCTTGAGGCCAGAGAGGAGCGCTGAGCAGATAGGAGCCATAAGGAGATGGTTTGAGGGCAGAGATGAATGCTGAGGAGATGGCCTAAGTGCAGAGGCGAGCTCTACGGAAATTGCCTAAGAGCAGAGAGGAGTGAGGATGAGATGATGGCTTGAGGCCAGAGAGGTGCGCCGAGGAAACAGCCTGAGATCAGAGAAGAGAGCTGAACTTGACGACAGAAAGGATTGCTGAGGAGATAATCAGAGAGTGGACTTATGGTGGGTTTACACACACCAATTTCTGTGTCCAATATCTGAACAGATCTCTGGTTGCAGTGAAATCATGGACACATAGTTCCATTTTGTGGCTGTGTACAACATGGAGCAATGTGTCCATGATTTCACTGCAACCAGAGATCTGTTCAGATATTGGACACAGAAATTGGTGTGTGTAAACCCACCATTAGGAACAAAAATTTAGGTTTAAAATGATATGGACACTGTACAAAGAGTTATCGGAGCTCATTATAGTCAGTGGAGACAGTCGAGCTCTACATTTGATGACAAATCTGTCCCCAGCTGGGGTAAAGTGGCTCTGCTTATTTCCACATTGGGGGTTGTGTGGAGCTATTGGTCTAGCTGGAGATACATGCCACTTGCGCCGTGAGCCAAAATATATCACCTATACTAGACGTGCGTGCCAACCGAGATCTGTGGACATTTTGTCGCCATCCGTGCTGAAATGATCAGTGTCATGTCTTCAGAAGAATAAATTGACATTCTGTGGCTCGGGAATCCACGCCTCAGGTCAGTTGATGCTGCGGGAAAAAGAAGCACAGGGGTCATGGGATTTCTAAAAATCCATCCACTATGCTAGTACTGCATGCAGGGCAACGTCAGCACCCGGCAAATGCCGGGGGCCGGACGCTGGGTAAGGGCCCACTGGGCCCCTGAGCACTATTTGCTTGGGGGCCCCTGACCACTGCCCCCACAAGCCATCCTCGGGACCCCTTTAGCGCTGCCTCCACCCCCCTCTCACTCCATTCTAACTTTACCGGCAGTCACTGATCTCATCTTAGCCTCCTCATTCTGTCACGTGTAGAATGACACTGCAGCCGGAGCCGCGGTCTTTTTCCTGTGTGTGCGGCGCCGGCTGCAGCTCACACTACACATGACAGGCTGAAGAGGCTGAGATGAGATCAGTGACTGCCAGTAAAGTTAGAATGGAGAGAGGGGGGTGGAGGCAGCGTTAAGGGGGATGGCGTGTGGGGGAAGCTGAGGATGGCGTGTGGGGGAAGCGGTCAAGGGCCCCCTAGGATGATGTAGGGGCAGCTCTCAGGGGCCCCTGAGCCCCAAGGATGAGTGTGGGGGCAGCTCTCATGGGCCCCCTAAGAGGATGTGTGGACCCAGTCCATCGCACTGTCTCATGATTCGGCACTACCCCCTCCAACTGTATCCCCTCCGATCCCCCATAGACTGTGAGCTGAGCCCTCGAGGACAGGGCCCCATCCCCTGCTATTCCTGTTTGTACGGACTACATGAATATATTCAACTTGTCCTCATCTACCATCCTACCATGTAAAGCGCCATGGGATCTAATGGCGCTATATATATAAAATAATAATAATAATAATAATAGGGAGCATTCTTTGACAAAAGCAAAGTTTGAAGGAGAAAATTATTATTTCAAATAATAATCATGGGAGTGTAGGCCCCATCCCTAATATTATAAGCTAAACAGAAGATATAATAATAACACCAAGCATAGGTCGCCATGAAATGGCTGAGACGCTTTTAATAGGGTGTGGTGATGTGGCCCCTGGCCGGGTGCATCACACAGGTTATCGGTGCAGGTCTCTGTTCACATGGGCCGGTTTTCCTATGTGTGTGTGTGTGTGTGTGTGTGTGTGTGTGTGTGTGTGTGTACTTGCTTTGCTATACTTATGGGGACATGGACCTGAATACACACCAACAGTGTGGGGACCTCTGTCTTCGTGGGGACCAAAAATCAGGTCCCCACGAAGCTGGCAATGCTAATCAATGGAGAAGACCTTGTTTATACACCTAGCATCAAAATCTCAAGTGTCCCCTTTATACACATATATAAGAGACAGTGTGTATGAGTGTGTGTGCTGTGGGTGCTCAATGTGTGTATACTCCCTCTCTGGTGCCTTTGTGGTACTGCAAGCTGATACACACTTCAAAAAAGCCTCAAGATTCCACCTCTGGCAAACCTAGGTACTGCAGGCTCTCACACAAATTTGTTTAAAGTGTGTTGTAGGGACACAGATACAGTCTTGGTCATACAGTTAGGGCCAGAAATATTTGGACAGTGACACAAGTTTTGTTATTTTAGCTGTTTACAAAAACATGTTCAGAAATACAATTATATATATAATATGGGCTGAAAGTGCACACTCCCAGCTGCAATATGAGAGTTTCCACATCCAAATCGGAGAAAGGGTTTAGGAATCATAGCTCTGTAATGCATAGCCTCCTCTTTTTCAAGGGACCAAAAGTAATTGGACAATGGACTCTAAGGGCTGCAATTAACTCTGAAGGCGTCTCCCTCGTTAACCTGTAATCAATGAAGTAGTTAAAAGGTCAGGGGTGGATTCCAGGTGTGTGGTTTTGCATTTGGAAGCTGTTGCTGTGACCAGACAACATGCGGTCAAAGGAACTCTCAATTGAGGTGAAGCAGAACATCCTGAGGCTGAAAAAAAAGAAAAATCCATGAGAGAGATAGACATGCTTGGAGTAGCAAAATCAACAGTTGGGTACATTCTGAGAAAAAAGGAATTGACTGGTGAGCTTGGGAACTCTAAAAGGCCTGGGCGTCCACGGATGACAACAGTGGTGGATGATCGCCACATACTTTATTTGGTGAAGAAGAACCCGTTCACAACATCAACTGAAGTCCAGAACACTCTCAGTGAAGTAGGTGTATCTGTCTCTAAGTCAACAGTAAAGAGAAGACTCCATGACAGTAAATACAAAGGGTTCACATCTAGATGCAAACCATTCATCAATTCCAAAAATAGACAGGCCAGAGTTAAATTTGCTGAAAAACACCTCAAGAAGCCAGCTCAGTTCTGGAAAAGTATTCTATGGACAGATGAGACAAAGATCAACCTGTACCAGAATGATGGGAAGAAAAAAGTTTGGAGAAGAAAGGGAACGGCACATGATCCAAGGCACACCACATCCTCTGTAAAACATGGTGGAGGCAACGTGATGGCATGGGCATGCATGGCTTTCAATGGCACTGGGTCACTTGTGTTTATTGATGACATAACAGCAGACAAGAGTAGCCGGATGAATTCTGAAGTGTACCGGGATATACTTTCAGCCCAGATTCAGCCAAATGCTGCAAAGTTGATTGGACGGCGCTTCATAGTACAGATGGACAATGACCCCAAGCATACAGCCAAAGCTACCCGGAGTTCATGAGTGCAAAAAGTGGAACATTCTGCAATGGCCAAGTCAATCACCAGATCTTAACCCAATTGAGCATGCATTTCACTTGCTCAAATCCAGACTTAAGACGGAAAGACCCACAAACAAGCAAGACCTGAAGGCTGTGGCTGTAAAGGCCTGGCAAAGCATTAAGAAGGAGGAAACCCAGCGTTTGGTGATGTCCATGGGCTTCAGACTTAAGGCAGTGATTGCCTCCAAAGGATTCGCAACAAAATATTGAAAATAAAAATATTTGTTTGGGTTATGTTTATTTGTCCAATTACTTTTGACCTCCTAAAATGTGGAGTGTTTGTAAAGAAATGTGTACAATTCCTACATTTTCTATCAGATATTTTTGTTCAACCCTTCAAATTAAACGTTACAATCTGCACTTGAATTCTGTTGTAGAGGTTTCATTTCAAATCCAATGTGGTGGCATGCAGAGCCCAACTTGCGAAAATTGTGTCACTGTCCAAATATTTCTGGCCCTAACTGTATGACTTAGTGGGAGTGGTGTACAGGGTCTTAGCAGTAAAGAGTATTCCATATTTCTGCCAGATACCCACAGAGATATTGAAATCTGAAAAAAGGGACTTCTGCTCATTGAAGGTAAGAACTGCTCACATAGGGTTCAACTCCACAGCAAACAACTCTATTTTATGCTATATGTTGCTCTCTATATGTTTGGGGTGACTGCACATAGGGTTGCATAATGTGGATTATGAATGTAAGTGTACACAAGGTTCGTAATGTGGATGATGAGGGATAGATATCCCACATACCCAGCTTTCCAGTAACTGTACTGCGCAAGAGAGATGGGGAATGAACATAATACATGTACAGTATGCAGTGTAATGGATATATCCCACATACCCAGCTTTCCAGTAACTGTACTGAGCAAGAGAGATGGGGAATGAACATAATATATGTACAGTATGCAGTGTAATGGATATATCCCACATACCCAGCTTTCCAGTAACTTTCCTGAGCAAGAGAAATGGGGAATGAACATGATATATGTATAGTATACAGTGTAATGGAGATATATCCCACATGCTCAGGAAAGTTACTGGAAAGCTGGGTATGTGGGATATATCTCCATTACACTGTATACTATACATATATCATGTTCATTCCCCATTTCTCTTGCTCAGGAAAGTTACTGGAAAGCTGGGTAAGAGAGATGGGGAATGAACATGATATATGTACAGTATACAGTGTAATGGAGATATATCCCACATACCCAGCTTTCCAGTAACTTTCCTATGCAAGAGAGATGGGGAATGAACATAATATATGTACAGAATGCAGTGTAATGGATATATCCCACATACCCAGCTTTCCAGTAACTTTCCTGAGCAAGAGAGATGGGTAATGAACATGATATATGTACAGTATACAGTGTAATGGAGATATATCCCACACACCCAGCTTTCCAGTAACTTTCCTATGCAAGAGAGATGGGGAATGAACATATAATATATGTACAGTATGCAGTGTAATGGATATATCCCACATACCCAGCTTTCCAGTAACTTTCCTATGCAAGAGAAATGGGTAATGAACATGATATATGTACAGTATACAGTGTAATGGAGATATATCCCACATACCCAGCTTTCCAGTAACTGTACTGAGCAAGAGAGATGGGGAATGAACATAATATATGTACAGTATGCAGTGTAATGGATATATCCCACATACCCAGCTTTGCAGTAACTTTCCTGAGCAAGAGAAATGGGAAATGAACATGATATATGTATAGTATACAGTGTAATGGAGATATATCCCACATACCCAGCTTTCCAGTAACTTTCCTGAGCAAGAGAGATGGGTAATGAACATGATATATGTACAGTATACAGTGTAATGGAGATATATCCCACATACCCAGCTTTCCAGTAACTTTCCTATGCAAGAGAGATGGGGAATGAACATAATATATGTACAGATGCAGTGTAATGGATATATCCCACATACCCAGCTTTCCAGTAACTTTCCTGAGCAAGAGAGATGGGTAATGAACATGATATATGTACAGTATACAGTGTAATGGAGATATATCCCACACACCCAGCTTTCCAGTAACTTTCCTATGCAAGAGAAATGGGTAATGAACATGATATATGTACAGTATACAGTGTAATGGAGATATATCCCACATACCCAGCTTTCCAGTAACTTTCCTATGCAAGAGAGATGGGGAATGAACATAATATATGTACAGTATGCAGTGTAATGGATACAGTATCCCACACACCCAGCTTCCAGTAACTTTCCTAAGCGATTAAATAGTTGGTGAATAAACATGATCTATGTGTAATATATAAAGGATAAGGGGACCTCTTAAGCGGACCCTAAATCTGAGTTAAGTCTAAGGGTACGTCCACACGCTGCGGGTGTATGGCGTCTGGAATCCGTATTCCGTACGGACTTTGGCCGCTAAATGCGGCGGTATTCCGGAGTATATATACCAATTGGTCGGCGTATATATGGCAGTAATAGGGTGGAATAGCGGTGGTAGTTCCTTACCACCGCCAATTCCCGCAAGAAGCCGCGGCTGATATTTAGCCACGGTTTCTGCCATTTTAGCATGTCAAATTATCAGACGGATCCTGTCCGTCAAATTGACATGATGCGGTTGAGAATAACGGCAGTCCAGATCAATTTCCGGACGAAAATAATCCGACCAATGACATCAGTACTGGTTTTGCTGGCGACTATGGATCAGCCGCCACAAATCTGGCATGTGTGGACGAGCCATAATTCTCATCTGTTAGGTAATTCTGTCACAGACTTCATGCTTTTTATTGCAATTGGCAAAATTAATTCCATCTTTTCTGCAGGTTTTGAGGTGCTTTTTTGGCGCTCTTATGTGCGGCAAAAGCGCCAAAAAATATGCTGCTAAGATGCTGCAAGAGCGGTCTGACTGCGATTCAATTCTAACCTATAAGCAATTTACGTTTGTATTCCGCAAGAAATCAGAGCGGCAAATTGACAAGATGCGGTTGAAGATTGCCGCACTGCGACCTGCTTTCCGCGGCGGCAATTTTTCCGTCCTGTGTGAGCTGCTTTTTGCAGTTCACACAGGGTATAATGGAGGGCATGGCCGCAGCGGTATTTCCGTGCAAAAACCTTCTGGAAAATCCACCACGTCTGAACGTACCCTTAAATGACTTATCAAATTTACTATTTGCGCTTCATTCACACTGCCGCTGTTTTTGTGGCCGCATTTGCGGTCCGTTCTTGCAACCCCCGAGTTTGCAAAAGTGGGCCACGATTGCGGCCGCTCGAAAGTGGAGTATGTGGAATATATATCCCTTACAGTATATAGATATCATGTTCATTCCCCATCTATCTTGCTCAGGAGAGCATCACCTCCCCCGGCACCAAGAGCAGCTCATACTGAATTGTTACATTGACTAGTAACACAGCACACAGGAATGGGGACATACTAAAAACAATGAAGAAAAGGAATAAATAAAAAGAATGAAGATAATAATTTATTACCAAAAGATTGTGTAGATGTAAAAAAAGGTTTCTTGGGAATCTTAGACATGGAATGAACACATATCCCATATAACCAGGTGTATATTATGTTACCTGAGCATTATAGGTGTGGAATGAAGATGAAATATCTGTAGATAATAGGAAAATGAACACATATGACTTATAACCAGGTGTATATTATGTTACCTGAGCATTTTAGGTGTGGAATGAAGATGAAATATCAGTAGATAATAGGAAAATGAACACACATTCCATATAACCAGGTTTATATTATGTTACCTGAGCATTTTAGGTGTGGAATGAAGATGAAATATCAGTAGATAATAGGAAAATGAACACACATCCCATATAACCAGGTGTATATTATGTTACCTGAGCATTTTAGGTGTGCAATGAATGTTAAATATCTGTAGATAATAGGAAAATGAACACATACACCTGGTTATATGGGATATGTGTTCATTTTCCTATTATCTGCATATACTTCACGTTCATTCCACACCTAAAATGCTCAGGTAGCATAATATACACCTGGTTATATGGGATATGCGATCATTCTCCTATTATCTACAGATATTTCATCTTCATTCCACACCTAAAATGCTCAGGCAACATAATATACACCTGGTTATATGGGATATGTGTTCATTCTTCTATTATCTACAGATATATCATCTTCATTCCACACCTATAATGCTCAGGTAACATAATATACACCTGGTTATATGGGATATGTGTTCACTCTCCTATTATCTACAGATATTTCACGTTCATTCCACACCTATAAAGCTCAGGTAACATAATATACACCTGGTTATATGGGATATGTGTTCATTTTCCTATTATCTACAGATATTTCACGTTCATTCCACACCTATAGTGCTCAGGTAGCATAATATACACCTGGTTATAAGGGATATGTGTTCACTCTCCTATTATCTACATATATTTCATCTTCATTCCACACCTATAATGCTCAGGTAACATAATATACACCTGTTATAAGGGATATGTGTTCATTCTTCTATTATCTACATATATTCCATCTTCATTCCACACCTATAATGCTCAGGTAACATATTATACACCTGGTTATATGGGATATGTGTTCATTCCATGTCTAAGATTCCAAGAAACCTTTTATACATCTACACAATCTTTCTGTAATAAGTTATTATCTTCATTCTTTTTATTTATTCCTTTTCTTCATTCTTTTTAGTACGTCCCCTTTTGATGTGGTATTCTCTTAACTCTGTGTTTACCAATTGCTGTCAAACCGTCCAATCGGACCCTGTCACTCCAGTGTTGACAAGCTCCTTGTTGATGTCAACAGCAGTTGATTCCCTGTTATTTAGGGTGATTGTAACAATTCTTCTACCAGTATGAGGAGTGGTAGCCTTCTTCCTTCCTCTACCTGGTTTATTCTTTATTGAACCAGTCTCTTGAAACCTCTTGCGCACTTTGAGGACGCTGGCCGGTGACCTCCCTTTTCCAATTCGTGCGGTTATTTCCCGGTAACTGTACCCTTCTTCTCTTAAAGTAACAGCTTTGGCTCTCTTCTTAGGTGACCACTCCTGTCTAATACTGCTGGTCATTCCCAAAATCTGACATTCAAATGATAAAATGGTGAAAAATCACTTAATATGTCATTATATCACACTGTTATATTGCAAATATAATTATTAAATCAAAGCTTAATTTTTATTAACTTTCTACCCTACAAAGACGCAGTCATTAATGCTGCACGTGAAATAAAAGTTAAGCAAATATGTGTCAATTTTATATAATAGAATTCTGAGACAGTATAACAATAAAAACATGTCATTCATGTCATTGCTTACATTTTGATGACAAACTGGCTTAAAATATAAAAACTGCCTTTTAATCACAAATATATCGGTCTTAAATCACACCCAAGTCACTGTAAACAAACATAGAATACATATTGCAGAAGAGGGCGAATGTTCAAGTAAGTATGTCAGTGAAAACGTTCATTAAATATTGGTGATGGTGAAAACTGCAGGTGTTGCCTCACCTTAGGCCACTAGTGTACACAGGAAGCTGACAATCAGTGGTGTGGGCAGTGCTATATACAGAAAGCTGCCAATCAGTGGTGTGGGCAGTGTTATATACAGAAAGCTGCCAATCAGTGGTGTGGGCAGTGTGCTTCAGAAGAAGCTGGTGCGAAACGCGTCAGGGGGCGGTCGCAGTAAGGTATGGACCCATGAATTGTGTATTTGTTCCATCCTCAATTTGTATGCTTGTGCATTCCTTTGTTGAAGCACTATGATTGGGTAGGCATTTGCCTTTTACATTGAGGATTGGCTTTTATTAGTGCAATTTTGGTTTACATGTGGTCCTACCTCTGTGTACCTGTTGACATTGTCATTTTTACATAGTGTTGTTTTAATAAAACTGCATTTCACTTTGGCTTTGACTCCTGGGAGTTTTATGTTTGAATTATATTATAATTGTGGAGAGCCTTTCACCTTCAGGGTGGTTTGAATTTCTTTTTTTCAATCAGTGGTGTGGGCAGTGTTATATACAGAAAGCTACCAATCAGTGGTGTGAGCAGTGTTATATACAGAAAGCTGCCAATCAGTGGTGTGAGCAGGGTTATATACAGAAAGCTGCCAATCAGTGGTGTGGGCAGTGCTATTTACAGAAAGCTGCCAATCAGTGGTGTGAGCAGGGTTATATACAGAAAGCTGCCAATCAGTGGTGTGGGCAGTGCTATGTACAGAAAGCTGCCAATCAGTGGTGTGGGTTGGGTTATATACAGAAAGCTGCCAATCAGTGGTGTGGGCGGTTATATACAGAAAGCTGCCAATCAGTGGTGTGGGCAGTGTTATATACAGAAAGCTGCCAATCAGTGGTGTGGGCAGTGCTATATACAGAAAGCTGCCAATCTGGTGTGGGCAGTGTTATATACAGACAGCTGCCAATTAGTGGTGTGACAGAAAGCTGCCAATCAGTGGTGTGGGCAGTGCTATTTACAGAAAGCTGCCAATCAGTGGTGTGAGCAGGGTTATATACAGAAAGCTGCCAATCAGTGGTGTGGGCAGTGCTATATACAGAAAGCTGCCAATCAGTGGTGTGGGCATTGTTATATACAGACAGCTGCCAATCAGTGGTGTGGGCATTGTTATATACAGACAGCTGCCAATTAGTGGTGTGGGCAGTGTTATATACAGACAGCTGCCAAGCAGTAGTGTGGGCAGTGTTATATACAGAAAGCTGCCAATCAGTGGTGTGGGCAGTGTTATATACAGAAAGCTGCCAATCAGTGGTGTGGGCAGTGTTATATACAGACAGCTGCCAATTAGTGGTGTGGGTGGGGTTATATACAGAAAGCTGCCAATCAGTGGTGAGGGCAGTGCTATATACAGAAAGCTGCCAATCAGTGGTGTGGGCAGTGTTATATACAGACAGCTGCCAAGCAGTTGTGTGGGCAGTGTTATATACGGAAAGCTGCCAAGCAGTGGTGTGGGTGGGGTTATACAGGGCTCATCATTCAGTGCTATGCTAAAGAAAACAGTGATTGTATCAAAATAACAGCAAGCAGACAAATCGCTGGAATCAAGGTCTCAGCCCTTACAGATTACATGGCAAAAATCTACTGACAGATTCCCTTTAATAAAAAAAATTGGTTTCCAGCACACAGATCACTGGTTTAGGAGTCTGTATATTGGTCAGTGCCCTGCTTGACCTCAGATACAGCTCCAGGACTAGAAAAGTGCATTGAAGACTATAGACATAGCAGAGTTGAAATCAAACTGGTGCATAAGGCCAGCTTCACACCATGTTTTTTGCGATCCGGGCTGTCCGGGGTGAACCCCTGCATGAAAGCTCAACAAACACCGATCGAACATAAAAAATGGCTTCAAAGCTCATGGTGTGTCCTATCATTGTGATCTCCATCATAACAGAGACCCCACGGTCATCAGCATTACCCCCATAGACCATGTACAGTCACACATCCCAAACAGATTCGAGGTATTAAAAGAGAGATGTTTAAACTGGAACACACATGAAACCTAACTGAAACCTAATCTCTGAAATAATATAGGAATCATTGGTCAGTTATCACAGTATTCTTGTACACTTACAGCACAACACTTTCAGTATATTCTGAAAGGTACTTCCACACTAAAATAAATTCCTATGTTCTTTAGCATTCCTTTACAGTTATAGACAACACAAGAACGTTACTATCAAACTACTTTGGGTCTAAATCCACGTCCCAGCACCCCACACACAGTAATGCTTATCTTTTCTTTTTCTTTATTCTTCACTGAACAGAAATTCGGAGCTAGCACATTTTCTTGTTAATACACAGAGATTTGGATGAAGCGCCCCCTACTGGGGTGATATAGGCTTGTGAAGACTTGGTACCTGGTTTTGTTTCCTTGACAACAACATCCAGACTATCGCCATCTTGTGGACAAAATAGATTATTACCACATATAATTGTAACTTATAAGATCTACATATAGATCCATGAGTGGGGATTATCCTAAGTGTACTAAGATCTTGACATGTGACTTAAAGTTTTTTTGTTTGATATATATGAATAATCTTAGTCTGTATCCTTTTGGGGGATAGAACCCAGAGAATTTGGATGACAACACATGCACTCACACGGGTATGCCACAGAAGATGAGGCAAAAAGAGGGACTACTCGTTTTTAACATTATAATTATTTATTTATTTATTCTTGTTTTTATTAAATATTTTACTGATATTACTTCATAGGGCTTTCATTTACTTCATCTCATCTCTGATTCTGATCTTAAGACTTATTTTTAATGTAATTAATAAATTATTCTTTTAATTGTTCATCACTGATGTTCCACAAATGAGATTGTGTGAAATCTCATGAAATCTGGAGGCTAGTATCTTCGGTTTCTTCCTTCCATCTGTATTTTTTTGTCTGTCTTCTTCTAGAGAAAAATAAAGCACACATTGATTTTAGGAATTTTGGGAGCAAAAACAAGAGATCTACTAATCTGGCTGTTTTACAACAGATTAAGTGGCGCTTGTCATTGATGATGCTTTACACTTATCAATCCATCGGGACCTGCCGGTTCTATCCCCCAGAGAGCAGAGTAGAATGCTTTATTTTAGTGAGCAATTTTTTTGTCTAGCCCCTTCAGACAGTTTTTACAGGCGTTTCCACTGGCATTTTGCTGATTTTTTTGCACATTTCTCTTAATCGGATTTTTTAAAATGTGTGGGCATACTATGTTATTAATTATTTATGGAACATTGGTTTTTCAAAGTTTTGATGACGATGATGACGTCATTATTGATGTTTACTCCCACTAATCAATATTATGAGATGTGCTAAATATATATGAGTGGTTTGGTGGGGTGAAGGTATCCCTGAGGAAGGTGCCAGGAGGGCACCGAAACGCGTAGGAGGTAATAAAAGAGTTCCTTTTGAAGTTCCATCTTCATGTGCATTTCTTTAGAGTGAGTGATTTTGGCAGCGCGGACCGTGATACACCATTTCTTCCCTGCAATCCGATGTGTCTCCACATTTGAGTGGACGGTGGAAATCCAGCAGCAGCCATCTGGAAACTATCATTTATACGCCTTCAAACCAGTTGTGGGTGTCACAACTGCCACAGGTGAGTGGATTCTTTTCTCACCACCTCTACATTCAGTGCCATAGTGATAGGGCACTATTGCGCCTCTTGTTCCCCCCCCCTTCTTTTTATTTGTATTTAAGGACGTCATCTATCTGCAGCAGCGTGGAACTACGATGGGCCCGGCCTGCGCGCCTTCGTACGCCAATCTCTTCCTGGGATATTGGGAGAGATTGATATTTGGTGATGGAGGCATGGCAGCCTGTGCCCAGGTGCAGTGCTGGATGCACTACATAGACGACGTCTTGTTTATTTGGCAGGGCTCAGCGGAGCAGCTGGATGTCTTAATGAAACATGTACATCAGTCTGATGTTATAACAGTTCAAGTGTAGTTCGGCGAGGATTGACTTCCTGGACATTGCCCTGGAAGTGGATAGCTCTGGACTGATTGAGACGGACGTCCACAGGAAGTCATCCTCTGTGAACTCCTTGTTACATGCTTCCTCTGGTCACAGTTCCTCCACCATACGTGCCGTCCCCACTGGCAAGTTCTTGAGGATGAAGCAGATCTGTTCTACAAAGGAGGGATTTGAGCGTCAGTCTGTGGCCCTTAAGCAAAGATTTAGAGATCGTGGTTATTCCAATAGGTGCATAAAGCGTGGGCACCTGAGTGCTTTACATACCACAGAGAGCCCATCTACTAAAACAAACACCCAAAAAGACCGAGATTGAACAGACACTACGCTTTATTGGTACTTTTAACCATGAATGGCAGACCATGAGAGAGCTTTGTAGTAGACACTGGGGGGTCTTACTCACTGATCCTACTTTGAGAAAGTGTGTACCTGACCGACCTCTGATGATTCCACGACGTACCTGAAACCTGAGGGACATGTTGGATCACAGCCACTATGTGCCGCACATACCTAATCCCTTTAGCTCTCAGGGGCCTATTTTGGGATGTTATCCCTGTGGACATTGCGTCTCCTGCACTAACGTGGAGCATGTGACCCATTTTCACTCTGCTGATGGCTCGCGTAGATTTGAGATCAGGCACAGGATTTCGTGTTCCTCAACACATGTGGTGTATTTTGCCCAATGTGCCTGCCCTCTGATCTACGTGGGCTTGACCTCACGTGAGTTGAGGGTACACATAGGCGAGCACGTTCGCGGCATTATCGCAGCGAAGGAAGCGAAAGATCCCACTTTGCTTAAAACAATACCAAAGCATTTAAAAAAACATCATGGATGCAATCCTGCCTCCTTGAGAGTCAGGGGAATTGATTTGGTGTGTTGTGGCAATAGAGGCGATGACCTTAAAAAGGTTCTGGCGCGTCTGGAGACTAAGTGGATCGCGACTCTCGGGACCTTGACCCCTAATGGTCTAAATGAAAATGTCACCTATAGTCCTTACCTAGACTGCTCATTATGCCACATGCTAACTCTCTTTTCTTGCTTTTTCTATTTTAATCCTTTTTTCCTGGTTCTATATCATTTTTAGGTTTTTTATTGTTCACACACCACACCATATACTCTCAAGGTGTCCAAGCCCGTCTCCTGTGTCCTTTGCCCAGGGATCACCATATGTGAAGTATACAAGTTGGATCTAGAAATCACAAGGAGAAGGACAATACCTCACCAAGCTGATAATGACTACAGTCCGAGATGTTCAGATGTAATTATCTCGGAGCCCAGCCTATACTTAATGGCGATAGATTTCCTAGCTCTCCTGATGTGACATACATATTGTCTCTTTTTTCCCCTGGTTTGTTATCGTTTGAGAATATGGTGATATAATGAGCGCACAGCGCTGCATAAGCCTGTTCCACCCTCTCGGTGTGTAGGTGTTCGCCAACGGCCCCTCCCCTCCACCCAGCATCTTTGGTGATGCGTCCCTGTGCTGGATGATGGTGGGCTGTGAGCCGGAATCTGGAACTGCCCTGAGATGGTGCGGACAGACTGTGCATGACACAAGCGGAACCCAGAAGTGCTTAACATCGCACCCGGAGTTCCCAGTGCTATAAAGACACCACCGGTGTTATGGTGCGGGGTCCACTACCACCATACACCTCTCCCTGAGGAAGCTGAGTGGGCGAAAAAAATGTAGGGGTTATAGGATCTACTTTGCCTTTCCTCGAGCTTGCACTCCCGCTGGTTGCCATATAGGTATGATGTCTATTTATTTAACATGATTGGTTTATAAATTTTTTTATGTGGATGCAATGACTAAGACTGGAGGCAAACTGGCGTTGAACTCGCATGAGTTTAATGCGAGAAAAACTTATCTATACAGGTCACATTAATGCGAGTTTCTGGCATTAAACTTGCTTTGCGAGAGCCATTAAAAGTATATGGGTGCGAGTCTAGCTCGCACCCATACAGCACATGGTACGAGAGTCGCAGCCGTGTGCTGTTAAAATCACTGGCCCCCCACAGTCCCCATACAGTTACAATAATGTTTCATTGCTGTGACAGCAGCAGTGAAGCAGTATTGTATGTATAATTTCTTATTTTTTGCAAAGTTACACTTATCAGCTTGATTTGACATGTTTTTACCATGTCGGCTGTTCAGGACTTCATTCTGCACTGTGCTACCGAGGGGGTTTTAACCCGGTGAATAAGGGGTTAATCAGACGCTGGTGTCATGACACCATCTGTCCAGGGGTTGTCCTCCCCCCCTGGATACATGGTGACATGACATCATGTGTCTGAACGGGTTAATTATTCTGTAAACCAGGTTCAAGTGTATGTCGGGTGTAGAGATTACACAGAATAAGCCGGTGATTTGTAAGGAGCTGTCCATGGTGCTGAAGCCCTGGCTTCCATTCACAAATCACGGCTCTTTCTGTCACATCTCTACACCCGACATGCACTTGAACCTGGGTTACAGAAAAATTAACCCATTCAGACACATGATGTCATGTCACCATGTGTCCAGGGGGGAAGGACAACCCCTGGACAGATGGTGTCATGACACCAGCGTCTGATTAACCCCTTATTCATCGGGTTAAACCCCCTCGGTAGCACAGTGCAGAATGAAGTCCTGAACAGCCGACATGGTAAAAACATGTCAAATCAAGCTGATAAGTGTAACTTTGCAAAAAATAATAAATTATACATACAATACTGCTTCACTGTTGCTGTCACAGCAATGAAACATTATTGTAACTGTATGGGGATAGCAGGAATTATACAGGCGAGCAGCACTAATGCTGTTCCGTGGTCCATCAAGACCATGGACAGCAGAGAGAAAAAAAAAACAACACACACGCACTCACACCTCACACTCGCACCACATACACTTACATACAGCCAGGCACACTCACCACAAGCACCACACTCGGACCACACTAGCACTACACTCGCACCAAACTAGCACTGCACTCGAATCGCTGTCGTGCATCACTCACGCTCCGTGTTTGATGCACGACAGTGTGCCTGTACCCTAACATAAAGTCAGACACTCCTTATGAGAATCTCGATTTAAGACTAACACGATTGAGGGTTTTATATGTATGCATTTGCCTGGATTCTCTTTGTATCTGTACTAATTGTTTACCATACATAAGAACATTGTAATCTATATGTACGACCTTTGTCAAGTTTAACCTCTTTAACCAAGTTTGCAATGGAGGCTCAAAGTAGCAGAGCTGAGACAGTGATGAGCAGAGTAGACTAAGCAGAGAGGAAATGGTGTAGTAGTCTTGAAGTTTCCAATGGCGGTTTAAAGTAGCAAAGCTGGCAAAGGGATGTAGTGAAGTTTACTCAGTGAAGATGAACAGTGTAAAAGAGCTGAGTATACAGTATCCTGCACCGAGGTCTTCGCGAAATGTCCTGCGCAAAGATTTTCCTAGCAAGGGAGTATCCTAAAGGTCACCCAGAAAAGGCGGTCAAATTGTACGTCAGCCTGGACGAACAGAGCAACAAGTCCTTGGCCAGGTCAGAACTCTTCGACTTGCTCAACTTAAAGGGAAACACCTTTCCCTACACCTTGGGCACCTGCAGCGGTGTGACAGAAGCCACTGGAAAAAAGGCCATAGGAGATACCACTTCCCACACTCAGAGTGTAACCAAATACCCTTGAACAGGGAAGAAATCCTATGTGCCACAAGCGGCTCTTCAGTTTCCTCACCTCAAAGCCATAGCCAACGAGATAACGGCCTTGGACAACAAGGCAGATATCTTAATTCTACTCGGCAGAGACATTATACGACTGCACAAATCTGTCTACAAATCTCTGGACAACTTTATGAACTATACGCTTAGTGCTTCGAGCTAGGCTTGGTCATCATCGGCAACATCTGTAGTGACCAGACAATTAAACCATGTATACGAGAGAGAAGGAATTGACAAAAATTCTGCGGCACACCACCATTGCATAGGTCAAAAAATCATCAATTTTATTAAAGACAAGAACACACATCTAAAAACAATTAAAACCATTACAAAACCACAAAACCTGCATTTAGGAAGGGTTTTTCTGTTAATACAATGAATCAAAAATTACAGGCACACCATATACAAATGAACCAAAAAGGGGGTGGCAGCACAATACATTCTCCCTGTAGGCTTGCATATATTTTATAGTCACAGGTCAAAATTATGTAATCTCAGTCATATGCATATTGAAATTGAATGCAATCAAGTGCTACTGACAGGAGGACACTAAAGGTACCGTTACACGTCGCAACATTGCATGCAATTTCACTGGCAATTTACTGGTTGCAGTGAAATCATGGATACATTGTTCTATTTTGTTGCCATGTACAAATGGAACAATGTGTCCATGATTTTACTGCAACCAGCAAATTGCAAGTGAAATTGCATGCAATATTGTGACGTGTAACGGTACCCTTAGGTCACAGAGGTTGCCAACAACTATCCCTAAAGGTAGTGCCACAGGTCTAACACTCATAGTCCTCGGCAAAGTGAATGCACCCAAGTCCCTATAAGCTCAAATAATATGCTCTCACCTGGTTCAGTGTGAATCCTTATCATAGGAGATGTTTCAAGGGACCATCCCTGGCCAGGGGAGCAAGGCTTGAAAGATCGGTGCTAGGACAATGATGGTGTCAGGATACACACAGAGGATCCTTGTCTCACGTGTGTCTCCGTTGCTTGGCGACTTTGTCAGGGAGGCGTGGCTTAGAACTCCTTCCCTGTCTTTAAATAGTACATATAATCAAAGTGGAGTGCCCTCCGCTGTGTAGGTAGTCATGGCAACGTTCTGGCGTCATAAGTGACGTTCCGGAAATGGGTCAATCACGTGTGTGATCGCGCCATCTCACCCCGCCCATCTGTTTATATTTTCCAATGTACTGAGTCTGTCCGTCGCACAGACAGACCTCTCAACTTAAATCATAAGGATCTGAATAACGGCGCACACTAGCCCGAACAGGATCCTTGTAATAGCACATATTTATCAGCAATGGAAACATGAGCTTAAATTGCAATCTAGTTATTGACATTTCTCCTGGTACTACATAGTAGTTCTGAGATGGCATCATCAGTGATCGCTAATCCCTATCAACTGTAACATTTGGAAAGGGGGCACATTTGTACAGGGTATGTCCCTCTTGTCGGATCAGTATACCAAATAGATTAGAGACAAGGGAACAAAGCCATGTGAGTGTGACAATCCTATGGCACCGTGCACTGTGCCATTTGGCCACCAACTCACCAGCGCAAAGGACCCCCTTACTTTCCCCTCATATATGGGATCAGACACTTGTATGATCCGTCCAGTATCAAGCCGTTGGTGCAATATAGTACTATAGTCATGGATTTATCAAAAAATTATTATTGTATAGGACATGCCTTATATATAGTTGGTTAAGGATAGTACCATAATCATGGATTTGCTGATACAAAGCACATTGCATACCAAGCATATGACCATATACAAAAGCATTTTTTGTCCATATGATAGGATGAGCAAAGTGGAACCACCAGACGTCCTTTCTTGAGCCAAAGGCTGTCCCCCCGTACGGCTCACCTCCCCCACAATAAATCCACCGGGCTGCTGACCCGCAAACTGAAACGGCCAGCAGTCCCAATGGATTAGGGGACTCAAGAACTCACAATACCATTAATGAAATGTCACTCAATTGTTTCGGGTAGCCCCGGGCAGACACCCAAAAAGAAAAAGAAATATAGGGGATGTAGAGGGAGCGGTAGAAACAAATCTGGATCACTCCGTTCTACCAGACCCCCGTCTGAAAAAGAACAAATCTCAATAAACCATCCCAATAAAGGAAAAATAATGGGGTAAGAGAAAAAATTGGGAAAAAAATTGGGTAATATATCTGAAAAGAACCCTGATAAAATGAGGAAGTGAAATTTTAACCCTCTACATCATAAGGGCAACAATATTGAAACCTTTCAACAATTGATCTTGAAAGATCTAAGATCATTTACGCAGGATAATAAGCGAGATAATCTTAATCAAGCTGAAAGGAGAGCAATTGATACCCTGAGTCAGAATAAAGAGATTATTATTAAGGGAGCTGATAAAGGGGGGGGGGGGGGGTAATTATGATCATGGACCGTGAGTGGTATAAAGAAGAAGGCTTTAGGATTCTAAATGATAGGGAATATTATGAGGAACTAGATCATGACCCCTCCCTGCAGATTCTTCACAATTATAATGAAATGATGAAAAACCCGCAACAATGGAAGGGATGTTAAATAAAAACGAAAGAGAATTTCTAAGTATACATTTCTATCAAATACCCTTTTTTTTTAATTTGTTACCGAAAATCCATAAAAACAGAAATAACCCTCCTGGTTGTCCAATAATTTCTGGAATTCATTCCATTACAGCGAATTTGTCCCATTATTTAGATTTATTTTTACAAAAATATGTATTAGAACTTAAATCTCACCTAAGAGATTCCACCCATTTGATCAAAATATTGAAGGAGGTAGTCTGCAAGAACAACTATATTTTTTGTTCCCTTGACGTTGGTTCCCTTTACTCTAATAGTTCCCATTCATTGGGGCTTGAAGCAGTTCACGAATATTGAGCTATGGATAAATCACTGCCGGCTATACAACAACGATTTCTCCTACAAAGCTTGGAGTTTATTTTGAAGAATAACATCTTTTCCTTTGAGGGAGTGACCTATAAGCAATTAAAAGGTTGCGCTATGGGCACGCGAGTGGCACCAACTACACCAATCTTTTCATGGGCCACTTTGAATCCCTACATATTGAAAATGACACCTTTGCCATGGAACGGATCATTGTTTACAAACGATTTATAGATGACCTTTTCTTAATTTGGTCGGGAACGAGTGAAGAACTAGTAACTTTCTTCACTCAACTAAATAACAACACATGGGGCCTAAATTTCACCCATACAACCTCCATGGAAGGGATCCAATTTTTGGACCTATATATATGTAAAGGGGATAATGAACAAATACTTCCACCTCTTTTGAAACTGTAGATGTTAACAGTTATTTAGCCTTTGATAATGGTCACTTGCCCAAGTGGATCTCAAATGTGCCTTATGGGCAATACTGGCGCATTAGAAAAAATTGTACCCATCTAACTGACTTCCGAAAAGAATCACTAGTTTTAAAGAACAGATTTTTAGAAAAAGGGTATCCGAAACCATTAGTGGTTGATGCCTTCAAAGGATAAAAAATGAAACTCAAGATTCCTGTATAAGAAGAATGATTTGACCAAAAAAGGCGAATAGTGAAAATAAAAAAGGAGAGTTTAGTTTAAAGGGAACCTGTCACCTGGATCTAAGTCCCTACACTATCACTACCTGTCCCTGCACCTTCCTAGCTGCTCCCTATCTATCCCTCTCTGAGCTAAATCCGCCCTATAAAACAGCAGAAAAATAACTTATAACTTACAGAAGTCCCTGAGGCTGGGGTACTGAGAAGGGGGGCCCGGGCCCCATTTTCCCCCCCCTTTTTGATGCAGCACACACCCCCGGGGCCCCGGGCGTTTTCTTTCTTTTTGGCCCCCCCCCCATTTGGAGTCTCCCCCCCCTTTAAACACTGAAAGGGGTTAGGGTTAGGTCGCCGACAGGGGGAGTGCCGGTTTTACTCCAAGACCGTTTAAGGGGCACATTTTCGGGTATTCAAGACCTCCGGGTTTTCGGTGTGGGCCCTTTTTAAAACCCCCCCCCGAATTTTTCCCCGGGTTTTAAAAGGGGCCCCCCAAAGTTACCCCCCGGGTATATCTGGCCCCCCCAATTTTTTACCCCCGGGGGTTTAAAAAAACGGGCAACCCCGGGAATTTCCCCCTGGGGAATTACCCTGGGTGTTTCGGGCCAACCCCAAAATTTTCCCCCCGGGGGTAAAAAGGGGGCCCCGGGGGGAGATTATAATTCCAACCCCACAGCAGGTAGCGGGGCCCCAAAAGCAAGCAGGGGGGCCCCCGGGGCAACAAAGTCCCCCAGGCAGCAAAAGGGGCCCCTGAAAAATACGGGACCCCAGGCGTGGGGGGGCCCCCCGGGCAGGCAGGGGGGCCCGGGGCCCCAACGGGGGGCCCAAGGTAACAAAGAACCCCGGGTACAACAGAGGCCCCCCATTTTTAAAAGGGGCCCCACAGGCATGCAGGGGCCCCCAAAGGGAAAAAAGGGGGCCCCCGGGACCAAAAGGGGGGCCCCCAGGCGCAAAAAGTAGCCCAGGCAAGAAAGGGGGCCCCAGGGCCACGGGGGGCCCCCGGCTACAACAGGGGGCCCCGCCAGCTGGGGGGGGCCCCCCAGGAAGTCCCGGGGGCCCCCCGGGCGAAAAGGGGGCCCCCCCGGGTAGCAAAGGGGGGGCCCCGGGGGCATAGGGGGGGCCCCGGGGGGAAAGGGGGGTCCCGGGCTACACACAGGGGCCCCAGCCGCATAAAGGGGCCCCCGGGGGCAGTGGGGGGGGGCCCCAGGCGCATAAAGGGAACAGGCAGCAAAAGGGGGCCCCCCAAGGAAAAAAAGGGGGGGCCCCGGGCAGAGTCCCCCCGGCCCCCCCCGTGTGTGGGGGGGGCCCTTTTTTTTCCCCCCGGGGGCCCCTTGTGGGGGGGGCCCCCCCGGGGGGGGGTGTTTGTCCCCGGGGGGCCCTTTGCATCCCGGGGCCCCCTTATATGCGCAGGGCCCCCCCCTGTGTGTACCCGGGGACCCTGTCAAGGGTGTGGGGGAATATCAGATGTGTAGAAGGGTTGAAGTTGTAAATTTGTCCTAGGGGTTAGGGTTCGTTTTTCCCCTGGGGGGGAAACCCCTAGCGAGCCCTTAAAGGCAAAAAGGGGGAAAGGTTTGATGCAGTGTCACACTTTATTATCAATATGCTTTTGGAACCGAAACCCCTTTTAAACCCATCTACAAAGTAAAAATGTTCATTGAAAAATTTTTAAAAGGGAAAAAATTTTGAAAGGGGGTTTTACCCTTTTTTGGGGCCCTAAAAGTAAATTTTGAAAAATTTTAAAAAAGGAGTTTATTAGGAAACAAAAAAAAAAGGAGAAAGGGGTTTTTCCTGGGGGGGGTTTTTTAGGGGTGAAAAAGGGGGCAATGGCCGACCCCCCCCCCCCAAAAAACCACCCATTTAAAACCAGCCCAAACCCAAACCCCGGATCCGGGTAAAAATTTTAAAGGGCCTTTGGGGGGACATAAACAATTGAGTGACAGTGATTTTTTTAGGGGCAGCCAAAGCAATTGGAAGAAAAAAAGGCGGGGGGCAGGAGGGCCAATAAAAGGGTTTGTGGACAAACCCCCATGCCCTTCCCCCAAAAGAAGGCCCAGGGAGGGGAACACCCCTTTAATTTTGACATTCTTAGGTGGTGAATGGCCCCCCGGGGAATCTGGGGAACAAGAAAGGTTTTTTCAAGTTATTAATTTTCCACCCGGGTTTCTTACCCAAAGATGATTTTTGGGTTTAAAAAAAGGGGTTAAAACCTTTTTCCCCAACTAAACACAGGGGGGACAATTTTTCCCCTTTTATTGGTTTCCCCCTTTTTTTCCAAAAGGGGTCGTGCTTTCATTTTTTAACTGCGTTTTGGAAAACCCGGTATGGAAAAAAAAACCCCCCCCCCGGGATTAGGAGAATACCCCGGGTTGGTAGGGGCCCCTTCCCATGAAAAAAAGTTAACACGCCCCCACCTTTGCTTTGTTTCCCTCGAAAAAAATTTTTTGATCTGGAAAGGGGGGGGGAATTTTTTTTTTCCAAAATTCCCAGATTTTTTTGGGGGGTTTGGGAAACCCCAAAAAAAACGCGAGAAAAAATTTTTTTTGTTTAAAAAAATTTATTCCCCCAATCATAAAGGAGGCTAAAAAGGGGGGGGGAACTTTTTTTTTTGGGGCCCCTAGGAGGGGAATTTTGGGGAGGAAAGGAAAATGGAAAAAAAAATTTTTTCTTTTTCCGTTTTGCCTTAAGACCCTAGGGCCCCGTTTCCAAAAAAGTTCCCCAGAGCTTTTGGGGGCGCTTTGGGTTTTTTCAATAACGAAAAAGGGAAAAAGAGCCTTCTGTGGATTTTGACCCTTTTGTCCAATCAATTTTTCTAAATTTTATAAAGATTTACAAACCCACGGGGGGCCCCTGTTAAAAGATCGGAAGCATTTTGAAAAGGGGGGTTTATAGTTTTTTTAAAAACCCAATAGCCGGCCCCCTTAAAAACCCCCTTTAAAAAAAAAAAAAGGTTTTAAAAATAAAAAAAAACCCAAAAAAGCCCCTTTCGGCCCTACAGGGAATAAAAAACGTAAAATTGGTAAAAAACAAAAATTTTTTAAAAAAAATTTAGGGCTTTTTTAAAATTTTTTATAAACGGGTGGCCCCAAACCCCGGGGTTTAAAAAAATTTTTTCAAAAAGGTTTTTTGGGTTTTGCCCCCCTTTTGGAAAAATCGGAAAAAATTTTGGGGGTAAAGAAAGGGGAACCCCCTTTGGGGGGGGTTTTTTGGGCGGGGGGGAAACATTTTTTTTTAAAATTTTTGCCCTTTTTAAAAAGAAAAAAGCCCCAAATTGGGGATGATATTCGAGAGGGTGTTTTTTTGGGGGGGGGATGGAGTTTAATGTAAGAGTTTGGGGGAATCAATCCAATTTACGAACATCTTTTTAAACTAAGTTTTTAAAACTATTTTTGGCTTAAAAATCATGAAAAAGAGAACATTTCGCACCAGGGGCAAAGAAAAAACCCTTTTTTGAAAGGGGGGTTAAAACCCCCTGTCCCCCGAAAATATGGATTAGGGAATTTTTATTCATTTAATTAAAAATTTTTTGGGGAACATTTCCGGGAATTTTTTTTTTTGGGTTTTGGGGACCCCAAAGGGGGGGACACCCCTGCGGAATGTATAGGTGAAGGAATTTTTTTAAAAGGTGAGTTCCTTTTCCCTTCCCCCCTTTTCCCCGAAAATTTATTTGGGGGGTTTAAAACCAATTGTACAAGTGAGGAGGATTTTCGCCCCGTAGTGATTGAAATATTTTTGCCCCAAATACCCCCCAGGGTTTTTGGGGAAACCCCTTTTTTTTGTCCCCCCATTTTTTTTAAAAAAACTTTTAAATTTTGAAACATAAGTTTTTTTCGAAAATTTCCCCCTTTCATTGGTATTTATATGGTACGATCTTTTTGTCCTGGAGTAGTGCCCCCGGGGTAAATTTTGGGGGTTTTAGAGAGGCACAAAATTTTATGAAGGTCTTTAAAAAAGGGACAATGGTAAAAAAAGGGGAAAAAAAAAAAAGAAAAAACTTTTCCTGGGGGACTCTGTAGTAAAAGCGGGGGAACCCTTTTAAAAAAATTATTTAAAACCCCGACTAGGTATTACTATGAAAAATAAAAAAGGGGGGGTTTTAATTTTGGGGGGTTTTGGGGAAGTTCAAAAATTTTTGGGTTTTATACCCTTTATCGTGGTTGTTTTGGTTTTCCCCGGAAACCCCCTTTTGGGTCGGTTAAAAATCAAAAATTTCCCCCGTTTTAAAAAATTGATCAAGATGTTGAAACCCCCCCCGGAATTGAGGGGGAAAAAGGGGGGAAAAGTGGAGAAATGGAATGTAAGCAAAAGGGGGAAAAAAAGAGAAGGGATGATCCCCCCAAAAATCATTTCCCCCCCCCGGGGTATGCCCCCGGGTTTGGTAACCCCTTTTCCCCCCTTTTGGGTTTTTTTTGGAAGGGTTTTTATTTTTGATGTGTTTTTTTTGTCTTTAAAAAATTGATGTTTTTTTGACCATGAATGGGATGTGCCGCAGAATTTTTTCAATTTTTCTCTTATATAATGCTTTTTTATGAAAAGTGGCCCCCTTTGTCCCAAAAAAAAACTTTTGGATGGTCCCACCCTTTCTTTTTTAAATTTGGGGTTTTTAGTGGTTTTTTCACGTTTTGGGGGAAACATGATACATTGAAATTTTTTTGATAGTTTTTGGAAAAAAAAATTTTTGGGGGTGGTCAAAATAGGGGCCCTGTATCTTCACCCTTCAGGGGGGCCCCCGTTTGTCAAGGTCCCCGTTCAACTTCCCGAAACCTTTCGTGGTAACCAAGGATTACCCAAAAGATTCCCCAAAAACCAATTTTTCCACTTTCCCCCTTTTTTTCCCCAGATTCCCGGGGGTGTAGTATCTTGTTACTTTAGATGGGTATTTTTTGGTTTTGAAGATGCAGTGGGGGTTGGCCTGGATATTTTATACACAACCAGTAGCGGTTTAGCAACCCAAAAAATGTTGAACTACCCCAACCCCCAATTAATCTCCCCTTTTTTTGACTTGTAGATTTCCGAAGCTTGGTTTATTTGTTTTATGATTGCCCCCGCTTTTATAAGGGTGTTCCAGGAAAAGTTCTTTTTGGTTGTTTTTTTCCCGTTTTTTCCATTATCCTGTTGTTTTAAACAATTTCCCGGGGACTCTTATTTTCTCTTGGATGGTCAATGTAAATGTGGAGTCGTGGGTAGTATCCCTTTGGTCCAAACGTTGTTTGAATGGGGCATAAATTAAATGATTGCATTTTAATGGTATTGTGGTTCTTGGTCCCCCAAAATCGAGATGTGGCCCTTTTTAGTTTGCGGGGCAGCACCCCTGGATTTTTGGGGGGAGGTGGTGTATGGGGGGACAAACTTTGCCCCCAAGAAAGGAAACCGGTTGTTCTACTTTGAAAACCCATCATATGAAAAAAAACGTATTTTTATGATATGGTCATAAGTTGGATGCAATGTGTTTATACAGCAAATCCTGATTATGTTATCCTTAACCAACTTAAAATAAAGGATTCCCTTTAAAAAATTCTTTTTTTTTAAAACCATGACTATGGTACTATATTTCCCAACGGTTGTCCCCGGAGGTCATCAAGTGTTGATCCTAATGGGGGAAAAGGGGGCCCTTTTGGTGGTGGTGGTGGAAAAGGAAATGCACGGTGATGGATTGTCCCCCCACATGGTTTGTCCCCCTTTTCTTAAATTATTTAGTAACTGATTGAAAGAGGGGAAAACCCCGTACAAAGTGCCCCCTTTCCCAAAAGTTTTTCGTAAAAAGGGTTTTTGGGTTTCGGATGCCTTTCGAATTCTATTTACCCAAAAAAGATAATAGATTGATATAAGTTGTTTTATTGTGATAAATATGTGTACTACGGGGTCTGTTTGGGGGTGGCGCCCCTATTCAGATTTTTTATTTAAGTTGAGGATTGTTGTGCGAGGACAGATCATAATTGGAAATATAAACAAAATGGGGGGCGAGGAGCGATAACAGTCATTCCTTTTCCCGGGAAGTCATGTGATTCCAGAATATTATATACCCTACAAGAGAGGGGACCTTTCTTTGATATATGCACATTTAAGCAGGGAAAGTTTTAAGACGCCTCCCCGCGAAATCGCCACGCAGGTAGTGTGGGAAGGGGTTCCTGTGTGTATTGACCCTCATGTCCAAACTATTTTAAAATTGCCCCCGGTGGGATGGGCCCCCAAACTTTCTATGATAAGGATTCAAGGAAGGGGAGAGATTTATTTGAATTTATAGTGACTTGGGGTGATTCATTTGCCTAGGCTATGGTGTTAGAGTGCACTACCTTTAGGGATAATTTTTGGAAAATTTGTGACCCTTGTGTCCCCCCTGTCAAATACATTGTTGCTTAAATTTTAAAATGATATGATGAAATTCATATTTTGATTTTATAATATTGAAAACCTACAGGGGAAAAATAGTGTCCCCCCCTTTTTTGGTTTTTGTATGGGTGTGCTGTAATTTTTGATTCATTGTTTAAAAGGGGACACTTTTAACAGGTTTTGTTGGACAATGGTTTAAAATTTATTTAGATGTGTTTTTGTCTTTATAAAATGATTTTTTTATATGAATGGTGGGTGCCCCAGGTTTTGTAATTCCCTTTTTCGTTTTTAAAGTTAAATTTTTAATAAAAAATGCCCCCCTCAAAGGACCAAAATTGGTGTGGTGACCCCTTTTTAGTAGAAAAGAAACCAAAAAATTTCCCCCTTAAAAAAAATCATAGTGTCCCACACGGTCCCCTTCTGGACCCACCTCACTAAGGGTAAAAAGAAACTAAAGAACCCAGGGGAAAAACCCAAACCCCCTGAAACCAAAACCCGCTTCGTTTCAAGATGACCCTCCCGTAAAACACCCTCCCAGCAACCCCAAGTCAAAAATTAAACTACCCCTGAAGCAAGGGAATGGGCACGGGATAAACCCAAAGGAGAAACTAAAAAAGGGGGGTTACCCCCTTTTCCCCCAAAAGACTGAGTTGCAAGGGGATTCCAGTAAGCAAGGAAGTTTTTCCCAACCCGTGACCTTTCCCCCACAAAACCGGTCAAAAAAGGGCTAGATTCAGGCTCAAAGTAAAAGCCCCCTTTTCAATGACTTTACCAAAGGTCTAAAGTTTCCCCCTGAAAACAACCTCAGCCCCCCAGGTGTTGAACAAAGGACGTTCCCCTTTTTACTTCCCCTTTAAAGATGAAAAACTACAAAAGAGGGGTTTGCCTGTTGAAAATAGTATCCCCGGCCTTTTGGTTAAAAACCCCCTCGAGTTCAAAAAGGAAAATGGAGACAGTTTTTACCAAGGGGATAGAAAGGAACTACTCAATTCAAAAAACCAGGTGGGGAGGAAAAAAAGTTTAAAAGGCCCTACAGAATCCCATGCCTGTTGGGTTTTCCCCCAATTTAGTGTTATTAGGGGACGATAAATTTCCCATGACTCATTTAGGCCCCGCGGGGAAACCCCTTTTTGCCCCAAAGACCCGGAAAAAGGGACAGTTTACTTGGAAGGGAACTTGCTCAAAATGCAGCCCCCAAATGGAGCTTTTGGCTGGTAACAGCTGAAGCCAAAAAAAAGACATGAAATGGCATTATCCCCCCTCCCAAATAGCTAAGGGAAAAAACTCAGGCAACCCCCAGTTGTGGAAAATGTAAGAATTAAAGTTGTCCCCCGGTGCCAGGGGAAAAGGGTGGGTTTATTATGGAATTTCCCCTGGTCGCCGTTGTGAGTGACATAGTCAGGCAAGGGGCCGGGGGCTCTTCAAAAAGTTAGTGAATGGATTGGTTTTGGGGCCTTTAGAGGGGGCGCGTTCCCCACCCCCCCATACCAGAAAAAAGAACGTCGTGTCCAATCGAGTTTTAATTTCCCCTTTCCCCCCAAAAATTTACCCTTGGTAGTTGGAAGATTGGATTTGGGTTGTTTATACAAAAGTCTGTGACCCAATTTTTGAATAACTTGGTTGCGTGAAATCATGGACACATTTCATTTGAAAACCCGCCCCAGAATGGGAAAATGTGTTTTATTTCACTGAACCCGAGTTTTCAGGTTAGACAGAAATTGGTGTGTGTAAAGGGGCCCTTAGGTTCCCAATCCAAGTGGGTTTGTTGAATTGAAATTTTTTTTTTTTTTTTTCATTTTCTAAAAAGGGAAAGTGCCATCGGGCAAGGGGATAGAATTTATGCATTATGTTGTATTATTGTTTTGTTCTATTAAGCATTTTTATTTTTTCCTTCAATCAGAAAATTTTTTGACCCCGGTGTTGATTTATATAAAGCCCCCGTCCCCCCCCTTGTTTCCTTGGGACAAGGTGGGTTCCCTTTTCGGTCCCTTCAAAGTTTTTTTCTAAAAAACCCCGCCCCCCCGGGGAAAAAATGGGCCCCGGGCCCCAAAACCCCCCTTTACAGGGGTTAAAACCCCCCCCCTTTTTTAAACCGGGGGTGTTAAAAAAAAAAAAAATTGGGGGGTTTTGGGGGGGGAACATGGGGTCGGTACCGGGGAAAATTTAAAACGGTTTCTTGGTGTTAAACAAATCCCAAAACCCACTGAAATCCTAATTAAAAAAACAAATTTTAAATTTAGGAAAAGAAGGGGGGTAAAGGGGCCCCCTCGCCCGCAAATTTAATTTTTATTTCCCTTTAAAAAATGTTTTAAAATTATGGGTAAAATTTGGCAGCCCCGGGGGGGATACGCCCTTTGGGGTTAATTTTCCCGGGGATAAAAGGGGGGTGAAAAGGGGGAGGGCACCTGGGCCCCCTTTAGGATAGGTTTTCTAGGCCAAGTTGCACCTTTCCCCTCCCCGCCGAGGCATGATGCCCGTTACCCTTGGCCCCCCTTTTTTTGCAGGGGTGAAAATGTCAAATGGTTCTGTTCCCCCGGGCTGTGACGTGTTTCAGATGGCTTGAAGGATTAGGAGGCAACAGAGTTTCTGGTTTCCCAGTGGGGGGCTGACATGGGTTAGTGTCCAGTCTATCCCGGGGGAGGATGGGAAGGCCTTAAGCAGGGCTCTCTAAGCAAAACTGTAGGTTTACCCTAGTCCTTTTTTTTTGGGTCCCCCTGTTTGGTCTCCCTGTATCCCCAGTTCCCTGCAACCAGTTTGTGTTGTAAAACCCCTGAATTAAGCCTGAATTCCTTTGTCTTTGTTATTTTCCGGCCCCATGCAGTGTTTAGCCCATTCCCTGGTTCTGGTAAGCAAAAAATTGCACCCAATTCTGTGTTTGTCGGGGTTTTGAGTTTTCCCTATATTGGTTGTTGAACCCCGGGGTTGTTGGGGCCTGATCGTCATTCCCTAGTAGCTTATTCCCTCGGGAATTTTAAAGGTACAAGTGTATCCGGAACCCATTTAACCCATGAGGGAATAGAGTAGAGATGAGTTGTATGTACCCCCAAAGTGGCTTTTCCACAAGTTTTGTTTGTGTTGTTGTGTCCTTGCCTGAAAAGTGTCCGGGAAGATGATTGTTGATGCCCTTTTTGGAACCATACCGTGACCTGTGAGATGCCCAAAAACGGTGATGTCCGTGATTTTATCCCAAATATTCTGAGAAGACAACAAACCATTCCCTAAGTCCAAAAAATTTACAGATGTCCTGTCCAGAATATTACTGTATTGTTTGCTGTCACCCAGTTGTCAGTGAAATTTGGCTCCCCGGGGAGTAGCCCGGGCATTAAGGGGCCCCAAGCCCATTACCCTGGGGTTGTAAATTTCCGGTAGGGTTAGTTAAGCCCCTCCCATGTCGGGGTAAGCCCAGATCTCCCTTGGTATTTGAGGACCCCACTTGTCCTTGCAAATTAAAGGATCAATTTTTATTTAAAATTTTCCCCATTGTACCAATTAATGAACCCAAAGAAAGAGGGGGTTTTAAAAATTGCAAGTTTTATTTTGTTAAACATTTAAAAAAGGGGGGGGGGGAACTGTGGAGACAAAAAATGAAATCTTAAAAAGGTATCTAATAAAATTAAAAAGTAAAAAAGCATTTTTCTTTTTGAAAAATCCCCTAAAACCCAAAAAAAATATCTAAACTACCCCGGTTTTAATGAAAGGGGGATGGTGAATTAAAGTCCCAATTTAAAGATTGAGCAGGGTTAACTTGAATATGAAGGGACGCCCCCGGGGGAGTTTTTGGGCCCCACAAAATTTTTTCAGGTGACCCCGCTCCGTCCCCCGGGGGGGGGGGGAAATGGGCTCGGGCGGACCGGCCCCGGGGGCCCCCTTGACCCCGGGTGGGCTCGGGCCGCCGCGCCTTACGGGGAAGCTTGAAAGGGGCTGGGTGGCGCCCCGGCCGCGCCCCTTACGGGGGGGCCCTTTACCCGGTGGGCCGGGGGCCCCCCGGCCCCTTCCCGGGGGGGGTTGACCCCGGGCGGGGGCCGGCGCCCTTCCGGGGGGGCCTAAGAGTGGGTGGCGCCTTCCGGGGGGCCATAGACCGGGTGGGTTGGGCCCGGGCCCGCGCCTTCGGGGCCCCTTTCCCCGGGCTGGGCTCGGGCCCCGGCCCGGCCTTACGGGGGGCGCCTTGACCAGGGGGGGTTTTGGGGCCCGGGCCGCCCTTCACGGGGGGGGGCCCCCTTTGACCCGGAGCGGGCTCCCCGGCGGCCCTTCCGGGGGGGCGGGCCCCGACCCCGGGGGGGCTCGGGCCGGGGGGGGGGGGGGGGGGGGGGCGCTTAGGGGGGGCCCTTGACCCCGGGGTGGGCCGGCGCCGGCCAGCGCCTTACGGGGGGGCCTTGACCCGGGTGGGCTCGGGGCCCGCCAGCGCCCTTAGGGGGGCGCTTACCCAGTGGGCTCGGCGCCTTCCGGGGGGGGGCCCCTTTGGGGCCCGGGGAGTGGGCTCCCCCCCCGGGGGCCTTTCCGGGGGGGCCCATTAAAACCCGGAGTGGGCTCCGGCGCCTTCCCGGGGGGCCCCTTGACCCCGGAGTGGGGCTCGGCGCCCCGGCCGCGCCTTGGGGGGCCTTTTACCCCGGACGGGGGGCCGGGCCTTAGGGGGGGGCGCCCTTGCCCCGGAGCTGGGTGGGGCCCCCGGCCAGCGTTCACGGGGGGGCGCCCCTTGACCGGGCTGGGCTGGCGCCCGGGCCACGCCTTAGGGGGGGGCCCTTGCCCCGGGCTGGGTCGGCCCCCGGCCGCGCCTTCAGGGGGGCCCCCTTTGCCCCGGAGCGGGGCTCGGCCCCCCCAGCCCCCTTACGGGGGCCCTTGCCCCGGAGTGGTGGGGCCCCCGGGCCAGGCCTTCACGGGGGGGTTTGCCCCGGGCGGGTCGGCCCCCGGCCGCCCCTTCACGGGGGGCCCCCTTGCCCGGAGCGGGCTCGGGCCGCCGGCCCCTTAAAAGGGGGAG